>JAWWEU010000001.1:39285899-39299812 GCA_035583155.1 Acropternis orthonyx | reverse complement strand
GTCTGGAATGATCCTCTTCATAAGTCCACCTTGTGAAATGTTTCAGCCAGGTCTCGTAGTCCACTGCACCCCCAACAAGCTCCTACTGACTAAGAATGGGAATGCACATCTGCTCAGGATTTGATAGTAATAACATCCAGACAGACATTCACGCTCAATTGTTTCTTCCCTTTCAGACCATTCACCTCTTTTCTGACATGCATGGAAGGTACCAGAAAGGTTTAGATTGAATATTAGGAAAAAATTCTTCACCAAAACTATTGTCAAGCACTAGAACAGGCTGCACAGGGAAGTGCTTGAATCACCATCCCTGAACATATTTATAAGACACGTAGATGTGGCACTTAGGGACATGGTGGAGTTGGCAGTGCTGAGTTAACAGTTGTACCTGATGATCTTAAAGTTCTTCTCCAACCTAAACTGTTGTATGATTCTGTCAAATAAAAGAGCTCTCTTCTTCATCTGAAAGGTCAAGTTTGATCTAGATTTAGTAAGTGTAACATTTCCCTAACAGAAAAAAAAAAAAAATAAAAAAGCAGTCTCATCTTTTTCATTCAACAGTGTTAAATTCTGTACGAGAAAAATGTTTTCTGTAGTGATAACTCTCAGCCTGAAAATTCCTCCCTGTTACCTGATATTCTACAGTATAGGATCAGTTATGGTTTAAAGTGTTAAATGTGCAGACCAGAAATTTACTGACAGAGTGGGACTGCAGAATTGTGGACATAAAGTGA
Source organism: Acropternis orthonyx (assembly GCA_035583155.1). Taxonomy (NCBI): domain Eukaryota; kingdom Metazoa; phylum Chordata; class Aves; order Passeriformes; family Rhinocryptidae; genus Acropternis; species Acropternis orthonyx. The sequence goes on along the minus strand of JAWWEU010000001.1, from coordinate 39,299,078 downwards.
ATTGTAAAAACTTGTTGATAAAAGCTTCTTGTTAAACTAATTAGAAATCTTGTGAAGATCTACTGTTGCAATTAGACAGAGATGAAAACTTACATTGGCTTTCTAAACTGAACTATTTTGAGTATTCCTTTTAAAATTCTGTAGGCAACTAAGTTCAGAAGTTTAATGACAAAGAATAAAGATGTTTTATTCTAGAGATTATACACAATGAGACAGGGCTGAAATTTGGCCAATATCTGTGTTTAGTCAGATAGAGATTTAAAATAATAGTGTAAGCATCTGACAAGTAACCTTCTTGTAATCACTGAACAGTACATTTCAGTTGTCTCATCTGTAATACTTCCACATGTCCTGATACTGATATTTAGCAGTCATTTCTTTCTAATTACAGGAAAGACTTTTATGGAGATATCAGTGTAAGAGGTACTAAGAAGAAAGTGAGACTATGAATGAATGAAGTAAGGGCATACAATTATACAGAATGTTTAAAGTATTGCATTTTCTGTTCTACTCCTCTTCCAAAAAAAAAAAAAAAAAAAAAAAAGCACCTAACTCCCCCCAACAAAATAAAGCAAACAAACAAAAAACCCCCAACAAAACAAACAAACAAAACAAAAAAAAAGTGAGAACTCTGAGCTGATATAAAAAATATAATGATATAATAAAATTATTATATAAAAATTGGGGAAAATACCTTGGAAAGCAATCAGTTTTTATATACTGAGAAAAAACTTGAGAAATATGAGAATATATTTGAAGAAATATTTATTTTCTAAATTACAAGAACATATGTGCCAAGGACTGGTAATAAAGTATGTATATTATTAACAGAAACAGCATGCTATAAGGGTATAACAGCCTCTGTATGTCTTGAGAATCAATTTGTAAAGCATAGAAATAATGAAGCAAAAATAATGATACATTAAACTAAAATCATGGAACAAACAATACAGTATTTACATATTTAGGTTTTGCTTTTTTAAAAAATCATGCAAGGCACAATATGGAAATAGTCAGTTATGTAGTAGACAGAATTAAAACAAAATTTTGAGTTGCAAATGCTGCTTTTGATATTAACACTACTAAACTTGGGTGGCAAATTATGTCTTCCTCACATAATTATCTTTAAGCTTCCAAACTAGAACCAAACACCAATACCTCAGTAATTTTCCTAAAAGTCACTTTGGTAAAATTAAATGAATTAGCAGGTACTGCCTGCATGTCTTTGCCTCTCTTTCAAAGGGTGTTTTAAAAAAATGTTTTTGAAAACTTGACATTGCGAGAAAGAAAATTATCACCTCTGGGCATTTTACATGGCTGTTTACAAGCTGTTTTTACCTCCACAGTGCATTAAGAACTAGAGTTTTTTAACTCAGAAAAGGCTTTGCAAACTTGAAAAAGTGAATTGGTATGAAACTTGATAGATTGCATGGCTGTTAAGATGCAACACACAGTGACAGGCAATGATGCCTACAACTCCTGACTCGCCAGCCAGATTAGCCGAGTATAGATGTACAGTATTCTGATATACTTTAGCAGTACATCATTAGTGTTATTTATTTTCACTACTTTAACACTTGGATCAAAACAAGACAGCCCCTGCCTTGGAGAGCTCACAATCTAAATATAGAAGCTGAAACAAAAGATGAGTGTAGACAGACAAGGAACAAAGACAAAGCAGTGAGATGTAGCTGATCTTGCCATAGCAGGAGACTTTTCTTTTTGCTTTGCTTTGTTTTCAAAGAACTACTTGGAGTAATAAGGTGAAGAAGGAATTTGGAAAAGGATAAAAGAAAAAATTTTAAGTTGTTTACAGAGATATCCTCCCAAAAGACAGGAGGGAAAACACAGAGGTCCTTGTATGAAAGTCAAACGAGAGGCATCACAGATTTAGTAGGTGCTGAAATGACCTTTTGAAATACCAAGGCATCAGTTGAATTATTTTATTTGAATCAACTTATTTAAAGAAGGAATAAAAGGACAGCATAATGACTCCTCAAATATTTTGTAGAGTTACAGGTAGTTGTGGAATTGTTTGAAGGCTTGTTCCTTCCAAAGCTATTAGGATTGCATTGACTATGTAAACACTAAGCTGGTTTTTGGGTTTAATTCCACTTTCTTATCCATCTTTAATTTCACTTAAATACCTACTTGTGTTAAAATTACGTGCATTTTCTGAATCTCATTGGCAGCCATTGCAGGCAGATGAAGAGCAGTTTTCATAAAGTGGAGGGTGATACATCAGATGCAGTTGTGTTCTCATTCTCACTACGAGCTGCTGCGCTGTTCTCAGTAGATTTGTATGTGGGTTTTTTTGCCTTACTTCAGGGCTCTACAAATACAGGATAGGTATATGTATCCAAGAAAAGAAAAAGGAAATGAACAGAAGGTTAAGTGGAATGAATATGAGACTCACTGTAAGAACTTAAGTTATACCAGAGTTTAATGCATTAAAATCTTTCTGCTGAACCAGAGTAACTGTGAAACCGTGTGTGCCATGATCTTAGCTTGGGAGCCGACCTGCTTAGCCCTCTTTCATTTGGGAGCACTGGAGGACAGATCTCTGTTCCCTTTCCTCTGCACAATAGTTGGCTCTGTTCAGGCACTGCAGCATTAAACCCACTCTTTAAATCAATACTCAAATAGTTCAGTGCAATACTACAGAGGGGTCATAACCTGGAATGACACTATCAAAGTCAGAGGATTTGTTATCATGCAAAACTGTTATTGAATGAGAAAGGAGATAGGAAAATGTACTTTAAAGAAAACTAAAAACTTGAGGCATCTAAATTACTGAACTACATTTTCTTTCTGTTTTATATGTATGACTCTCTTTCACTTCCACGACATTCTTGTTTGCTCCTAAAAAATGTATTAGCCCTAGGGATCAAAAATCAGATGGTTTCTTTCACTTTGCTCTTAATATCAGATTTTTTTTTTCAATCTGTGGTTGAAATATATTGGGCTATATTTTGGTTTAATTTACAATAAACCTTCTGTCCTAAATTTGTAATGTTTCATATTTTTGAACTAAAGATTTCACTAAAATTACCAGAAACAAACTTTTTAACAATTACAATTATTGATTTTCTTAGAGGCTACGTGTATCTAGTAGAATTTCTTTGATTTCACAGAAACATTAAGAGTACCACACTGATGGTATTACTCAAGTCCATAGGAGTCTTCCATAGGAGCCCAAAATCATAATGTCAGAGTTAAGTGCAAAAGAAGCCAAATGGAAAATGATTAAAGTTGATGTCTCCTTACATTTTGATTCAATCTTACATGTTTATATGTGTTTCTGATTTTCTAATGCATTGAACAGTTCAACAACATTAAATGATTTCATTATAGGCAGTTCCATTATCTCAACAGAATATTGGTGAATGTCCAGGAGAGAGCTGGCACAAAGCCCAAGACTTTTATGTTGTTTCTTGGTGAACATATTGCTGAAATCAACATGAGTCAGGGATCATTGACATGAAGACTGAAAAATAAAGAACGTACCTACAGAAACCAGATGCTGAATTTAAAGAAGTCAACTGGAGAGGAGAAAGATTAAAAACAAAACAAACAAAAACCCCACACCAAAAGAAAGATAATACCATTATCTCAGTAAAAAGTGGATAAAATAAATGGATTTTTAAACACCATGCTAATAAATTTCAGGTCTAGCAGTTTCTAAATTGCATTCAGAGACAGAGGTAAGCTCTGAATGAACTCATCTCTATCTAAAGAAGCATCATATCCCAACTGAAAATTATTGGCAGAAAATAGCTGTACTTTAGCAGATCTTGTATTATAAAAGATGAGATTAATATGTGGTCAAAATTAATTTCCCAGGATTTTTACTATAAATACTTCCTTAAAAAGTAATAGTCCTAATAGCTGAGGAATAGCTACATGTACTTATGTACTTGTAATTTAGTGGTTTGTTTAGCAGTACTGGTTTCATCATCACTTTTTTCTGTCTTTCAGACACTACAAAGGAGTAATTTCATCTGTTCCTCCAAGTCTGTGTCAAATTAAAATTCTATTTAAAAGGCACCATCACTGAATTGCAACATATTCTGCATGTCAGTTACAAGATGTTTCCTTTAAAACAGTCATATACTCTTCATTCCATGAATCCAGAACATAGACTGATGGTATTAAGCAACTTATAAAGTCACAATCATATTTATTGAGAAGGAGTTGGTGTGTTTTTCTGTGAACATATCTGGACCTTTCACATCCAACACAAATTCCAAAACCCACAGGCAGACAAGATAGAGTGCAATGTACAGGAAAAGCTCTGTTTATGGGTTAACCATTACATTCTCTTCCATAAAAAATGTTGAATACTGTAGTAAGCATGTAGCAAACACTACAGAGAAGCAAGAGAAACCTGTTTCCTCTGACTACCTTCATGATTTACTGCTTTGCTGTTTTCTGTAGTTTGTTGTTCATTCACATCTGGCCTACAAGGCATGCATGTGAGCAGTTTCTGTCAGAAATAAGGTATTATTTGCGTTAGCTCTTCTGGCCTGAACAAGTGTGACTGCAGGATTTCACAGTCCTCATAACACAAGAACAAAATTACTCTAAAAGGAAACTACCATCATCTTTCAACAAAATCACAAAAATTCTGAATGAAGATATATTCAGTAAAGAATATATGTAATAAAAAAGTGTGTAAATTGGGATTTAAAACCAGAGAGTAGTTACTGAAATTGACCTTTGAGAATACAAATGTTACACCTGAATCAAAGCTCCACTTATGAAAAGGAAAAGCTTTGATTTCTATTAAGTTTAGCCTAAATAATAGGCAACATGAATATTCCACCCATGGGTAGTGAGGAGTTAAGTGTTACTATAATTGTATTTTCTGCTATTTGCTCCAGGTGGGAGAACAGACTCATCTCACAGAGAAATGCACACAGGCACAGACATAGAACTTCACATGTTGTTTTCAGCACAAGGTTATATATTTATACTTACAGAGTTTAAGACACACAACCACTTCATCTCTAAAAGTGAATCTGATTTGCATAATTAGCATTAAAGAGAGAATTTTTTTTTTACATGTTGTCAGTTCCAATACAGTTACCTGTAAGAGAGAGAGAAAAGCCATAACCTATTGCCCCTAATACACACATCCCATAGAAGAAGGTGGAATCCAAATGATGGACAGTGTCAGCTGTAGTCCCAGAGGAACTCAATGTTGTCATTGTCATTAATGGCAGTAACTGCCATTCAAAAGCAGCTGGGTTTATGCTGAGGCAAATTAAAATGATTGGAATAGATTTTCACCTGAAACAAATTAGCCTAGCTCCAGCTGAGGAATTGGTTCGTCACCTCTATGGCACATAGAGGGTCTGGCAATCTAAGTGCAGTATGACTATCATTTTATTTCCTTGTGGATTTGCATTTAGCTGTTGCCATTAACATTTGATGAAGAGCTAGGACAAGGCTGGGAGTTATAGGACATGTTACTGTAGCAACCAGAATAATAATATTTTTTTATACCTTAGTAATAATCTAAAGTGAGATCAAAAGGGGAATGGTGAAAGTCTAAGAAATCTGTCCAACAGTATGTCAGAGAAGTATATCACAGTCATGTCAAGGGTTTTGAAGGAAATAGTATGTACTAGTTTCCCATTACAGCAGCAAAATCTGCACAAGGTCTAATGATCAAAAACATTGATTTATTCCTGTCACAAGTCTTCAGTCCCCCCCCCAGCTTCTAATTAAATCCATCTTACATTCAGCTCTGGTATATAGTCCTTCTGCTGTACACAAGATAAAACCACTTGCTATACCTAATGCCTGCAGCCCATATCATTACTCTGACAAAACATTACACTCAAACAAAGGACCCAAGAGTGGTCCACATGGATAGGAGCAATATCTGAATCTTAAGGCTCCAAAATTATAGGACAGTGGGAGGGTGAGTCCATCTCACCACTGTGGTTCTATTATTTTTTGCAGAAATTATTTTAGGACAGAAAATAGCAATCTGAGTGCAACACCTATCACCTCTGGTGCACAGTTGCAAGATTGATGCTTGAATGAGCAAAGAGCAAAACCTGTGCAGCTAATATCCTGGATATAATGTAGTACAGTACCAATACAAATTATGACACATAATGTTAAAACTAGGGTCTGGATTCTGACAAGCCTGAAATACTTCACTGTCTATATCTAAGATTTTATTTCTACTTTTCTAAATGCTGAGGACCTAGTAGGTCTGCGGTTTTGTGCGGTAAATGAAAGGCAGTACAAACTGCTTGTTGCCTTGTGAGTAAATATCCTGCCCCCTGAAGCTAAATAAATAAAGAAAACCAACAAACCCCCAAAAACTAATACAGCAAGACTTTACTCTGATATTTCACAGGTGAGAGTTTAAAATATAAACCTTAATAATTATATTTTTCCATATAAGATATTCAAGTATCTGTATAGTTTTCTTTCATGATGCTCACATATATATTTCTCTGTGTGAGCAGCAATGTGGCAATTTATGCTCCTGACACTTTTGTATTTTAAATGATAACACTGTGGTCTTTCATATTTTTTCAGATTTTTTCTGCTTAAACTTGACTGTAACACAAAATCCACTGCATGTTCAGGTAAGGACCTGATGAAAATGCTATGATGTCAACAAAATATTACATTTCGAATTACAGATCATTTTGTTATTATTTAAAAATAAAGTGGAAAAATCATCAATGTGCCTCACTGCAAAATTTTGAGTTTTCAATGATTAGTAGTAGTTTCTTATTCATCTTCAGCTCTTCAGTTTATAGTATGGATTAAAGCATGTTTTGAGTGGGAAGTAGTCTATAAAGGTACAAATCCCATTCTGCAAATAAACAACGTGTAAATAAAATCACATATGTGCATATACAAACATTCAAAATGTAGTTTCAAATTTCTAGTCTGCTCATTACCAAACAAATAAAACCCTGTCATTGCTGAAATGGAAGTGCTTGATGCCAATTGATAAGGCAATAAGAAGTCATAGATTTATTTTATATTTTGTTACAACCAATTAGCATAAAAACAGAGTTAGGTTAGTTTGTATTATGTCTCCTTGGGCTAAGGAGGCTTGTGGTGAGGAAGGAGCCTCTATTTTTATTATTCTACATTTTATACACCTGTGTTTATAAATCACTTAACACAGTGACATTTCAACCTAACACTTTAAAAAAAAAAAAAAAAAAAAAAAAAAAAAAAAAAAAAAAGTAACGGTCCTGTAACAGATTGTAAAGGAACCAAGAGTCAGCATACCTGGGATCCATCATTATGCGTCTTGTTCCTGTCTTATATTTCCTTTAAGGAGAGGAGAGGATGTTTGCATGAAGAAGATTTTTAAAACATCTCCCAGTAAACAAAAGAGTACTTAAAACTCAGCGCTACATTTTTCAGTTAAACTAAAAGCTTTAAAGATCAGAGCAACCTGAGGTATTCATATAAATACATATTTTAATGTAAGCAGTGAGTATGGTGCATGCTATTAACGTTAAGGGTTGTGGGGTTTTTTTCAGTTTTCTTCCTTATTTAGTAAATATGATAGCCACTGTTTTATAATTCAACAAATACTATCACTTTGCAATTAGAACAACCAAAAATATATTCATTTGTCCATGTTAGATTTTACTAATAGGCTTTTTTTTTTCCCCTCCATCTGATTTATTTATAGTATGTATGGCTGGCTATTAATCAATTAGTGTCACTCAGTTTCTAACTCAGACAGCCACAATGAGTTGCATTGTCATTTTAAAATACTGCTTAAAGTGCCAAATTTTGATTTTTGACACAATATTATTAAAAGCAGATAGTGCCTTAGGGATTCTTCATTTAGTTACTATTATGCTTGTCCAAACAATATGCTTTACTTTAGAAAGATCGACACCTGACCTTCTGTTTCTCTGAAATAGTTTTTTGTATAAGGGAAGATATTGTGTGGTGATGAGTGTAAGGGATATCAGTCCTGCACTAGGAAGTTCCTTGCATGGAAGGACCACTTCTTTTTACATCAGTGAAGTAAAATAAATACTTTAATTGACAGAATATTTACTACTGTTAAATGAAGAGACCAATTCAAAGTTCAAAGGTGATGTACCCAAGTGGAAAACCAGGTGATTGGAATTCATCTGTAAGGAGAGGAGAAAATATTTTCCAGTGCTTGCACAAAAACTCATACACAAACAAATTAATCCATGTAAGCCTTTATTAACTTAAACTGAGTATCACATTTATCGTAAGCCATATTGTCCCAATCCATTCCTATAGGGAACGTGTCACTGTGAATTACAAACTTATATGAACCGTTTAAAAGAAGAGCAGATATCAATTCTCTTTCACTTTTTATCTGCTGTCCAAAACTTTTTACCATATATATTGACTGTTGACTTATTAGATGCTATATATTTAGGGTAAGATAGTCTCTTTAAGAAGCTGCATGTTACCTGCATAATGGCCACAGTGTTTCACATAGGGATTAGCAGACTTTGTAAAATGATTAGTAAAGTGTAAATCCCACTCAGATTCTTTGTTAAATTATGTAGATAGCTTTTGATATTTTTTTGCTGGTGATAATCAAAGCAATTCCACTCAAATCAGCAGAGTGGTGCTACTTTATATGACTCAAGAATTTCATTTTGATTCCTGCTTGCTGTAATTCATTGTTTAATAATTTCAAATAAGGCTGCCTTTGTGCAGGATATTGAAAACATCATCCAGTTCTGTACTGGTGCTGGGTGTGCAGGGAGACAATTTTCACCTTTCATTAAACACATCCCTTAGAGAAATTTCTGGACCTGTTCATGTTTTTCTCATTCCTTTTCCTTCACAGTTCCTCTGTAAAAAATCTTCTCCTCTCTAGTGTATGAGTGCTTTTGCTATGAAAGCATACACCTGAGTGTACCTATACTATAAACATGTCATTGCCATAATCAGAGTATTCCCTTGTGAAGTGCTATACAGGGCTTCTCATGCAAGAAATCAGGGGAAAGACATGAAACATGGTGTTGCCTAGGAATTACCTCTGCTATAATCTATTTTCAGAATTACAGGGACCTCCTCAACCTTTGATGTGCATCTTCATATGTTCCCAGTTATATTTCCAGGTCCTCTATTTCCTAGGATTGTTCCAAACAAAAACCAATTCACGTTGGTGAGATGTGATAAAATGTCTGTTCTTTATTTAGAGCCACAGAAATACAGAAAGTCAGACAGAAATTTATTTAGTAGTTGAGCTGAGTTTGGTTTGACATTGATTTGGTGGAGGTAGTTGGTCTCAGATCTTCCAAGTTGTTCAGCTGTCTCCCATCAAACTCAGTCAGAATTCAACATCTAAACAACTTCTGAATATGAGCTTTAGTCTTTTAGTCTTCTGGCTGCGTTTTCCAGGACACTAGGATCATTTTGCCTCAGTCTTCCATTTCCTTTAGAGTCCAGAGTGGGAGGGAAACATGGAACATTCCTGCAAATCCCCATGACAAGTCACTCACTTAGCAGTGAGGGTGGAGCTGAGAATCAGAATCTGCACAATAAAGTAGGTACCTGTCCAAGCAATTTTGTCTCTTGTATAATAATGCACTCAGCAACATGACTAAGAACTGCACAGCCCTACAGGCCCAAAGCACACTGCTCTTCCTTTAGGGTATCACAAAAACAGTGTTATACATATTCCAACATTATATGTTTATAAGGTTCTCCCCAAACCGCTTAAAAACAGTTACATTCATCCACTCTCCACAGGCAATAAAAGCAAAAGTCTGAGGGAGAAGAACTTCTTGTGGAGAAATTTAGAGGGGCATAGATAACAAGACACAAAATGAATGGACTTCTGCCTCTGTGTAACCAGCAGATTGTGGTACTGCTGTTGTTTGAGGATAAAAATATTATTTTCCAATCCCACTCAAAAGATGTCTGGTTTCTTAAACTGTATAATAACCACTGAAGAAGAAGAGCCTCTCTTCTTCCCTCTGCCTCCATATTCTACATTCATTGTCCTTGTATGGCAAAGATGCTCTTACAATTCATAATTTGTAGCCAAATAGTGTATAGAGGTTACACCAAAATCATGATCCCATTGTGTTGGACACTGGACAACAACATAGTAACAGTCAAGAAACTGTGAAAATGTTATAGATTAAGCAAACATGAGCAAACACAGGAGAAAAATAAAGTTAGACTAAGTAACTTACTCCAAGTCATAGAGTACATCTGTTGTAGACTAGAGATCCCAATTAATTACAGCAGGGAAGTCCAGCTTTAAGATCTGTATTCACTTAGTCAAGGGAAGATGTGTAACCACAATGCTGCTCCCTGTTTATACCTGAGAGGCCCTTAGGAAGGAGAGCAGGCTGTAGCAGGCAGCCCACTGCCAGACCTCCTCTTTCTGGAGCCCTCAGCTATGGACAAAGAGAGAGAACAGAGATTAACATCCTTAGGACAGATGTTAGGCAGACCAGTACACCCTCTGCAAGTTATCTTTGCATACCAGGTGGAGTACAGGATGGCTGAGCTCTCAGGGCAGGCAACAGTATGCATCAGCTGCAGTAAAGTTGCAGTTAATAAATGCTGTTGGTTTGGGATGCATGTTTCACATGCTGGACCATTCTGAAGGGATGGCAGACATGACAGAAGGATTGAGTGACACGTGACTAAGCCACAGGGCTACCCTAAAACCCCTGAAGGAAGAAGTTGTTTGAGAAAGACCAGATATAAAAGTTTACTTCTAACTTGTGCGATATTTGCTGGTAAACCTCCATACTTCATTTGTTCTTTCACTAAACCACTTCTCTTTTTTATATCTGTTATTCAGGACTTTAAACTAGTTCTCTTTCAAGCATTGATTTACTGAGATACAACCATTGCTTCATTTGGTTGTGTTCAGACCCAGCATCCATGCTCACATATATAAAGCTGGACTCGGAGAATAATCAAGTAAATCCAGCTCTGCTGGATACCAGTCTCACAAGTAGTAATTTGGTACATAAGCTGGTTCCTTGAGTGTTGCTGGAATTTCTTTTTTGTGATGACTGTGAGGTAAACCCTTGAGTCACATCGTCCAAAGTCTTATGAATATCAATTCCAGAAAACAATGTGAGTAAATAATCAAATTGTCAAGTCTATACACTTTATGGCAGCATTCTAGTTGTCCAAATTTTGTTGTAAGAACCAGTGACAAATGCAGAATGAACAATTTCATTCAATTGCCATTTATTCTGTCATCCATTTTCCTTTGCTGGAAAAAAAAAAAAAAAAAAAAATTTTTCCTCTCACTTCTGTATTTATTTATGCTATTTCATGGAGTGATATAGTGGAGAAATAAACATTCACTTGAATATTTCTTCCTTAATACAACAAACATGAGGGACCCTAGGGAATCAGGTTTTAAAAAACAAGAGTGTATTTCCAAAGTAACATCAACAAATAGAATTTTTTTTCAGGTGTGAGTTATCTGACTCCCCAAATGCATTATTTCTCTTTGATTCACTGCTCTATCTTGCCTACAGTTAGCATAAGAATTACTTGAGCTCAATAAAACTTCTTACCGAGAATAAACATGCAGTTACACTGAACCTGGTTTAAGGGACAGGTTGGTTTCTGACAGGACACTAAAGGAGACAAGCTTTCATTTAAATTTTGGTATAGGACATTTAGTACCAAACCTGAAACTGATCTATATTGTTCTTGATCTGTTGACTCAAAAGGAGAGACATTGAACACAACAGTTAGGTTCATAAACCTTCCCCCTACACCACCCCTGCATGCATGGAGATATTCTCATTGACATGAAAAAAAAAAAAAAAAAAAAAAAAAAAAAAAAAAAAAAAAAAACAAAAAAAACCCTCCATAGATCTACTTATAGAAAGTCTGGTCTCATTTTCTTGAGTTTACAGAGCCTTGCTTTTATTATTTTAGAGTTCAAAGCATGAAAAAAATTCTTACATTTGTCATATAGTGTACATAACAGACTTGTTTCAACACTGCATAACTTCAGCTTTATATGCAGCCTCTGTTGACCTCATAATATGCCATAAAATTCAGAGTGATAACTTGTTTTAGCTGTTTGGGGGAAAAAAAAAAATAGCTTTTGGAAATTTTATGCCAGATTTTATTTGTGGGTTTAAGGTATTAGTAACAGATCTTGTGCTAAACTTCATAATCATATTTTCATGAGGTAAGATTTTTAAATATTATTTGACTGTAGCGAATGTTCATTTTGTTACAAACACCATATGAAAATATGACACATGACATATTTTCTATAAACAACAAGCTATTTCTGAAGTTTCATTTCAGTAGTACTGCTATAAACCATCTGATCTACTAAGTATGAAAGTTACTGAACATCTTTTCAGGACAGTACAACTTTTTAGAAAATCTGCCTTTTTAGCATCACTCTCAGTAAACCTCAAAATGTGACAGATTCCCCAAGTGAACCATAAACCAAATGCATCAATACTATATATATGTCAATTATCACTAATAAATATAAAATCCTGGTAGATAATAATTTTTTTTTCCATATGATATGAAATTTCAGCTCAGGATAAACATATATGCAAAGAAAAAGAAAAGGAGCTGAATACAAACCCCAATACCTTTACAAAAAAATCACTTGTGAAATTAGTTTCCACTTTCACATACTGACTTTGGTTATAGTTAACAGCATAAGTGTACGTAACAGGAGTTTGTTTCTTTTTTTCCCCCTTTTCTGAGTAGCTGAAATATTGTAGTGAAATAAGTGAAAACATAAGACAATTTTGTAAATTCACATTTTGGACTATTTTCACAAGGAACTTAGATATTTGACTTAATGGAAGCCTCAATACTACCTTCATTGTACTGGATCATTTGGATTTATAAGAAGTTTCATCCTCTAGGGAGTTTAGTCACCTTCTGTAAGTACCTATACCTTTCACTCACTATGAAGAGATCCTGAACAACTAGTTTAACATATGTGTAGTCATTAGGTTAACCTATATGTAGTTATTAATTAAGGTGAGGGTTTTTTCTCTTAAATGTCTGGGACAAAGTCGCTTTTCTGCAAAATGCTATCAAATGAACAAAAGACATACCCAAAAAAAGAAGTAAAAGTTTTTTGCATTCAACTTACCTGTGCTGAAAGAAATCTCATCCTCCACAACTCCTCCCAGCCCCATGCCCACCCCATCGTGC
>JAWWEU010000001.1:39252291-39284888 GCA_035583155.1 Acropternis orthonyx | reverse complement strand
CCCAAACCTAAAAGAGTCAATCTGGTGTTGAAATTTTTGAGCCCAGTAGGGGAATACACTAGTTGGCATTCCAGTGCACCTCCAAAGTCCTGAAGAGATGATTGATTTACTACTTGATATGACAAAAGGCTTCACACTAAGACTGTGAAGTGACACATATCCATTATTAGATATAATTTGGTCTCCATGCTTTTTTTATTCTACTCAACAGTGAATTGCATGGTTCTGAAATAGATATTATGTATTTGTTTATAAGAATTATCTAAAGAAAAACAAATAAAGGAGACAAAACTAGAAGAGACTTTATTGATTTTCTTCTTTTTTTTTCTTAAATTTATATTTACAGAACAAGATTTTCTAGTTAAGTAGAATAAACTATTTGTTATAAAACTTGTTCATGAGAGAAATGGGTACTTTTCACTGTTTTCTGTTTAGCATGAAAACATATATTGACATGTTAGTGTCTTCTGCATAATCTAAAATCTGTGTTTTAAAAAGAAAGTAAATGCTCCTATGGGTCAAAATTTCAATTTTTGAGCAATGCTATAAATATATATGTTTGTTATAGTCATTTATATTAAGGATCATTTTCATTACCTTCTGATTAAGAACAAAACGTAATCAGGGTTCATATTAACTATGAATTTGCAACATGCAAATATAATTTCTAAAGTAAAAATATTAGTGTTGCAACTGGGAATAAAAAAGCACAAATACAAATTTTAAGGTATTAAAATCTCTCAAGTGCAATTCATCTTAAGTTCAATTTCTATGTGTCTAACAAAAAATTGCTAAGGAAAAGTATAATCCCTTTAAATTATTTGAGCTGGCATGATTTCTACTAGATACACATGCATATTTATCTAGTGTAAGCTTTGGGAAATGAATGATCTTTATGCTAATAAGTAATGATTCCTGCCAATCAGCTTTATCTTAATGTAGTTCTCTCTGTTACTGGTGACGGAATTCACACCAGCTGACCTATAATAAAAGGCACTTTAATTAGCCACCTAAGCAAAGTTCTCATAGAACAGCACAGCACATTTTGAAATTAAAAACATTTCAGGGGGATGATCAGTATTGCTTTGACAATACCATAAAATCTATTACCAAACATGAAGAATAATGAAGCATGACAGCCATAAATGGTGTAATGGAAATGCTCAGTTAATAAGAAGAATGGATTTGCCTCACTGGAGTTTTCCAGTGACATTTCTTGGTTCTTTCTTGAGAATTTACCTTCCACTTGTTTCATTGACTCTGATTTTTCTGTCAGCAATGCTCCCCTTTGGAACAAAAAATAACAAATCAACATGATTAGTAAGATTTATAACATGGCAGATATATGACAGTTATACAACTGTTCCCTCCAAATTGTGTTTTAAGGTTAAATTGAGGCCAAGTTCACTGCACCCTAGACTAACCTAACCAAGCAGGAGACTATCCCATGCCTAGCCTTCAGGGCCCCTGTGGATGTTTTCACTTTCTTAACACCACACTGAAAGGGTGTCCTGGTTTTGGTTGGGATAGAATTCATTTTCATCTTATTACCTCACACAGTGCTGTGTTTTGGGCTCAATACAAGAATAATGTTGATTATACACTGATGTTTTGGTTGTTGCTGAGCAGTGCTTACCCTAAGCTAAGGACTGTTCAGAGTCTTGAGCTTTGCCAGTGAGGAGGGCCACAAGCAGCTGGGAGGAAGTAGAGCCAGGACAGCTGACCCAAAATGTCCAAAGGAATATTCCTTACCACAGAATGTCATGCTCATTGTATAATCTGGGGGCAGTTGGTTGGGAGAGGCTGATGACTATCTTACCCAAGAAAGGCATGAAGATTTTAGGCAGAACTGACTGTGTCCTACACCTTATTTCATGGTCTTAGGAGATAAAAGAAGGCAATAATCAATCACTCTTTGGAGGTCTATCCTAGGGCAGTGTGGAGACAAGACCAGGAAGACTTTCTTCAGAAGTATTTTGGTATGCACAATTAAGACAACTTTTAACACTTGAGCACAGTCAACTCTAAATGCCCATAACCTGTCTGTTACATACAAAAGCTATGGACCTCCAAAGGTTTCCACCTGTTTTACACTGTCAGTGAAGTACCTATGACATAGTGGGGGAGAGAAAGTATGTAAAAGTTTTGTCTTTCATTGTTGACACAAACATAGAGCCTTGACAACAGTACCCTCTGGAAGGCTTCCAGAGTTTGATACACAAGCTGAAAAGCAACTGTGTTAAAACAGGGTTGCAGAAGTAATGTGAGGCAATGAAGGGATTTTCAGAAACCTTTGAAATATATCAGTCCTATGAAAAAGGGATAATTTCTGTCTAAGTCAATAGAGAACATGCACTGGTGTTTGATTTCAAAGTTATAAATGAGTTGAAGTTGTTGGGTTTGGTTTCAGTTTTGTTTTTATGAAGATTAAGGGGAATCTAACAAGGGAATAAGAGAAAACAGTCTGAGGCCATTCATCCTTTAAGAGTAAAATTTTCAGCCTCCAAAACAGATATAATTCAATAAACCTCAGATAGGAAACATCAAAGAATCCTCTCACCACTTAAATATGAACCTAAAAATAGACAACTAGATCAAAGGAAAACATGTTTCTGTCATACTAGAAGTCTATAAATACTGAAAAATTATAAAGTAAGATGAATGAACTGAAGGGACTGATTTGAAGTGAGGGTATGGACATAATAAATATGGAAAAACCTGGTCTGAGAAATAGATCGTTTATGTATCTTGAGAAACAAGAAGATAATATATAGAACTGACAAAATAGATCAGACTGCTAAAGTTTCAGAACTTAAAGAAAGCTGAGAGTTAAATATAGTAAATGAATTAATCATAACAATTATCACAATTTATGTGAACAAAAGTGCCATGCTTAAATGATACATTATTTGGGTTACTTTATATCATCATGTTCACAAAAGTGGCTCAGAAATGCTAACAATTAGGGTCACTACCAGGACAAAAACAAAATAATAATTAGATGCTTTAATTGACCCTCATTATCTGGGAAATTGTAACCATGAACTATGATAAATAGTGAGATACCAAAATGTGAAATATTGCGACATATGCACGATGAGATGTATGGTTCAAACTGAAGTAGCTAAAGTTACACTGACACACTCTTAAAATAGTGTACTTTGTCTCACACTTACCTCATTCAAAATCCCAATATGACTGAAAAGTGTTCCCTCTTTCCCAAACCCTATCATCTTCATATAAAAGAAACCTATGAAAAACAAACAAACAAACAAACAAACAAAAAAACTCTCCAAGGAAGTATAGTAAAAACAAATTAGAATAAAGTAAAATGAAAAAAAAAGTTAAAATACATGAACAACACTGCTTAAAAGGATTATGACAGAAGAAACCTACAACATCTGGCAAAAAGGCGTTAAAAAAAAATCAAAGAACTAAAATCAGACCAGGCAGTTATGTGACAGAGCAAAGAAGGCTTTCAGAGCACAAGAGTAGCCATGCTGAGCCAGACCAAAGGTCAGTCAAGCCCCATGTCCCACTTGCATCAATGACAACACGAAGATTTCAAAGGAAGATCAAAATGATGAGACATGCCATGAAAAATCTGTGAAGTCCCAAGTGATTTACTGCTCAGGAGCTTTTTGAAACAGAAACAGACTTTTAATAGAATCAGGCCTCTGGTGTTTCTGCCTAACATCTCAAAGTAGTGGTATTTCTGTCGATGGACTAGTCCAGTTCCTTTTCCAATACATACAAACCTTTATCATCCAAAATATCCTGAGTTAAATTCTTTCAAAGTGTATGCCCTGGAGATGCAGTTGCTCCCAACTTAACACTCAGGTTTGACTGAGTTTAGACTAACCTGTTTTTCAGATGCCAGGACATCAGTAAGTTAACATCTTACAAGATAATAAAAGTAAAATACATGATTTGAAGTGAGATGACAATTAACAACTCAGGGATTAAGGAGAAAAGTACTGACATGAAACTACTCACACCTATGGAAAAAGCACAAAATCTGGTTTTTGGCAGCACCGAAGACCAACCCATGCCAGCGCACAACAGGGCTGACTGACACTTCCCTACCACCATATGAGTGCTGATCCAGAGAGGATCACAAGACCTGTGGGCACCGGAATGGCAATTGTTGCTCCCCATTAGGGATTCTAGCCAGTCATGAAATCATTGCTGTGTGCTTGTAAGTGGTTCATATACTGCTTGCAGTGTCTTTTTGTACACAGTGAAGAATACTGAAAGAAAAGTGACCTGGAGAGAGGGAGCTATCTACATATTATGTAGAGAACTACTTCCCTTTTTTTTTTTTTGCTTTAAACCTACCACCTGCTAACAGCATGTGATACTTTCATTCTTGCTTTGGAAGAGAAAATGAACCATCTGTCTCTTTTTATCTTTTCCTTTTCCCTTATGATAGGACAGATTTCTGTCAAAGCCTTCCCTCAATTGTCACTTTTCAGACTGAATAGTCCTGAGCTATTTATGAATTTCTTTGACTGCCTTTCTATATTTTTGATTATTCTTGGTGGCCTTCTGTGAACCTCTTTGAGTTCTGTTACATCCTTTTGTAGGTTTTGGAATAACAGCTTTTTCCACTGATATGATTACATTTTCTGTTTTCTTTTCTACTCTTTTCTTAATAGTTTCTAACATTCAATTTACTTTTTTGACCACTGCTGAGCACTGAGTTAACATTTTCATGGAGCTATTCATCATAAACCTAAGATCCAATTTCAGAATTATAATAGTCAATGCAGAGCACATCACTAAAGAAGAAAGTATCCTTTAAAAGTAGAATTTGTATCCAGATAAGGAAAATAAAAAAAAAATTAAAAAAAAAAAAAAAAAATGCGGTCTTTCATTTTAAAAGTATAAGCAAGAAAGGATGATGAAAAAGGAGTAAGCTACTAAATAAGTAAAACTAATATTAAGATACATATATTTTATTTGGTTTACATTTTAGTAGAAAAAGAGCTGCAAAGGTGAACTCTGTGAGAAAAAAGACCAGGAGTTGTTGAGTACAGCCAGTTCCAGCCACCTCCACAAAAGACCCACTGCTGGCCAAAGCTGAGGCTGTCAGTGATGCTGGTTGCACCTCTGGATTAACATATTTGAGAAGAGGTTAAAAACACTGTACTGCAGGTGTGAGAGAAGGGAGACTATGTGGGAGGAATAGCCCTGCAGACACCAGAGAAGGAGGGGAAGGAGGTGCTTCAGGTGCTGGAGCAGAGACTTCCCTACAGCCCGTGGTGCAGACCATGGGGAGACAGCTGGGCCTCTGCATCCCATGGAGGACCACAGTGGATCAGAGATCCACCTGCAGCCCCTGGAGAATCCCAGCCAGATCAGGCGCATGCCTGAAGGAGGCTGTGACCTCAAGGGAAGCCTCTACTGGAGCAGGCTCCTGGCAGAACCTGTGGCCCAGTGAGACATCCACTCAGTCTGTTCCAGAAGGACTGCATCCTGTGAAAGGACTCACAGTGGAATAGTTCATGAAGAACTGTTTCACATGGGAAGGACCCCATGCTGTAGCAGAGGAAGACCATGAGGAGGAAGGAGCAGCAGAGATAATGTGTGATGAACTGACTACAGCCCCAGTTCCCTGTCTCTCTGTGTTGCTCAGGACATCAAGATAAAAGAGCCTGGGAAGAAAGGCAGGTGTAGGTGGAAGGTGCTTTTAGATTTGTTCTTATTTTTCATTATCTTTCTCCTCTGTTGGATATATGAATTAAACTTGCTTCCCTAAAATCAAGTGTGTTTTGCCCATGACAGTCAGTGGGTGATATCCCTGTCCTTAACCTGACCCACAAGTTTTTCTCTTGCTATTCTGCTGAGGAGATGATTGAGATGTTACAAGAGCAGAAAAGATGTGGCCAGAACATAAAAGCAGACTGAATATTTTGCATTAGCATGAAAATCAGAAGAAGCTTTTCCTATGACAAGTGAGTCATTAAAAAAGTCTCAGACTGAAGTGTCAGTGAAAGATGTTTTAGAATAAATTAGTAAAATAAGGAGTAAAATATCTCCAGTACCGCATGTTATTCGTTCTGGAGCTCTGATGGACCTCAAGTAGTAAGTGTAATTGTTAACTGTAGTACTTAATTTATTACTAAAATCACCATTAGTAAAGGAATAGAATTTGAAAAAAGTTACAGATTTATAAATTTATCATTCACAAAGACGTGTAATTATAGGTATGTGCATTTGACTTCTGTAGTCTGAAAACTAGAACCTGTTGGTAGATTTAGCAGAGACGTGAATGTAAAAAAAAAAAAAAATTAAAAAAGACGTTACTAGGAAATTATTAGGAATTACAAAACTAAAACAGAGAAAAAAACTGTCACTGTACTTCTGCACAAACCTGTGTTGGGTTAAAACTTAAAATAGTCTCTGCAATTCTGGTCACTGAGTTAAAAATGGCATAGCAGATTATTCTTGAAAAGTTGGCTTTCCCACTTCCAGGTGACGTGTTCAGGTAACACTAGAGGGGTGATTCTCTTCACCTGTCCTCCTGAAATTAAAGGTCATATCTGGGATAATGGAGTGAGCAGGAGTAGACCTGAGGTGTGCCTGACACCTGTCTATTTGACTTTATATCAATTGATCTAATAAAGGATGTTACATGTCCCTGCAAACCTCGTGTCTCTAACTCTCCCAAAGTCTTTGAAAAAATAGCAAAAAGGGATTTTTATCATCCTCTACTTCTTTTTGGTTAGCCAAGGAAAGAACTCAGGCTTCTCCTCTGAGCAACTTGTGCCACTCTTGTCCATACTTCATCCACGAAGGGCACATTTCTGTGTCTTCCAGAAACTGCTCCAAACTGAATCCATTTTAGGAGTCTTTTCTAGGTGAAATTCATTCTGAAACTTGATTTTTCCTACTTCAAACTGAGTGAGATATGTATCTTGCTTTTCACCATGTATCATTAGCAGAGAACTCTTCCCTGGAGGGCTTTGCAGGAATATCTAGGTATAAATGTTAATAAATTAAAAATGTCCATCTGGTCTAACAGTACGGGGAACATGCACTGCTTTTAAGTATCTTTCACTGTGAGTAATCTACAAGCAGGTTCCATTTACAGCTGAAATCCATGTCCTTGCACCTTTTCCATTTACGCTAAAGACAGAAAAAAAGGTTTCATTCATCATATTCTTCCTGCCACTAAGAATGGAGGAAGAAGAATTGTTGCTGAATGCTTTCAGAAACATAGATGGAAGAAAAATCCGTGTCCAAAAGCGTGTTGAAGTACCAATGAATAGCACATTCAGATACAGATCAGGTTAATCATAAGACTCTGGGTACAAAATGAATGCATCAGCATTCACTTGTAATTTCTGTCTTTATAGATAGAAGTGAATGAATAATCCCTTAACAAAGGAAAACAGAAGGGATAAAGCAGGGGTCTCGTGTTTATTTCCTCACTTTAATAACAAAACCAGAAAAGGGGTAGAAATGTCACTGACAGTTTCATGTGATGGATTGGTCTATATGCCTGAACATTAGGAACAAGCAACCCTCAATATCTGAAGGAAGACTGCCTAGCGTGTAAACATTAGATAGAATTGAAAACAGCAGTTTCCGTGGGCCCCCCACCAAGAGAATGCACAGAGGGTGTACGTGCTTTATTGCTTGACACTCATGCATAAAGACAGAGCAGCTTCTGCAATCTAAGTGAATCTCCTTAGGTTTAATGTTCCATTGAAATTTTGCTGAAATGTAAAACATATTCCAAAGGAACAAAACATTTTCTCAAGCAGAGACCATTTGACTGTCATGGTAGATTTTTCTCTTTTATGGAAGCTAATTCCTGAAATAGACATATATCGGAAAAGCCAAACTGCCAGGGTCACCGCTGGTACCACAAAAATGTTCAAAGTAGCATTCTAACATCAAAGTACATCTGTAATTGAAGCGATCATTCAAAGCACTCCAGCAACGCTGCAACAGCTGCACGCGTGCAGCACCCCAAACCTCTCAGAGATGGAGAAGGAATCATATTTCACTGATCCTTCTTTTGACTTCTGCTTTTAACTTGGACCATTTAATTTACAGCATGCATCGTGAATCAACCACATTGGCATAACTAAGCAGTGTCAAAGGACTGCACAGGGGTAAAAATAATTGGCTAAAGGTGGTGGCATTCCGAGTTTCCTAAACCAGCTTTGCTGACAAAGGCAATTTTTCATGAAACTACAGCTGAGGCATAAAAGAACAGAGAATCAGGCTCATATTTGTTTGAAGAACTGTAGGAAGATTCTTTTCTTCAGTTCTTTTAGTTCTTCTTTATTTAAGAAAGAACATTGAGTAAAACTTCTCTCTTCATCAAAAGGGCTTTATGGCCTCTGCAGTAGTTAGCGTTAGTGCACGATTAGCATCAGAAATACAGTGCAGTTCTGAACACAGAGCACAGATATTCTATGAAAAACAAAAGGTATTTGCAATCTGACAAGACACAGCATCTGCCTGGTGTAGAACTCACAAGGGAAAATACACATTTAAAAAACAATTTGGTTTAAAAAGTGAAATAAGAGACTTCAGACAATGTTTCTGGTAAAACAGCAAGGGATAAAATATAGATCTGTGGGAAGAAAATGTTGGGGGAAATTAAGGGAAATACATAAAAATGAATCCCCATTAAAAACTATCTATGAGATACCTCTAGTCATGTCTCATGTTACGAGAGGATAGCATAACTATTTCAGTATTAAGCTTGAAACATCATCTAAACAATCATGCTGTGATAATACTTTCAGTGTTTCTCACTCAGCATGTAGGACAAGAGCTTCCTAAGAAGTTCATAAAAAGAGGACAAATGTGAATTTAGTAAGCATTGTATTGCTTTTTTTCACAATCTTTCTATTCCATAGCTATGTACTTTGTTCATATATCAGGCCAACTGCAGTGAATATTTGTTGTTTTGAAAGGTGGGGTTTTTTCCCCATCTTTCAGTTCATTTAAAAACTTCTTCTGTGACTCTTTGAAAAGTTCAGAAATCTCTTGCATCTGTTAAGAATCATCTGCAATCATTATGCTGCTTCAACCACTCCCATGTCTTTAGGGCATAACCTTGCCTCTTTCTTGGAGTCTCATTCCAGAATAACTCTGGATTAAAAAGTCCTGTGAGTGACAGAGAGATGTAGAAGCTGCAAGTTAGCTCTCTTGATTGTTTCTGGAACAAAGGCTGAATTTAAGCCTATTCACATTTGGGTGCTAAGATAAATAGACAGGTTCTCCCTCTGGAGGCTTTCAAAGACATCTACTGTTCTCCATTTACTGTGTAGGAATCTTTATTATTTGCCATTGGAGAATTAAACACAGAACTTAGTCCAACTTTTGTCTTTATGCCACTCAAACTAGACCTCAGACAAAACTTTCTTTTCGTAAGGAGAGGAAAACCTTCCTTTAATACAAATATTCTCCATGGAAAGTGACTGAGAAACTGTTCTATTGCATGTCTGGGGCTTTTCGGTTTGTTCTTTTTTTTTGTTTGTTTGGTTGGTTTTTTGTTTTTGTTGTTGCTTTTTCATTTTGTTCTTTTTTTAAAAAAAATTGATTTCATGCAGAATTTACACTGCAGCTACTATAAATATACATTGCATATTGGTCTGAGTTTTCAATACTAAGCAATACCTTAGTGTATTCTGCTAAAAATTTTGGAAGCAACTGTTTTAAATAAACACCTTCTTTGTGTATTTGTTCTTGTATTTATTTGTTTACAAGTTTGTGTGACCTATTTTTAAAAAAATAATTTTAAAATAAATTAATAATTTAAATTAAGAACATGGAACCACTTTTGTGTGTCATTACAGTCAGGGTACAGGTAGAGAGTATACTTTGGGTTATGTGAAACAATTCACTTTTGGACAAACTTCTTCTACTGATGGTAAAATTTAGTGGCTAAAGTAGCAACCCTGATATAGATCAAGACCTCTTCCCAGCGGTGTCCCAGAGCCAGTTCTGTTGCCAGCCAGCTCTTAAGAAGACCACCAAAAGTGGTAACAAGTAACACATAAGCCTGTTTTTTAGATCATTTTGCCTCTACCAGAGTGGTACAGATACGGCCAGGAGATTAATCCCTCTACTGGCACATGGAAAAATTGAGCTGCTGAAGAAGATTTTGGCTCCATACTTCTGTACTAACAAAGATGATACTCCTCCTGGTGATATGTGGATATTATTATGAGAATTATATTAGAGATCACTTTTCTGTTATGTTTACAACTGATTGTGTTACTCCAAGGAACATTGCCAGAGTAATACAAATACTGCAGCCATAATACAATACTACAATTGTCTGCCCACAGCAAGAATTAGTTTTAGTAAATTCTTTTGCTTGTGCATCCAACTACAAATCATTTATGACTTGAAAGTATAAAAGAACCATCAAACTGCTCACAGTAAAAAGGGGCAGTGAAGACATTTTTTAAGAATATTGTACTTATGATTGTGAGTACCCTACTGCATCCCTAAAATTCACTTCTAAAGCTTTGACAAAGGAGACTGCAAAACACAAGAAGCAGCTAAAGAAATGCAGTTGAGAAGGAACATACCAGTGGCTAACCTATGCCAAATGCACATGAAAAGAAAGGAAGTGGAAGTGGGTAACAGAAAGGTATTTTGCTATTAAAAGATTATCCCAAAAAGAAACAAAGTCTGATATCTGTGTTCCTAGTAATTAGTACCTTAGTCCTTGAATATTTCTATTGTTCTTATTGACATCATTTGTAAAATAGGTTGTTCCCATTATGATACAAGTCACGGTGGCAGTCTGTCTTAAAATGAATATGGCCTTGTAATATGTAAATAAGTTAGAAACTGTTTTTATAGACAGCTGAAAATTTATTAGGAAAGGCAGAACTCTACTAAATGATGTATGTTTTGTTTCTCCCATACAATTTTTATCTAGTTTGAATATTCAGCCTGCAGCTGTAACATGACAATACCATGAAACATAGACTTTATTCTTACTGATATGTTGTTGTACTGAGGGAAGAGGAAAATGCTTGTTGCAAATTTGTTTATTGGTTTCCTTCCATTTCAACTAATAAAAAGCCGACCATCAATATGGTTTCTGTAATATTGCCAAGAGTTGTCTCTGCTTTGGGTTAATTTAATCACAAATACTCAGTATTCACAACAAGGACACCCTCATTCATAGACTTTTCTAAAGTATTTGAGAGATAAAGGGAGTAGGATTTGAGAGCTGAAATTCCTAATGCCAAAACCTGGATAGACCATTCAACCGTAATTTCCAAGAACAGACATATCACACACTTTCAGCACTTCAGGTGTTTTATTTTCTGAATTCTCATAGGTTCTCTTTCTCTTTCAGGTTACTGTGACCTGACCCTCACTGTCACAGCTGTCTGAGCTCTGCCAGTAAGTGACAGACTGTTCACACAGTTAGTAAAATGAGCTTCACTTCTAAACAGTACTGTTTTCCTTTCCAAAAGCATATTTAATAGAAGGTCAGTAGAAACACTTTGGAGGTTTACAGTTCATTAGGGAAATCAGCTGAAGGACTTGTTGCAGCTGGAGTTTGTTTTAAATCACATTGGCATCTGTGAAGCAATGACACCAAGAAATTATTGTCAACAATGCTCTATGTTTGCTGTGGTCACTTTCCAGGGAATTGATCCAAATGAGGAGGCCTGCAACTCAGAAGTTTGCATTCAAACCTATGCTCCCAGAAAAACAGTGTGTGGTGACAGAAAATGTTGCATTAGATTTTCAGCTTGTGTAAATCAGTATACCATGTAGACTTTAAGGCCTCAAGCTAGTTTGACATCAGTACAAATAAGTCTGTTTACACAATCTGAGACCCTGACCTACAGCTTTTCTCTGTACAGTGAAATATCTTGTATTTCAGTATATTAAATGTCTACTTTAAAGCTGTTGTTTCATGTGAGAACTAGTGATGCAGCCAGGGGCAGTATGAGGAGAATCAAGACGGGTTACAGAGCCCTGGGGGCAGTGCTAAGGGACTCTGGAGCAAGAGTAGTCTTTTATCAGTCCTCTCAGTCAAAGGGAAGGTGCTTCAAAGGGTCAGTCGAATCTTTCAAATCAACAAGTGTTTGCAGGACTGGTGCCACAGTCAGGGCTTTGGCTAATTAAACTCACTTAGAGAAACTTACTCTGCTGAGGGATGATGGTGTCCATCTGTCAGAGAAGGGGACGAGCATTTTCTTGTCAAGATGATGACGAGGGTTTTAAACAAGTTTCTGGGGGAGGGAAACCTCAACCCATGCTACTTCTTCCAATTTAATGCCAGTGCCAGCAAGAGAAGTCCGGAGTCTGGAGAGGGATCACAGGTCAGCAGAAAAGCACCTGAAGAGCAGCACAAAGAAATTCCAGCCACTCCAGCCAGGAAGCCAGCTTCATCTGGGGTCCAACATAAAGGCCTCTCTGCAAACATACCTGTAGCATGGCGAGTAAACAAGAGAAATTGGAGGCATGCCCACACATGCAGGGTTGTGGCCTGATTGGAATTTTGGAGATGTGGTGGGATGGCTCCTGCAACTGGAATGTTGGAATGAAAGGGTAAAGACTTTATAGGAAGGACCGGCAAGGGAGATGAGGAGTGAGTGTCATCCTCTATGTCAATGACCAGCTGGAGTGCACGGAGCTCCATTTGGGGATGGCTGAGGACCTGACAAAGAGTTTACAGTTCAGCATTAAAGGAAAAGCAGGGACAGGTGGCATTATGGTGGGGGTCTGCTACAGACCACCTGACCAGGAAGACCATATAGATGAGGTTTTCTATGAACAGATATAAACAGCCTCATATTCACAAGTGCTGGACCTCATGGAAGACTTCAATAACCCCAATATCTGCTGGAGGGACTGCACAGTAGGGCATAGGCAATCTGGGAGGTTCCTGGAATGCATTCATGACAACATTCTTCTCCAAGCCGTAGAGGAGTCAGAAAGGAGAGGTGTTATGTTGGATCTTGTTCTCACCACCAAGGAGGGCTAGTGGGGCATGTGAAGCTCAAGGGCAACATGGGCTACAGTGACCATGAAACAGAGTTCAAGATCCTTAAGACAGAGAGGATGGTACATAAACTCACTCCCTGGAGTTCAGGAGAGCAGACTTTGCCCTCTTCAGAGATGTGTCTGGTAGAGTACCATGTGATAAAGAAGAGAGGTCCAAGAAATCTGATTAATATTCAAGGATCACCTCCTCAAAGTGTGGGAGAGATGTATCCCAATAAAGAGGAACTCAGACAAAACCACCAAGAGGCCTGCATGGACAAACAAGGAGCTCCTGTACAAACTTAAGCACAAAAAGGAAGCCTGCAGAGGGTGGAAGCAAGGATAGGCAGCTTGGGAAGAGCACAGAGAAATTGTCAGAGTACTCAGGGATCAGATTAGAAAAGCTAAAGCCCTGAGAGATTTAAACCTGTCCAGGGTAATCAAGGACATCAAGAAAAGCTTCTATAGGTATGTCAGTGATAAAAGGAAGATTAGGAAAAATGTGATCCCCCTTTGGAAGGAGGGACTTGGTTACCTGGGACGTGGAGAAGGCTGAGGTATGCAAAGACTTTGTTGTCAACAAGTCAATTGTATCCTGGGCTGCATTAAAAGCAACATGGCCTGCAGGTCAAGGGAGGTGATTCTTTACCCTCTACTCTGCCCTCATGAGACCCCCTGCAGCGCTGTGTCCAGCTCTGGGGGCCCCAACATAAGAAAGATGTGGACTTGTTAGAGCAAGTCTGGAAGAGGGTCACAAAGATGATCTGAGGGCTGAAACAGCTCTCCTGTGAAGACAGACTGAGAGTTGGGGTTGTTTAGCCTGGAGAAGAGAAGGCTACAGGGAGATGTTATAACACCTTTCAGTACCTAAAAGAAAGCTGGAGAGGGACTTTTGACAAGGGCATGTAGTGATAGGACAAGAGAAAATGGCTTTAAACCAAGAGAGTAGATTTAAATTAAATATTGTGAAGAAGTCTTCACTACAAACATTGTAAGGCACAAGTTGCCTAGAGAAGTTGTGGATGCCTAGAAGTGTTCAAGGCCAGATTTAATGGGGTTTTGAGCAACCTGGCTTAGGGCAAGGTGTCCCTGTCCATGGCAGTGGGTTAGAACTATATGATCTTTAAGGCCCCTTCGAAACCAAAACCCTCTATGATGCTATGATTCATTCATTCTGCTATTTGTATCTCAATTTGTTCTCTGCCTATACTATCATCTGCAAGTTTTTATCCCACTACCACAGAAATCCACTGTCTGTTGCAAAGAACGTTTACTGTTCAACTTTCAACAATCTTAACTGCCTTATTGAGGTCAGTGTATGGTTTCTAGGTCAAAGTACTTGGGTGAAACAACTAATTGGGATAAATATGAATATAAAGAAATCACATATTCTTTTGAAATTTCTACATCATAGAAGGATCGAGCCCCTCATTTACTGACCCACAGGCACAATGCTCCCTCCTGTTCTGCTCAACAGAAAAGCCCTTTTCCCAGTGTTGTGCTTTCAAATTTGCCCTTTTCTAAAACTTCTTTTTTATTCATTTTGAGGCAGATGCCTCTCATTTCTTAGAACATTTGCTGGCATATTTATTTATTTATTTGCTGTGGCACTTGATTCCTTCACTCAGAACAACTGCCCTCTATAGAGATACTACTAACTGATAAAAATGAATAATGCATAATTCAACCTGACTGCCACAGTCTCTCAGGTTTCTCTTGCCTTGCTTGGATCTCATTTGCCACATTAATCTGAGACTGTGTGTCATGGCAAGAAGCAAAGCAGCACTACAGCATTGCTGCAAAAAGGAAAAGACACTTTGACCTTTACTGCATGACACTCAAGACATATTCTTGGTTTCCTTGTGGGTCTTTGTGTCTGATTAACAGTCATTGCTAGGTAGGATTTCTTTGAGACATCTGACTTGAAAACACTTCCCACTTCCCTGGGTGTGTGCCCAGCTCCAAGTCAGAATAAAACATGCAGATGCACCAAGTCTTCTTGCCTGCAGCTGCATGTCCTAATCTCCAGCAAGAGGGAACCTGGACATGACAGAGAGAGTACCATGCTCCAAATAGATGCCAGTCTGGATATTTACAGAGACCAGAATCCCAGTGTGCACTAACATGTTTATCAAAGTAGATATCTCTGCAGAGCTTTCGTACCTTTCCACAAGCTGATTGCTGCAGTGTGACAGGACTAAAACTGTGAAGTTGGAGCCTCGGTGGTGTGACAATTCTGTGGAAAAAAGCAGTACAATCCCCAGAGAGGTTTCACTCCTGATAGCTAAACAAACTCCGTGCTTTCTCTTCTACCTAGATATGGTGACATGTGCACTGCGTGAACCAGCCAACCTCCGTGAGACAGGTTATTGGAAGTATTTTAGGTTTTCAAACACAGACCTGCATTGCAACTCGTGGAAAAGATACAGAGCAGTCATTTCTTGTGAAACAGAACACCAGAGTCTACCAAAACTCCCAGTCTTTCTGGAAGTGTCAGGGGTGGACAGTAGCCCTAATTAAACACTTCGTGAGGCAATGATTAGACAATTATGCTTTAGCTGGGAACACTGGTGCCTTAAGATTCTTAAGATTTGTAGCGTATAGATTTTTAATATCGCTTTAGTATGTTTCTAGGACCTTAAAATAGCAGTAAACAGTTACTAAATTCCTTTCTCATGCTTTATATAAAATTCTTGAAATTTTGTTTAATGTTCTTTTCAAGGAAAAATATTTTAGCAAGGAAAAATATTATGTTTGGGACATGTACTTAGAAGGACATAATAAGATAGTAGAAGGCCCCAAAACCTTGGAGAAGCTCCAAAAAAGGTATGTGATGTGAAGATGGTGATGGTAAAGAAGTAAGAGGTCTTGAGACCTCTGACTCAATTCTGGGGAGGCTTGCCAAGGGGCAGACCTGCTCTCTGTTTTATCTATACTAACAATGTATGGAAAGTTCTTCCATTTTAGGCATCAACATCACATGTTAACTAATATAGTAGAGTAACCAGCAGAAGAGTTACATCTCTATCTTAGTCCCTGGGAAAAGTACATGGGTCTTTGCCCTGATATATGCAGAAAACAGTTTTATTCTTTCATCCCAAGCAAGCAGATACTGCTACTGACTGCTCAGCATCCATTGAAGCCAGTCAGCCTTTATGAAGTTCTAAGCAGTTATGTGCCAGGAATCTTGCATCTAGCCTGTATGTGATCTGAAACAGAGATACTATGTGGATATAGAACATACTACACAGACCTAACTAAGCCATCAGTCCATCTTCCATGATAAAGAATGCTCTTTTGGTACAGTCTCTGGCTGTTAGCAGACACTATAAAGCAATGCTCCAGATGTGGGTCACATTGTATATGTTTACTACATTTTTCTGTTTTCTTTCCTTTAACTTCCTTCTCATTTTCCTTACCATGGTTAACCTCTTATATGTATGCAGGCCTTTCAAAATGGGTGCTCTGGAAAAGAGAAGAAGCCCAGTAATCTTCCAAACTGACTCTATAAAGGAAAATATTTCTCTTCATTTTCCGTATATCCCATGCTGCTTCTTGACTAAAACTAAAGCTTAACCTGTCAGACTTGCTTTAATCCTTAAAAAATACAACTGCAGCAATGTTCTTTGTCGAAGTAAACAGAGATAAGCCTACTCTGAGGAAGTGAGGGGATTAGTTGAATATCTCTGAATGACTAAAGCACTTACAATCATTATTTGTAGTGTATCCATCATGTGTTTATTATCCTACTGTGTGCCAGGAAAGACAGTCAAAATAAATATGAGCAAAATTGTATTCCTTAATCAGCCTTTCTTTTCCACTGCATACATCTGAATGGTTGTATAGCAGAGCTCCTGCAGAATTGCATGGCACCCAGGGCATTTGCTTACCCAGGCTGGAAAAAGTCTACACAGCTGCTGAAAATCACAAATATCAGGCTCAGATACAGCTTCTTACAGTTTGTCGCGCTTCATGAGAATAACCATCCATGAATTATTTTGACCAACATCATTTTAAGCTAGCCCAGCTACATCATTTGTGCTTTGAAAGTCTAGCAAATAATTCATTCATTTCCCAGCAGGTATTCAGAAAAGAGATTTTCTTGACATGTTAAGCAATATTCTATCATCAGTACTATCACTGTCCTCTCACTGAAAAGGAAAAATGAGCAGATATTGGTGCCTGAACTGGGAAGTCTTGCTTTCAAGCTAGGTAAAGCTCATTTTAATGTAAACAACCAAATGGCAACCTGCTCTCAGACAAACATGTTATTGATCAGAATATTTGTTTTCAATACACTTTCTTCAAGACACCAACAGTCTTTTTGCAAGTTGTGTTTGAAATGAAGATTAGGTTAGTTTTAGTAATATGATTTTTCCCATTCCTTTAAGACACATTGACATTCTGGCATTAAAGAACATCAAGATAGAATGTAGCCAGGTATAATTGTGGTAGTAAGTGAAATTCTTTTAAACAGAAATACATCAGAGCCAAACTGTTAGTTCAAAATTCTGTAGTTTTAAACAAATTAGACAGGATTTTGGAGTAGTTGTAGATCCAAACAAGGTAGCTGTCTTTTAGGGCCCAAAGCAAACCAGTTTGGGAAAATGCTCTTAGCAGTTGGTAAAACAAGGGTTTGGGTAGCCTTGTTGGGGATGTTGTGGTGAAATGCAGACAACTCAAACTGAATTTAATAATTTAATGATTGAGATTATATGATTGGATGACTGGAATATCAACAGCTAAAATTTATCAATTCAGAAGGTCATTCTCAGTCTTATGTTTCTTTTAAATCACTAGGAATAGAATTTTACAATTCTCCAAAGAAGCAGAAATGTGGTAGGGTTTTGCGGGGGGTTTTTTGTGTGGTTTTTTTTTTTTCCTTACTATGATGCACATAGTTTCAGCCTACACATGGGATATTTGGGAGATCAAAACTGTAGATTTCTGCCAATGAAGGCAACTTCATGAAAACTGCATTATGCCTTGGAGGAAAAAAAAGAAAAAAAAAAAAAGAAAAAAAAAAAAAAAAAAAAAAAAAAAAAAAAAAAAAGCTGGTGAGTTTCAGTTAGACCCCTGGGTAATTTTAGAGATGAAAACAAATATTTACATAACAAGAAAAGGTACTCAGTTTGCCAGGACTGAAGAGTAGGGTGAAGTTTTCTTAGATTTCAGGACTTTCAGAGATGGTATAAGGTGTGTTTTCAGACAAATACACCTTTTATTTCCCAGGGGAAAATGTGTCATACAGCTGAATACATTCAGAAAGCAAGTAACTGTCGAGAAGGTATGGCACTGGGAGCAGTCAGGAAGTGAAATAAGGAGCCTGGAGTGCTGTAGATTTTCATAGCCAGTAAATCTCCATGGTCACTAAGCAGAAGTTTGAGAATATAATGTTTCCTATTGACTATCAAATAGTGAGGATTAGATAGTGAAGATTAGGTGGAATCTAAATGCCTAAACTGTCCTATGAGTTTTAGTCCATAGTGTATGGACATATAAAGCATAATTTTGAACTTAGCCATATATCAATTTCTTGTAAGGCAGTTTATATTGTAAGAGTCTAAAAGACTTTTATATAAGAAGTTATTTTAAAGGCTTGACTTAATTATTATAATCAACCTATAAATATTTGATTTGTCTGCTCATCCCTCTCTCTTTGTGACACATTTACCTATGTATGGAATAGATATAGCATACTACCCTGCTACACTATGAAGAATATTTGAAGCTGTAATTGGATACAGGTGCACACATGGAGAGAAAAAAAAGAGAGCCAGAAAATACCACCCCAAAGTGAAATGTGTTTGAAAACAAGTAACGAGAATATCTACAGAACCTGAAGCATTTGAAGTGCTACCAACAGCTTTACTTTTAATCACAAGGACATTCTGGTGCTATTTCTACAAACCTCTGCTTTGATATTTTACTACCTCACTTCTTTACATTCTTGCTTATTCTACCACTATTGTCTGTCTCTAGACTGTGAGCTCTGCAGAGCAGAGCATCTCACTATGTGTTTCTCTAATAATGAGGATCTCAACCTCAGATGAAGCCTCCAGTCACTGCTGGCAAACAGCAATAACAATTTTGCATTCACTTCTGAAACACATGTAATAACAACAGTTCAACATTTTCCTTTCTTTGCAGAAGTCAATATACAACTATGGGACTTTGATCTTTATAGTAATAATGTGTAAGCTTTAACATAACAGAAAACAGCACTGCTCCACTGCTCTCCTGAAATAGTCATATTTGTTTCCTCCTGCACTTCAGCTTCCCACTATTCAACTCAAAGTTGTTAGAAGTCATAGATGATCATTTGAGATGCAGAGGGCAATGGCGAATGGTGGACTTATGTCTTTCAAATGGTAGACAAGGGGTTGGGATTTGGTTTCCCTTGTCAAAAATATTTTCTCTAATAAAATTTTAATGAAAGGAATCCTTGAATGGACTATTCAGTTTACCTTTTTACATTATTAACTTGATAGTTAAATTACGAGACCAGGAGTCAGAAGATATGTATTCAGTACTGGGTTTGCCTCAGACATTCACTATGACACTGAGGATCACTCCAAGACTCCATGAGTCAAGTTCTCTAACTCTGGAACAGACTGTATTTTTTCTTTTGTACTTAGGACATAAAAAGTATATAATGGGGGTACAGGAATAGAGTAATTCTTGTCATAGGACTTCTCTGAACTAATTTGAGTACTACTGCAGGATTAAGAGTAACAAAACAATCTGATTAAAAACAGAAACAGAACTTTTGAGCTCATGCAATATGACAGTTAAAATCATCTGTAAGAGTCAAAAGTTAAGATGATTTATGTAACAATCTATTATAAATGGTAAAGCTGTTAATGCAACATGCAAGTGTTTAGTATTGGGTTGTGACTACCTCAGGACTTGATTACCTTTGATTACCTCAAAATGGATGGCTAGTCTGAGATCCTGAAATATTAGCTTTGCTCAACTTTATGCTTGCCTGCTTTGTTTTCTGAATGACACTTGAAAAACTTTTGCATAAATGCAGTAGATTTATATTCAAACTTACTGTGCAACATACTTGGCAAACTTTGCATGCTTGTAAGCTGCAACAGGGGACCAGGTGTTGCTGTACAGAATATCTCATCACCACACCAAGAATCAAAACATTATAATTAAAAAAAAAAAAAAAGGTAACAATTGTAGTAATAATAACAACAATAATAATAGTTGTTGTTATTGTTATTATTATTAGCCTATACATCTAGCAATTTCATTTCTGTGCTGAGAATCACAGACAACAAGCCATCTGTGTTTCTGTTAGTGATTCAAATTTAAATATTCCTTTAAAGGGGCTTAAATGATGTGATAGATGTTAACAGTAGTTTGGGGTCAAGACACTTTCTGAGTGAAAATGGTAATCATAACCAAAGCTGAAAAAGCTTGCACACAGAATTCTGGACTTGAAAAACATAACAAGAGGTTCAAAAAAATTGTTAATCATTATTCTCTGTGTCTTCTCTCTTAATTTTTTTCTCTGATACAGTTTTATCATATAAGGTACACATCAATGCAGATACAGCTACGCTACCAGCCCCCAAGGAAGTTTCCTATAATCTTGAGGCACATGTTCTCATGTCTATAAAATATCCTACTAACTTTCTTAATGAGAAAATATTTTGAATAAATAGCTATTTTTCTCATAGCTTCTGAAAGAACCAGACCGATTTATCATTGTCTTGACTCCAATATAATAACTTACTCCAGCTCAAATTGAGCCCAAAATGGTATCACTGTGATTCAGAGTGATTTTGGTATTACATTAGTTTTGTATGCATGATGGCACATGTTTTCACTGAAGTTATTTAATTGTTTCAATTTCTTGACTGCAAGTCTTACTAAACCAAGACCCCATAAGCACAGTTACTGAACCTTTTAATCAGTGTTATATATCAAAGAGAATCATATTGCTGGTGCAATTCATATTGAAGTATAATTTCCTGCATTATCTTAACATTTACACCATACAATCTCAATATCCAGACATCAGAGCAGTCTTCAGATTAAGGCATCACGCTCTCCAGAGGCATTCAATGAAAACAATATAAATAAAACAGTTAAATGTAAAAGATAAGTCGACATTGCAATTGTAATTTATTATCAGTTGTTATTTATAAAATAAGATAGGCATACTGATCTGAATTCAGCCCCTCACAATTCCATTGGTTTCAGGGATAAATTTGGTGAAATAAATTTCTATAATTTATATATGTTATCAGCTTTATTTCTTTGTTATTCATTTTGAAGATCTAAGACTTTTTTAATCTCCTGTCTCTTTGTCTGCACTAACATTACAATCTTGACTTTTCCTCTCCAGATAAAGTCCTTGTTCATCTTTTCATGGTTGCTTCTCTTACCTTACCAATCTGTTTTTTCTGGCCTCTTAATTTTTCATTTCAGCCTTTTCCATTCCATCTGTCTCTTATAATAACTTACAAATACAAGGCTTTTCTTCCTTGATAGTTTAAAAACTTTTATTGCACTTCTATCAGTCAGTTCAAAGCTCTGAACAACTGATCAGTAATTTTGTCTCTCCAAGTGTCTTGAAGCTTTGTTCAAGGCTATTTCTTGATTATCTTCTTTAACTGCTAGTTCTGTGGTTGATATCATGCTGCCCTTACCTTTCCAGTCAGTGTATAGGCCAATTAATTCCTTATTGTGCCTGCCTGGTTTCTGCCTGTGCAGTCCTATCCATAGTCTCTAAAACAGCCCATTCATCTGGTTGTTGGGTAATGCACAAGACAACTGCCCTCCACCCCATCCCCTCCTTCAAAAAAAAGTCAAACTGAGAGTGTCTCTGCATAAAGAGAAGCAGCTGACATGGGATGGAAACTCCGGGAAAAAATTTCTCCTCCTGAAGTATAGAATGGATATTCATTGCAGGCAATAACAATGAGCTGCAATATTCAGATTGACATAGGCTTAAAATTCTGCTTTTCATTTCCTGAGCAATTTCTCAAGCCACTGGTGTAATGTATAAAAGAAAGCAAAACTTTTGAAAAGTTACTTTCAAACCCCTTCACCAAACACACACATCAGCTATGTCCTGAGCTTTTGGCCTGTTCAGAGCCTGCTGAAATGGCTAATGCTCCTCACTGGCTTCTCTCATCAGTGCCATGCTCAGTGCATGGCAGAACTGCTTACTCTGCAAGAATGTTTAGGCAATGTACAAAGCCAACGAATACAACAGATGCTTCTGAATCCTGGAGAGGTGAGATGTCTGCTGCCTGGGCCAGACCAAATGAGTATGACTTTCAGCTATGATCCTTAACTTGTGGGGTACGTTATGAACATTGAGTCAACCTAATTAAAATAATCCCAGGATACAGAACAAAAAAGGAGGAATAACTAAACCCAATACAACAAACCAACACAGAGCAAGTGACAGAATGAGCACACAAGGGGAAAGATAAAGGTCTTTTAATCAAAACAGATTGACATTAAATGAAAGGATTGGGGGCGGGGTGGGAGGGGATGGGGGGCGGAAAGATAAGTACAGAGCTTCAAATGAAAAGCAAGGAAGAAAGCAACAACTTTCTTATTTGAAAGCAACAACAACACTGTGCTGCAAGGAAGAAAGCAACAACTTCCTTGTTTGAAAGCAACAACAACACTGTGCTGTATCTGAAGCAGTGAGCAATAAAAAATACAATGAACAGATGAGTAAATATTAATTTTCAGGCAAAACAAAAGAAAAATGGATTAGAGAATCCTACCAAAATAGATTCCTAATACATTTTTACTTTATGGAAGAGTAAGACAGATATTTACCTGAATTTTTATTAGTTTAACTCCTATGCTGCAATGGTGCAGAAGGATATAATTTTCTTTGTTTAAATCTGACAGCAAATGGAGGGACCAAACATGACACTAAAGATTAACAGCACATTTTTCATCACATTGGTGCATTGAGGTCCTTGAAACAAGCTGAGTAAGAACTTCACATATCTTTTCTTTTCAGATGTGTGACTAAAGAGGTTACTGGCCCTCAGAGCTGCTGGTTGCTGGTCACTTCCAGCTGCAGACCTTAGTACCCTCTCCAGTATGCTAGTTCAGTAACTAAGAGGAAATTAAAACTGCTCAGCAAAGTTAAATGCTAAACTCTGGAATCTACTGACTTTGTTTTCTTCATCTTCCTTTTTTCCCCCCTTCATGTTTTTAAATTGAAACAGAGTAGAAAGTGAGAAATGAAGCAAACTGGAGCTATGGTAACATCCAGCAGGAAGCAGGATTAAGTAGAAGTTGCTTTCCAGGCTGTCACCACTGTATCCATGCAGAAGGCAAGCTGCTCCTTTTGTGAGTGGCAAGGGTGGACTGTAATGCTGGCTTTTCCCAGCCCTTACTTCTGTGCAGGTAACACTTTCACAACAGGAAGAGAGTGCAGGAAAATAAAACTAAGGTCAAGACTGGACCCTGTACGCACTGCAGGGAGCAAGCAGAGCAGGTGTGTGTGTCAAAGATTTAGCTGTGGAACCATGTTAACTGCAAGCTTCTTCAGAGCAGTAACTGGGATTAAGATGGGCATAGCTAGTGTATGCAATGGTAGGAAAATTGACTCAGCATGTCATAAAAACCTGGAGCAGAAAAGGCTCTAGGGAGACCTTCTAGTCTTCCCAGAGCTGAGACCTTCTAGGACCTTGTAGACCACCTTTAGGTAATTTCCAGTACAAGACAGCTGGAGAGGGACTTTTAACAAAGTCATGTAGTGATAGGATCAGAGGGAGAAGCTTTAAAGAGAAAAGTGGGTAAATTTAGATTCAAGGAAAAAATTCTTCATTATGAAGGTGTGAGGTACTGGCACAGGTTGCCTAGAGAAATTGTGGATGCCCCAATGTCTCACACTTGGAAGTGTGCAAGGTGAGGTTGGATGGGGTTTTGAGCAACCTGGTCATGAAAGATGCCAGTCTCAGACCAAATCACCAATCCTGAGAAGGACTCTGTTCTACTAGAGACTTTCTATGTGCCTCCAGAGCATGAGACAAATTAAAATTTGCTTTAGAAGGAATTCAGAAAAAAAATCTTAATGCTAATACAGAACAACCTTGACATTGCACAAATATGAACAAAAAATGAACAGGACCTCTTCCAACACTAAGAAATTACTCCTATGAGTATTGCTAGTAATGTCACTGGGAGCTGTGTGATAAGAAATATCCCTCTGATATTAGTCAAGACTCCATAATCTGGATTTCTGAGGCAGATTCAATTTATAGAGCTAGTTAGTAAGGGAGAAGGGTGAACCTTCTGAAGAGTTAAAGAACCAGAATTATACCTACATTATTATACTTATGTTTATACTTGGAATTTTTTTACTTCTTTTTCAAAAAGCAAAGCAATAAATTTAGTTTAAGTCAGTACAAGTACTAGCAGGACTAAATAGCTAGTTAGTTAGACACATCTTAGTCATCATTATATTTAATGAAACATTACAGTAATCACATAGTGAGCTGCAGAAGCACTGATATGCTCATGGGCAGACAGAGACATGAACTGACACTGAACAGGAGAAAGTGACCTTGCATTAGCACAACTGTGCAAATTGATGCTCCCTGCTTCTCAGTATAGAGTATTACTTGAATTTAACATCTTTGACCATTAATTGCAATCTTCAATGTATCCAGTCAGCTCATAAAAATACCCATTTTATGCTTGAAAAAAACCTTTTTTTAAAATGGGAAAATATTTTGTCCTGAATGGGTCCTGTAAAGGAAAAACCCACAAAGACATTTCTTATTTTCCCCCCTTGTTCTGAAAATGGAGGACCACTGTGTTTATTTCTAAAACAATGACAATTTCTGAGATACATCTCATACCTGAGTATGAAAGGTAAGAACAGTCATTGTCATGAGCTCCTCTAAAAGACTGAGTGCTACAACTCAGACACTGCTGCTGAGAAAACCCAGCTGGGCTTCTCTAATCTTTGTCTTCTTGTGGGTGAATTCATTTGTATAAAACAACACAGAAAAAAAATAAATAAAGAGGAAAACAGAAAGGATGTCAAAGATGCAGCACAAAATCCTCAAATGGTTTTGGTTGGAAAGGACCTTAAGGGTCATCTAGCTCCAGCCCTCCCTCTCTTGGCAGGGACACCTTCCTCTTGACCAGGTTGCTCAAAGTCTCATCCAGCCTGGCCTTGAACACTTCCGTTGACAGAGCATCCACAACTTCTCTGGGCAACCTGTGCCAGTGCCTCACCACCCTCGTAGGGAAGATTTCTTTCTAATATCAAATCTAAACTAAATCTAAACTTTCAGTTTAAAGTCCTTCCCACATGTCCCATCACTACATGCCTTTGGATAAAGTGCCTCTCCAACTTTCTTGTAACCCTTTAGGTTCTGGAAAGTGCCCTAAGGTCTCCTTGCTACCTTCTCTTCTGACTGAACAACCATGACTGTCTCAGACTGTCTTCATAGAAGAGGGGCTCCAGCCCTCTGATCATCTTCCTGGTCCTCCTCTGGGTTTGCTCCAGCAAGTTAACCTCCTTCATATGCTGGGGTCTCAGAAAAAGGTAGTATTCCATGTGGAGTTTCATGAGAGTAAAGGGTGATTCCAAAGCATAAGTCTGACAAGACCCTATTCTATTAGAGAAGGAGAATTACAATTATACAATCAGTGAAGGAAATTCTAACTCAAGCAATAATATTAATATTTACAGTCAAATCATTAGATCATGTTCATGCCTGGCACAGTGAAAACTCTGT
Organism: Acropternis orthonyx; assembly: GCA_035583155.1. NCBI lineage: Eukaryota > Metazoa > Chordata > Aves > Passeriformes > Rhinocryptidae > Acropternis > Acropternis orthonyx. The sequence goes on along the minus strand of JAWWEU010000001.1, from coordinate 39,259,149 downwards.
CCATAGCAGATGACTTCAAGGCATTACAGTAATACAGATATGAAAAAATTAGCCAGGGATAAGAAAATACTAATGCAAAGGGATAGATTAATTTCTTGATTATGTCAAATTGAGTCACATTGACTTTAATGGGATAAAATGGAAAGACAAAGTGTGATTACAATATGGTAGGACTTACACATTCAATAGAAAGTACAAACACTGTTCCTTGTTTACATTTAAGTTTTCATTTTAATTGTACCTTAATATGTTTTCCTTGGGAAAGAAGTAAATGCGACAAATTATGTTAGGTAATTTGTTGTAATAGATGCAAAGAACTAGAAGCCTGCTGTGAGCCATCAAACACATTTGGAGGTCAAAGCCATGCTGTTTAATTCGTAGTTCTGGGAGAGAAATTATTTTGTTAATGTTACCTGGATACCAAATTGCACACAGACACTTGACTTTGCAGTTAATGTGTGAAAAACTCTCCTTCAGCAACCACCTGTGTTGGAGGAGAGAGCAGCAGTGGAAGGACAGCTTCAGCAACACAGATCTGTGACTGCCTGACCCCTGGATGCTGCACTTTGCATCTATATGGACTACTGTTATGCCAAAGGACTGTTTACAGTTTATGAATTTTACCCTGTTTGAGATTTTATAATGTTATATATTTTTCCTTTGTTCTCCTACGTGTCCTGATGGAATTTTCCACCCACACAGCTTGTAACTCACCATCAATTGGCTCCTGCTGGCAGCAGGGTAGCGTCTCCTTATATGCCATACCCCTGCCCCTGTCTTCCCAGTTTTGGGGGTTTATACCTTGTTGGTAGAATCTTCCCTGACCCTTCCCCAAAATCTTCCCAGGTTCCACGTCGTTCCAAAACCCTCCCCTCCAATCCTATATAAAACTGGGCATGAGTTCGAATAAAGCTCACTTATTTTGCACCTTCCTACCTCATCCCTTGGAGTGGTTTCATTCCATCCCTCATGATCCTTCAGGACCACACACCTGTGCACAAGCAACTGGAGTGGATTCTCTCTCTTGTTATGCAGGGAAACTGCTTCTTCTCTTGTTACAGCTGTAGGTTAATAAAGACATGTACATTACTTCCAGCCTTAATACCTTAAATGTTATTTTATACATCTCTACTTTTCATCTTTTTTTTTAATTATTATTTTTATATGACCACTGAAATCTGCACTTTCCTCTTATCTTTTCCATTTCTGATATCCTGGCAGTGTTCATTCTACTTTTGTGGGCATCAACCAGTTTCTCTGCATTAATTTTATGCATTAGTTGAAATATATATATTAGTGCTTATACAGAGAGACATATGATGGCCTCTAGTGGCTCTCTGTATGTGTGCAGATACAATCTTCAAAGCACCTCTCATTTTATGAGTACACATGCAGGAACAAAAAATAATTGATGTCCAGCTGTTGTCTTTTATAAACAAAAACCTTTTGGCAACAGTAAAGAGAGTTGAACAATATCTCCAGAAGAGAGAAGGTGATCTCTTCCATTAAAATACAAGCTGGAATGTTTCTAAGCACTGCTCAGAATAGTCAACAACATAATGCAATCGCAAATCACCTCAAATGTCCCTAGTCCTTTGGATTGAGCATCAGAGATGAGATCATTCATTCTAAATGGAGGCATCCTGTCTGTATGTGGCAGCCAAAATCATAGCAATCCTGCATGCAGAATGGATTCCCAGTTCTGTTTCCAGGTTGAAGAACTGCATGATGACTGACTGTTGGACAACAAACGTGTCAGTCTCATCTTTCTTCTGAGTCACATCCAGATCTGTACACTAGTCTATGCCTCCAGTTGCAGTCATGGAAGTGTCTTGGCTCTCTTAGCCTTATTTAGCATTAGATGCATGCTCACAACACATCACTGCTCTCACTGCAGTTCCACAAACCGGATGTACCTGCCTCTCAGCACTGATTGCCACTCTAACAAATCTGTACCCCTCGGGACCTGACTTTGGCTGGCCAGAGACCGCAGCACCCTGATCTGAGAGGGCAAACAATTAAAATGTTATGGCTAGCAGCATACTCCCTCTGACCATTACTGCAGAGGTTCAGGCTATTTACCCCTTAGGATTCCCTTCACAGAGCTCTGTGCTTTTTGGAGGAGCAGGTTTGCCAACACAACAGGAGAAACAGCATGTTCCAGCTCACTGGAATTCTGTTACTCTCTGAAGGATGTGTTGTTCTAGGCCAGGAAATATTTCGATTTTGAAATGAAGCTAGCCAAGTAGTTAGTTTTGGCTCTGGGGAAAAAAAAAAAAAAAAAGGATGCTATGGTGAGTAAAGCATTGGAATAAAAAGATTATTTATGCCAGTTTAATCCTCTGAATGGGCAAAATAATGTGAAACTAGTTTACCCACGTGGTTCTTCAAAGGCCTTATGATGTACTATTGTTGGCATCTTTTAGGTTATAGCTCCCATATTTTAGGGATTTTGACTGCATTAGTTCAAAAGAAATCTGCATTCCCAATAATTTGGCATCCTCTGTTGTTAAAAATTATCCACAAGAGAAGGAAAGAACCACGGCAACAAGAAAGAAATACATTAAAGTTATAAATCTCAAAGCATTTCAGTTCCTTATTCTTGCTGGGTTTATTCTTCTTTTTGCTTTAAGTTGTTAACTTTTTACCCTTTTTCACAAACTTAAACTTTTTTTGAGACTTGTTAGATGGAAAGGTATAAGGAAAACAAAGAGCTATAATATTCTACAGATACATCAGTAGAGGACAATCTTAACTTTCTACTTTAATATTGTGACGATATGTTCAAGTATAATCTTCAAACACTTATTTACAGAGAGGACCAAGAAATGTGCTTAAATATGTATCCAAATGTCTAAGCATAGGATTTTAACATATTTAAGGACTAAAATATTAGAAGACAAACCCATAATGCCATACCTCAGAAAGGAAAAGACTGACAAAATCTCATCTAGGACAAAATAATGATAGGTTTTGAATCCTGGCATTGAAATCCTATCAACATAATTAAGAAGCAGGAGGTAGATTATTTGACTTTTGGCTTCCTAAGAATTTAGAGGGTGAAATATAAGATAACACAGCTGAGGGAAATTAGACATGAAAAGATGACAGGCGAAAAGCTGACAACCCTCAGTAATTATCTAAACCCCTTCATTTTACATTATAAGGCACACTAAGATAATTTAAATAGCATCAAAAAATTGTTGATAAAATGCATTTCCAGTTGACCTCTGTTGAGTCTGGTTTCAACCTCTCTTACTTCTTTCTAGACAAAGTTTTCTGGCTGCAATTTTCTATGTGTGATCATTGTTGTTCATCTGCCATACAAAAGTTTGTGCCTGTGTCTCTTTGTTTATTTGCATTTTTTGAAGGCATATATAAATTTGGAAAGCTAATTAAATGTTTAAAAAACAAAACAAAAAACGACCATACAAAAAAACATATTATTAAAATAATATCTTCTAGCAAGGACTTTCTGCAGAGATTAAAGTACATTAAAAGACCTAATTAGCCATCAATAGCAGAGGGCAATAAATATTTTATTCCATGTAACGGTGATGATGATGTTGAAACACTTTCACCTTTGTCTCCAGACTCATCTCATTCCCTGTGGTATGATGTATTATTTGTTTGGCTGACAACAAAGACTCAAACATCTGACATTGGATCACTTTCAATTAGGTGCTTTAGAACTGGAGACTGAAGCTCCAGGAAAGAGGCATTTTCACTTAATGCCAGTTAAGTATAGACTGTCCTTGTACTGGAAAATACAGGTGATTTGAAATAAGTCCTTTAGACCACCTAGACTACACAGATCAAAGCTGTTTTATGGCTTTATTTAAATTTGTCTTTTTCTTTTGGATTTCTTTATTGTGACACATGATTTTACTATTCTTTTCCAGATCGACATTTAAAAGCAAAAGTCTGAAGTCATCAGTTTCAAACTTAAAAAACACTACATTAACAAAATTCTTTCAAAACTGCACCTAGATGAAATGGCTTTTTTTATTGCTATCAGCATAGAAAGGATATCTAATAAAGATTAAAAGTGCCTACATGAGCTCTATGTGGGGGAAGAATCACTTATGCAACACTATGAAGCATATCTACATTCTTAACATACTGAATGGCTTCTTCTAGCATATTATTGTACAGACTATTTGCGGAGATTGTGTAATGTGTGTTTTACTGTCCTTTGTTGGACACCATGTGTTGAACTAAAGAGTTTTAGAGAAAAGGACAAAATATGAAGCTGATGATATAGAGCCTATCAAATTGGCCTGATTCACAGTGTTGCTGAGAGCCTATTGAAGTAATTGGCTCCACAGCCACTTAGCACTGCTGAATATAAACCGTTTTCTCTCTTACTCACTAGTATGAAATGAAGCATGACCCAAAACACCTGCCATCTACAGCTGGTTGGAAGGTTCAAGAAGCTTAAAAAGAAACTGGAAATAAGATTTTCACTTTCTTTTCTATTTAATTTTTATACATTTACTTCTCTTTGCTTATGAATGGAAATCCTCATTTCAGATCCTTGCCCAAGAGAACTTCTCTCACCCAGCACAAACCATGCTGCCAGGTCCTTTGAAAAACTAGGTAAAAAAACAATGAAGCCTGGGGTGTTTTTGAAAGGGGTACGTATATATCTGTCTTATTATCAGGAAGCTGATACACTGCTGCTCCACTGGTAGCTATTCTTATGGTACCAGGAGAGCCCATTTTCCTTCCATGCTGTCCCTTTGCTATTGTCTACAGATGCTGCATTGAAAGTCTTGTCCCTAGTGAGGTCAGGAGTAAAACTGCTATTGATTTCTTGGAGCCAAGGATTCTCACAGTATCTTTATGTATTTTTCTCTCCCTTTAGTGATAGGTGTGTTTGTGTTTAGAATAGATAATTAGTCATTGTAACATAAGCTTGTAGACCGCTTTGGATAAATTTCCAACTTTATATTTAAAGAACCAGACTCTGAAACTAAACAAAACCTGTACTTAATTCTGTAGAAAAATTTATTTTGTGGGGTTTTTTTAAATGAAAATCAGTCACTTTTTTTCTGTTAAGGTAGAGGGCCCAATGACATTCTGAGTAAAATGGACACCGATTGAGACACTATTAATACAATTAGAAAGGAATGCATTGACAATTTAAATATTTTGTGACAAGCTGCAAGAAAAATCAAGTTGTCATCTTGCAGCAAGTGATTTTAAAGGCAGAACTGCAGGATAGATTAAAAATTAATTTAATAAAATTACTAAAATGGGAAGAAGCTTGCCTAACGAAGTAAAACCAATTCATTGATGCTTGCAGATTAAAAAGCAGTTCAGGCTTTGTGAAGAAACTCCAAATTCATAAGTACAACTGTGCTTCTGGACATAGTCAGCTGGACCATTGTCTTGGCAGAGATGAAATAATTTCTTATGTGATTTCAGCCACCTGCTGCTGATGTCCTCAGAAGACTTCTTTTTGCTATTATATTGTTTGAGTATGTTTAAGCTGAGATGGTTTAAAGTATAAATAATATGGTTATTAGAACAGTTGTAACAGATAGTAGGTAAGTTAGAGTGGTAGCAGTTCATAATTGGTAGGATCCCTTATACTGTGGAAAGTTTGCTTGGGAATTGTTTCTGCATAAGGATATCTACATACAGATGGATGTATGTATAGTCCAATACATACACCAGTATGAGCAGTTGTGAATTAATTCCTTTTTTTGATTCCTTGTTTTGATTTACTTGCATGAACAGCTTTTGCTTTACTTCTTAGACTGTCTTTATCTCAACCTATGAGTTTTCTCCCATTTACCCTTCCATTGTCTCCCCCATCCCACTGGATTTTCACCCTCATCCCACTGGATGTGTGGGGCTTAGCTACTAGCTGGGGTTAAACCTTGAGTGTACCTGAGAGCATCTGCAAGAGTACTAGACACAATTGGGTAAATGTATCTTGCTGCAGGTGTTTTCTTGAAGGTGAGTCCTGTCACTCCATGTCATTGTTTGATCATAGTAACTGTAGAAGAGCTAGTACTTGAAGACCACAAGGAGGTCTCCCCTCAGTCAATGATAGAAAAAAAGTACTGAACACTGTTATCCAAGATCCCCTCTTTTATTAAGTCTTGATTCTATAAGGAGGACAAAGTATTTAATTATAAACTTTTATACATATTTCTTATTTGTCCTGTGAGGTGACTTTTTCTCTTGAGTTTATGTCCTCTATAGCATTCTTTCATGATTTTTTTTTCCAGGTTACAATTCAATCTGAGAAATATTTTAAGACTGAAAATTAAAAAAAAAAAAAAAATTAAAAAAAGGCATTTAAACAGTGTGACTGAAATTACACTTGTGTATGAGAGTTTGTTGCTTAAACAATGAGCAATTCCAGATCTTGCAACCCATATAAGGTTGTGTCCTGGTTTTGGCCAGGACAGGCTTAATACTTTTGCAAAAGCCAGCAGACAGCATGGCCAGGACCCTAATGTTATTCAATACCACCTCATGTCAATGCCAGGGGCAAGGGAGAAGGAGTTCCTTGCAGTGGAGAAAATATTGCAGGAGGAATGTTCCAGTCTTTGTTTATTGCTGGAGTTTTTCCCATGTAAATAGTTTCTTTGTCTTTTACAATTTTTTAAAAAATTAATATTGTTGTTGTTGTTATTGTGTTTTCTTACCTCACTGCTGTTACCAGTAAATTGTTCTTGTCTCAAGTGATGATCTTTGCCTCTTGTGTCTCCCACTGGAGAAGAGACGGGTGTCTTAGTTTGAAAAAAGAAAACTAAGATATCTGGGGGGCTAATAGAACAGAGGACTCCACACGATTAATCACACCAAGACTCAGTGTAGATTTCAAATTAGGGAATAGGT
>JAWWEU010000001.1:39234255-39250656 GCA_035583155.1 Acropternis orthonyx | reverse complement strand
CCCTCTGCTCCGGGCATCACTCCCAGTCCAGGCAGGTGAGGGAAAGGGAAAATTCTGAAACCTTAAACCCATAACAACGGGGAATGGCTTGTGGTCTTTTTAGTGGGAATACTAAATTGGAGAATACCATGCCTAAATCATGACAGGCTGTGATATGCAAGGGAAAAATCCTGAGAGCCTAAGTCAGCTGCTTGTACAGAGCATCTCCTTGCTACACATGAACCAACAGAAATGGGCATTCCCAAGAGGGATCTGACCCATTCAAGCAGATTCATATATCTTTTCACTTGTAATACAAAGAGCCTAGAAAACTAATTTAGAGTCATTGCTGAAGTTCACAGACTCAAATTCTGCATGGCAGAGGTTAGGTGAAGAGACTGCTAATGAGAATTGAAGACTTGCAATTTCGAAGTTCTTAATGAATGGTAAAGATGGAGAAGCGAGAGATTTTTCAGTGACTGAATTGATTCTCAGAGTGCTAAAAGTTTTTATGTCAGCTTCTGACTCAATCCCTACATTAAGAATAATCAAGTTTCTCTGTTTTGAACATTCTGACCTAATTTATTTTATTAAAGGATAAATTGTAACAGAGAAATACTGGCAAATAAATATGATTTCTTCTAAGAAATACATCATAAGTCTCAAAAAAAAATAGAGACAGATTTGCTTTCAGTAATATATCTGTTCCAAAATGCCTGACTACATATTTGGATTTGAGCAACCAAAATTATTTTAACCTGGTTTTGTCATTTTATCTCTCTTATTAATTTTTGGTTAAAGATAAGCATTAGAGAAAGGCTAAGACTTAACAAAAGGCTGCATAAGAATTCTATGTCCTAAGAAATGTAATAATATATGTATGCAGCATCAGAAGCCTTATATTAAAAAACAGTCTGAAATTCCATCCTCAAAGACTCATTTTGTCAGCCTCTTAAAGCTCATGGAATTCATTATGGCTAGTCCTTCTCTTACTTACATCTGTGTTAAGAATATTTTCATCATTTAAGTAGACCTCAGCAAAAATCTGCTACATATTGATTCTACTGTGGCTGAGCTACAGACTAAAATTATTTTTGATAGTACAGCAAAAAAAAATGACAATTAAAAAATTGTATTTAAACATTCTGGAACAGATAATAAATACAATGTAAAATAATTAATTAAAGTTTATGAAAACTGGATTGCAAATCTTAGAGCAAGAGTACTGTCCACTAACAAGAAAGTATGATTACAGAATCATTCCATGATTGGAAAACATATTGTTCTCCAAGATTATCATATCTTTTTGTCTAAAAAAAGAAGTCACTTATGGATAAGCTTAGGATATTTCAGGGAATTTTTATGGCTGAAGGCTCACTAGCAACTTGGCATTAGTTGAAATGTATACAAGCATCTAAAACAGCAAAGCAATGTAAGGAAGTAGATTATGTGATCTTAATGTATAAGGAATATTAAGTAGCATTGTTTCACAGGGAATTCCACCGTTTTTGATAGACAAAAAACCTTTGAAGATTTTAATAAGGATAAAAGTTTCTCAGTTTGACCGAGGTTTGCAGACAAATACAACAGGGGAGAAAGCCTCGTTAGGGGTTTTTTGAGGAGTTACCAAAGAAAATTAATGCTGCTTCTCCTAAAAGATGCTGAGGCCTAAAAGCTACAGCCACTTCTTACTTCAGTTTAGTTTTATTTGAGGACTTGAGGAAAAGGTTTTGAGCTTGACTCTGGAAAATTAGACAAGAAAATGAATGCGAGATGTTGTAGATCAGAAAACATTCACAGAATGTAAGGATGGCAGACATACAGGAACAGGAGAAGCACCATTGCTAATGAAAAAGCATAATTTATTTGGTCACATAATTTTTTTTAGTATTTGTATCATTTTTTTCTGAAGATAATGTATTTCACTTCAAGTTTTTGATGTATTTTACAAATGCTAATGACTTGAGCCTCAGAGCTGCAACCTCCTGATATTAAGTGGATAATATTAGTCACATATCACAGAGGGGAAAACTTGTGCTAAGCCCTTGTAACAGCAGTGAATTTTGCCCTGTGTGATTCTGGAAAGTCAATGTGTTTCCACGCTAACACGGGAATGCACCGCTGAACAGATTAATGATGGGTTGTGTATAAACTTGCTGTGATTGCTCCTCTGTGCACAAATGCACTGTATATGTAAATCAAGCCTGAGTGCTACTCGGCATGTATATTGTAAAGGATATTAAGAAACAAGGCACATACAAAGAAGGTAGAAGGAAACAAGCAATACAAAGGTAGCAGGATCTGGCTGAATAGAGCTGATTACAGACTCACATTTTGGTTATTTTTCAGCCTATCAGCCAGAATACAAATGTGAGTACTTGTACAAAAATAAAAGGAAAAACATGTGTCAGCAGCAGAAAATTACTTAAAGACAGCTTGGTGCGGACCACAGATGAATTGTCTGGCTTTTGCTCCCATCCCAGGGCAATAAAACTGCTCACTGTCCTCTACATTCAACTTTAAAGTTAAAATTCATCTCTGAGAGAAACAGCAAAGCCAGAAGTGGCAAAAATTATTCTTGTCGTCGTATCCCTTATTTAAAATTGAATCCTTCTCACAGCTATTTAGAAATCTCTGTCCTGTGTGAGTCTCACCACCTAGTTCTTAGAGGGGGGGGCAGGGAAAAAAGGCAAAACAAACAAAAAAAATTAGTGCTACTTTGTTGGACGAGACAGCTACCAACAGTGGAAGAACAACCTCAGCAACACAGATCTGTGACTGCCTGACCCCTGGATGCTGCACCTTGCTTGCATATGACTACTGTTATGTCAAAGGATTGTTTATAGTTTAAGAATATTGTCCTGTTTGAGGATTTTATAATGTTATATGTTTTTCCTTTGTTCTCCTATGTACCCTGTTGGGATTTTTCCACTCACATGGCTTGTAACTCACTCTTTACTGCCTTCTGCTGGCAGCAGGGTAACAACCCCCTATAAGGCATACACCTGCCCCTGTCCCCTCAGTTTTGGGGGTCCTTGCCTTGTTTGGCCGAGACCTACCCAGACCCTTCCGCAAAACCTTCCCAGGTTCCACCCCGTTCCAGAACCTTCCCCCTCAACCCTATATAAGCCGGGCATGAGTTGAATAAAGCTCTCTTTTACTTGCACCTTCTACCTTACTCCTCGGATTGGTGTCCCTCATTCCATCCCCCGTGAACCCTCAGGATTGCACTATTTAACCTTTGCTGAGAAGAAAGTGCTTCAGGAGATATTTTTCCCTCTTTTCATTTCTTACTCTGTCTCTAAACAATATGCCATCACTGAGAGGAATAAAAAGGTCAGTTTATAAGGACAGTGGTACCTTGACGAGAATGTATTTTACCACTTGTTTCACGAATAGTATTTCCAGATTTCCAACAATCTCAGGGACCTTTTCAGAAAAGTTTGGAATCATCCCCATTACTTCAAGAAGAAAAAAACTGGAGTACATTCTAAAAAATTTTCTCCTAAGCAAAAGTTTTTGTTTGTTCCATTGGATTTCATCTAAAGCAAATAGTGAAGAGTTGGCAGATTTTTAAATTGCTGAGACTAAAATCTTCCTTGAGATACACCTGAAAACATACAAATTTTTCTGCCTGGTCTGAGCGCTCTTACAAAGTGAACTGCACTTTCATAATGTCCAGGCTTAGCTTTGTGATCCTGAGGGGTAAAGGGGGAATGGAGAGATGGGACACACACTCCGGGGAGTGAGGTGGAAGCAAGAGAGTTTATTCAAAATGGTTACAACTTATATAGCGTCAGGGGGGCAGGGTCCTGGAATGGGATGCAACCTGGGAGGTTCTGGGGAAGGGTCTGGGCCAAAGGAGGTATGAATCCCCAAAACCGAGGGGAAAGGGGCAGGAACCTGCCATATAAGGGCTGTAACACTTCCGCCAGAAGGAGGCAGTAAGGAGGGGGTTGCAGGCCATGTGAGTGGAAAATTCCAACCAGGCACATGAGAGAACAAAGGGAAAAAATATATATCATTATAGTCCTTAAACAGAGTGAAATTCTTAAGTTATAAACAGTTGTCTGGTCATATGCAGCATCCAGGGTTCACAGATCTGCACTGCTAAGGTTGTTCTTCCATTGCTGATAGAGGCCCCTCCAACATAGCTTTAATACTTTTACATGTCAGAGAGCTAAATGACACTGTAAGAGGGTACAGAAAAGAGCTTTTCTTGGATAATGAGATTTTAAACGGGATGGGGAGGAGGGTGTGGATCTTTATCAATCTGTAGTAAGGCTACAGGAGGAGGTAGGCAACTAGTATCAATAAGATGGGAAGCTATTCTCAACTGGTTGATTTTGACTGGAAGAAAAGATAATTTGTAACTGATATTTGTAATGATATTCACACTTTATTGCAAATTATTGTAAGATTAAGAACGGTATTGAGAAATGTAGCTGCACCTACACTTCAGTATTCTGAAAGAGTCTCCAAGATTCACAGGAAACAGAAAATAGACAGTGCCTATCATGAAAAGCCCTCAAACTTGGTGGCATGTTTGGCAATCATGGTTAGTAGAGAAGTCACAAATCTGCAGGCAGCTTCTGGTCCATGCTTGACAGATAATTTTTACATTTTATTCCATGATTGTTTCATTCATACAAAATACATTCCAGTGCTTATTCCACAGAAAGATCTCATAGATTACCATGGACAGTGTTACCAATCATTCAGAAAGTCATTGAATAATCACTTGAGTGTGGTAAAGGTCAGTCATCACAGACATTTGATAGACATGTTTCACTAAAACAAATGTTGATAAAAATCAGATGAAGGAGTGACTGAAAAATGGGCAAAACCTTCAACCAATCTGTTGGTTTAAATAATTTGGGCCCTTTGCTGTTAGGAACTGTATCACTGTCATTTTCAGTGACTGTAGTAAAAGACAATACCTCTGCCTCAAAACTCACCTCATTAGATCCCACTCTGTGCAGTATCACTACTGTATTGTTCAACTTCATTTAAAATCCCAGACATCATAGGATCAGGACAAAGCGGCTCCAGTACATCACTACAGTCTCCCCAATATTCCCTCTCACCAGTAGGCTGGGGGTGGGCAAAGCCTTGAAAGGGGGCAGCTGACCCCAATTGACCAAAGGGGATATTCCCTACCATATGCCATCTGCTCAGCCATAAAGTTAATAGAAAGGAGGAGGCAGGTGTGGGGAAGGGATGGTGTGGGCCTGGCATTTGTTATTATGATGTCTGTCTTCCAGAGCAAGCTTTATGCATGCTGAAACTGTTTCCCAGGAATTGACCAGATATTGCCTGCTGATGGGAAGTAGAAAATAAAATCTTTTGTTTTCCTTTCCTTTCATGCATGCATCCTTTGTTTTTGCTTTATTAAACTGCCTTATCTTGACCTATGGATTTTTTCCCATGGAGGAGAGGAGTGATAGAGAGACTTGGTGGGGAACTAGTGTCCCACCAAGGCCAACCCACTACACAGAAATTTTAATTTTTTTCACTGACTGCTATCAACTTTATTTCTCATGTCACTTCTTAACTCTGTCCAGATCCCTTTGCACGTTTTAATTTCCTATTGTTTAGCAGGTGACACTTGCATGTAACAATGTAGAAGAATGAAACAGTAATGTAGAAGAAAATTTTGGCAGGTCGATCCCATCAGTATCGGCTAGTGTCTGAGTTTTCTTAATATCATTAATATTTTGTGTAGGAATAGCAAAAGACCTTCATATTTTACTTTCCAATTCAGTTCAGATATTTTTCAATTCCTTTTTGAAATAAGAAATTCAACAAACTCAAAAAAAAAAAAAAAAGCTGCAATAAGAAGTGTTTATCAATTTAGCTATTTTATTTTAATGTTATTTATCATAAAAACATCTAAAAGATTTCCATTGCCTCTAAAAGGAGCAAAATTAACATTTACTGAGTATACATGTTCAATTTCTCATGTCTCTAAAAAGGCAGACTTCTGTAAATAGATATGCTTTGTAGGTATATGTGATGAACCTTGTTTTTAAATATGCAATCTGCAACTGATGGACTTCAATGTGTATGTTTTAGGCTCTAGTTCTGAAACTGGTGATGGATGCAATTTCTTGCAGTTCATCTTAGATAATATTTTGCAAAAATATCTAAAATTTTTTGTGTCTTTCTTTTGAGGCTCCTAAGCTACTTTTTAAGTTGAATAACTCTTTGTTATTATATATTAGGTAGATCAGTAGATGTAATAGTTATTTCACTGTTGACCAGAGAAGATGTGGTTTTTCTAGGAAAACATAATAAGTCAATGTCAAAATTGCTCTTAGAAAACTAGAATGGTTCAATTACACTCCAACTGATTATTATACCTCCTATGGAAGTCCTCTTATTTACGTAGAGAACTTCAAGGTCAGACAGTATGTATTCAAAATACACCAAAGGTCTATTTAGTTATTGGGGCAGATGAGAAGTTATGTAACAGCTTTGTGTATATGGCAGTGAAAGAATTGCATTCTGGGTGTACAGATGCACTGTTAAGCACACTGCTTGAAACTATAATTTTTTTGTGTTCAGAGAAAGAAGAATTTTGTCTGAACTCTGTGTACAGAGACAATTACACAAAAAGAATTGTTTCAACATGACAGCTTTAAAAATTAATTCCTTGATGCTCATACTGGTTATTTGATAATGATAACTAAGTGCATACAATTTTCTCAGAGCTTTATAACTGTTTGGTTTTTTATTATTATTATTTTAGGATTAAGAATGTCACATTAGCAATATAAATGTAGGACAAATTAAAGGCAGCAACAGCAGACTGACAGCTCCCAAAACCAGGAAGATTGGCATCTACAGATTAGGTATCCACAGAGATATTGCAAGGATCAGAGCTAGGAAATTATAAAAATCTTTTATCAGTATGCAGAAGTGAATCTCAAATAACTGTTGATGTGTGGATGGCAAAAATAATAAGTAAGAAAATTTTACCGTGTTCTGTGATTTTGTAAGGAAATAAGTAAGACATAATATCTTGGAGAGGAATTTAGCTATCGATATAAAAATAATGAAAATTATACGAGAATTCTGCATACTATTGTCACATTTGACTTTTGGAAAAAAACCATAAAACAACAGGAGAGATCACAGGAAATAGTCATCAGTGGTTCCTGAGTTCTTTTCCTGAGAGTAGAGATGATTTCAGTCTCTTTAGCTGTATACTTGTTACAGTACAGAACTATCTTCATTAGAAGAAAATACTGGACACTAAGCAGGAAAAGTCATGATATAGGCAGTGATCAGGAAGTGAAACTTTACAAATTAAAATAACAAATAGATACACTTTTTAACTACCAGACTGTTTAATAACTCCATCAAATGATTAATTGTTGGAACAAACAGATCACTGAGAACACAGTTTAGAGAAATTAAGTTTTAGGACTTTAGGAAGCTTAGGAATGTAAAACAAACATGGAAGTGTTCAGAAACTGATCAGATAAACTAATGGTCCTTCTGAGCAAACTTCTGAAAGTAGAAAATAAAAAACGTGTAAATTACATACCCTGTTAATTCTTTGATGTACAGTTGCCCAGATTCTGACCTCAAAGACCCTATACAAATCAAACGTATAGGCCATGAGTAGATTACAGTGTGGTTTTATCCAGATTTAATACAGCAAGCTTTTATCCAATTTTCAAACTATTAGACATGTTACTATAGTAAATATCTTTCAATCTAAATTTTACTGTCAGAAAAGACTACAAAGCCCTTTGCATGGGCCAAGGAAGATCTCCAGATCCAGATCCAGAACCAGGTGAATTTCAGTTCTTCTCCATCTTAATTTTCTATCATTTACCTTGTGCCAAAGAAGAACGCGTTGTCAAAGAGTTACATATTTTACTTAAATAAACTACTCAAATCACAAGGTTAACATACATAAATATGCATCTCTATGTGCAAAGAGTTTAAAAGTGTCACACATAAGCAGGAGACAAAAATTGCTTGCATTTCTTATACGTATGTGCAAGAGAACTAGATTGGTTTCATCTCTCTGGCATATTTTAAGGCAGTAATCCAAAACACTTACCTACTCTTCAGTGACACTGGCTAGAAGACAAAAGATTGCATTGCACAGATGGGAAGAAATATGAGTTCATGGGAAATCAGAGGAGAATAAAGCCTCTCTCAATAATTAAGGATCACTTCAATCTACAGTTCCTTTTAATTCCCTTCCTAAACAAAGCTGCTTGTCACTAACACAAAGCCAAACAGAGAGCAGTGAGACAGGCTGAATGGGGACCTAACTCAGCACTTTGTTGCCAGTTGCAAAATTAACTTCAGTAGACCATCAGAAGCAGGAGTTGCCTCTGGTTCATAGTGTGAGCTTCCACCCTTGAGCTAAAGATCTAGCAGGCCTGTGAGGACTAAGTGACACCATTACGGAAAGAGGGAGTGCTGAGTACAAACCTATACAAACCCTGCCCTAACCCTCAGGACTCTGGCATTGCTCCCACTGTCACAGCTCATGCCAAGAATTTTTTTAGCTAACAGTGGCCCTGGAAACCACATATGCTGTGTGACTTCAGCACTACCAGTTCCTAAACTGGTCTATGCAGCTGTGTGTTTGTTGTATACCTTCACCTTTATAGGAGAATAGTATTAGGCTGGAGAGTGGTTCAAGAAGGTTCTAATAACTTAATTTTTAGATTCCTGTTCACTCAAATCAGATGTCAGGTAAATCAACTGATCAAAAAACTATAATTCAAAAGAATTAATTAATAAAACATTAAAAAGACCAAGAAGGTTCCAAAGGTTTCTTAGAATTATATATCAAAAAGGAATAAAATAATTATATATTTAATCCTTTATTTATCCCAAGATGAAATCCGTCAGGCAATTTTTTCCCTTCCAGTATTTAGCAAACAAGTTGGAGATGTTCATTAGCCTATATAGTAAAGGTATCTGTTTGGGTTTTTTTTTACATCCCACACCTGCAATTGGATTTTGTAAAAGAAAATAAAGGAAGCATGCTGGATTTCATACTTCCACTACTTCTTGAGGTTCAGAGATTCATTACTGCTTAAACTCTCTCCTCAAGTTTCTTGCCTTTCAGCACTAATTCTTAAGGAGGCAGATTCAATCTTCTTCCCCTGAATTTCATGTCTTTGGAGTGAAACTGAAAATGTTATTTAGGTAGTTAGTTTTTTTCCTCTGCTTGACTAAACTACAAATATCTTGTTAAATGACTGAGACAAAGGCAAAAGGTGCATTTCACAGTGAAGACCTTCTGAGAGGATATTGACTTGACTTTAATTTTCCATGACAAGCTAACTTTTAAGTCCCCAGTCCCAGCAGCAGATTCAAGATCCAGGAATCAACTCTATGCAAGGGAACTGGAGGTTTGAACAAGAAGCAGCTTAGCAAGTTTCTGGCAGTGCTTCTCATGGACCTGCCAAACTCATTTGTGAGAAAATTAAAAAGGCCAAAATACTGAGCTCACTTGGGAAGGATGTGAATCAGTGCCTTGAACTTGTGTCTGGAAGAGACTTCTACAATAGTAATGAGGATAGGCAGGGAGGAAGTAGAGACTTCTGTTTTTCAGTAAATCTCAGTGATAAAAGACCATGAAAATCATCAACAAAATCTTGGGGTATACTGAGTAATGAAGGTATATCCAGTGGTGATTCACAACTATTAATTGTGCTGTAACAGACACTAGAGAAGCTTCTTCTGGATTATTGTTTACAATAATGATGACCCATGTTCCAAAAGCTGAGTTCTGATTGGAGCAGATGCTGAGAGAATACTATACGCAAGATGGAGTTCCTCTTGTGGTCAAAGAGCTAGAGAACAGACTTGTAAAAATTGACAAAATTAAAACAGAGAGATACCCTGAGACCTAAAAATACACTAGAAGACAGGGACTGAAAAGATGGAGAATGCTGAGTAACCTCAAGCAAAGATGAAATGTATGGAGAATTTTGTTGGAAATAAAACAGAAAACTGAATTTGAATTAATTTTCCCTAGAAATTTAAAGAAACTGTCTCAAAAGCAGAGAAAAATTTAGGAGGTATGTCCCAACTGAAGTTCTAAGAGAAAAAAAATCTTGTTCTGAGATGAATCTTGATACATTTATTGTTATATTGCACAACTGCATGAAAGCACCAGAGTGGATGCAGTGACTCAGGATGTTCCTACAGCTGAAAATTTTCAAGCAATGAAAAAATGAATTACTTTTAACATATATACATATTGTCTAAAAATTCAATATAAGTATCAGTCTTTAAAATGCAGAAAGACAGTTCATAGATATTGCCCATAGATTGCAAAGTATCCACAAAAGATAGTAGAAAACCAAGGCTTTAACTTCATTCCACATCCTCCAAGATGTCACCTCACAGACATAACCAGCAGGTCTATCATTTAGTCACCTTTTATCCTCAAAATGTCCGTAAATATGATACCAATGCTGTGGTTAGTACAAATGTACCTAAAAGCTTCTACTAGTTTATATATAATGTGATTCTTAGAGGTCAGAGTCAAGGCATTAACCTGCAGACCTTGAAACAGGATTTTCAAGCACTATTTCACCTGATCACGTAGATGTGTTCCTAAGATTTCTGAAGTCTAGTACTTGCCAGACTGCAGTGAAGGAAGAAGGGAATAGGATGCTGAGGGAATGAATAGCATAGGCATGTGACCGCCCATGAATAAAGACTATGTAGGAAATGAAAACACCTGAATATGAAAACCACAACTCTGATTTAAGCACCAGGTTCTTCTACTTCCAAAATGGGAAAATTATTTACAGAATCACAGAATAAGCTGAGTTGGAAGGGACCCACAAGGATCATCAAGTCCAACTCTTAGCCCTGCACAGGACCATCCCCAGGTGTCAGACCATGTGCTCGAGAGTATTGCCCAAATGCGCCTTGAATTCTGTCAGGCTTGGTGCTGTGACCATTTCTATGGGGGGTCTGTTTCAGTATCCAGACACCACTCTCTGGGGGATGAACCTTTTTCTAACAACCAACCTAAACCTTCCCTGGCACAGCTTCAGGCCTTTCCCTCATGTCTGTCACTGGTCACCACAGAGAAGAGATCAATGTCTGCCCCTCCTTTTCCGCTCACAAGGAAATCATAGACTGCAATGAGGTCTCCCCTCAGTCTCCTCTTCTCCACCTGAACAGACCAAGTGACCTCAGCTGCTCCTCATACAGCTTCCCCTCAAGGCCCTTCCCTTCATTGCCCTCCTTTGGACTCTCTCTAATGGCTTAGTATCTTTCTTACATTGTGGCACCCAAAACTGTACACAACTGTCAAGGTGAGGCCGCCCCAATGCAGAGCAGAGTGGGACAATCCCCTCCCACGACTGGCTGGCGATGCTGTGCCTGATGCCCCCCAGGACACGGTTGGCCCTCCTGGCTGCCAGAGCACTGCTGACTCATATTCAACTTCCCATCGACCAGGACCCCCACGTCCTTTTCTGCAGTGCTGCTTTCCAGCATCTCATTCCCCAGTTTCCAGATCTGCTGACCTTCTGTCTTAGTTTAAGACAAATGCTGTGGGTGGAGACTCCAATAAACTCCCTCCCTTTTCTCCAATACAGAGAGACAAAATGCGAGGAGACATAAGTGAAAAAATAACAATTTACTGACAAGAAACATAGCAGCAACAACAGTATGAACAGAACGGTTCAAACCAACAACAGGCAGAGATCACCTTTAGTCTCTTCCTGCCTCCCTGCTTTTGTACACAGGGAAAAATGGTGACCAACACATGCTTCCTCTCCACTCCTCACAGGAGAGCAAATACTGTGGCAGACAAAATTCCGATGGTTTAACGCCCTCCCCAGATAGGCAAAAACTATGGGGAAATGGGGTCAAAGTAGCAGTATCAGTGCAGGGGGTTTCCCACTCCCAGCCACCGTGTTGCCTCCAGCCCCCATCCCAGTTCAACTGCAGTTGCAGGATGTTTCTGGAGAAAAGCAGCTCCTCTCAGCTTGAACTTCGCACAAGCTTGTCTGAGCTCAGCTCCACTTTGGTTCCAATACAGGGGGCTGCAGTTGGGCTGTCACCTGGCTCCCAGGAGCCGGGCAGTGGCAAGGACAGGGAAAAGTGCAGTGTGTGCAGAATTAAAACTTTTGTTTTCTCTCCAGCTGCAGCAGAAGTGCCTCCCTCCCAGAGGTGGCTTTCTTTTGAGAGAAGTTGGAGAGGATGCAGGGGAGGGTACCAGTATACCGGTGGCTCCCAAAGGTGGCTCCGACAGATCACGTGTCTCTCCCTCTCTCTGCTCAGCCCACAGCAAACGCCTGGTTCCAACAAGATGGAGCACACTTCATTTCTGTCCAGCACTGACTGAGGCCAGCACTGACCCTCACAGCAAGGGTACCAGAGCGCGTTCCTTTCCCCCCACCCAACCAGCTGGATGTGGTGAGGGGTTCATTCTTAAAGAAAAAGTTTCTTCAAAACAATATTGGAAAAAGGGAATAAAATACAAAACCTCCTTTAACCATGACCCCTTCTACCTGGCATGGAGTTGCAGAAATGTCTGCTGTGAAGGCATGGGGTCTGGTTCAGAAAGTATCTCTGAAAAGATACTCTAGTATCTATTCATGGACCTGAGTATAAAAAAATATTTTGTCTGTGTTCCAGGAAATCTTTTCCTAATATGTCTCCATCATCATGACAATATTGAAATAAAATATGTTCCTCAGCTCTCCAATAGAAACAAAGGAATTAGAAAATAAAAATGAAACAAGGGTCACATTAACTATGTTCTGCTTTACCACTTTATTGTCACTCCAGAGAATGGTCTCATAACATTGTTTCAAACATTTAACAGCACAAAAGTGAATAATACTGGGAGATTTTCTTAAAAGTAGTAAAAAACTCAGCACTCCAGTTTTTCAGAAGTGCTGACAAAAGCCACTGGTGCTTAATTTGATGTGATACATAAACACACCCAGTGCAATTATACATACGAGTATATTTCTAGGACATCTGTCAGTAATAATTTCTTTTGAACAGAGGTGAAGTAATGGAAGCTAATTCAGCACCATCCTTCCTTAGAGTTATTCATTCTCTGCCAAGAAATTGATATTTACAATTTTTGATTATATGAATCTAACACTGATGCAAGGGCTGGGTGTCCTGACCTTTCTGCTTGGTGCATGTTTGAATATTTGTTACTGGTTTTTCTAAGTTGCTGTTATACTTCCTCATGACCTTACTGATTGTACTAGGTTGTCCATTGCTAATGGCAAAACTTCCACCCAGGCACTTGTTTATGTCCTGCCTCCGTGGGACAGGAAAAGGAAAATAGGAACAACAAGAGTCGGAAGACTTATGGATTGAGATAAAGGCAGGGAGATCACTTATCATCATGGGGAAAATGGACTAGCTCAGGGAAAATTAGCTTCGTGTCTGGTCCATAATTTCATTCTTAGCCACTTTTAAAAGAGCAGCACATTTTCATTGTTTTCCACATTTCATCTATCATCTTCTACAAAATTCTGGAAATAGGTTGTATAAAATATTTTCAGATACCTAGGGATTAAATTCATAATGCCAAGCTGGTTTACAACATCAGTTTAAGAACATACTTCATGTACTTTTTCCCTATCCTATGTCAGAAATACTTTATCACTGGGTATTGTTTGAACTCACTACCTCCAACTGTTGTCACATTTAGTGAAAACTGGGACAAAGCCCAAACATTGAACATTGAGCTGTTGTTGGCATCATTTGTTGATACCTTTCAAACAGCTGAGAAACAAACATTTCTTTCCCTTCCTACAACAGGTATAGAATTATGTTTCTTACTTCTAGTTTCCCTTGCAAATTAGTTCACAGCATGTGCTTTGGCCTTTGCAATTTTGCCACTGAAAATCCACACTTTTTTCCCTGTGTTTGAAGTCAGCTCAAGAGTAAACCAAGCTGGCCACTTGCTACCTTTGTTGTCCTTACTCTCTGCTGGGATAGTTTGCATTGTCGTGATATCATTTTCTCAGAGAAACTGCCAGGTGTCTTCATTCCTTTTTCATTAAACCTACATCCTTGGAGACTGCCCTTATCAACTCTCTGAGTGTGTACAAGGAACATGTACATCGAACATGTACAATGAAGCATCAACTTCACAACTTAGCAAGAGGCTGCTGGTAATAGATAATGTAAGAGATGTATATTGCACATAACAAGCTGGGGATCCTTAAGAGAAGAGTAAGTGAAGAGCAGAAAAAGGGAAATCTCAGCAGGCATACAGTGTTATAAATATGTACTCCAATCTTATATATCACATGCTGTACATATATTGAAGACAGAGTTGCCAGAATGCTCTTTCCTGCTGTGTGGCACACTTCTCACACTCAAGTTACCACACATCCAAGAATTGTAGTTCGTGCTGGCCAGACACACTGACTTTCAGCAGCAGTTAAGAAGACAAACTTCTCTACTGAGTAGGCTTAAAATGGTGTGTATAAAAAAGGCTTAAAGCCCTACAGGTTATCTGGACAGAGTTGTGAATTATTGTGAATGGTTAGAACTGTGCACTTGCAAAAAGATTATAAATTATCCAAAATATTTAAAACTAAAACTCATTCATTTTATTCAGCTCAGTAGAATTACAATTTGGAAAGGAAAAGAATAAAGAAAATCATGTCCAGCACAGATAAGCTGCAAAGCACATTGGAAAGAAAAAGGAGCTCAGTTCTTCTTTGAACAGCAACCACTGTTGATTTGTGACAAGATTTGCCACAGAACCAGGATCAATACAAACTTTTCATGACAAAGAATGCAAATCAGAGTTTATGCCCATTGCCTACAATATGATGAAGACAAAGTCATTCCTCTCTCCTGTACCAACCACTGGACCACCTCTAGGACATTATGCATCTACTTGTGTCATCTTCAGGTCCTGTGTGGAAGCTAGCCCAATCCTCTGTTGAAATTGACAAATTAAACCATTACAGTGTTCAAGATGATTTGGACATTGAACATTCATATTCTGGCCTTTCAAATCAGCTCCAACATAACCATCATCTAATCATTGGAACATTTGTAACTTTTCAGGTCTGTTACCAGCTTGCTGTTTTGATGTGCCCTCCCATCCATCATGCCTTTGTACCTGACAGTTTTTCAGGAAAAGCAGGATTACCTGTTTACAGATCGTCGTCTGGATGCCCATTATCTGCTCAAAGGAGTCTATTTCCAGAGTTTGACATTGTGCTCCTTTAAAGCCAGTACCGTTGGCATTACCTCTCCTCATTGAATGTGCCTCACTTGCTAACAACTCCTGCTTCCACAGGAGATAGATATGGGACCGATCCATCACAGATTAGGTGGGGGCAGTTACTTAAAAGTTATTGCATGTAGCCACAGGTCCAGCACAGCACACTGGGGAATGTGTTTGTATTCACCACACATTTTCTAGTTCAGACTGCTTTAACACAGTGCATCTGATGCTAGCACAAACAAAATGTTCATTTACACTGAGTGTAACTGTACATTTTGCTCTGTGCTCCTATTACTACAATTTTATTTTCAGGCAGCTTACTAAGCTAATTGTAAGTTAGTACTAATTGTAAGTAACATAGACCAAATGTTTCCACTTAACAATAATAACATTTCTTTATTTTTCTCTGATAAAATACCAAGTTAATTCAGACTTCTGAGTACTAAGGTATCTCCAACATCAGCATTTTCCTAGTTCATTTGCTTACACCTAGTATGCTTTTTAGACCTAAATTTTCTCATATTTGCTTTTTTAAAAAGCTAAAAATCTCAGCATGATAACTGCATTGTGTTCATGATGCAACATCAAAAATAATTTCTTTACTGTAAGTCTTTGGGGCTGGAAACTGAAATGGCAAATGTAATTAAAGTTTTGCTTTAAAATATTTCATAGAGCTTACTGGTAGCAAGAAGTACTTCCCCTGCTGTCTGAATGTTCTGACAGCTGTGCTTAGGTTAGTTTTCTCTTAACAAGTGCAAAAATAAAGATTTCTACTTTTGTTGGAGGTGTAACAACCTAGTGAAAATAACACTGGACACCAAAGAAAACTATCTGAAAAACACACACAACCTAATCATTTAGTGTCACCAAAAAAAAAAAAAAAAATCCAACAAAAAACCACACCACATTTGTATTGTACTTACACTATTTCACTTTCTGTGGTACATATCCATTCCTACTACAGTTTTTAAGTTTCAGCATGCTGTATTTCCATATTATGTATCTTTGATAAAGTAACTAACTGATCTGGGGGACAAAAGATGTACAATATGCTGAATCTACCTAAGCTGCAGCAAAATCCTTGAGAAATGCCACATGAAAAATTTCTAAGGAATTGTGCTGGTTTAAAGGTAAACCAGCAGGAGGAATTAATCCAACTCACAAAGAGATTACAAGTCAGAATTACAGTTTAGTAAAAA
>JAWWEU010000001.1:39215205-39228937 GCA_035583155.1 Acropternis orthonyx | reverse complement strand
CCCCCCCCCCCCCCCCCCCCCCCCCCCCCCCCCCCCCCCCCCCCCCCCCCCCCCCCCCCCCCCCCCAGCAGGGGTTCCAAGGGAAAATACATTGTTTCTGACCAAATTTAAAAAAACACCAAAGCAGATTTTCCTCTGAGCAGTCTAGAATCTTTGTTTTGGTCTAAGGTCTGTTGCGAATTTTGATCAATGCTGTGCTTGTTGTACATCTGAATAGGAATCTTTATCCTGATAAAATGGGCTTGTAGATAAGGAAGGGTAAAAGGATAATCAATTTGAAAGGAAACTGAAAGCTGGATGGTTAAAGGAAGCCTTGGATATTTTGGGTTTCTAAATTGGTGCTCAAGGGTCTGATTTGCAGAAATACTAATCCTTCACAGCTGCCTGAGAGATGTTGTGAGCTGTTTTTTACTATAGTGGATACTGTAGAGAGTGAAGTGCTCTACTAGAGAAAAAACAAACAAAAAAACCCCAAAACAAAATAAAAAAAAGTATTTCTAAAGTCTATGGATACCATAGCAATGATTGCAGTAACCAAGGTGATAAAAGGGTTAATACTCTTTTATTCACAGAAGGATTTGAGGAACTTGATTTGAGGTTTATGCTGAAGCAGTCCTATGGGTGAAGGGGAAAGTTCATATATATAAAACCCACAACTTTTAAATTCTAGACTTCATAGCCTTGAAAATAGTCTCTTCTGTTGTTGAGTTTGCCTGCAATAAATATAGAAAAAGACAGAGGTTACAATGCACATTGTTTAACTAAAAGCAGGCTTTGTGTTCCCTTCCCTTTGTCTCTGGAGTGATGCCCCTAATACTTATGCAAAACTAATACAAGGAGAGAAAACTTGGATCCTTTATTATTCACTGCAGACAACAAAATTATGTATTTATACAGCACAAAAAATAAATTATTTACTGGATGGATCACAGTGGCCACTGAAGAATAATATTATCTGTATTACTAGTATACTTTGAAGACATATATGGGGGAAAAAATAATTAAAAGTCACACAGAATCTTAATCCAATGTTTGTAAATTGACCACACTTTAAAATAAGCATAGAGAAACCTTTGATTTTGCTTAAAAAAATCCAAACTAATTAGATTTTCTTAGATATAGTGCAACATTCCAAATTGACACTGAAGTTTGAAATTTACTTGAAATCTTTCCAGGATATTTTTTCCCCATTAATACCTTCAGCACAAATATTTCTATTCTACAAGGGTCGTTTTCTTACTTTTAACACTTTCCTGATGCATAATAAATGCACTGTGTTATCAATTTCCACCAGTTCCAATATTGTCCTAGGAAGAAAAAGTGTAATTAAACTCAACAAAGTTTTAAATCTAATTCAGTTGTTAACTGCTGTTTACTTGTGGGGGCTTTGCAATATGGAAAACTCTCTTCCCCAAAAGGGTTGTCAAGCACGGGAACAGGCTGTTCAAGAAAATGGTTGAGTCAACATCTCTGGTGGTATTTGTGAAACATGTAGATGTTGGACTTGGGGGCATGGCTTAGTAGTGAACTTGCCAGTGCTGGATTGAGAGTTGGACTTGATGATCTTTTTCAACTTTAATGATTTTATGATTCTAACAGACTAAATAGGCCTTGATTTCAGTGTATACCATTTACGTAGCTGGCTATAAGTGAACAATTAAGTTTATTAATTAGTTTAGGCTTATCAATAGTATACAGTAGGTTTTGAAAACTTAAAACTATTAAAGCCATACTTGTTAATACAATAATTGTGCAATACCTAAAAAACCCCTTTCCCATACTTGAAGAGATGCTTCAGGTTTGTGTAAACATTTTTAATGGTGCAAATTAGAAAGCAACAAAATGAGAAGGTATAGTCTATTAGGGACTACTAGGAAAACTTCTGGAGTCTGGGTTTCTCTTATCCATATTGTTTTTACAATGTTAAAATTTTCTCAAACTACATCAGATAAAAATAGCCAGATTCAGAGGAAATGGCCAGTAAGATGTGAAAATTCAAGTACTGCCCAGATAGTCTCTCCAAAATTGTTGCAATCTAAACTCTTCATCCACTTCTGAAAAATCTTGTCTTAAGCACATTATACATAAAAAAACCAACCAAACAAAAAATGTCAGTCTGCAAGGAGACAAAATCCTGAAAATGGCATCTCCACTAAAATGAAATACATCTAAATAAAAGATAAAGAATGTATGACTACTGAAACACTTTGATGTTGTTACCTGATGAGTCCTACTGGGACTGCTTCATTCCTCCAGCTGCTATTCCACTGCTGACTTACCACAGGCAAATCACTTCGACCCTCCCCACTTCAGCTTCCCCATCAGTAAATGAGGACTGGCACTTCACCTATTTTGTAAAGTGCTGTAACTTCTAATGGCAGAATTCTCAACTGGTACCTCAGCACTGTGACAACTATGAGATTTTAGGCATACAAAAATGATTATGCTTTTAAGGATGTTACAATAAAATTAACCCTCAAGCTTGGTATTATGTGATAAAAGTATTCAAAATATGTGGCAAATTATCTTTTTTATTGTGTCATATAGTAATTATGTATTTCCAAACTATGTTACAGAACTCAGGGATGGTTTGCTTAGCACTGAACTGATATACTTCTAGTGGGGTTTTTTGGTTTTGGAGGAGTGTTTGTTTGTTTTTTGTTTTGTTTTTTTTTTTGGGGGGGGGGTTTTCCTCCAAGGCAGTAAATCCTATTCTACTAGGAAAAGCCATGAGGATCCCTTAAACATGTTGTGTAGCACTGTGGAATACTTTGAACTGTGAGCAAAGATAAACTATATATTGTTCCATGCTGTTTAAGAGTACACAAAAGCAACAACAATAAAATATGGTTTGATGGCAGCAGACTGTAATTGGGCAAATATTATTAATTGCTTTGGTGATTATTTGGATATGCAATCCCCTGATTTCAGTCATGTTAAATTCTTTACAAAACCCTGGTTATGCAAAGTTAAAGTTAAGAAAAATAATCTCAGGACACTCATTAATTTTTGACTGCTCTACTGAACAGTGTTTATCATTAAGGAATGAAATTGAGAAAGCAAGACACACATCATAAATACTGGTTATCCCACTTACGAAGTCTTGCCCATTTTCCTTCTATGCACAGTCTCTTAAAAGTGGGTAGGAGTTTAACCTCTAGACAAGTGACAAACAAAGCACACAATCTATATGACTAAAGTGACTCATACCCATTCTGATTGCAGGTGATTAAATCTATGCAAGAAAATAATCCATTGAGGGGTACTGCATATCAGTACTCACCCACAGTCTCTAACTGTGAGTTTCAGAAGGCTAGAAGGTTCTTCTGGGGAAATGCCATGATGTTGTTCATAAATGCTTTTTTATGTATCATTTTTTGATGTCTATTTACATATGATTTCAACCACATCTCTGCCATCAAAATAAATAGTTCTCATATTTGAGCAATAGATGGTTAGACAGCTGCCTGCTTGTTTCAAAGAATAAATGCAAGTAGCCTTAAAACATGGAGTGCATTCAGAATAGTGAAATAAAGAAACTGTATTAGACAACACATCAGAGAACAATAGATTTATTGAGGCTCATTGACATTAGAAAGAGGTTAAAGTCAAGTCTACTGATCACAGCTTACCCAGCAGTTCTCCCTTATCTGAGAAGGCAATACATTTGTTTAGGCAAAATTTAAAAATTCATCATAAATCCATCCTAGTTTCTCCCAGTCATCCTCTAGTCCTTCATATGAAGATTGTCACCATAGCCTTCCAAGTACATGAGACAACAGCCTGTAGTTCCCCAGGTCTTCTTTCCTGGCCATCCTTAAGACAGGTATGTTGGGGTTTTTTTGGTTTTTTTTTTTCCCCTAGCCATCAGGAACCTCTCTCAACCATGGCAATAAATGAAAGATCCAAAAAGAGTAGTCATGAAATGAAGGTGATGAAACACTGGAACAGGTTGCCCAGAAAGCTGAGAGATGTCCCATCCATGATAGCAATAAACCCCTTCAGCTCCCTTAGATGTATCTACCCTGGTGGCAGAGATGAGTGGAGGTGGTGCTTAAGTTCCCCTTGATCCCTTTCCCCTTCAGAATAAAACAGCATGGTGTCATGTTTGTCACATATCCGATCAAGTTGAAGTTCATACTGAAAGTGAGTGTGTTTAAAGTTTAGAAATTTTAAAGTTCAGAGTCTTTAGTTACATGCTCATTTTCTTTCCTCAGGATCTAAAACTCCAGCATGGTCAGTAAAACCAGGGCTACCTCTGATCTCCTCAGTCTGAATTTTTCCTTAATGTGACCTACAGGTCCATCAGAAAACATATCCTATTCAGCCCACACCCCAGAAATTTAGATTTCTGGCATCCTAATATATTGCTTTCCAGAAGATGTTGGAGGTTCTAACATTCCCCATAAGAGCAAAGGACTGCAATCATGAAACTTCTCCAGTTGTTTAAAGAAGACTTTATTTGCCTCCTTTTTCTCTTGATCAGATGGTCAACAGCAGACACCCAGCATGACACCTGTTGGACTCCCCTTTGAACATGATGCAGAAGGTACATGTCTGAGCTGCTTCTTTTTAAAAGTACAAGACTTTGCCCTCCGTCTTCTTTGCCTGTCATTCCTAAAGAGACTCTATACACCTGGCACATCAATTCTGTGAAGTTCTCCGCCTTACCACCATAACTCTGGGAATACTGTAGTCCTGTAGCTGCTCAGGAACTTAAAATTCATTACATATCTTTCCCATACTGCATGGACTTATTTAAAGGCATGTTAAGTTAGCTTTTTCTCACCTCATTTTCTTCAGAAGATTATCAGTAACTACCAAGTCATGCCTTTCAATGCACAATTCCCACCCTTTTCTCCTACTTAAGTTTTTATGTCTTCCTTTTTTACCTTCCAGCAAAGGTAATTTAAGATCTCAGTAAATTAAAAAGCCTGTTGGCAGTTTTTCTTTATATATTCCATTGTTGGATTCTGCCTCTACCCAGAAACATGCATTTTTTGAAGAGAATTCCAGTCAAGAAAACAAACAGACCTTCTGGCAACACCAGACAGGAAGGGCAGAGTTGATCTCTACCTGGTCTTCTATGCCCTTCACCTATCCCCAAAAATCCTTTAGTTACTCTTGAACTTGCCAGGGTCTTCACAGTAGTATTGTGGTGTTGATATGGAAAACCAGAATAAAAGCAGCAGTCTGTGTGCCAGACTTGATGCTCAGTCAGGTGACTGACTTTCACCTGATCAAGTGGAATCAGTCTGTTACTCTTACCATACAACACTGAGGAGATATTTGTATGGATTTTCACACGCAGACTTTGCAACAGCAGCTCCAGCCAGCAGTTGTGGAGCCACACTGACAGGTGTTGGGAGCAAGATATCAAGCTCCATGGGGAGAGAGCTGATGTATTCATGTATGAGCTTTGAGAAAAGACAAGACAGCTTCAGTAACTTCATTGAATTTGTAACACTCCCACCAGCATGTGGCTCTTGTCTGGGGACATGGTGACAAAATAAAGAATGAATAACTGCATTTCCTGACAAGGGCATCCTTAACTTTATATTAATGTTCCATCAACACTTTTAAATACATCATATTGTTCGTTGTTCAGACAAGTATGCACTCTAAGACAATGGACTACCTCCTGTCAGTCCTTATAGAAAGATTAATGTTTTCCTACTCCAACTGTGAAAAAAATTGTCTTCCATTACTTGTCCCATCCCCTCACTAATTCCTTAGGTAATTTCACATGATGTTCACTGATGAATACTTTTCTTTAATGTAAAAGTGATTATATCAATTTTGCTCTGATTGCATCAAAGAAACAATTTTCTAGAAGCTAAATACATTTGATAAGAACAACTGCTAGCTTTCTGCCTTGATCTAGTATTTAAGGATAATCCTTTTACCTGGGTCCAATCTAATGGCCAATTCCTTTATTCAAACTAGTTTTAAGTTCACATTCCTATTTTTCCTGAATTTCCTCCTAAGAATATTCTTTATCTTCAGTAAATAGGGAATAGAATCATAGCTAACCTTTGCCTCACAGCAGTATAACTTACTTCATTTATTTCTTTTTATCTCTGTTACACTAATGTTCAGCAAAAAGCTAAGCAAATCCTGATTTCTCAGTTGTGTTTTACTTTAAATGGGAATTACTAATCATTTAGTGTTCAGTCCCACAAGGCTGAGGATGAACATCTGCTGATAACCATCACTGAGCTACTCATCTGCTGCTGATTGTGTTGCTATCACATTCGGAGCCTGATAAACTGCAGCAGATTATTTAGATCCTAAACTCTTTGCAGTGGGGATTATGTCTGCTTTCTCCCATGCTACATCTCTTACAGCAGAGAGCTGACTGGTAGCATTTAGCAAACTCTGAGAAATTAACCACTACAGGACTTTTCAACAGCTGGGTATAAGTGATGCTGATCCATAAAGATCATCCCCATCTGGCCACAGGAGAATAACTGGTGATACCTGCCCCTGGGAATGTAGAGTGCAAAGTGCCCTTTCCAGTACCTCCAGCAACTCCCCCATAAACTAATGACTGCCCATAAACCACTAACCATTTAGATGTTTTTCTCCTTCTCAAAAAGTTACTATCAGCTACCAACACTCTCTGTCAAAGGAAAAGGAAAAAAAAGCAGATAAACAAATACAAAATCCAGCAACCAAACCAAGCTCTGCTTCTTCCCATAGGCAATCTTAACCTTTTCAAGCACTGTAAAACAATATCAAAATTGTATAAATTTCCTTTTCCTCCCTCCCATGCCCTGTTGCCATCTCACTACACCTCAACCCCAATTCTCACCACTCATTTCACCCGACCCATCTCCTTGGTAACCTTGATGTGGGATTTGGCCTGCCTATACAGATGCAGCAGGACAAGCTGGGAACTCCCAAGATTATCCTCAGCAGCTTATTGCACCACTGTCCTAATTCAAAAGGTTATCTTGAGGGAAACAGCTCTGTGTCAATATGGCCATGGAGCAAAGGCAGATTGAGTCTGCCTGTTCCCATCTGTGCACGTTTCCTGAGAGAGTCGTTGCCTGTGTCAGCCTCTCTTCTGGGAAAAAACAGTAACAAAGCTGTGCAAGATTCCAGATTTTTATTCATGGAAAGGCTCGTGACAGTGAAAGCTGTATCTATCCATTCATGCTCTTTATGAAAGAAAGGTAATTCAATATTTCCCAGGGGAAAAAAAGGTTCTCATAAGAATTTGATTAATCACTCATAACCCTGATTTTTGATTTAACTTCTGTGCTTAAAGTATAACATTTTTAACACAAGAGCACATCTGCAAATAAAATTCATTCTGGGAAAAAAACCAACAATCCAACAAACAAAAAGCCCAAAAAACATTTTGTCTGTTCCATTTTGAGAACATTTTCTGGGTTTTAGTGCTGAATTTCACCTGGATGGACAAGTTACTGGAAAAATAGTTGGTTTTGATGAAAAAGTAATTTCTGATTAAACAAACGATGGAAATCCTAAAGCAACTGTACTGAACTGTACTGTACTGAAATCCTTAAAATGACTGCCCCATTCATCAGCTGTATTCACTAGATCATGCCAGACATACAGGGTTTGATCTCTGTTAGTGTAATTTGATTCAGTTCTACTGGCTTCTGATGTGCTTCTGGTGCTTTCTATGCAGCCTACTCATGAGCTTGCACACTGAATTTCATCCTGTGATTAACAGAGCTCTGCTACTACAGGGAATAAAAGTTTGTCCTCCATGTTTACTATAGGCAATGAAAAGAAAAAGACATTTCCATTAGACAATTTTGGCTGAGCTTAATCACTCTGTAAAGGAGCCAGTACCTTCCTCTGAAGTTAGGCAGAAGATAGGGTGACCCTGCTTGGACAGGTAAAAAACTGAAGCTGCTTACAGTGCTCTGTGTATGTGATGAAGAAATATCTCCATGCCAGCCTCTGGAGACCTTTGTTTTTCCAGCCTTTGCAGCATCAAGTATGACAGCGACAACGAAGAAGACAAAGAAAAATTATAACGCTGAGTAATCCTTCCCTAGGACAGAGCTATCTCTTATGAACAGATGCAGTTTTAACAAGAGGATGGGGAATAGAGCTCTGTTAGGCACAGTTAGTGTGGCATTTGTGCTATATATTTGTGCTGAAAGTCCCTTTTCATCCACAGTGTGGATTTGACTGTACTTGACTTTTCTTATTAGGTAAATTCTACTGTTTTAAAATTTATTTATTAATAGTCCCACGTATAAGATAGGTACTTGCATATACAAATGAAAAGATAATGGATCTTCCCCAAAGAGGTTTTTGGGCCTATTCTGAACAGACATAGTTCAATTCATCCTGTATCCAAAGTCTATTTAAAAGCATCCCATCAATTTAAATCCCCTAGGTGTGGAATTAATAAGGATTAGATAAATTTAATAAACTATATAATCTTCAGAAAGTGATAACATTGTTTAGCTTTCTATCTCTTTATAGCAATAATCTCTTTATCCATAGTAATAGAAAATACCAAAGTTCCTATTACCATATGTCTCAGTCTGAAGCCATTACAAAGACAAAAAAATCCCCTGAAAATAATGTCAGAGAAAGGACTTTATGACTAGACCAGTGGGTTATGATCCACTCTAAGGAAAATCTACACCATTTATATACCGAAGTATTTTAAGCAGTGTTTCAATATTACATAGAGGTGTGCTAGCTTTCTGTATGGGGAGAAAGGGAAAAATTCACTCTCACACAATAACCCAGGACAGTCGCATAGGAACCCTGAGGATTAAGAACCTTCAAAGATTTCTAAATATCTTTATTGGTTTTTACTTCATTCCTGGAGAAGAATTTGATAGTTTGCCCAATTATTAAAGTCCAAAATTAACTTGCTTCAATCAACAGAAATAAAAAATGTATTAAGAACATAATGAAAGACCTCATCTAAAGAGATTTTCAAGAAAGTTAATTCTGTTGAAGTCTGAAGAAAACTAGCTCATGATACTAAAATACATGTGAGTTTTTTTCCAAGAACACTACTTAATTAGTCAAGATAAACAAAACTATCTCTGTGAACATAATCTTTGCTTAATTGTAATCAATACAGTCAATGTTCACCAAAGTTATTGGTCTGGTTATGACCCTTCCTATTTTCTTCCATTTCACCATTGGTCAAATCTCCCAGCAAATAATTAATTAACATAAAAAGAGAGATGATAATTAGGATGATCATTTAGAGGTCAAGCAACTCAAAGAGATTTATTAAAGGGTAAGAGCATAGTTCTAATCAAAGGAGTGTAATTTCAAACCAAATATTTAGACGATCATTTTCTTGACTTGAATTGGCAAACATTTAAGTATGTTAATAAACTTTAAATATGCAAATAACCCCACTGAGGGCAATAAAACTAGTCAGAGTTGAAATGATGACAGTTGTAACTGTAGGGAAGGTGCAGGAATTGAGCAGCAGAGATTTAAACCATGAGGGAATTCCTTAAGATTTGCCAAAGCCATTGAGGGGCAGTGGAACAGCAGTATATATGTGTTTAATGAGGCACTGAGTGCACATGAACATGTGTGTAATCCTATAGTGCCAGCTATTCCTAAACTGTCTCTAGGTTTCTTCTTATTCTTTTGTTTACACAGAATGCTAAACCTTTCACACTGTCAAACTTGTCCTCTCCTTCCAGTTCTTCCACATGCAACCTACACATTTCAAAATAAATTCAAACACCTTTTCCTCTGTTGTTGTTTTAAGAACCATCAGTGGAAACCAAAGTAAATGTTCAAAAACGGAAGCTATTTCAAAGGCAGGAGCCCCACAGACTTCAGTTTGTTGTCCTCTCTTTCAGTGCTGCTTCTTAAACCAAACTTGGGTAAGACGAACCAACAGGAATTCTGCAGTCAGGTAAAGGCTCTTTGCTGATACAGGTAGAACAAGTTGTCACTCTTTCTTTCTAAGCTACATCACCACTGTGCTGTAATCAGGAAGAGAAACCTGATATAGAGAGTAAGGTGAAGTGCTAAATAGTAGGAAAGAAAATTCCATTTTATACTTGCCTCTTTCTGGACTGTGGCAGCCCCTTAGCAGTCTCTGTTTGACTTAGCAAATTACACAGAATCCTCTGTTTTCCTCTATTATTCACTGCAGAAAAATGTTAACAAGAGATAATGAATTAACAATGTTAACTCATATTCATGTTTTATTTCCTGACTTGAACATCTATGGTTGAAAGCACCACCTTCTGGCCAGTGCACACTAAATTTGGGCAGCAAGCATCTACATTTCTTACAGCTATCAAATGAAACTCTGTATGCAACTTTACCTAATATATACTACAGAAAATTACACATTTCTGTTAATACATGCTCAATGCATGCACTTGTGATATAGAAATTAGTATGAAATAAGTTAGTCCAAAAAGATAAAGATCTGTTTTTCCTTATGCTACCGTAAAAGTAAAATTTATATTTTATAGACATCTGGAGTGAAAACTCGTAATGAAATACCTTGCAGAATAATTATCTTTACACTTTGCTTCTAGATATTTGGCAAAAATGATCCTTTCCACAAAACATGACTGTATCTGCTTATCTTTATGAGGTATAATAGAAACTATTAAGATTATTTTCATGTCTAGAGCACACATATGTGAATGGAACTAGTAACAGATGTTACATTTGCAGCGGCTGCATTTACAGTAGTTGTGTATCCTGCCACGTTTCCTATAGCTCCCATACAATCTGAAAAAAGAGAAGAACAATTTAATACCTGTCACAGTATTATAAATGGCAAAATAAGGAGTTATTTAGCAGAAACACATGGTGAAGATTAAGGAAAACATTCTGCACTGCACTGTGATTCATTCAGCTTCTTCCAATTCTTTTCCTTTTATTATGTTTTTTATGTTTGATCTCTCTGTGGATCCAGTCAAATTCTCTCACTTATATTTCTGCTAAAAGACAGATCACATCTCTTCATTCATTTCCTACAGAAAAAAAAATAGGCAAAACCAAACAACTTATAGCTTAGATTTAGCAAGCGTATCTTTTTAATTTCTTATTTATGTAGAGTGTAGGAACATACTTTAATGGTGGTATATTGATTATCTGAAAAAAGCTGTTTATCTTTTTACTCAAAGCTCACTATCCTTACTTATCTCATCTCAGATTTGTCTCACAAAAATTAATAATATATATATATGTGTATGCATATATATGTGCATATGTATATATATATGCATATATATACATATATATACATGCTAGGTTTCCAAGAGGTTTTGTAATCATTCTATAAAGAACTGTATTACTGGCTCAAGAAGTCTGTATGTCACATACTTGGATCAATACTTTGGCCATTGGACTCCACATCAAAAATTCTCAGTGGTTTTAATGGGGGCCAGACTTCTATCCATGTGTTTCAAAGTGCACAAGCTGACATTGAATGCAGAATCACTACAGAATCTGGAGGGCTTTTTTTATTTTTGTAGGCTGTAAGCATTTGTGTTTTCTGCAGCACTTCCCACTTTATGCTCCAACTTGCTCATTTTCTAAAGGCAAGAATAGAATGATAAAATCAAACCAGCAACGAGAGAGCATTAACAAGAAAATAAACAGGATGCACATCCTGAGCAATAATTCTTTGTAACCACCTTTGTTAAATCAAGGCAGGACTTTCAGGAGTTGCATAGTTACACCTCCTTGCCACTAAGCACCTTGGGGCTTGTTAGTATTTTTTTGTTTGCAGCCATGTTGCCCATTTTATGTCCACCTGGTGACATTTAAACTAATATTACATTATTTCCACAGCACATAGAGACTAAAAAATGAGAATTACATATTATCTGACAGATCTAAGGGGCAATGCAGATGAGTATCTTAAATATTGGAGGGTGAAGGCCATTCTGCTTAAGAGGTCCAGAAGTGGACTGGTACAGTGAGGCAGTCCTGAATCAGGATGAACTGGAATTCACTGGAGATGCTCGCCCATCTCATTTGTATCAGGGGAGGAGGGTGATGGATCCAGCTGAGTGGTACAAGTTCTGAACGGCTCAGGCGCAGCTCACCATCTCAACAGGTTACAACCCCAGACCTATGACTGTTTAAGTATATAGTTCAGACCCAAACATGCATTTCCTTTGAATTCACTCATCGGAGCTCAACAATGTACTGTCAAGTGTATACATTGGATGCACCATAATTTCTTCCACTTTCCTCACAATTTAATATCCCTTTTGCTTTCTGAAGTACTGCACTTCACTGCTATAATAATAATGTTCAAGTATTGAAAATGCTAAACAAAAGCAGCTCAGTCAGTCACTGATATCTATCCCAGTGATTTCTTATGAGAAACACAAAGTACTCATCTCCCAGAAACACCAAGCTTTCCTATAAAAGTATGTTATAGAACTGGACCCTAGAGAATTACTGTGCAATATGTCTTCCCTAAAGTGGTGATTAATTCACAGTAATTTAACTTGAGTTGTTTGAATATGTCTTTCACATTGGTGTGATAAAAGCTTGATTTTATGTTATTTTTTGGAAGGTTTTATTTCACTTGGTGCCTGGTTTTGGTTTATGTTAAATTTTTTTGTCATTTTGTTTCCAGGACAAAGAAATCTGCATCTGTGATGAGATGTTTAACTATGTGCTTTAGTCTTCCAGAAATTTATGAAAGATACATTCCTGGCACAATTCCACCAAACTCTGTGCCTGTTTCTGTTCCCTTCCAGGCACCAGCAAAACTCACTTTCACTTCCTCCAGCAAAGCAATTTGTATAAGTCAAATGCTTTATAATTTTCACAGGAGGAATTTATAAAACCAAGCACAGCTCAGTTTTTGCTACAGCTGCCTCCTCCTTAGTTATTTATATGGCAATATAGTACAGCAGAGCAGGAATGGGAAAGCTGTGCTGACAGAAAATGAAGATAGCATAAACAATACAGATTACAGCAGTAAAAGCAAAGTTGGATATAAACCACTACAAGTGGAATCAAGAAGGGAGAAAACTATATGAAATATCAGATTGTTGAGAGTAAGTTAAGCGACACAGTTGGAGCTGGAAAGTGGAAGATACTGACATGATCTGGAGTCTGTTGCTTTTTCCTACTTTCTGTTACCTGCCTTTAATGTTTAGATTATGGTTTCTCTGGGCTCAGAAAAGCACTTCGTTACTCATTTAAGCTGCATTTAACACACCAAGGCCCTGACTTCACAGGATTATTCTAAGCACTTCAGCAACAAAAAGGGCAACTAAATTTAGGAAAAAAAACAAAACAAAACAAAACAAACAAATAAACAAAACCCACAAAACCAAAACCAAAAAAACCCACCCACCCACACACACACACACCCCAAAAAAAGAAAAAACCCTCAAAAACTAATTCAGACTGATGTTCATTGTTTTTCCTCATAAAATGAGAGATCATGACATTCAATATTTCTGAGTGACACACCTGACTGGAAAGCACTTACACAAGGTAGGAAACACCAAAGAACAAACACAGCATTTCTTTTTACCTACCTTTTGTTTGTTTGTTTTGTTTTGTTTTGTTGAGATTATGCTCAAGTTTTCTTTGTTTAAAATAAATATGTTTTAGTCATTTAAAGAATCAGATATTTTAATTCTTTAGGCAATAAACAAGCCTTCCCAAAAATGGGTATTTTTGGTGTCCTCTAAAGGGGCGGTCCCAGGGTGTAATGGTTAGCATTCTGGACTCTGAATTCCAAGGACCTGAGTTTGAGTCT
>JAWWEU010000001.1:39193923-39215105 GCA_035583155.1 Acropternis orthonyx | reverse complement strand
TAAACAGTGGGGCCAGTTCTGCGCACGCTGTGCCTCACCTGAAAAATCCACTGCGCAGGCTGGAAGGGCACACCCACATGAGGAGAGCCCTTCCCCAGATTTTTGTTCACAAAGTCTGGCCATTTAATGGGCTTGAGTAATCTTGCCTGCAGATGTGCTGAGACACTGTCCAGTGTGAAAAGAAAATCCTTTCTGTGCATGTATCCAATGTAACACTTAAGAACTGCTGCAACCAGAGACCCAGCTGCTTGGTGAAACTCTTGACCAAGGAGCACGTGGAATCATCCTTGCAACAGTAAACAGTGATGGACATTCAGTTGCTCCATGTTTTCAAACACATTCACACATCTTTACTGCCCAGGAGACACTCTTCCAAACTGAGGTTGCCTTGAGAGGTGGCAGCACTGGAAATGAGACTCAAAAGAATCCAAGGCTACTTTCACCTTGCTGGGGAAATGGGCTTCAAATACATACTAAAAGTGAAGTCAGACCATATACTTTTACCTGTCACATACTCATCTCTAGACAGTATAAATAAGCACCTCAGTGCTTGCTCAGTCTGACAGCTCTTCATGTGTTAAAGGTCAGGATATAAAGAGAGGTTCCCAGTACCTTTTGCAGTCACAAACTTTTAGACAAAGCAACAAGAACCAAAATGCTTGGAGCTCAATAATTTTTGCCATTTTTGATCATATCTAACTTGAGGCAATTCCAGCTGTATTCCTCCTTCTTCTCACCTGATACCAGCCAATACCAACTCTTTCACATCAGTGGAGCACTGGGTATTTACAGGATGTATTTCTACTAAAAGAGGATGAGGTTCTAATGCTTGTGATCATAGCTAATAGACTTTATTAACTGGTCACACTCTCCAGATTATTTTGAATTAATAAGCACAATGGATTCTGTCCACTTCTTGAGCAAACACATTTTAGCCTAAAGAAAAAGAGAAAAAGTCAGAATCCCAGCTATTATAAATATCAGTATTTTGGAAAGACACACCAGGATCAAGCAGTACTGTTTTAGAATAACTCTTTAGCACAACTGTTATAGCAAATAAAGCCCCTGCAAATTGAACAAAATAATATTATTTACTATCAACATGCTTACTACTGATAGGTTAAATCATCAGAACAATTATACTGATGTAATATCTCTGATTTGGGACTGAATCTCTGTCAGAAGAGGAAAACCAATTATTTTTCTTCTGTTTTAGCTCTACAGCAAGGAGTTGTTCAAGCATTAGAAATGCCTTTGTCAGGGGACTAGTAGTGTCAGTTCCTATTTGTGTCTCAAAATTTTAGGGAAATGGCTACTTAACCAAACAGGTGTTGAGGGAGAACAGAGAGGATGAGTTCAGAGAAGGAAAGAAAAAAAGGGAAATAAAGAAAAAGTAGGGAATGACCAAGAGAAACTGGGATTAGTTTTGTGTGTATATCAGCTGAGAATTAAAAGCAAAACCAAACAAAACCAAAACCAGAGAAACGAGGAGGGGAAAGGCACTTCACACAAAATACTGTCTTTACTCAGGACCAGAAAATGTAAAGGTTTAGCATCCAGCACTGTAGAAACCAAGCATGTCCTGGGGGCCAACAGACAAAGCATTGCCAGATGGTCGAGGGAGGGGATTGTCCTGCTCTGGTCTGCTCTGCACTGGGGCTGCCTCACCTTGGATATTGTGCGAAGTTTTGGGCACCACAATACAAGAAAGATATTAAGCCATTAGAGAGTGTCCAAAGGAGGGCAGCAAAGATGCTGAAGGGCCTTGAGGGGAAGCCGTATAAGGAGTCGCTGAAGGTATTTGGTGTGTTCAGCCTGGAGAAGAGGAGACCAAGGGGAGACCTCACTGCAGTTACAACTTCCTTGTGAAGGGAAGAACTTTAATCTCTGGTGACCAGTGACAGACTTGAGGGAATGGCCTGGAATTGTGTCAGGGCAGATTTAGGTTGGATATTAGAAACAGGTTCTTCACCCAGAGGGTGGTTGGGCACTGGAAGAGGCTCCCCAGGGAAGTGGTCAGAACACCAAGCCTGACAGAGTTCAAGAAGCGTTTGGGTGATACTCTCAGGCACATGGTGTGACTCTTGGAGATGGTCCTGTGAAGGGACAGGAGTTGGACTCATTCCTTATGGATCCCTTCCAACTCAGTATATTCTGTGGTTCTGTGCTCCTTCCTCACCAGTTATTTTCTCCCACTCTGAGTTAACCAGACATCAGACAACCGAGCTCAGTTATATAAGAAGTCAGGGAATATAAAACAAGAGTAGCTTATGTGTTCACCTTCTCCCAGTGAAAGTGACAAAGAAATTAAGGATACAATAGCTTGTACCTCCTTTTTTATTTATTTTCCTTGGCTTAAGGGGGGCTTCTTATTACTGGTAATTAAATTTGGTTCTCCCAAGCATATTGAAAGATAGGTTGTGCATGTAGCACACAGGCAGTAGCTACCTGCACTGCAGGAACAGAGGACCTTGTGGCAGTTCACCTGCTCCTTCACAGAATCACAGAATGGTCTGAGTTGGAGAGATCTTCAAAGATCATCTAGGTCCAACACCCCTGCCATGGCCAGAGACACCTTTCACTAGACTTGGTTGCTCTGAGCCCCATCCAACTTGGCTTTTAACAGTAGCAGGGATGGGGTATCCACAACTTCCTAAAAAACCTGTTCCAGTGTCTCACCACCCTCATCATAAGTCCTTATGATAAGTCCTTGTCCATCCAAGAGTACATCAAACCGACCTATATCTCTCCAATTGAGTGACAAAGATGCTGTGGGGGACCATCTCAAAAGGTTTAGAGAAGTCTAGATAGATGACATCCATAGGTCTTTCTTTTTCCACTGGTGCAATTATTCCATCATATGTCACTAAGTCAGGCAGGATTGGTGAAGCCACACTGAATGTCCCTAACCTGGCTGTCTCCCTGTCTCACATATGCTTCAACATGTCTTCCTGGAGGACCTGTTCCATGATCTTACTGGGCACACTGGTGAGACTGACTGGTTGGTACTTCTCAAGATGCTCCTTTTGACCCGTTTTTCCTGAGCATAAAGATGACAAAGTGCTGAAAGCTCTGTCCCAGAGGACACAAGCCCTATACAAAGGTGTAGCCACAGAGCAAGGTGAGCATAGGGTTCCTTCTGTTTCTAACAGCTGCAGGTTTTGTCTTACCTTAACAACACAGGGTTCAGGACTTGTCAGACTTTGTCTTGGTCTGCCTGATCTTTGTAAGTGCTTTTTTAAACTCTAATAGCAACTGCCAAAAGTTCAGGTGAGGACTACCTTTATTTTACCTTTCCTTTTATATTTGCAAGACTGTGCATTGCAACACTTTCATGTATTTTAAACTAATACATAACAATAACAAGCAATGACTGAGCAAAAAGAGGTACTTATAGCTCTAGAACAAAACATAGCCCACAAGGAGAATATGAATGGGATGGGCTTGAAAGCACCTGGAATGACACCAAGCATATAAATAATGCATCCTAGAACCTGGATAAAATAGGGGTAGCAAAAAGAACAAAGGCTAACTCTCCAACATGTGTAAAACACATGCAACATATACAGCAAGGACAAATGCTGTGGACTTGCAGATAACTGAAGAAATAGCAAGGTATAGAACATATTAGTGAACATATACAAAGGACCCAAGAAGATCTTAGAGGAAGAAGGAAGAAGCAATCACCGTCAGTTTTAGGTTCTTCCCAACGAACGATTCATTATGCTGATGACTCCTTATACACTTCACCTCTGACTGAAAGTCCCAGAGGTGAGGACAATATCAGAGAATGGGGTAAATACCAAAAGGTTTGTGTACAGATCACTTTAGCTGCATATAATTTGCATTATAAGTGTTAATATCATTGTTACTGGAGTAATACTAGACCTATAAAGACTTTAATTAAACTAATAATAAACTTTTGACTATGCATACAAAGTGTGTAGTTTGTGACATGGACTTGTCTTGTGCAGTAATTGAACATCAGTAAAAAAGTGAAACAAAATCTCAAATCTCCACAAACTGCTCCTATATGGAAAGTATTTCACATATGTATGCAGATCACTAAATAATGAAAAGGATGATGGTTTCCTCATTCAGGGCTTAACACCAAGTACGTGACTAATCTATCATGTTGCTGAATACTTTTCACTCTGAATGACATCAGTGTAAATCTGGTAAGTAAAATTCCAATAGTACATAGACAAATAACTGAGTTCAAGTGCATTAAAATTTTCATTTACTGCTTTGACAATGTACATAGTAGCAAATAAATAATGTCAGATTTGTGGTGTTAATAAGTAAAAATATTCATATTGTCACATCAGCCACAAATAAAAAGAAGCAACCAGTCTTTTATAAAGAAATATTATTTTGTCAAATCAAGCAAGATCTCATTAATAAAATAAGGATTGTGCTCAAAAGACTCTTTATCATTAAACTGTAAGCCAGTGAGAAAGATCACATGGAGGAAAGCACTGATAAAAATAACTTTAGAAGATTAGTCTTTGCTGCCAGTCAAATTCTGCATCAATTATACATTACATGTGAAAGACCTCGCTGGCTGCAACCTCCTCCTGCATTAGCCAACTCTTACAACCAGGCAATGAGAGAATCCTCTTATTAAAGAACAATCTGGATCACACTGCATCTTTTATTATCTCACAGTGAATGTGATACCTCAGTACTGTTAAGATAAAAGGGATACAAAAGCAGGTCAACCTCATTGTATGGAATTCCTTTATGCAATCTGATAAAGTCTGTCTTATGTATCAATATGTTCTGTTTCCCTTTCAGACAAGATGCTGTAACAGGGCTGTGCTGCGGTCCTGAGGGAGTTACGGGGACAGAATGAATCACTCTGAGGATGAGGTAGGAAAAGTTGCAAAAAAGTTCTTTATTCAACATGGTGCCCAGCTTATATAGGATCAGGGGGGAAGGTTCTGGAATGGGATGGAACCTGGGAATTGTTTAGGGAAGGGTCAAGGAGGATCCTGCCAAGCAAGGCAGAAACCCCCAAAACTGGGAAGACAGGCAGATGTAAGCCTCATAGGGAGATGCTACCCTGCTGCCAGGAGGGGCTAATCAGGAGTGAGTTACAAGCCATGAGGGATGGAAAATTCCATCAGGACACACAGTAGAACAAAAAAAAAAAAAAAATAACATTATAAAATCCTCAAACAGGGTAAAATTCTTAAACCACAAACAGTTCTTATGCACAGCGACAGTACATATAAATGCAGAGTGCAGCATCCAGGGCTCAGGCAGTCACAAATCTGGCTTGCAGAAGCTGTCCTTCCACTGCTGGTATCTGTCTCCTCCAACACTGCCTCCACAGACACAGCATAACACAAGAAACCAAAAAGCCAAGCCACTTTCAGAAAAATACAGTACCACTTCAGGGAGTTAGAAGGTCGGGATAGGCAAAACCCCATCACAATCTATCTGGAAGAAAACACAGAAAATTTAGAGCATAAAAATGGATAAATTGCATACAGCATCTCTGCTGTAGAGGAGACATTACACGGGCAGAAAGGA
Source organism: Acropternis orthonyx (assembly GCA_035583155.1). NCBI lineage: Eukaryota > Metazoa > Chordata > Aves > Passeriformes > Rhinocryptidae > Acropternis > Acropternis orthonyx. The sequence goes on along the minus strand of JAWWEU010000001.1, from coordinate 39,209,567 downwards.
AAAAAAGGAAGAGTTCCAAAAGAGAGAATGTACGTCAATGGCTGTACTCATAACACATCAATTAATCTTTCAATCAATATTTTATGGACAGATCTGTTTTATTACTCAGTCAGGCATTTTTCTTGATCTGCCTTCAGCTCATCAGAAATACCGGTTCACTTTTGCATTCCCACTACACTGTTTTTACTTGTATTTAAAACAGAACATACCAGCTCAGGTCACTTCTTATAAATTAATTGGAGCAGAGGACTGAACTGCAGTTTCCTGCATTCTAACAGGCCATCACATTTGGAGGACTGCAGAGTCAGTAACTTGTCATCATTCCCCCTTGGTCAAGGAATATGCCTTTTTTTTTTTTTTTTTTACAAAACAGTATTGCTGCCAGATAGACTCCCACGCTTCTCTCTCAGAATATCGCAGTCAAATCCATAGCCTGAATTTGGTCTCAAGGGAATACAACCAAAGCCTCCCTCTACCTGAAAGACCTTAGAGGCATTGGTTAAGACTCAGTTCAAGAAGTTCAGTGTGAATGCTGTCATGATGTGTTTGTGTGTGCTACACATGGGTTTGTCCACATACACTAGTTCTATGAGTTCCTTATATAATAAATGAAGAGCCAGACTGAAATTTAGCTGTCTGCACTCTAATTTCACTTTAAAGCACCCCACCTGGCCTCCAGACACAGATGGAGCCTTCCATAGGTCCTGCTTTACATATGCGAACTGTGGGCAACTGGGCTCTTTTAATTGCCTAACAGTGCTGCTATAACAAGCTGTCCAAAGCAACCTGCCAGGAGTTTGATGATAAGGCTGTGGGGAGGAGGCCACAGCCCACAGAATGCTGGATTTGTGAGGCCCTGGGGGCAAAGCATTGGGGGTGTGATGCTGCTTTGGGGGTGTGATGTTTATCTAAAGGGGACCAGTGGCACTCTGTGATGCTTATCTCCTGTGAGCCAGGCTGTGTCCAAATGGACCCTGAATGCAACACCCATCACCACCCTAGGAAGGCCTCTTGGCCAGGGGCACCTTCAAAGCACCCCCTCCCCAAGCCTAATTGACTATTCAAAAAGGCATTGCCTCCAGACACTGAAAAAACATCGTGCCTCTTCAAAAACACACTTACAGGGGAGTACCAGGAGGATTTCTCAGGGTATATAAACACATCAAACTTTGTGTTTTGTGGGCTTCTCTCCCCCATCACTCCCCAATGGACCAAGACATCAGGGACAACTACCAAGTTTTTGAGTGGTGACTATAACTTTTATTCTTTTCTCTCTTTGTTTCACTATTTTCCCTTACACATTTTCTTGGGTGATATCTTTATGTTTTCACATTTCTTTATTACAACCACAATGGCTAAATACTTATTTCCTTTGCAATACCTTTGTGCTTTATATTGCCATGTTACTATGGACAATAACAACCAAAATGGCTACATACCTGTTTTCCTTTGCAACCAAATTGTTCTAAAATAAATCATATGTGTGTATATATATATATATATATATATATATATGTGTGTGTGTGTGTGTGTGTGTGTGTGTATATGTATGGATATATATGCAAACAATGATCATCTACTATCATTTTACTTTAATTCACCCCAATGGATTTATTAATAAAATAGAAGTTACTCCAGCCTGAAAGGGCAGGTCACAACACCAGCTTCAGGAGGAAGCCCCAGAAAGCTTTGGGCATCCCAGCTGGGATCTAGGTGACTGCATCTCTCATCATCCCATTTAATGGAGTCAAGAAAATGATTTACAGACCTGTAAATAATAGACACATGGAATGGTTAGGTTGGAAAGGAACCTAAAGATCATCTAGTTCTAATCCCGCTGTCATGGGCAGGGATGTCACTCACTGGATGCAGTTGCTCAGAGCCCCATCCAGCCTGGCCTTGAACACTTCCAGGGGTGGGGCATCCACGACTCTCTGGGCAATTAACTGCAACTGTAAATCTGCCGTATCTACTGCACTATTAGTCCAACAACACTGTGGGCTCTACTGGTTATAGAGCAAATGACTCAGCAGTGACTCTATGAGAAACACTGACATTTTCATATTAAACCCCAAATACAGAGGAACTGAATGCCCAAAGCAGTATTTCATTAGTGGACACTCTAAAGTAGGTATTTTTTCTTTTCTGGTGAGCTGATGTTTCAGTTCTCCAATATGGCCTATTCTTCAATCACAAGTCATCAATCTGACAGCACCTATAGTTCAATTCTGCTTTGGGCCTTCAGAGGACTCTCCTGGACATCTCTAAATAGCATGTTACACAAAGGCTTCCAGCCTGAAAATACTTGTTCCATACCTCACTCTGACTCATAGCTCAAGTCAGAAAGAGATAGAGATGCCTAACACTGAATTAAGGTGCTACATCTTCATTTGTCTGCCAGGAGTAACACCAAGATAAGCTCAGTGCCTAACATCAAGGTCAGTAAAAAAGTTTGAGAAGTAGAGGCACACAATTTATGTCAAAGCAGAGGAGCACCACTCATACAGAAACACTTCCTAAGGAAAGGCTTCCTTGTCTGTGTCAGTCCAGCATCTGATACAAAGCCTGCCTATATGTTCTTATTAACACCTCCAGATATTGAGACAAACCCTTCTTCTGTCAGCCCAAACGATCTGGGATAAAGTGGGACAGTTTTGTTGACATTGGGTTAACATCCTGAAATCAATTTAATGACACAAAGAGTAAACTACTGTCCCTTACAAGTAGGGGAAAAGAACTGTAACCTTCAAGATCTTGAGCAATATGAATTATAAATCATGCCTGCAGAAAAGAAACTTTTTTTTTTTTTTTTTTAGTAAAGACATTTCAGGTCTTTAATAAAACCCAGAAAATTCTTCCATTAAGATTGCAGGCTTCTCAAATGATCTTTGGTCTACTAATTACTTGAATGAATTTTAAACCAAAGATTGTAATCCTAAATTGATACCGCAATGAAGTGTTTGTATGAGAACATTACAATGAGCATGATAATAAAATCAATAAACTTCAGCTGTTAAGGGGGTTAATTTGAAATTTTGTTGTCTGTTTAAGGTGGGGAAAGAAGGAAACCTAGGTAGACAAAGCAGGACATTTTAGAAACCCTTGACAATTACACTGTTCTGTCATTGGCTTGTATCTTATTTAATTTTGCATTGGTTGTGTGGTGCACCTGCTACCTGCTAAACTTCAGCTCTTTATTTAAAAACGTAACCCTTGTCTTCCACTTCACTCATATGAAAGAAGATGAATTAAGTAGTCACGTGTTATTCAGTCAGGGAAATGGGTGAATTCAGAGGCTTTTGGAGCCCTTGTTTACCTCTGTTAAGGCTGGCTATTAAAATTATTTAAAATTTAATCCCTATTGAATTCAGCATATGAAGCACAATTCTAATGAATAGAAAGCAACCGTGTCACAGAATGACCACGGCATTCAGTGCGTCTTATTATGTACAGTGCATGTTACATTGGTCACATAAGTTTACACCAACCATAAAAGATTGTAAAACTTAGGGCAAGCTGGGGATGTGCTTACAGCGATTTCTTACAGATATAACAGGCCAGTTTGCCACTGATCAAACCAAGGAATTGTTCACAGTTTTACCAACCAGGGTTGGTCCTAAATAGCTCCATAAAGAAGAAAGAAAACATTTATCTCAAATATTTCTCCCCCATCCAGAAATGCTACCATGCTAGAAAGAAAGCCTGAAATCATCTGATCACTGCATTATATTTCCATGTGCTGCCACTCTGACTCCGTCCTACCAGAGACTTGGTTTCTTCATTGAGACAGAAGGAATAATCTTTTTCTGAAGGATTACAAGAGAATTTTAACATGACTATACCTAATTTGAAAAATCTCCTTAATTCTGAGGACTTACTATGTCGTTAATAGTTAGATTTTCATTCTTTCAACTAAAGCCAACATCTTTTAAAGCATTTTGTAGCATTTCTTGAGTTCAGATTTGGTTATCTGCAAACATGATAGTGATTGACTTTGAGGGATTCCCTTTATTTCCCTATGTGAAATAGTCCCAAACTCAATTTTTCATGCAATTTTTGAAGTGTCTCGGTTCACTCCCTCCCTGCCTTTCCTGTTAAACCCAATCAGGAAAAGAAGGTCAGAGAACACACATTGTACAACTGATGTTAGGGACAGGAGCAATCATACAAAGAAGAGGATTTAGCTTTTTTTTTTCTTGATGTTGTGCTGTTTCCTCAATAGACTAATATTCAGATGGATATGATGCTTCTTTCCTTTCAGAAGTGTATTTGTTCTGCTGCTTCTCACCTTATTCCTCTTTGAAACAGAGGAATTTGTACTCCTCTCAGTCTTAGCTGCATCTTGCTAGCAGTTCTATACCTGTGAGGGCACTCTTTGTATTTTCATTGACTCTAGCACATTCAGACAGATAGCTAGTTTTCTTTCTCAGTGGAATAGAAAACCTCAGGCAGAATTTGCTTCACCCAGTACAACCCCTAAAAATTATTCAGCTGACTTACCTCTTGTTGTTCACCTTTCTTACTATCACATTTTCTCTCTTGTTTCTTCATAAACCTCTTTTGCTCTATTTCCCCTTTTGTTTTATTTTTTGTCTTAAAACAATATTGCTGTTGCTTTTTTAAAAAAACAATCGCATTGAAACTACCTCCTTTTTTCCTAAACTGTTTTTCTGTCATTTTTATTTACCTCAGTGGTGAAAAGACTGCAATGCAGACTAATCATTAGGACAAAAGGGGTAAGTATGATAACTTGCTAATGTTGTTTATGACATACAGTAGATTTTGCCATATTAGGCTGATTGTGTCTAAAACATTTGAGCAGTTTTGTAAAAAGAAAGACCTTCTTAATTCAACCTCACTCATAGATATTTCAGTTTTCAAATACATGTCAAAAAGACAAAATATAGTGTAAACAAAAATTCTGACATCATTACATTCAGTATTTTCTTTAAGAACTGCTCCAGAGTCTGATTACCAAATTGAGTGACAGGTAATTTAAAAAGTGTAAAGAAGAATCACACCTGCTTTATTTTTTACAGTACACACGGAACTTTCTCCTATACAGAAGCGAAGAATCATTATGGTTGAAAAAGACCTCTAAGATATCAAATTCAACCTTCAACCAAATACCACCATGGCAACTAAACCATCCAGCAAAATGCCACATCTACTAATTTTTGAACACTTCTAGGAATGGTGACTTCACCACATCCTTGGGCAGCCTGTTCCAATGCTTAATTACTCTTTAAGTGAAGAATCTTTTCCTAATATCCAACCTGAATCTCCCCTAGTACAATTTGACACAATTTTCCCTTCTACTATCACGCTGGGCTGTTTCTGCATGGAATTGAGTCTGGAAATGAGAGCTCTGATATACATTCCTTACCTTTTATGCTTATTCCAGGTGGTGTAAGGCATAGCAAGGTACGTACTAGGCAATGTAAGATATATGCAAGACATATCTACAAAGGTAAAAGAGACAAACCAAAGCCATAGAAAAGAAAATTAGGAAAATAATGTATGCCAAAAAATTGCTAAGCTCTGTGATCATTCAAAGGGAATGGTAAGGCACAGGTCTTAACTTTCCCATCAAATTTCTGTAGCATATACCTCTAAAGCAGCTTGAAAAAGTTTGGGGTCTTCCAGTTCAGCTGAAGTCCTGTTGTCAGTCAGCTGCCAGTCACTGAGAACACTAGTGAAAGAGATGAAACGAAAGCAGAAACTCAGAAGCTCCAGGAGGGTGACTCTAGCCTACCTGGGGTTACTGAGGCAGCCCACCACTGTGGAGCAAACCCAGTCAAACTGGTGGCTGTGGAAGGAACAGATATGTATGAGCGCCAGTAGAGATTGAATAATCTCCTCTTGCTTGTTCTCTAAGTCAGTGTCCCAGTCCTTTGGAAACCTGTCTATAGACAGGTTTTCCTAAAGTATACCTCAGAAAAAGAGTCTTAAAAGATTCCTATGAATCACCATTGAGGAATTCCATTTTTTTCCTTTGAATAAAGCCAAAACGTAGGGATATCAGCTAGCTAAGTTAGGTATCTGAATTTTGATACTGTTCCTATTATTCTTTGTGCTCTTAGTTTCTTATTTGTAAAATAAGAATAGCCATTCTCCATGGATGTCAAAGGAATGCTGTGACAATAAATATGTCAGAATGGTTGCAGGGTTATAGTTAGGCAATGGAAAAAATATTACTGTGTTTGTAGATAAATTGCCCTGTAATGTCATTACTGTTCCCTCAGATTTATCATTTTTATTCATAGATAATAACATGATGTGTCCTTGGCATGTATGAGAAAACAGTTCTGCAAATGCTTCATTATCAAATACCAAAAAATAGATTTTTCTCAAAGACTTTACAATCTAAGATATGATAGTGAGAAACAAAGCATGACAGTATTAAGTTTCAGCTCAGAAAAACAGAGGGCAAAGCATCTTGCATCATCTAATGGAACATCATCTAATACGCAGATATATCCCTGCCCTTCAAAAAAGCACATAGCCAGAAAAAAACCCAATAAATACAATACTTCCCTCTGTGTTATATTCATTAAACTAATTACATATTTTCTCATCCTTATGAGATGCAACAACATGATTTTATAAGATTGTTAGGGACAATAAGTAGGTAAACAAACTGCACTGGGAACAACATGCACACAAAATGCAACACCTGATAAAGCAAGTCAAGCAAGCTGTAATGAAAAATGGTAAATTAAGCTGGGAAGGTTAGATGCAATGACAAACTTTACTCTCAATGCTCCACAAAACCATACTTTTCGAGTCTTCTGAATTACATCCAAGAGCAGGTAGAGTGTTCAAGTGCCAGTTTCTGAGCTTGTCCAAAGGAATGAACCAAACCTTAAGCAGTCCATGAAAAACTCCCTGCTGACATTAAAACCTTTTGAATCAGATGCTTGAGGTTGGTTTAATCTCGTGTAACTTTATCCATGAAAAACTTATGCATGTAGTCTAAGACAGTTATCATTGTACTTTAAATTGTAAATGAAGAGAGAATGACACTTCTGGAAAGTAATGAAATCTGTGACAAACATGGGAGTTTTTTGGATAGGGAAAGAAATTCCTCTATGAACTATAAAGGGAGCCTAGAAGATTAGTTAGATGGACTGAAATATATAGCAAAAATCTCATCCTCATTTCAAAGAATCATGAAAGACAGCATAAGATTACGATTCTACAAAGAAGATATAAATTTTAATTTTAAGCTTGTTTGACTTCATTCAACTGCCTTCTTGAAAATCCTGCCCTATAGCTTGAAAGCACAAGTAGAGATGGGAAACTTGAAATCACAGACAGAAAAAGATGAGTAGTGATATCGACAGACAGCTTTAAGACTCTGGGATATATGTATGATTTTGAAAGCCCATTTCATGTTCCAAACTGCAAGAGTATAGTATCATCATTCACTACTGGTTGCATTAGTTGTCAGTGCCTTGGTTATGTGGATTTGCTTAGATTTTTAAGCCAACATTTTTGTGCTTCACTAGAGCAAAGTCTTGAAGTTGGAGAACCAAACTTCTATTTGTTCTGCTTATTTGTTGGGTTTTTTTAAGTGCATTATTTTGCTATATGCTCAGCATAAGGGCATTTCTTGTCTGAGTTTCTCTCTGACCCTTTTTGTGAAAGGTGAATGTCACTGTTCTCAAAGCAGGTGAGAAGAACACACAACAGGCCAAGCTTTCATGTAAAGTGCAGAGCAGGAACAATCAGTCAACGAGAGCCCGTAGTTTCCAATTTATCCCCTTCCTTCTGCTCCTTGATAGAGGAGAAAAAATTTTATCTAAAATCTGACTTGTGGAGCTGAAGAATTGATTGTAAATTTTTGCATGAGACAGGCACGTGGGGATTTCAGTGCCACTGCATGACAGACGCCTGCATCCTGCTGATGCCCAGAGCAGTGTGCCAGCTTCAGCATATGTGTGCTGCTGTGTGCCATCACTGACCTGAAGAGAGATGAGTGCTTTCAGCATGCCAGCCCTGGAAAGGAATCCAGATATTGGATGAAACAGAAGGAACTTCCACAAGTAAGGAACAATTTGTTTGAAGCAAACTGAGTCTCTTTTATTCATTTGAACCATTCCACAGATTGGTGTAAATGAAGAGCAGGAGAACCATTCAGGAAAAGGTGACTGGGACAGGTGGGAGAAAGACTAAATACTCTCTCTGTCAGTGCTGTACAGCTCTCCACACAGATTCTCAAACATGGTATTACTCGCTGTGGCAGAGCTTTGCCATTTATCCCATCTTCTGGAGTTCTTGAAAGCACTGATGTAATTCTGGGCAAATTTGCAAACCAAAGTGGCAACACATACACTTAATTCTTGCAATATTTAGATTATGTTGTGCATTTCATATTCTTAGTTTGTGAGGATAGATTATAAGCTTTTCTTAAGACCTGTACAATCACCCAGACACACCTTGCCAGTGAGAGAGGTAAACAAATGAGAACACCAATTCATTTCTGCACTTGTATCTCATCAAATCACTTAAAACTTTTCAAAATAGTGCAAAAGTAAATTTCCTGATCTGAGTCCCTCATACACACTCTGCCATGTGGTAAATAACTCACTCAGATGCAGAGCAACAAGAAATCACAGCTGCTGCAGATATCAGCATCCATGATGGTATCAGTCAGTCACAGGGATAAATCTAAATATTTTAATATTGTTCATGGAGTCACAATGCTTCATTGCTTTCTTGAGAGCTAGCAAGTAAATAAGATGGATGTATTGTAGCAGCGAGACCCAGAAAATTAGGCAGTCAAGGCTTGCCCCATTCATTTGTAAAGTTTATAGCCTTGGATAACACAGATCTTAGAAAGTGTAAATGGTCCTCTACCAGAATTTACTGACCTGGAAGGAAAAGGGTGGGAAATAAACACCTACACTGGTAATAAAACTGGGAGCATGGACAGTCTTGTCTGCCAGTTGCCTGAAATATTTTACTGTGATTCAGCATATCCTCACTAAGCAATTTATAGTCTTGTGCTGTATAATTAAAAGAATTGTCAGCTAAAAGTTATTTTCTTTGCAGTGAAGTCCCTGAGTAGGCATGTCATTTCTGAAGCACCCTGTGGTGGACAGGTTAAATCTATCTGCTCATGTGAGAGTGACAGAACAGAATGCAGAAAGGTAATTTTTTTCCTTTATAGGAGTGAGGAAGCCTACATGCTCCTCTGGGCATACAGAGCCAATACGGAGGCTCTGTATGTCCAGAGGAAGTGAAGAGAAGCTCTGTCTAGCTTAGAGTGGTCATCACTTTTTTTCAGATACTAGTCCACTTGAAAAACAGAAAAATGCAATAAACCCTCTAAAAATGTCATCCAAATTATATTTCAAAAATATCATTAAAAGAGGTCAAGGGCCTCAATAAACCCCAGATCTCAAGAGTAGCATGAGACATGGCGAGGTAATTATTTAGACAGCTCTGGCTAATGGATCACACCTGATGCATTAGAAGGAAGTTCAGTAAGTAAAAATGTAATCATTGGTGCTTGTTAATTGAAAGATTTCATTGGTTTAATCCCCAACACATGAGCAGATGTCTTGGATTTTTTATTCAGATTGTTCACACCTCCTTTCACAATTCTCTGTCCACAGTTAAATCCTACTTCTCCAACAGCAGAGGAAAAGTTCCTAAATATTCTAATATTTTGCCTCTTAGGATCAGTGCTAAACCTCCATGAATCTTTGTTCCTAAATACTCCCAGTGTGTCCTTCTGACTATGGCACCTTGACTGTCTGCACAACCTTTCGTTTTTCTACTCCCACTGTAGCTTCTCAACATACTAACAAGTATCCTTGACACATGCCAGGCCTTTCCTTGGTCAAAAATTATGGGAAGCTTGAGAACAAAGCAGTGTGAAAGGAGTGCTCTTTTCAAATGTGAAGTTGTTTCAGTAACGAAGTGCTAAGCGTCAGTCTGTGGAAGATGAACAACATGACCTAATGTATTTTGTCTGCTTCTATGTACTACCTCAAAAAATCTAAACATATCTGAATTTTGTCTTCATTAGACTGAAGGGCAAAGAGTTTAAAAACCTCTCCTAATTGCCCACCTTTCCAAAAATATTTAAAACCATTTACTAATTCAATCTTTTCAAATAATGAAAAGACTTATAATTATTTTTCAATTAAAATGTCACATTCTTCAGAATATTTATGTTATTTGCATAAACCTTCTTATTCCCTTCAACTTAAACAAACTTTTCACATATTGCTATTCATGTAGTGCTATGAATTATTTCTATGACTACTCTTCTGGAGAGGAGAAATTTGATATAATTGCCTTAAATATTTCTTTGCATGACTAAGTACATCTTTGGTAGAGTAATGGAGTTTACAGGGCACATAATATGCTGTTAAAATGATGAAAACCAGTAAATTTAAGGCATTTATTAACACCGATGAGATTCCATGCTATGTCTGAGGCTGAACAAGAAAGCTTTTAGTTTGGTGAACCATATTTAATTTTGAAATATGACAGCCCTTCAGCTGACCGATATCATCCTGCCACAGTCTTGTTTATGCTTCAGAGTAGCGTAAAGATTTATGTCTGAAATGGGGTAGTATAAAAACTTACTCAACTTGCCAACAAGCTACCAAAAGAACCAAGTTCTCCATTTGAGAGAATACAGAGCATACAAACACATTAAGCATTACCAGTTGCCATGTTCCTCTAATGTAACTTGTACATAGATGAACTTCATAAATTACAAGCACCACAATGCAGTAATGATGATACATTCCCTAACACTGACTGATGCAGGAACTGCTGAGGAGATAAACTGCATGAGTGATACTTGATTCAGGTTTGCAGAAGAGAGGTTTCTCCTGAATATTGTCAAAGTGGTTTAAATGATCTTTCAATTCCATTTCAGAACTCTCTCTGTAGTCCTTTGGAGTTCTTCCCACACATAGTTTAAAAGCATGTTATAAAAAATCCATGAGGCAAATTCATCTCTCCAGAACTGTTACACTAGAGCACCAGAATCCTTCCTGTCCCTCCTCAGGAGTACTGTCTTTGTCGGTCAACCTGCACATGGTGTATGCTCTGTCTATGATTAGACAGTTCCAGTAGAAAACCCAAAATGATGCCTTCAATAAACTCTCTCCTCACTTGTTTTGTGCAAGGATGACACCTCACTCATTCCTAGGGGATGGCGTTATGGCTCTCCAGAGTCAAAACCCAAGGCTGTTACAATGGAAACTAAAGTTTTGCAGCTGCTGGAAATTTCTGTTTACAAATTTGGTAGAGCACTGTTGAAGTCTCATGACACACTCTCTCCAATCCAGCAAAGGATTTAACTTTTAATATGTGTAAGGATGGAAAAGCATAACTTCATGTAGGTCTTCAGGAGAGGGAGAGATGTGATTCTTACAGAGTTGCTCAACACTGGACCTGAAATCTAATCCCTTATACCCTTTCCTGTCACCTTGGATACATGTTTTCACCCAAGGAAATTAAGTGTAAAATGCCATCATTTTAGATAACATTTCTGACAACTGTTTTGCACAGATGAAAGTTATTGCTACTTGCAATGCTAAAAAGGTAGGAATTAGGGCAGGGAGCAACCCTTCATGGCTGCTGCTTTTACTTCCCTAAAACAGCTGAAATATTTTATTTTTTAAGGACCAAAAGAATCATGACAGGCAGAAAGGTCTCCTTCCTTTTTTTTTTTTTTTTTTTTTAGAAAAAATATAGAAGATGGTAGAAAAGAAGTTCATTGGGATGAGGGTGGTTTTGCTGGGAAGGGATAATAGTGAGTTTGACTGGGATATAAAGGAAATCAGCCTTCATTTGGACAACTCAGGCCCCATATGAAATGTAAGTCTTGTTTACTTACAAATCCCAAGCTATAATATTTCTTTAAATTGTTTATAAACTTTGAGCACCCTCTCCTACACTCCCCAGAAAAATCAGGAGCTCTTGGAATGAAACACTGATTTTTCAAATTCTTTTTGCTTCTTCAAATTATGTAAACCAGGGAAGGTGGTGATTATTACACAGTTTGATGTCCCAGTGCCCTGAAAATTTCAAAAGGGTGAAAGCGAGAAAGAGTTAGGGGAAAAAAAAGAAAAGAAAAAGAACAGCACTCCGGATGGAAAAAGTAAAACAATAATTAATCTGAAAGAAAAGAGCAAAGATTAAAAAAATAAACAAAAAATAAATCCGTATCACAGGCACATAGAGGTAGAGCATGATAACATGAAAGAGCTTTTATAAGCATAACAAATTCAAATGGTTGATAGGAAAAACGTGACTAGCAGCTCAAAAGCTGAAAAAGAGACAAACTTTAAAAAGAGCCAAAGAAAAGGAATCAGATGTGTGAAATGAGGTCACTAGACAAGTGAGAAAGGAGGTGAGATCTCGATTGTACTATAGCAGCCACTACCTTGTTCAGGTGGGGGCTCCTACCAGCCTGTGTGGGATACAGGATGGATGCGCCAGGCAGCACAGCAGAGAGGGGCTGGCAGGTGGGCAGACTGCAGGCAGGGACAGTGCACCCTGCCAAGCTGGCAGCAGTAGGTTAAATGCTTTCTCCAGTGTGAGGAAAGAGGCCCCCACACCACAGACTGTTTTAGCTAACAGGTGTGGTGAGAAGATCTGACAGATGAAGCTTATTACAGTCTCCCGGCAGAGCATGGAGCGGGTGGATGCTCCTAATGACTGTATACAAGGTGACTGGCTCACTCCTGTCTGTTGAACAGCTTGAAAGGAGGATAGCTTACCCTGAGGAAGACTGACCTTTCTTCTTCATACTTTTTTACTTTTTTCTTTCAGCACTTAATAATGAAAGCTTCGCTTCATGCAGCAGACTGGCTGCTGCCACGATTCCCCGTGGTCGTGAAGCCAACAGTGTCCAACAGCTCTAGATAATCTTTGCCCTTCAGAACCACAATGAATAGCTCTGTGTAAAGCATTTGGAAGGGCATGAGCTATACATGATTCCGAGAATTCGTGCCCCAAAAGGCGCAGAGGAACTGCACAAAGACAATTTGAGTCTTTATGTAGTGAGATATTATTAAAGCAACGTTGGGGAACTCCCAGGTTAGCACCTGACAATAGAGTTCCCAAATGGTCAGTGTATTTATACAATTTCTATGAGAGATTACAACATTTCTACATAAATATTCATATTATTGCAACATATAATTATAATATTGCAACACTTAGTTATAATATTCATAGCAGGCGGAGTCCAGGCGGGGTCAGGGGTGCGGTCGTTTTTTTGAGGAATATTCTGATGGGAGATCCTGTTACTTCATCGTGGCAGTGGTCATTTCTCTGCTCTTCTTCATCACGAACTTTTCACCCTTTGCTGTTTTGCTGACTCCAGGGTGGGGTTGTGCAAGAGTTCTGTACTCAAATTCTTTATCTCCCTTATGTTCTTACCCTGATAGGGTAAGAACATACTTTTGCAGCCCAGTACCATCCTCAGAAAATCCCCAAGTCCTGGCTTCTAGCTAAATATTTCTCAGGGCTCAACAAGAACTATTTTGGTTAACTCTTTGGGTTCTAGGTTTTGCTCTGCTTCATACAGAGGAAACTCAATGGGTTATTACCAGTGTGTTGATCTCTGGTGTAGAAGCCCCACTACACTGCTTGGAAGTTGCAGGACACTAAGTCTGTGCCATGAATTTTCTTCTTCTCAGTGCTGTTCCTAATAGGTCTGCTAGATAATATTTTCATACATTTTTTCTTGTCTTATCTGGTCTGTGAACACTGTTGAAACTGGTAATGCATTACAAACTGCTCTTGGAGAAAAATAGGCTAATGTTTAAGGAATAGACAAGCCACAGGGATTAAGATTATGTCTGTTCCAGGGAGAGAAAAAGAATGAAATTTTATACAGGTCACAGTGTGTGTAGGAGGGACACAGACATGTCCTCACTGTTGCAAATACACTTTTGTGTGTTTATGACTGTGTCTGCCATGGACAGAGACAGAGCAGTACTGACTAAAAGCAATTTCCACTTGAGAATTGGAGGAGATTTGGGACATGATGAGTGCAGATTGTTGTCTGACATTCCTAATAACTATTCAAATTTGGCCATTCCCACAGTGATTGTGCTGTGGTTTATTTTTCCCATATGTAAGATAAGCTACAGCCAAACTCATATGCCTAGAGATATTTACTGTAAGCAAACAAGTTATTTCTACTCTCTATAGACAAAACACATTTATTATAATATACAGTATAACCCAGGGAGAGATTCCCTGGCAGGATGCTGGGAGAAGTACCAGCACTGTCCTGTAATACTCCTGAATGACCACAGTATTGCCTCCTCATTCATGTCACAGCTTCATCTGTTCTTGTATAATCAATGGGTATTCAGTAGAAACAATCATCTAGAAAATGTTAGATGAGGACTGTGAAGAGAAATATGGAGTAGTTTTGGGGGAAAAGCCAGGTAGTGAGCAGAGGTCCATGTATTTATGTTTTCCTATAGGGTCAAGGTGTTTGTAGTAGAGAGATGTTGGGGATCCTGTAGAGGACTGAGTTTCCCTTCCCTTGCACTCCCAGGTCTGTGATGCCATAGGTGTAGGGAGGAAGGCATCCCAATAAGCCAAGCACAAACATTGCAGCTCTCAGGAGACAGCAGCTGTGTGGGACTGTGTTTCCCAGAGGCATTTTCTAAGTGCTGTTTCTACTGAGGCAGAATGAATCACCTCAATGCAGCAGATTCTGCTCAGACTTCTGAGTATTTTGTGTAGCACTGTACTAAAGCAGACATGTCCATTTGGTCTATATATTAATAGGGATTTATCTCACCTGACTTTTCATGGGTCAGTCACCAAGGTCGAGCCACCACAAATGGAGAGAATGAGGCAGTTCCCTTCACCTATGTCAAGTACCTGGCTTTAAATAAGATGGCTTCTATCTGTGAAGTGCATGGTTTTCTCTGCTGACTATAAAGGGATTGATTGTAAACAACACACTCAGATGTGAATATCTACTCTATATTTGTCTACATTTGGCAGGATGAATCCTTTTCTATCTGAATCAAATCACTAATTCCATTTTGTTAATGAATAGTCTTCCAGCTACTACTTTAAACTCGTAACTCAGAAGAAGTTGTTGAAGATCAAACACTGGAGATCAATCAAGTATCATTAATAAATGAAGAGTAGATGCAAGCAGCAGAACAGATGTAAGCAAAGAGTAAATGGGTGCGATAGGAAGGAGGGTAAGAATGCCTTTAAACGGCTTTGCAGGCAGTCGTGATATGATGGACCCAACACGGCAGAGAGCCTGAGATGAAGAAGGGTATCTTATGATCCTGAACAGAGTTATCAAAGACAGAATGGCTCCTGTAAATGTGACAGCAATGAAGACAGATTTTGTTTAAAATTTGGCACTCAGGTTAACTGCTAGAGGAGATTCAGTAACTCACAGACCACCAGGCAAGGAAGATGCTGAGCATATACTTTGGCTAGTCTGTCTCCCTGAGTCTGTGAGTAAAAGGTGTGTTTATTTAAAAGCTGTTTTGCAAAGTCATTTTGCTCTGCTTTTACTACAAGGACAATTTAAACAGGTGCACTGTGGCAACAGGTGCAGAATACTTAGAATGGAAAAAGTATTGTCAGAAAATGACTTATGAAGAAGATGAAAAAGT
>JAWWEU010000001.1:39141672-39193823 GCA_035583155.1 Acropternis orthonyx | reverse complement strand
AGTCACTGTTCTTCTTCCCAAAATCCCTTGAGAAGACCCTTATCAGCTTGCAAAGGTATGCAGGCTAGTGTCCTTGTCCCTCCAGGGTCTATATATACCTAGCTATGTGTAATAAACTCTCTCTCTCTCTCTCTCTCTCTCTCTCTCTCTCTCTCTCTCTCTCTCTCGCTCCTCTATTGTGGCTCTGCGTGACTCTTTGTGGGGTCCCGTGGGGCCTCCTGGTAGGGGGGAGTGGGGGAGCGTTCCCACCCACCTGCTGGAGTGCACTGTCTGGGAAAAAGTATAACTTTATTACACAGAGTAACTGAGGTAGGAAGTTTCAGCATAATTTGGAAAGGAGTGGTCAAGCAGAAAGTGACTGGCTCTAAAGACAAACCCATAACTCTGCTCAGACCCAGGAAGCAAGTATTGAAGAACCACAAACTGTATCCAGTATATCAGCCTGGGAGCACCCAGCTGTGGTAAGCTCACTAATTAGCAATAATCACATTCACTGCAAGGCAGTTCAGCTTGGTTAAGCGGGACTGCTGAATGCTTGGATCTACAAATAGTCAGTCTCATCTAGACTGACTCCAGTGACACAATCGTAGGTAAATGATACCCAACAGAATTTAAAGAGGCCATCCATTCTATTGCAATCCCCCAAACAGACTTTATGTCTTGCCCTGATCCCCTTACAGATGAAAGAAAAAGCCACTTCCCACATCTGGAGGTATACTATTCAAGGATTGGTAAAGTCATTCAAACACAAAAAGTGTACCATTTTTTTCACAGTATTTCCTGCATATCATATGGAAATTCATTACATGACTTGGTAAATTCAAATGGTTTTGCTGACCTTTCACTGACAGTTTGCTCTAATGTGAGATTTTTGAACATACCAAACCCATCACATCACTTCCTTTTTATAAAATATTTTGTCAGTTTCATTGTGAGACACTCTGATGCAACATGATATCTTTCTTGACTGATTAAAGAGTTTATTTCTTGGCTGTCGGTTTCACTTCAAACAGAAAAGAAGAAAAAAAAAAAGACAGAGCACATGTACCATTTTATTGCACATATTCCCACCCATTATCTGGAACAATACAAAATAATTTGTTGGACTTCAAAAGATGAACCAGATACTTCAATTTCAGACCTCATGGAGGACTGATTCATGGAGCATGTCTGGAATTCTTCATAAATAATAATCTGTAGCTCACAAACCATTGTAATTATTTCCTGGTCTGGTTTCTTCCAACAATAAATGTAGTAGCTCATAACTTGCAGAGCAAGGAAACATCAACTTATTCCACTTGGTAAAACAAATCCTGCTCTTTATTTAAGGCAGTTATGAGCACTCCAGACTAGAACTTCTACACGTAGAAAATCCATCTCACAATTAAAATAACTGACAGGGATGGGTCACAATTCTCCTGGTTTTCAGGACACCCAACAGAGTAAGAAAAGCTCATCAATTTTTGTATGTACCGGTAAGACATTTGTTGACAGTATAGTGGCTTTTATCTATCAATATAGTTCCCCTGGCGATATATGTCAGTGCATCCTGAGACTTTATGGATTTATCCTTGTAAGGATTTTGACATGAGTTACAGCAGCTTTACCTTCTGTGTACAGACAGCAGAGATGAGGTATTTGTCCAGAACTATAGAGAAACTATATCTAGTTTTCTTGAATCCTATCCTAAAATTTTAAACACAATGCACCATTATCCCTATCTTATGTCTTTGGAATGTCATTTAAAACATTCAGGATCCATAGAGGTCATTTTTTCAGCTCCAAACTGAGACTTTAGAACAAAAGAAAAGTAGTTTATGCCAGATGATTGTCTTTTGGGTTTGTTTGGGGTTTTTTGTTCATTTGGTTTTTGGGGTTTTTTTGTTTTCTTGGTTTTTTGACTGGTGGAAAACACAGTGTCAGGGCATCCAGTCATGCAGAATAGGAGGAAAATATTTTATGATGGTACGGGACACCAAATCTTTGTCCCCTTCAATATTTCCTTCCTTCAGATTACAAACCAGACTTCTGCAAGCAGCAGTCCATGGGCAACAGAAGTAACACTCAAATGGCCCAGAGCTGCCTTACACCTGGCACCAGCATGAGAACCTTCCATCAGCATTTGAGAAATGAACATGGAGTAGTCTTTTTACCTACAAATGCACATGCATGAAGCAAAAGCCACAAGCAGACTGGTATGAACACACACCCACATGTATGCACACAAGCATAATTCATGCCTACTCAGTTGCTGTGAGATGCTGTGAACCCTCAGGAGATCCAAGTATGATTCAAACAATATCAGAGATAGCCTAGAGAGTGGCACAGTATAAAATGAATTTACTTATTGCATTATATACACTAGTATATGTTATGTTCTTTTAGCAAAGAGAGCATTAGAAATAAGTAAATCAGGCAATAATTCTGCTAGTCTCAGTGGATAACAACAAGGAAGAACTTCCAGATTAGGCTGAAGAATATCTCTGAAACTCTGTAGAGAGAGAAACTCCTAGAATTGTGTAAATTAAATTCAGGTGAGGGATATAATCATAGATGGCACAAATGAATTCTTAATAAGTCTTTGATTATTCTCTAATAAGCAACTACATTGTTTAAAATTAGCTATGACCATCAGAAAAACACTGTCAAATCATGCATTAGAAGCACATAAATATATTAAGTAAGTAATCTAATCCATAGTTTGTTTAAATCCTTCTTTCCACCTCCTCACACATAGGTCTCTACAGTATCTTATGTGAATGGCAATAATTCCCAAAAGAAAAAGAAATGTATCCCTAACTTGTGAGAATAGATGAAAAGAGCCTTCCTTTGATCTCTGTAGTCTGCATCAATTAGCATTGCTGCCGACACCTTTGTGCAGCTTCTCACAAAAATTTTCTTCTTGTGAGTTACAAAGTGACTAGAAATGTAACATATCCCTAAGAGTTAGAGGCCCTGCCCTGCTATATACTCAATAAATCAGAAGATCCAGATTTTAAAATATTCTCCCCAGATGCAGATAATTCCCTATTAGCTTGAGATAGCACATCCAAAAATAGGTTTCAGAAGAAAATGGATGAACTGGAGTAGTTATATAACATCACTGAATGCGAATATCACTGCTGAATTCAACAGCTTGTCATGCATTTCTATATTAGGGAAGTTTTTGTATATTTTCTGCTCAGTGATACAGTGTTTTACAGAAAAGCCACGATTACATCATAAATGGTTTCATTGACAGATTTACATTTTGGACTCTGATAGATCTGTGACAGGGTGTTACAAGCTGCAATTAGACAAGAAGTGGAATGGACTAATTTCATTAACTGGCTGTTGCCATGGAGTTTAAAGATCTAACTCTAATCTCAACTATAGGGAGATAATGAGTACCCTATAGAAATAATTTATGTTACCTTTTTATCAGAGGGACACCAGAGTCAAAACAGATGACCCAGGAGTATTTATTGTCTTCTCTATGTCAGAGCTTGTTTAAAATTACTTAAAGAAGCTTATAGAAGCTTGAATAAGGTACATCGCTCTTAATGTCCAAGAAAATGCAATGTTTTGATTCCCTCAGAGATGTGAGTTACTCCACATATTACTAATGAAACAGGCAAAACACTTTATCAGAATATATGAATGTCTACCAACAACATGAATCACATTAATCCATTAGAAGTGCAGCATTTGTCCTGTGACTGCTGCAAACATAGAAGAGCTGTAGTACCCTTCCATTACAGAGTAAATCTGGAGTAAATCCACTCCTTTCCCTAGAACTGATCCAAGTTTATACGCATAAACCTCACAACAATATTTTGCTCCTTTATTTTAAGCATGACCTGGATATTAAAAGCAATAAGTCATGCTGGATCTGGAAAAGAAGTCATCGTGTCAAAAAATACAGTTAAAAAGAGAACATTTCAAGGATAAATTGGAGCTGTGTGGTCAGAAAAATGTAATGTTTTGTGGAAAAGAAATCGTCAACATTACTAGTACCCCAATAATGTGCGTCAGAGCATAGGTATATATTTCAGATTAATTCTTTTCTGAATTTAATATTTTTTCATCTAGAAGATACTAAATCAGATAAGGAGAAATTTTGACAGAAGTTATTGGTAAGTGAATCTAATTGAACGGTAAGAAAAAGAGTACAATGGAACAAAAAAATTTCCTTTGTATAACAAAGAAAAAAGAAATAGAATTGAATGTGTTCCTTTTTTTATTCAGTACAAAGATTAGTCAGATCACACTGCAGTATTGAAAACAACCGTATTAAAACAGATATCTGATTTCATTGGAGTAACAGATGATAGGCTAATTCAAGATATAAACAAGGATGTGAAAACAGTGGGACATAAAGTCAACCCATGATGTGTCAAAGCTCAGGAAATTTTTAAAGATGCAATTCACTTAGTCACCAGCTTAACTGTGTGAACTGCTGCTACTTTCAAGCTTGATGTTAAAAACATCAGTTTATCACTGTGTCCTGCCCTACACCCATGGCAACAGAAGCTTTGATGTTCCTAGTGTCTTCATTAGTGCAGTTTTTGAATGCCTAAAATTTCTGGAATTTTGTACAGAAAGAAAAAAAAGTAAAAAAAAAAAGTACTTATTACTTACCATGCCCTCAGCCTTTACCTTTCCTGACTATTGAGGACCTGATTTGGGAAAGGCTTCTTGTATATATGTCTTATTTGATGATATATTTTATGTTGTTCTTGCAATCACTATGTATTATGTGGTAGATTTACTTCTCAAAAAAAGAAACACAAAAAAGCAAGCTAACATGCAGATGAGATGTCAGGGGCAGGGGAAGAATTTGAGCTTGTAATTCCTTTCCTGGTTTCTTCTTTAATTAGTGACCTATTCTGCTGATGGCACAGTGGCAGTATAAATGATAAATATTTGTTAAAGATGCATTATACAAATAAGCATTGGGAAGACGAGGAACCACAAACATGAGGGCAGGTAAAGCAATGTGAATTTTCTCTTAAGCTTTTGTATTCAGAAGTCTAAGTGTCCCTATCTTGATACATATTTCTATACAGCATGGCATGATGGATTTCAGCACACCCATTTTTTCTGGTCCACTGCAGAGAGAAACTGTTTGAAATAGGGGTTTGAAATGTTCAAAAATCACTTTTCAAGAATTGATTTGGAGGGCAGATATGTAGAACATATGTGGTGTACAGAACTCTGGACATGTCTAACCAGGATACACAGATAAAGATCTGGGGAAACACCACAAAAATCATTATGTGCCAAACAAGTCCACAGTGCTGTGCAACACTGTAATATGTTTACAACTTTTGTATGATAATGAGTGCCAAACTAAACTGGACATTGCTTTTAAGAAAATCCAAAGATACAAAGCTAATGTGCATACTACAGGATGAACACCAAATTCTTCCTCCAGCAGCTGCTCACTTTTATGCTGGTTCCTGTATTCAGAAAACATTTCATTAAATGGATAATATGGACAAAGAAGAAACAAGATTTGGATATGTGGAGAGCAATCAAAGATTTCACAACTGTGGCCATAGTATTGACTAGAATGTAATTAGAGAAGAAACAGAGGAAAGTGGAAAAGCATCAGGGTCTAGATAACATCACAGTCCATCTTCTCTGAAGACTCATGGCAAAAAATTAACTAGAGCCTGCAGCAAGTTCCGTGCTAGGCATACACCTGTGGATGATTGCTCTCATTACAGGAATAAAAAGAGCAGGGGAGAAATAAATCGTGTAACCCCCTGATTCAACTAATCCTCTAGAGAGCATCAACCTCAGTCCTAAGCATGTTTTCAAGTACGTGATATGAGCAGTCAGAGATAAAAGAGTTTCACTTTCGTGCACAGAGGGAAATCAGAAAGAAAGAGAATTTATGATGCTTCAACAAAACAGGCTAAAATGTAAAATGGGCATAAAACATCTGAAAGGCATAAAGACAATGATCCTGTCTCAGATCTAGGCCAGACTGTCTGATGAATGGGCCAAGGACATACACAAAAATAATAAATATTTATAGTCAAGGGGGAAAGGAAAAGACAGGGTTCCTATGTTTCTCCAAATCCCTTTCCTGTATAATTATGCATCATTCTTACTTTATTTAAATATTTCAATTCTGTACCTTTGCTGAGTCTTATGATCAAATTCCATTAACTCTAAAGTCTTGGTACTTATAAATTAATAGTTTGGTACTTATAAATTAATACTTCCTCCCTTGTGAATTATGGTATAGTCCTCATGTATGACAAGATTGATGACATGTAAATGCATGTGATTTACAGCCCTTATCACTCTCTGACATTAATTTCTTCATCTCCAATTTCAAATCCTGGCCTATACCCATCACCCTCTAACTAAACTCTGATAAGATGAATATCTTATTTCTAGTTTCTCATTATTTCTTAAAGCTGTTTCCTACCTCTCAACCTTTACTCAATCAATATAGCTGTCAAAAACTGGTCATGAACCCAGAAATTAAGTTTTCCTACATTTTTTATATTAGTGATGGTGTTATCTGTTTGCATTTGTAGTTCAATATTGCTCATTATAATCTGTTTCAAACAAACCAGCATTTAAAGACACAATTTGAAATAGTACAAATAAGTAATGTTTTATTTGCCACCCATCCAATCCTGTATTTTAGGTTATACATACACCATAGACAAACTTGATTACTCTTTGAGATGAGAAAAATCTACATTTGTATCTGATATGAAGGTAGGTAAACACTGTTTTGGTGAAAGGATACTGCTTCTTAAAATAATCACAACAATAATAATACCAATAGCACCACATAGTACTTACAGCAAAACAAATATATGAAGCACAGCACTGAGTTTTGGTTGACCCTTTTGCTTTTTGTTTTCTGGGGGTTTTATTTATTTTTGACCTTTGGTTTTTGGTTTGACCCTTTTGGTTCAGAGGGTTGGTTTTTCCTTATGCTTTACAATAACAGAGGGAAAGACACAGAAATATTAAAGAACCAGATAAAATGAAGGTTAATTGGTCCATAAGACTCATTAAAAGCCATGAAATAGATGAAAACACAGAAATGAAATTCAATAAATGAAATAATAATACACATACAGAGCTAATTTAAAGGTCTGTTGACTGCCATGCCATGTCTGCAAGTGAAAACAAAACTAAAGGCAAGGGTAAAGTGTACAGGAAACAAAGTTTGTATTAATCTGTCCTGGTACACCTCACTAGTCTGTGAAAATCGGAAATTAGTGTCTTCAGACACTTGTGGATACATGCAAAACAGCATCTAGAGATTGATGAATGTATCTCCCACTCATTTCTCCAGTTGAAAAAGGGAAGATATGTACAGATGTATTTCAGGGACAAAATGCATGTTTTAGGGCTTGCAGAGAAAATTTTAAAAATGGAAAGGAAATTTAAAAAATCAAGCAATTCAAGACCTAAGTGAAAAGAGGAAATAAATGATGAAATCAATACAGAAATGGCAAGCAGGAATATCCTGTTATTATAAAACATTGCATGGACAAGTGGAGCATAGCTCAGCAGCTATTAGGTATAAGGTTTAAAGTGCATACTTCATTTCATAAAAGACTTCATAAAGCTGGTGCCTTCTCTGTCAATAGAATTGAAGTGATGCTCTGTTCTGACTATATTGTAGAACCACTTGGAGGCAATGAACTGAAAATCCAGGGGGTTTGCATGCTTTATATGGTTAAATGTGAAGCTAGTTCTGAACTGAAACTGATTTATAAACAAAAGTCTTGGATGTTGACTTTGGTTTGCTTTAAAATGTTGATACAGTCTGGAACCACTCCAGAAAATCCATGAGACTCCACATGTTCTGGAATCACAACGTGAATGAACTGAACATTGATGGATTAAGAAGGGATTTTGGAAACATGATGTTTATTTCCCCCTTCTGATGTTACACATTCCTAATATAAACACTCATTTATGTGCTTTCAACTGTTGGTGTGTCTTATATGTCCACTTTTAAAGGTGTGCATCCCACTTAAATTTATACTGTAAAGTGAATCTATATTGTAAAGTATATTCTGGAGGTACCTAACTCTTTCTATTGATAATTTAGACGGTCTAAAGTATCAATTTAGAATAAACGTGTAATTTTCAGGTGGCTGAAGGTAGATGAGATAAATCTCTCCTTTGTAAGTGGTGTTATAAAAGGCAATATTAACTCAACTTTACTCAAAGATGTGAGGCTTAATTCCAGACCCATCTAGGAAAAAAAAAAACTGTTATGATTTACTTCAACATATTTCACTAGGAAAAAAGCTTCAAAACAAGAAATAATTCAAGCTTATGTTAACTACATTTACTATTTTTCTGGGAAGAACAAAATAGCTTATTCTGAAAAAAGGTGATGTGTATCACGACAACGACCAGATAAAACTATTATGTGTGTTTGACAAGGGCCTGGAAGCGTTTCTAGGGACGTGGGATTATTTCAGTCTTTGTTAAACTATTGTTTCTTCTAAGTAATGGATGTTCCCATGGCAAAATCTGGAGTACAGTTGGTGCAACTTTCTGGTGGCACCCACTTTCTGACCCATTTTCCTGCCTGTAGTGAAGGCTCCATACTGACCACTAAGTCAAATGGATCTGTTTTCTTCCAGTGCAGTGGAAAAAGGGAAAGGAGAGAACTGTTCCAGAAGAAGAGATGGATATGGATGAGAGCATGGAGAAAGCAAATGACAACAGAAAAAACAGAATGTGGTGCTGAGCTGAGTGTGATGTCATAGCAGTACCAGTTCCCCAGTCACTTTGGTAGTGTGCCTCATCACTATACCATACTATATAAAGATTTATGGAGATAAGTATGTAAAAGAAAATAATAAATAGCAAAGAAGAACTCAATCCTACTGACAGGAAGATCCATAAAGGCAATGGAGTAGATTATTTTCCCTAGAACAATGAACTTCATATACCTGCAATTGGAAAAGCGTTAAGAATCTGCCAATAGACAAAGGTTGAAAAGTATTACATTTGATAGACTGTACCTGTCACACCAGGGCTGGCATGGCAGTCCACATGGGATGGCAGCTCTTCAAAAGAGGGATATTTCACTGCACCATCTACCCAGGTGGTGGCAAATGCCTCCACCCAGGTGGAGCAGCTGAAGGGAGAGCTGCAGTGCAGACCTCAGACTGCAGAAGTACCTGGAATTTTTTCTGGGGCAGGGACAAGCAGCAGAACTGACTGCAAAAGGTGTGTCCAGATGGTAGACCTGGACTATCCAGTGAGACGGATGAGATGGAAGAGGTGATGAGACGGCTGTGTAACCTCAGGAAGCCTGAGGAATTGGATAGCTGCTTCCAAACACAATCTGCACTGGACCCACATCCCATTGCCAAAAAACCAAAAAGTCCCTCACCGGCACACACAGAAGGTGTGGGTGAGCAATAATGCAGAAGACTGGAACCATGCAATGCAAAGGAACAGCAGGAGGAAGGAACTTCCCCTGATACCTGAGGTGCCTTTGTAGAACCCTGTCAATGCTCTGCAGACTGAAGAGGAAAGACCTGTAACAGCAAAAAAGACACTGGAGCTGAGTAAGGCAGTCCCATCAGCTCCCTGTATAACAACCAATATAAGAAAAGGTTATGGGTAACAGTAGTGTGCAACCCTCTTCTCAGGAGTGTGGAGGAACACATTTTTTTACCTACCACGCTAGATAGACACATTCCAATAGCTGCAGTCAAAGGCTCAATGTCCAAGTGGAAACCAGTGACAAGTGGCCTTCCTCAGGGATCAGTATTGGGACTGGCACTGTTTAACATCTTTGTTGCTGACATGAACAGTGAAGTTGAGTGCACCCTCTGCAAGTTTCTGATGACACCAATCTGTGTGGTGTGGTCAAAACATTGAAGGGAAGGGATGCCATCCAGAGGGATCTGAACAGGCCTGAGACATGAGCCTGTGCAAATCTCATGAACTTCACCAAGGCCAAGTGTAAGGTCCTGCACGTGGGTTGGGGCAATCCCAAGCACAAATACACTCTGTGAAGAGAATGGAATGAGAGCAGCCCTGTGGAGAAGTACATAGGGGTGTTGGTTGACAAGAAGCTCAACATAATCCAGCAATGTGAGCCTGCAGCCCAGAAAGCCAACTGCTTCCAGAGCTGCGTCAAAAGAGGAGTGGCCAGCAGGTCAAAGGAGATGATTTTCCACCTCTACTCTGCTCTTGAGACCCCACCAGAGTACTGTGTCTGGCTCCAGGGCCCCCAACATGAATCTGTTGTAGTCCATCCAGAGGAGGGCAACAAAGATGATCAGAGGGGCTGAGTCACCCCTCCTATGAAGCCAGGCTAAGAGTGCTGGAGTTGTTCAGCCTGGAGAAGAAAAGACTCCAGGGAGAACTTACAGCTGGAGAGGGAGTTGTGATGAGGCCCTGTAGTGATAGGACAAGGGGTAATGCCTTTAAGTTGAAAAATGGTAGATTTACATTAGATATAAGGAAGAAATTCTTTACTGTGAGGGTAATGAGACACTAGAACAAGTTGCCCAGAGAAGTTGTGGATGCTGCGTCTATGGAAGTTTTCATGGTCAGGTAGGATGGGGCTTTGAGCAGCCTGATCTAGTAAGTGGCATCCCTGTCCATGGCAGGAGAATTTGAACTAGATAATCTTTAACCCATTCTATGATTCTGTGATATGTAGAATAGGATGAAAATGTATAAACAGATTACATGGCTAGAAGTAGATCTAAGTGTTTGGAGGAAAATATTATTACAAGGAAAAATATTCTGTTTGAGTTCAGTTCTAACCATTTAGTAAAGCATTGTCTAGTCTGATTCAAAGGCTTGAGACCTCAGTGGTGAGGATATGAAGGTTTTCTTAGCCTGAAACACTGCACTGGAGTAACTAAGTTAACGTAATTTTGACCTAATTATAGGAATGTGAACATCTAATAGAGTTACTCACAGTAGTTAAAGCTTCACTTTTATCCAGTGAGCTGGAACTAACCCTTTCAAGTCAATATAAACATAGTTTTAAACTGGTTTGGTGGTCCAGAGATATGCTCTGTGTAAGCCAATTGCTTTAGTTACACTAGGACAACTTGTATAAAAAATTCAGTGAGTTAGAAGTGCATCCAGACAAACATGGCTTTACCTTGGAGTGGAAACATCATCATCTTTCAGTGAGCAGCCACCCATTTGCAACCACCAATTGTAATTCTGATGACTTTTAGAAAGAAAGCTGAAAAAGAGACCATTTCCTGACCAGTAGGTCAAGAAATAATTTTAGGTTTATTTAATTAGCAGGAATCAAGAGCTTTCTGAAATGTGTTTTTCATGAGAGAAACTCCCCTTCCAGCTGTCTGCCTTTTCTAAAGCCCACAGCTGTCCTCTGCTTGATCTTACAGTGCCCACAGGACTGCCCCACAACCTGAACTGGCCTGTGGGTCTCCTGGGCCTGAGGCTGGGTGGGAGGATCCCTTGATGCTTCTTGAGTGTCTTGAAATCTTGCACAAACAAAAATATTTGCAACTTTCTTTAGGATACAAGGACCTAATTTAAACTGAAGCAAACTTGGCAGAATTTATTTTACATGCTTGAATTCATTAGTATCTAGTTTAAACTTCATAGCAAAGAAGTGGGAATTTTAAGCAAAAAAAAATTTGATAAATTAGTGCATAGTTAATCATGTTGGCTTGGTATCCAGAGGTACCATCAGAAGGCAGAAGTGGCTTTCCGCAAACAATTAAGTTGTATTGCCTTGACATCTATGGAAGGGAAGAAAAGGATCAAGCCAATTCCAAATGCATTCTAAGATACTCTTTCCTACATATGCCAAAGTCAATGATAAGGAGGGAGCACATGTTTCTACCCATACAAAACGATTTTCCTGTCAAGAAAAGAGATGATGAGGTTCACAATGGCTCACAGGACATCAGGGCTACATGGCAAACCACAAACATGAAGGAGGTCAAGCAGTAAGTATCAGCATTTTCCTTAACACCATCAGTCTCTAACCTACTCCCTGTACATGGCCATCTTATTCCTGATCAACCAATGCTGGTCAAAACATTTGTGGTGGAGTCCAAGACTGAACTGAAAAGCAGAGTAGCACCACCACTAACCACAACAATCACTTCCCTGCCTACAAAATACCTTGAAATACCCTTCTCTCCAAACCAACAGTCTTTCTGCCTCTTCGGGATGTCAGTTTATGGTGCAACCAAGAGCAATTTTTCTCCTATTGCATCACTCTCTGCTATCCACCACTGCTGGAATATCAGAGGATGATCTACCATTAAGCCTCTTTTGTTGTTCAGCAAGAGCATTGCTGAAACTATAATGAGATTGTGGGTTTTTTTTACAAGGACAACTGCAGTGGTCAACATCAAGTGGAAAGAAAAATGACTGTCATCAGCATGCAGCACCTGCCAGTGAGGTTTTCATACCAGGGAAACATAATCAAGTTTTTAAGTCAGAACTACAAAGCAAGCTCAGCACTTTTGCTGTTATTGGAGGTACTGATAACAATTACTCTCCTCGTGGCAGGGATAGGGGTCTTCTCTCCATTTTGATTTTGACCTTTGTAAGTCTTTTGGCATTGATGCAGCAATTGCTGCTTAGGATCACTACAGGCATAGAGCTGGAGTTATCATCAATCATTGCTTTTTGAAGGACCAGCATCCTGTTGTGCTATACACTGCAGGAACACCATAAAAAAAAGGCTCTTTTCTTGTTTAATAATCAAGGAGGAATCAGCTGCCTGGGTATCAGACCAACATATTAAGTCTAAAGATACACCATTTCTGGCTCTCTGATGACCTTTCAACATCTGTTCTGTTGTCTATTTACAGTTCATATCACTCGTGTAACTGCATTAGGAGAGATCTGACTTTTTTTTAATAGTTGGTTAATGGTCAATAGGCAATAATCAATCATGCAAACAACAGTTTCTTTATACCTACTAAATATAGTAAAAACAGGCCAGAAATATTTTTCTTTATTTTAATTACAGATCAGGTGCTTTTATAAAAACACACAAAGTGAAGCATACTCTAGTAAGACCTGTGGCAAACTGCTGCTGTACAGGGTACAGTGACTGCTGTCACAAAGGTGCAAAACAGGTGCTGGAGTTACCACATGAGTTGCAGGTAAAGAACTCATATAATTAAATGTGAAATCTGGGTGGGAACAGCTGAGTGGGCTTCCTGAAAGCCTAGGAAAAAAGGACAGATGACAAAGAAAATCAGATAACTTTTACTCTGTGCCATGTAGAAGCGGGACCTGGTTTATCATAACATATAGACAGAAATGCCTTTTATCTAGTTTTAAAAATATCCCTGTGTATATATATGTAACAAAACTTGCACAAATATAGGCTTATAGGTATATATACATATACAGACAATGTCCATACATGTCCTATAAATGACTATCTTTAAAACCTATTATTTGTTACTTTCAAATTTTTTTCTTTTTTGAAAAGTTCTAGGTAAATTTCTAATTTTGGGAAAAAATAATTGTATAGGTGTTTATGAAGGTGATTAGCCTCTTCTAGAAAGTGTTTGTGATGGATATAGTTCCAGAGTATGTTGAAGTCAACTATGATGCAGAAATTGAGCATCCAAGTTCAGAAGGGATAAATCTTACTGTTTCCAATGCCTTGGCTTCAAATCCTGGTATGGACTGAAATCCCTAAGCAAAAGGTCTTTTCTCCATGAAAGTGAAATAGCTGCCAAAAGAGACAGAAAATGTGAAAGATGCTTTTCCTAGAAATGAACATATAAAAACTTCTTGTCCAAAAGATAGGTGGTTTTAACTAATGATACCTCATAGATTTTTTTCTTCCCATAATTGTGAAATTTTCAGGTGTCTGTGCTCCTCAAAACCGCAAGAGCATGGAAACACAGACTCTAAGCCTCAGGTTTTGTCCTGAATTGATCGTAAATGAGGGGACTCGGCTGTTCTGTGCTGACTCCTGTAGCTATGGCTAAGGCTGACAGCTTGAGAAAGCTCACACACTCTGCAGGAAGTGTCAGACCCTGGAATTTGAAGAAGTTCTGAGAAGGAGGAAAACAGATTTATAGAAGTTTCTGGGAGAAGGAAGAATGGGTCATTTATTAGTTGAATATTTTGGAGGCATCCAGGGAAAGTTAATAAAAGTCTGGCATAGTAAAAATAGCTTTTTCGTGGGATACTTGAAGTCAGAGAGTCATGAGAAGTAACCTGGGATGGGAAATATAGCAACTGACTGTCCACTTATCAATGAGATCTGGCACTTTCTGACAGCAGTTTTACAGACATTCAGCACTTCAAAGGACCCACCAAGACAAAAATCTTCACCCCCCTTATGTCTGTCAAACATGCACATGATTCAGCTGTTGCAGAGGGACACAGGTGCCCAGAGCTGAACAAAGGAAAATATAATTATGAGAACCCACAGCAAAATTGCAGTTGGTGACCCATATCATGGTTTCCATCAAAGGCTCTGTCCAGCACACTCCCCACTAGGCTAGGGCAAAATCCCTCGACCTCAGAGTGTCAATGCCCAACTGTTCTACATATAGCTTTGGTACTAAATGTCTGATGCAATAGCATCATGGAAACACTCCATCTTGCTCTCTCAGCTTCTGCATTCTCCATGTTGCCTACATGAGAATACCTCTAACACTCTCAGGGAAGTCAGTTTTCTCTTCCCAGCTTAATAATTAGTAGGTATTGTAAACTGTCCAGTGGAAGGCAGCTGGCAAAATTGTCCAATTTCCTAAGAGAACTGCAGATTCAATTTGCAGTTTTTTTAACTACCAACCTGAGTTCAATTCTAATACAAGAATCTATGAAAATATCCAAAGGCAAAAGAAGAACTAATATGGGAGGAAAGGTCTCCCAAACTACCTGTAGGCAATGACAGCTCAAAAATGTTAGATTCATCCCCTAAAGCATATTTGTCAAGAAGAAATATCTCTGATGATATTTCTGAGAGAACTGGACATGAGGGATGATCATCATAAATAAAGGCAATCAGACTCACAGAAATGCAATGTATATATGCATTATGGCTCTCTCTCTCTCTCTTTCTTCCTATTAAAGGAGAACAAAAAAGAATGAGAAGAACCCTCTACTCAGTGTGGTGGTAACTTTGAAGGCTTAACCTTTTTTACTGATTCTGAATTTGCATCAGGAACACCAAAAAGTCTAAATTAAACCTTTTTTTTTATGGTTTCCCACTCCCTTTTATAAACCAGATTACAAGATACAGCAGTTGAAAAAGGTCTGCAAAAATTAGATCAGTACACAAAAAACAATCAATCCTTTCTGAAAGCAGTCCTGTAATATGACAGAAACATCAAACACTGTAAAAACAACTTGGGGCTGTATTCCCTGCCTGCAGTCCATAGAGTTAGGAAGCACTTAACTCTGAACATAATTTAGAGCAACTCCTGAAGTTCTTAAACATCTGACATCCAGTATTGGCCACAGCCACACCAGAAGGATCACTGACATTCTGCAATACTTTTGTCCAGAGCATGCTTCCAGTACATCTCCTTCCCAGAGGCATCTAGCAGGAATCAGGGCAGTCCTTCAACAGCTCCTCACTGACCTTAGACTTCATGGCAGAAGGGAAATCCTCAGCTCTCCATTTAGGGAATACAAGGAGTAATAAGGGCAGGACCAGATGTAGGTGAGACACAGCTTACATGTAAATAGCATCAGAATACAGAGAAATTACTTGAAGATGTTAATATGCAGCAAAACATAGTTCATCTCATCAAGAGACAGTATAAAGTCAAGGCTTTAATGGCTGCAAATTCAAGTTACCCAGATTCTCCAGAAAGCCACTAGGTCTTCTCAAAGTATTTTCTACCTTTCAGACCAAACACTTTTTTTAGAGGACACACTGGTGTAAGTGAAATATTATCAATAATAACAGACAACATCAGAAATATTTCTTGCTTTTCTTGGCCAGACCTATTCACTGTATAAATACGTCAGTTGTCCGTGATGTGGTTCCCTGACTAAAGCATGGTCCAGATGCAGCAAACAAAAAACCACAGTTTTCTGTCAAACTTCCTTCATCACTCAGTTGTCAGTAACCATTTTTAAAAACTAATGTGCACCATTATACTGTGGTTACAAAGGATAGCTTTCCCCTATTAAATCTAAAAGTCTTTAGTGGGTTCTCAGAATCTCACTGTCTCTACTGTCAACAGCAAAGAACAGACAGGTTTACAGGATGATGCTTCAACCCTTCCAAGCTGCAGACAAGATGCTGTTGCCTGGACATAAAACTATCCAGAAGACCCTGCACAGAGAGAGATTATCAGGCATTCTATGTTACCATGAAAAGACTAAGAAGGAACTCAGGTCCTGCAAGTGTATGTTCTGGGTGTGGTTCTCCTCATCAATCAATTCATCAACAACTGCAGTGGTGGAACACAGGGTTTACTGAGTTCATAGAGGATAATGACCTTTGAGTGTCAGAGCATGAACAGCAGACACCTTGGATGACAGATTTCTTCATAACTTGAAAATATGAACTAGAAAAATATGAAAGACATCAACAGAGCCAAACATAAAATGTTGCAGGTAGCTAGAAGTAATTAACTAGACTAAATGGAAAGAACTGTGAGATGACATACTAGACAACACCTTGAGATCTTTTCTGTTTCTCCATGTATTATTTTCTGGAGGTTCCTGTCTCCCCTTAATGACTAAAAACTGCATGTAAGCAGAGTGTTTAGGGTATTAATTTTGCACTATATGTACATAACATTAAGAGAAAGAGAAATAAGAAGTCACTGTGTATTTACTCTTTATCAATAAGCTCTTCTCGTCACATGCCTGATGACATTTTCTTTTAAAAAAAGGTGCTCACTTTAGTACACCAGTTATTCAAGGGCATATAGTTCATTACTTTAATGCATGGTAAAGAACAGGCATTAGGAGAAATATTTCAGTTTTGTCCCTATTCTTTCATGAGCTAAATTAATTTCAGAGTCTGCACTTGAAACATAGGAATTATATTGCTATCTGATAGCTACAAAGTGGCCCAGACAAAACACCACAAATACAGAAGACATGAGATAATGGTTACAACCCATGCCAGGAAGAGGAAGGATCATATTGCACACGAGAAGGAGAGTGTCTAAGTAAAACTGCAAGGGACTTGAGCTATTCTGGGAATATACAGTTCTGCACTGTCTGTGACCATCCTAAATTTCAACATAAAATTAAGGTGAAAGAACAAGGAAAAAGAGTGCAATATTTACTGAAAATGTTTCTTTGGTAAGTCACAACTAGTACATAAAATCAAAAGATTGTTCCTAAAGACACATTAACAAAATAAAGAAAGAAAAAGGAAAACAGGATTATCATATGTTGGCCTTGACCTTTCTATCCACAATGCTAAGCAGTATTTAGCTGTGCTTAGTCAGAGTCCTGTTTCCTGGACTTTGTTTCTCCAACATGTGCCAAGCAGAGGGAGCTTCTCTACACTGACTGAGTCCCTTCTGCCAAACTCTCACGTTAATCTAAAAGTGAAGACCTGGAAAAATGTCTTATTATTCAGCAACAGTCATCTTTTTGTCCAAGGAGACATTTCCCTAAACTGTGAAACATCTATTTTAATGTCTGGAAGTCGCTAGTTTTTATCTTCTACCTGACTTGTTAGCGCAACCTTTCTTCTAAATCAGAATGAAGACTAATGACAACCTAAACACCAGGAACAGTCTGAGAGGCTAAATTAAGCTCATGCCTTCATCTAAACGCAAGAAAAATTTTGTGATTTCAGATGAAATTCATGAATTACATGCATATAAGTCCCTGGAAACATCACAGATTCCAGTTAATACCTGCTGCCAAATTTTGCACTGATTTACACCATCTGCCACCATATTAGACTCACTCACTAAAATCTGTGGCAGATTTGGCTCATTACACAGAGATTCATTTATTTGGTATCATATACAGCACAGGAACAGAAAAATGTCATATTGCAAAAACCTCTAATCCTTTTTCATAACAGCAAAGCTTAAACACTTGCTTTCATTTGTGCTGACAGAGTTGTCACTATACATGCAATAATTTAGAATGATTTCTTTCACCCATTTTTATCTTTTGAATTAAACATTTACACTTACACCTTAAATGTTTAAGAACTATTTTATTTTTGTAGTTTGAGTCACTGTTGTCAGGCAGATGTGGGCTGTGCTGTATAAAAGAGACGTTGGAGACTTCGTCCTTATTATTGATGTGAACACACAGTTCATTGCTGGAAAACACTCTGGTGATACTATGATTCATAGTAGTAGACATTCATTATAAAAAATTTTGTCCTTTCGTGCCAACCAACTTGCAGTGATAATGGCAGATACCAGGTGCTGTAGTCGTAGTAGTTATTTCAAGATGTGTGATTCAGTTTAACTGGGTAGTTTATCCACTGGTATCCTACTCTTTTACTGCTCTGCTATTGTCCCTCCGGTAGCATCCTCCAAAACTATTTTGTAAACTGAAGAAATCAAACCATCCATTTCAATTCTCCCTAAGAAATCAGGGCAACTTAGCACCAATCTCTTTTTCTCCTGCTGTCTTTCCAGAAGACTGAATAGGTAGCTCTTACTGTTAATGCACTGAATCATTATCTTCTATGTAATTCCAACATTATGTTGCCAGTCCTGCATGTTAATGTTGATCCTGAGCCAAGATCAACAGTTTCTGATCTTTAAAATATTTTTAACTTTTCACCTATGGTGAACTTCATCTTCTGTCCATTTTCTAGCTTCTGGTGGGATCTTATATCATCTTGAGTAATATTCAGACTACCTACAAAGGTCTCTAACAATGTTGTTATGAGTAATTCAGTCCCTACTTTTTGGAACCACCAGATTCTGACTCTCCACAGAAACAAAACAGTTGAAGGTAGATGCCATATCCAAATCTCCTATTACAAAATCCATTTGGTCTGTGCTTACCAATTCCCCCTGAATACAGCCAAGCAGTGTCAAAGAAGTGTAGAAGATTAACAGAAGATGGTTTGAATCCCACACAGCTCTCACACATACAGATTAGGAGACACTGAGTCCAAGGACAGATCTAGAGGAGATCAGAACATGAAAAATGGTGTGATTTGGTCTGGTGGAGATGAGATGACAGAGTCTAGACCCACATAATTCACCCTTGAATAGTAAACTGTAGACAAGGGGGCAGTCTTCTTCCCCATTTCGCACATGCAGGGTCACAAGCTGATGCTTGAGGAAGGCAACCCAGTCTTTCAAGCAATGTATGACATTGTTTGATCCATATAATTTGAATATTTTTGGACATTAAAAAAAAAAAAAAAAAACAAGCCAGAAGAGTCAGAGGTCAAGAATGATGATGCTTTCAGATAGGATGAAGAACATTTAGCAGCCATTTTGCCTAGACATTTCTAGATATACACTTTCACTGAACATGCCTAGAAACAGAGCAAACATTCAGTGAGAAAATAAAAAAATTCTAACAAAAAAAAAAAAAAAAGCCAACTTTATTTTAGGTAAGTCCTCCTAAAAGTTAAAGACCTGCATGGTTCAAACAGGCTGCATCCCTTACGGAAGATGATTGAAGGCCAGGGCTTGTGAATACCTTCCAAATTGAGGTACTTCCATTTTGAGATACCCATCTTGAAAAACTAGCTCATTTAGTTGTTTCAGAAACAGGGCTAGTTCTTCCAAAAACAGTGATTTGGGTGACATAGCTGGATCATCCTTCCATCAGAAACTACAGGTGTGTTTTGAACACTGATACTTTTGGCTTTACATTTTAATTTGGAGAAACGTGATGGGTTTGATAAACCCCAAAAAACTCAGATTAAGGCCTTAGTATAGGTCTTCAGCAAGCTTCAATTTTGGGCTACAGGGCTCTCCATAAATTCAGAGGGACAGGTATCACCTGACTTAAGCAACCAACCAGATATTTCATATCATATGATGTCAGGTTAAGTATAAATCCAGGGGGGAGTTGCTTCCAGGTTTCTTCTGCCTGTGGTGGTGATAGGGAAGAGGACACCCTGTCGTTTCTTCTGGGAGTGATGGGCCTCGCTGCTCCTTGCCGAGAAAATCACAGCAGCTTTGGTCTTTGGGAAGTAAAATACTTTTCTTTTGTTTCGGGTTGCTCTTTCTCTCTTTGCTGGGTGTTCTTCCCGGGAAACAGCTTTTGGGGTGTGTTTTGCTATGGTTCTGGGTGGTGGAATCTGTGTGTTGTTGGGAAGGAAGTTTGGGATAAAGTTATTGTTGGTTTTTCTTCTATACTTGTACATATATATGTTGCAAATTTGTGTAAATATATGTATATATATCAGTTTCAGTTTTAAACTCTGTGCAGCTCTGAAAGGCTCAGCATTTTGCCAAAGTCAAACCAAACAATAACAGAGACTATGAGCTAAGGCACATTCAAGGCAGAGAAGGAAAAAAACAAATGAAAAATTAAACAAATTATAAAAAGGATACAAAACTACATTTCTGTCCTGGTCAGAACAGATTTCAGAAGGAAAACGAAGGGTTATGCTTTTAATGGCTTCACTTAGTCTGGAAACAGTATTCATGACAGAAACTAAGAAACACTGCAATGGCATGGGATGGTCATTCCAGCTAGTCTTGGGAAATGTGAGATCAAAAATAGCTCAACAGTTTTGTGGATGCTTATGCTCCATAACATCTTCCCATCCACTTAGTCCCGTTAAAATCCTTCTAGTCTCCAAGATTTCTGAAACTGTCAGCTAATAGCCAATGTGCTATAAAAGACCTTCATTTGTATCCTTGGCTTTGGCATTATATAGTGGGTCTCTTGTTCCCGTGATGAACACCTGCACTGACATTCCTTCTCGGCAAATAGATTTTGTTACAAACTATCCCATTATTGATTTTGTAGTAAGTTGAGTAAATCCTAAACCTCAGATACGGTATGGTGGTTATGTTTCACAGCTCTCAGTACCTTATTGGCATTCAGGTTGTGCTAGCCTCTACTAAAATCATTCCGTTGTGGCATGAAGCACAAATACATTTTATCGTTATGCTTGCTGCAGTGCTGTCAATTTTTTTAATGCTGCCATATGAGAAATAAACTAATGCTTAGATGTTTGTTTCAGCAGTGGATTTTTAAGCAAAATTCTTAGCAAAACATGCTTTGATCATGACAAATTCTGAATCATGGAATCTAGCAAACTTATTGTGAGAGAGGCAAGCCTGCCATTTCTAGACAGAAACAACATAGATGCCTCTTTTTATTAATTTTGAGTAAATGTGGCATATTGTATTTAACACATTGAAATTAGCAAACCATGCAACAGTAGATTGCAAAGCAGATCTCATCACATTAAAATGTGCACTACCATTTTCTTTGTCAATAGTGGCCATTAGAAATAGAAGTGAGTCTTTTTAAAAATCACACACTAAAATTCATCCTCACTCTGCCCCTCCCTGCCTTCCACAAAATGGTTTGTTTCTGGTCCCAAAGGGCACTTGAATTTTAATGACAGACCTTCAGTCCGTCACATGTCACTAATTCCTATGTTCAATAGTAATGAGGCCTGTCACACTATAGTTTGCTGATAAAAGGCTAAACAGTATTGACAGGTAAATCTAAGGAAATTTGGAGGTCAAGAGGTAAGAAACCCCCCCTGTACACCTACTGAAACTCAGAGATCAATCTAACATTTGCTAAATCACCAAACAGAATGAAATACAGCTTAGCTTCTCCAAATATGGTAGAAGGACACAGCTGCCAGACAGACAATCTAATGTACTCTTTTCCCTGCACATGGAGGGGGTGCTGAAACTGGGTGATCCTTAAGATCCCTTTCAACCCAAACCAACCTATGATCCTATGATTTGAGATCACCCATTTCTCCCCATTTCTGTGAGGGAGCCTGGGACTCAGAAAACATGCTGAATCTACTTGCTGGGCCAGACAGCCTCTGCTGATGTGTGCCACCCTCCAAGATTGATGTCCGAGTGTTGACTCTGCTAACGCGCTGCGTGCATTCTGTCACACAGAAAAGGACAGTCATAGGTGATTTGGCTGCAAATATGTCATTGACCCTTCAGCAGCTGAACTTCTGAATCTCTACCCACAGGTCCTGATTGTATGCACATGGGATTTTAAGATTACACTTACTTATGCACAGATAACTCAAAATCAAGGAGGTTTTTTTCTGACAAGAAGGCACTTGGGAGGTAGGTAGGCAGCCAGAGGCAAAAGAAGCTTGGGAGCTTGAGGTGTTTTCTCAGCAAATTACTGCTCACAGAGCAAAAGAGAGAAAGGGGTGTGGACCTTTCTCTAATGGGTTTATCTCATGAACATCTTGTGAAGATGTTCATAGATAAGTTGTGCAGGTTACATAGCTGAAAAAACCAGACACCGATGACAGAACTTGTCCCATCCCTTTTAAATATCTGCACTGCCTATATCCCAAATATTCATTCTGAGATCCCTGTATGGCCAGTGCATGAAAACAAACTTTCTTGGGAAGCACTTCACCTGACAATGACATGGATATTCAGGACTCAGACCTTTCTGAGGAAAAACCCTTTGTTCATGGCATTTGATGACTGGCACAGGAACCTCAGTGCAACAAAAAGTTAATTGGCATTGGACACAACAAAATCACACCCTGATTTGTGTCTGTTTCTTAAGGGCAGAAGACACAATGGGTAGAATGAAGCCATCCAGAAAGTTTTCTTTACCCTATATATTTCAATTGCTTCCTAGGACACTGCCAATGAGAGCTGCACTTGCTGACAGCCGATGCTGTTCATTTTTGTTACACACATCTGCTGTCTTCTTTAAATGCCTTCTCTGTAATATGGATTTTTGTCCAGAACTTAGATTGCATTTCTAGGTAGCTGGGGAAAGGGAGCAGAAGATTATTTACAGCCTGCAGAAGTGACATGAAGAAGCTGCTTGGCACAAAATCATCCTTCCACAGTGTGTTGTGCTTGCCTCTTTGCCCCAGAGCCTGACTATCAGTGTACAGTGTGCAAGTGTATGTACTTTTAAGAGCCACTCCAGTTTACTCCAGCCGAGAATTTGCTCCCCAGGCTATAAAGTAATTACCAGGCACATGATGTATGTCTTTACCCATTCTTTGCTTATATGTTACACATCGTTCTTTGTGATGTAGCATTATTATTAAATGACAATGAAAGCTTGCAGAAGAGAAGCCCACTATGTTTTGATATCCCACTGATATATTCACCAACAAGCCTTTCTGCTAAGTAAATTGGAGATAAAGAAGCACTACAATGTTACTGATTTGAATATTGTGCTTTGCACCTGGATTTAAAAAAAAAAAATATATCAGAATTATGTAAAGTTCATTCAAAGGAAAAGGAGTCTACTTGTTGATATTTGTTCTGGCAGAGTGCATGCTCCATGTTGACATGTTTTTCCTCAATTACACAAATGATTATAAAGCACATCAGAACAAAAGCAACACAAATCATTCATTACCATAGGACTACAAAGCTGTTCCACTGCTGACCCAAAGCGTAGGTAGGATTAGGTAAACTGTTTTTTCTTTAAAAATTCCATTGTTTTCATGCTTATTTTTTTCTGAAAAGCTGATAATTTCATGTGGAAATTAAAGTCAAAAGACAAACGATAGTTTTCAAAGGTGCTTAGCCCACAGCTTACTAGTTTGGGGGCTCTAGAAAATCCTTTTGCTGAGCAGTCAAGAGAGGAACTATTTATCAAAGCAGTGAAGTTTAGCTTTATGGTCACAGTAGGCATCACCTAGCAATGGATGTTAAATGCATGCATTTCCATCAAAATGACATTTACTGTTTAAAAACAGTCTTTTTGAGCAAAAGACTTAAAAACAAACACAAACTGCTAAAAAAATTACGCAAAACAAAACTAAAACAAAAACAACAAAACCAGACTGTCACAAAAGTAACTTTAAATATATCTAATAAGCATAACGTGCTAAGGGGAAAAGCAATACTGAGCAGCTAAGAGAAGAGACACTCCTAAGAGCTCGCTAGGAGCTAAGTCTCTAATCTGCAGTTTCAACACTACACAGCTTTGGTGGCAATCACAGCTTACCAATTTTGTCACCTCTCTCATGTCTTCTTGCTACCATAAGACACTCTCCCTTTCGCTGTCCTGTAACAG
Source organism: Acropternis orthonyx (assembly GCA_035583155.1). Taxonomy (NCBI): domain Eukaryota; kingdom Metazoa; phylum Chordata; class Aves; order Passeriformes; family Rhinocryptidae; genus Acropternis; species Acropternis orthonyx. Next base: position 39,169,715 of record JAWWEU010000001.1, on the reverse strand, counting down.
CCATTCATGGGGTTGTGTAGTCAAATTGATATAGCCAAAAATACAACATTGTTATTGCTTACACAAACCATAAAAATTGCTCCTAAGGTCAGAGCACAGTGACTCAAGTAAGAAAGTATGTCTTGACATAGTTGTGGGATTGTGAAGTGGCATGAGCAGGTACAGCTTAATGTGATACCAATCAAAGGTCTTCATAGCTATGCTGGTTTTGTATGGGGTAGAGTTAATTTTCTTCACAGTGGCTCATATGGGTCTGTTTTGGATTTGAACTGAACAGAGGGTTGATAATACAGAGATGTTTTTGTTATTGCTGAGCAGTGCTTACCCAGAGCCAAAGCTTTTTCTGCTTTTCATACTGCCATGCTGGCAAGGGGACTGGGGTGTGAGGGATGCTGGGAGGAGACACAGCTGGGACATGTGACCCAAACTGACCAAAGGGATATTCCAGACCATATTATACCATGCTCAGTATATAAAGTGGTACGAAGGAGGAAGGAGGGGATGTTTGGAGTGATGGTGTTTGTCTTCCCAAGTAACCATTACATGTGATGGGACCCTGCTTTCATGGAGATGGTTGAACACCTGCCTGCCCATGAGAAGCAGTGCTTTACTTTTGCTTTACTTGCATGCATGGCTTTTGCTTTCTCTATTAAACTGTCTTTATCTCAGCCCATGAGTTTTCTATCTTTTACCCCTCTGATTCTCTCCCCAGTCCTGCTGGTGAAGTGAGTGAGCAGCTGTGTGGGGCTTCATTGCTGGCTGGGGTTAAACCATGACAATAGCACATAGTCACAGCCTAAAACCTAAAGCTCATCATCCAGGGTCCCTATGGAGTTCTTTTAGATATGAGACCTTCACTCTGACTTGTCAATATTGTCTACACAGGTGTTTTTAGACACGTATATATCTGACTCAAAGTAGACAAATTCAATGTAGATATATACATCTGAGTTCATTGCCCCAAACTCTCCATGTAGCAGACACAGTTACGTTCAGAATGAGATTCATATGAGTTTTTTATTGCTCCTTCAGGATTAGGTGAACTGAACAGGTAAACAGACAATCTGTCTTCACTACCTACAAAGAGAGTCTGGGGTAATTAGCTCAGATAGGGACTGGAGATAGATTTTGTACCATTTTGAGCTCCCACTGCTGCACCTGATTCAGTTCATAGTCTGCTGACTGAATTCAGAAAGTCAGATCAGTAATTGTATATAGAACAGGTATGTTTTTACACAGGAAGTCAGTGGAAAGAACCAAGTGTGTGAGTGTGTGCGTGTGTGTGTGTGTGTGTGCACGTACAAGAAGAGAAAAGAGATAAAAGTCTTGATGAATACTGGAAATCACACATCAGCAGCTGGGAATCAAAGCTAACCCTGAAAAAACTTGTAATGACCCACAAAACAAACTTTCTTCAAACAGTCTGTGCCTAGGCTTGCCTATCCCAGCACATGCTGGGTATTCAGAACCAAGATAGGACTTGTCTATATTGACTCTACTTTCAGATAGTAAGCTTATGAATACCCAGAAGAGTGATCAGAGCTGAAATACATAATATTGTGAATGATGAATGAAATGCAGGCACAGTATAGGCATAGGGCCAAGGGTTACCACTCAGTATGACTTTTTCTTAACCACTTCAGAATGTACCTAACTGTAATCTGTAGAACCAGTCTGTCTCCATTAATGAGTAAGGCAGCACAGATTAATAGATTAGACTGGATGCTTGATTTTCTGACAAGAAAATGAGATTACATGAATTTCACAATTATTTTGCTGCAAGTTATGAGGAAACCTCTAGAAGGAAGTTGCAAGATGGATTTTACCTTTATTTTTCTATGATGCATCCAGATAATTTGGAATCAAGAACTGTCATTTCTTTAACCAGCATCTTCTTTTTAAAATGAAAACTTTTAGTGATGGAACTTAACTGATAAAATATATACACCCACACACACCCCAAATAAGAAATCAAATTAATCAGTTAATAAATTTCTACAAAATAATAAAATTAGAGTCAGACAGACAACACTGTCTTGTTAGAAGGGCATGAATTAATTTCATTAGTGTTCCATTAATGACATGGAGGGAAATCAAAAACTCTCTTCATATGTTCTCTGTTCAACCAGCCAGAAAAGGAACTAATCATTTTGATGCTGGTTATTTTTTTTTCTGTAACATCAGGTGTTGTTTTTAACTGCAAGACAAAAATTGACTAGGATATTCACACTGTCAAATAGAAGCAAAAAAATTATTTCCTTTTTGTAGCAAAAAGAATATGTTTCTGCCATGTATTTCAAAACTCTGTTTAACACAAGCAGTTTTGTTCCTGATTGTTTCCACAAAAGAAAAGGATTAGGTAGCCTCCAACATACTTCAAGACTACTTCATAAAGCCATTCCAATTTAGCTCTGAGGTTGTCTCACCTGCTCAACACTGTTTATTTGCACTCTAGTTTCTTATACAAATATTTATTTTTAATAGCACTTATTACTAACTATATTGCATTTTTAGGAAAAAGAATCAGATATTATTTTCAAGGATATTTTTTAAAATGCTCAAGGTATGTCTACCCTTCAGTGTATATGTGCCCACTGAAGGGAGATGGTGTGTAATAGGACTTACTCTTTATATTAAGTTAGTAAATGCTGTACTTACGCACCCCTTTCCAGACAGGATCAAGCTCCCATGCAGCCCAGATTTGCTGAACAAGGAAGACAAAACAAGTAAAACTCCTCATCTGTGTGAAATAGATCTGCTTTTATGTGTTTTTCTTAGGGGTAATGTAAGCAGAATGAAAAGATGTTGGAATTAAATTCATATAACTGTAGAAATCTAAAACCTGGGTAGCTAGTCTAAATTAATATTCTAGTATCCCTGTATATTTCATGGTGTGAGGCTAAATCAGTGCTTTCCAGGCCTGTAAAAAAAGGCATCTAATTATCATGACTATGCAAATGAAACAGAGAGGAGCTTGAGAGTGTCACTGATCCAGTTTAAAGAGAAATGAGCAAACCTGTAGTCCATCAAGTAACTCACAAAGGTCTACAAGGTGAATACTGTAATTTATACAATTTATCAAAATATTTCAGAATGTATACATAGCATAAACTAAATGCAGTGTGCTGCTGTTCATTGAAGCATGCACCTGAAATGTAAGTAGTTAATTAAGAACTGAATGACAACTGTGCAACAGGAAGACTAAAATTATTAGTTTATAAACAAAAAGGGAGTTTTTTAACTAAGATTCTTTGGACATGGGCTAGTGGCTAGCTGCTTCCTTCTGGCTGCTAGCTAGTGCCAACACCACTACATTACACTTGTGACTTACAAGATGACCTGTGTAACAAAACCTGTGCAAAAATCCAGTCTTGAATTCTAGTTGAATGATGCATGGTGACGGAAAAGAGGCAAGCTCTGGAGCAGACAATGTTGTTGCTGGCTACCAAATTAAGGGCCAGTCCCAGAATGAAAGTAAGGCAATTTGGAGGATGAGAGAAGAAATCTATAACAAGAAGATAAATTCCATAAATTTATCACCAGAGGGTGACATTGGTTCCAGGGGGAGCCTGCTCACAGAAATTCGGCTACATGCTTAATTTTTGCACAGCTGAAGTTATGTGAGAGGAATTCCATTCCAAATAAGTTAATACAGGAAAATTTCCATCTGTTCTTGTAAAGTACTTTTCACATGTATATGTTATGCTTTTTGGGAAAAAATGGGTGCAGAAACAGACAAGGCTTTTACAGGCAAAGTGTCACATATTGGAATAGTGCTTGTTTTAAAAGAAAACCTGTTATCACAACACACAAAAAAAATCATTTTAAGGGCAACAGGATGCACTGTATACCAAGTTTCAACTCAAAATGAATTTTTACAGCAACAGGTAGGAAATTGATACAGACGAACCCTTTTCTATAGCAGTATGAATGGTGCTGCTTTAATTTTGTTTAGAATTTTGTCTGGAGGCAGTGAGAACATCAACTCTTTAATGAAAACTTAAAGCATCCATAACAGAGTGAAAATTCTAACATTGTTGCATTCCCATATCACTTTTTAACAGCTTGAAGGGAGAAAAACTTTCATTTTAAATGATTCTTGGTTAATTTACAAAGAAATTAGTAGAAGGAAACTTCTAGAAAGTAATAGAATAGCATTACTTGTGTATGTCACACAACATCAAGCCTAGAAAAGTTGCCAGAAAGTACTGTACTTTATCTTATACCAGAATTGTCCTTCTCGTTTCAGAGTCACTTACCAGAGACACATGAATTAGGATCTTGTTTTAAGTGGACTGAGATTTCAGGTATCATAAGGTGGTTTGCTTATTGAGCCTAAGGCCCATATATAAATTCCTAGAGGAAATGTGCCATATGAATTAATCACCTGCTTTAAGCTGAAGTATTTATTCAGTCATTCTAATCAGCAAGGGACTGATCTCCTAAGCTCCCCAAAGCTAAATAAAAGAGAGCAAAAAATGCCTTATAGAGCTGGTTATAAATACTTTGGAAAGTGAGGAAGTTAAGGGAGACATAGTCTACTCCAAGGATCACAGTGCAGGAATTCCTAAGCTTGAAGACTGTTGTGGTTTAACCCCCAGCTGGCAGCTCAGCCCCACACAGCCACTGGTTCACTTCCCTCCAGTGGGATTGGAAGGGGGAGAATCAGAAAAGTGAGAAAATTCATGGGCTATGACAAAGACAGTCTAACTGGTAAAATAAAAGCCATGCACGCAAACAAAGCAAAACAAAGAGTACGTCCACCACTTTCTATGGGCAGGCAGGTGTTCAGCCATTGCCAGGACAGCAGAGCTTCATCACGCCTAACAGTGACTTGGGAAGATGAATTTCATCACTCCAACTGTGTCCCACTTCCTCCTTCTTCCTCCAGCTTTATATGCTGCGTGTAACACTGTATTGTCTGGAATATTTCTTTGGTCAGCTGGCATCAGCTGTCACGACTGTGTCCCCTCCAAAATTCTTGTGTGCTCCCAGCCTTCTTGTTAGTGGGATGGGGTGAGGAGCAGAAAAAGTCTTGACTCTGTGTAAGCACTGCTTGGCAATAACTAAAACATTCCTGTGACATCAACACCGTTTTCAGCACAAATCTGAAACACAGCCTCATGATGACTACTATGAAAAAAATTCACTCTACACCAGCCAAAACAAGTCCCTGTGTTAGGATGATTTCACATCACTGCTTAACTCAAACCTGCACAAACTTCCACTTGTCATTGCATGGGAATATAGTAGTACAGGGAGGCTTAATTTTCAAAAGTATTTCTCTCTAGCCCATCATATGTTTTTTCCATAAACCTATTTCCTCTATTTCCCATTTTTGCCTACAAAAACAGACACATTTTTAATGGGTTTGTGTTAATTTAGCAAGGGTCAGACCACAACATTTAATCTCTGCATTAGAGGAGCTAAAGAACTATGTATATTCAGAGTCATGTTGCTCTCTGTGGCACAGAGCTGTTCTCTTAAAGATAAACCAGTTCTCCTTGAACACCATGCCTCAAGCTCACCATATTTTCTGGAAAAGACTGAAAAAAAAATAATCAAAGCTGTCCTCCCCCCACCTATTTCTTTCTTATTGTAGAGGTTTCTTAGTCAATCATCATGAAAGTGCCAAGCATTTCAGCAGTCTGGCTGCTCTTAAGACTTCCAAGGAGGATTGGAATGAGTCTCATGAGAAAGGTTAGAAGCAGGCTACAATCCTGAAATTTGTCAGTCTCATAAAGGAGAGGAAGAAATATGTACCTACTTGAGGATAATTTGGAGTTAAGAATAATTTGGGACCTTTGTAAAGAATAGCATCTTAAATTGGTTTCCTCAAAGCTCTTTCATTTTTCACTAAAAGCTTTTCAAGTTCAGATCATTTCAGTACTAAATGTGCTACAATTCCCCTCCTTTCCCCTTCCCCTTGTTCTCTTAAGTGACTTTTATTCATCAGAAATTATTTTTTTATTTTATTGTGTATTTCAAACCCCATTATTTTTAGCCTTCATCAGCCTGCATCTTCTCTGATTTTGCTCCTTTTAGTCTAGATATTAGCAAGAGATTCAAGAGATTATATGAAAAAAAAAAAGCACTTTAGTATTAAATCTCTCATCTGACTAGTTATTCAAAACAAAATGATGATTCTCACACTTCATGGTCTTAATTCATCATTCCACAAATAACACTATGGCAGTGTTAGTTTTCTGGATGTAAAACAGCTTTGAATGCTACAGAAGCAAGAAGCAAAGACCAAAAACCACTGATTTGTCATAGTACATTAAGACTGCTTTTAGATCTCAAAACCTTTTCTGGGTAGTACACACGTACTAAGATTTAGATAGAAAGAAATACCCAAAATAAGTTTCTCCTTATATTCAGATGCCAACTTTAACATTACTACAACTATGTTTAATACAGTAATGAAAAACTGAGCTGCCATCAGGGATTGCTAGTCAACCTCTACTCATGAGAGAGAGATGATACTGAGACTCCCCTGTGCAGACTATTAACCCAAGTTTCACAGTCAATTGTTTCACTAGCTGGAAAAGAAGTCAGTGTCTGTCAGCCTCAGAAAACCAAGATCTTGATTTGAATTATGTGCTCTTGAGCTGTAATGTCCACAGACCTAAGCACCTACTGCAGTAAATCTGTACACAGCCTCAGACCCAGATCCTCAAAGATGCATTGGAGTCTCATGTCCACACAATTCAGTAGAATATAGGCCTTTGAATGTATTTATGGATTTGTGGTTACACAGCTTACATATCTTATCCATGTACCCTTACCATATTTTTGAAGGACAAAGGTATTGTTAGGTCAGGACCCCGCATGGTCAGCTAACACAACTCTTTGTGAGTGACTAAACCCACATCCTGGCTGCATTCCAGAGAACTAAAGCTGCTAAACCCCCCATTTGTAGAAGAGATAACATCGAAAAAGAGGCAGAGACAGATAAAAAAAAAAAGCAGAAACTGCTCCTCTTTCCCCCACCCCCCTCAACCCACACATACACCAACTTGACAAAAGGTAGTTTTTTGGTGGTAACTTTTCTTTTCTTCTAAAAGTAATCTTAGCTTCTTCAATATTTTCTTATTTCTTCTCTTTGCATCTCTTAGCAATTAATAAAATCAGTTTTTGGTATCAACAGACAACTTGTGTGAGTTTTAATTTTGCTCAGGGAAAATATTCTAATCTGAACTTCTTTCTGCAACATTTAAGCAGACTGTAATGCCACTTCTATGGGATCTTTTTAAGTTTTAATATCTGCTTTTATGTGTACAAAATAACTTGGGGTGAGTGAAAAGCATAATCTTGTGCAAAATAGGTAAGGGAGAAGAATTGCCTCAGTCTTCAATAGCAAGACCAGTTATCCTCAGGACAACTGGCCTTCTAAGATGGTAGACAGCAACAGAGAGCAGAATGGACCCCATGTAATCCAGGAGGAAGTGACCTGCTGAGCCACTTAGGTGCTCAAAAGTCTGTGGGACCAGATAGGATCCACCCCAGGGTGATGACGGAGCAAGTGGAAGAGATCACCAAGCCAATCTCCATCATTTATCCTGTCTAATTGGGGAGGTCCCAGATAACTGGAAGTTGGCCAGTGTGATGCCCATCCATCAGAAGGGCCAGAAGAAGGATCTGAGGATCATTATTGCAGCCTGACCTCAGTGTGCAGCAAGGTTATGGAGCAGCCTATATCGAGTGCGATCACACAGCACATCCAGGACAGCCAAGAGATCTCAGACACAGCCAGTATGGATTTAGCAGGGGCAGGTCCTGCCTGACCAATGTGATCTCTTTTTATGACCAGGTGACTCACCTGGTGGATGAGGGGAAGGCTGTGGTTGTAGTCTACCTGGACTTCAGCAAAGCCTTTGACACTGTCTCCCATAGCACACTCCTGGAAAAGCTGGCAGCCCATGGCTTGGATAGTAGCACTCTCTGCTGGGTTAGGAACTAACTGGATGGCCAGGCCCAGAGAGCAGTGATGAATGGTGCTCCATCCAGCTGGCAGACAGTCACTAGTAGGGTCCCCCAGGGATCAGTGTTGGTCCCAGTCCTGTTTAACATCTTTATTGATGATCCGGATGAGGGGGTTGAGTCTACCATTAGCAAACTTGGTCAAAGCATCAATCTGCTGGAGAGTAGGAAGGCTGTGCTGAGAGACCTGGGCAGATGGACTGAGACCAATGGCATGAGTTTCAAGAAGACTAATAGCTGGGTGCTACACTTTGGCCACAACAACCTCATGCAGTGCTACAGGCTGGGGGAAACGTGGCTGGAAAGTAGCCCAGTGGAAAAGGACCTGGGTGTGCTGGTCAACAGCTGGCTGAACACAAGCCAGCAGTGTGTCCAGGTGGTCAAGAAGGCTAATGGCATCCTGGCCTGTATCAGCAATAGTGTGGCCAGCAGGACTAGGTAAGTGATTCTCTCATGGTACTTGACACTGGTGAGGCCAGACATCAAGTACTGTTTCCAGTTCTGGGCTCCTCACTTTGGGAAGGACATTGAAATGCTGGACCATGTACAAACGTGGCCAGTGAAGATGGTGAAGGGTCTGGAGTGTATGTCTTATGAGGAGCAGCCAAGGGGACTGGGGTTTTTTAGACTGGAGGAGTCTCAGAGGTGACCTTATCACTCTCTACAACCACCTGAAAGGAGGTTGTAGCCAAGCAGAGGTCAGTCTCTTCTCCCAGGCAACCAGCAATAGAACAATCAGACACAGTCTTAAATTGCTCCAGGGGAGGGTTTTGGACATTAGGAAGAAATTTTTCACAGAAAGGATTATTAGATATTGAAATGGACTGCTCATGGAGGTGGTAGAGTCACCATCCCTGAAGGTGTTTTGAGGAAAGATTGGACATGTCGAGTTGACATGGAGGTGTTAGGTCAACGGTTGGGCTTCATGACCTCGAAGGTCTTTTCCAACCAGTTGATTCTGAGATTCTGTGAAGGTGAAGCAAATTAACTTCGGAATGTGTTGTATAGTCACTGGATGAAACAAATACTCACAAAGGTATTAACTGTCCTTGACCCCCTACAAAATGCAGTTCAGGTAGATCAAAATAGTAAATAATGCACTTAATCTGCAATGAGAAAAGAGAGCAATTGACAGAACACTGTGAAATATCAAACAGGAAATGTGTGAAAGAGGCAAAGCCAGCGTGGGAGAAAGCAAACATTATTACACAGTCCTCTTGGGCCAGATCAGGACCTGGATCATGATGGAAGTGGCAGAAGGTTTAGTCATTTGAACTGGCTGAGTTTGTGAACTGACATTTTCCCCAGAGACAAATTTTCTCTCTTTACCATTTTTCTTGTTTTTATTTTACAATCACTAGATTACTTCTCCTGTATGTCTGAAATCAGCATCTTGTCACAGCTTTAAATCACACATATGTGTGAATGTAAACATGAGTTTTGCACAATCAAACTGGGAAATGCAAACATTTTGAAAAAGAAAACAAAACAAATTTAGCTGTTATATTCTTGTGTTCTTTGCTGCTGACAATTATATTTGTCTTACCTATGCCAACAGATCTTCCCCTGCAGTGAATTCATAATTATATATGCATTGTGGCCAGACTTTGGTAATGGAGGGGCTGCATAAGTGGCTTCTGTGAGAAGCTGCTACAAGCTTCCCTCATGTCTGACAGAGCCAATGCCAGCTGGCTCCAAGATGGACTAGCCGCAGGCCAAGGCAGAGCCTTTCAGTGACGGTGGTAGTACCTCTGGAATAACAGTTAGGAAGGAGGAAAAAAATCCCTATGCTACTGAAGCAGGAGGAGGAAGGAGGATATGTGAGAGAAACAGCTCTGTAGACCACAACATCAGTGCAGAAGGAGGGGGAGAAGGTGCTTCAGGCACCAGAGCAGAGATTTCCCTGCAGCCCATGGTGCAGACCACAGTGAGGCAGCTGTGCCTTTGCAGTCCATGGAGATCAATGGGGATGCAGAGATCCACCTGCAGCCTGTGGAGGAGACTCATGTCAGAGCAGGCTGAAAGGAGGCTGTGAACTCATGGAAAGCTTGTGCTGGAGCTGGCTCCTGGCAGAGACCTGTGGAGAGAGGAGCCCATGCTCGAACAGCTTTCCTGGTAGGATTTGTTACCCTGTGGGGGACCCACACTGGAGCAGTTCATGGAGGACTGTGAACCATGGGAGAAAAACTTTTCTGTCTGGCCATTGAAGAGGCAGCCTGGCAGTCATTCCCACCACCAGACACTTCAAATGGTGGGACTGAAGCCCCTTCTTAGCAGTGAGTCAATGGGTGCCCCATTTACTCCCTATACATCTCGAAAGAGGGACCCCAAACAAAGGACACCCTGGGCTTTTATACTCTTACAGTCTAAGCATGTGGTAGACAGGAGTCTTCTTGCTGAGTCATCAGATCCTGTTGTGTCTCTGAGTGGCTGGTCACCTGGCTGGCCTCAAAAGTTCCACACCCTTTGCACAGCAAAGGGTCAACACTAGCTCATGGCCTCTCGCCTGTGGCTCCCATCATTTCCCAGAGCACAACCTGCAGCTTGCACTGAAGCTTGCACACCAAGGTACCGGCACTAAATGCGTTCCTCAACACCCCATACTGGATCAGGGGAAGAGTGAAAAGAGTCCTTCCCCTAAGGAGGAAGGAGCAGCAGAGGCAACACATGATGAACTGACCATAGCCCCCATTCCCAGTCCCCCTGTGCTGCTGGTGGGGAGGAGGTAGAGAATAGAGAGTAAAGTTGAGCCTGGGAAGAACAGAGCTAGGGAGGGGAAGGTGTTTTTAAGATTTAGTTTTTATTTCTCTTTATACCACTGTTACAACCCAGTCCAGGAGCTCCAACTTTATGGGGGTACGCTAATTTCAGATTTCAAGAGACTTCACACAGATGAACTCTTGCAAAGCCTCTGATTCTTTGACACCTTGAGTACACATCTGGCGAAAAAGCTACACTCTTTTCTCTAAGAGATTTCTCTTAATTTGGTGATGAAATAGGTGTTTTGGCAAAAAGAGTTTTACAGAGATAACATGCAAACCAAGGAAAAGCATTTCACTAAAACATTGCATTTAACAGCAGGCTTCTAGGCAAACACCAACCCACAACTTAAGTGAAATACAGAAAATAGATGTTTAAGTTGCCCACAAGAGGAAGAGTAAAGGAAGAGAGATGAAGGGAAGAATAAAGAGAGGAGAGAAAAATATAGTTACCATGAAGAGGTCACACATGTTGACAGCTTCAAGGAGGCAAAAAGGAGACCTCGTGCGTGTCTGTTTATAGAGTTTGGCTATCACAGCCACTCCCTCCAGGCAGGACCTTTGCTTCACTGACCACTCACTGTCCCCATAGCCAGAGCGAGGGGCGCCACAGCCAAACAGAGGCTCTGGGGGACATGGTATGGGCAGGTTAGCAGCCCTTGGCTCCCCTGTCATGTACCCTTGTCCGTGTTGGCTGCAGACATAGCCTAGCCCTTCCCACGCACACACACACACACACACACACACACACACACACACACACACACACACACACACACACACACACAGAGAAGATGGTTGATTTGACCCATCAATCAGTGAGATATAAATCTTGTCTCTGACAACCACTCTGATTGGATTGGTAATAAATTAAACTAATTTCCCCAAGGGGAGTTTGTTTTGCCTGTGACAGTAACTTGTGAGTGATCTCTCCCTGTCCTTATCTCAACCCACAAGCCTTTCATTAGATTTTCTCTCCTCTGTCCAGCTGAGGAGGGGCATGATAAAGCAGCTTTGGCTGGCACTACAGTGCATTATAAAAATACAGATCTTGGTGACAAAGGAGAGCAAAAATAGTTGCCTTTCTTGTGAGTATTTTGTCATCTCTAGCATCAAATGACTCAAGTGAAAAGGCTTCAACTGCACCCCTTGGGACAAAATTCCACAGTCCAATACATCTGACTGTCAGGATATTTGCACAAAGATTCAGTGAAAAAAATTACTCTTGCAATTCTATCCCATTACTCCTCGTTACCATTCTGTCTACTGCTCTACAGAATTTCTCTCACCTGCCTCATGTCAGTGTTGTGGGATGTCACCCTGTCTCCTCTGCCAAGCCAAACTCATTTAGCTACTTAGATCTTTTTTCATAAGTCAGTCCCTCCTGACTACCTCAGTCATTTTTGTTGCTCTTATCTGAACTGCCTTCAATTTATCAGCCTTCTTTCAAAGTGGTGGTGCTTAGAAATGAATGAAGCAAAGACCAAAATCTCCTGTTCTACCCATCCCACTAACCTAAATAGTAATACTTACAGTCTGCTGAACAGTTGAGGCATAAAAAAAGCAAGTAAATTGGAGAAATAAAATTATTAGTACTGGGTTGGTTAAAAAAAAAAATGCACTGACATTTTGTTTCATTGAAATATGTTACTTCAGTGCTTGCACATAGAGGAAGCAATTGCATTTCCCCAAATTTTTCATAAAAATGTATTTGCTTTCTGCCAAATCTCTAACATGGCCTTTACCTATCCAGCCTGTAAACTATGAAAACCCTGAAAATCCCCATCATGTGCAAATTTCAAATTTGTGGCTTTCATTTCTAACTGAAATTCAATCAGAGTTGGTAACCCATATGAACAATGGATTTTTTCATTCCTTGTGTCTCAGAACAGTAAACTTATAAAATAAACACCTGAAGGCAAAAACCCAGTTTGGTCTTTATCCAACAAAGACTTCAAAAAACACTAATCAAATACAAGCTAAATGTATGCAAAGTCTCTTCTGAATCCATGTTTCCAAATGAACTTACATTAGACCTGATCCTTTCGAGAATAATTCACCAATATGAAAGTCCTTTGTTAACTTTTCTATGGTAACAACCAATTCCTATTCCTTGCAACATGTAGTTGTGGCAGCTTCTTAGAATGGCAGCTCCTAATTTTTCATCTGAACTGGGTGAGTAGAAATACAGAAGAGCTACATAAAAAAGCCTAGACACCACCAATGCTGTAAGGAAAAACCACACTTCTGTAATTTGCAGAAATTGCTGGAGTGCATTCATGTAACCACAGATTAAGGAAAGTCAACTGAGGCACTTTATTTCTGCTGAGATTCTAACAATTTATATGAGTTTTTAGTGGAGAGAAAAGACTGTAGGAGGAAACAAGTGGAGACATGCTAGGATGCTGGACTACATGCATGTGACTAGAAAGATGGAGACAGAAATGTAACTTTGTAAACACTCTTATGAATAAAAATCAAAGCTAAGAGTCTTGTGAAATTCTTGTCCAGTGATAACATTTAAAGCAGGATTATTTTTTCCCTGTCAAGTACAAATTGCAGCTTTCACTTCATCAGCACATCACCATCACTATATATGTTGCACCAAGCATAAAAGCTTCTTTATCTGTACAATAAATAGTACAATACAGCCTATATTCTGCATGGAAATTCCTGAGTTAAACTAGACATTATATTTGGCTTTTTCAAAATACTTATATAAAACCATAAAAATAAACACTTAAAAAGTGAAGAACCTGAAAAGATATATTGTCTTGATTTATAAAATGGTTAAAGAAACAGAAACAAAAACAAAAAACCTCACTCTTTTTATCCAGGCTAGAAGTTTTCAAGTGTGATTTCACTGTGTTTGTGCAGGAAACAATCTTCCCCTGGTAGCTGGCTGTAGACAAGGTGACATAGTAGGTTTCTTCCAGCTTATCTCTGATTCATTTATCTTTCAGGCATGTCATGAGCTTTTCATCATTATTTCTGAATTATCCAGTGATCAGCATTAGTTCCAAACAACCTCACATGGTCCCCAGTACTTTTCTGTACAGGATGGATTTCTGCTTCATGTCACTAACTGTCTTTATTGATTGTGGAAGACAGACATGGCACCAGCACTCGTACCTCTCCATTCAGAATCACCAATGAAGCCCCATGAAGACGCTCTGTAACTGGCAGACATGAAAGCATTTGTCCCCATCTCATGACAGGTACACCTCTGAGAAAAGGTGATGCTGCATATTCATTTACCAGAGGTCAGCATGGAAGATATAAACAGAATGTATTTATGTGCATCTTGCCTCAACTTTCTGAAGCATTATTTAATCTATTTCCTTCATGACTATACATTGTGTTGAATATGCATGGGTCTGTACAAAGCATTTCTGAAGTTTTCTCCTCTAAGAGGTCAGGGTAGTAACCTTACATATACATAAAACAGCAATAACAACCACTACACCTTAGTAATGCACTTTCTTCCTTAAAAAGAGATGGAAGAAAAATCCAGGCTGCTGTGAAGAGATGAGAGAGCTAAAATGAGAGTGCTGGACCAGAATTACAGACCCAGCATTACCCTAGGCTTCTGGGGACAGGTGACTTATTCTCAAATTTTCAAAAGCAGCCTCCAATTTTCAAGTATTGGCAAGAGATAAGAACAGTCTGGCTCCTAGAGATTTGCATGACTCCTTTTAAGTTGACTGGTCCTCCACTCAGAACCCCTAAAAAATGTGTAAAACATATATTGCATCTTGCACACAGGGAAAGAGATTTAAAATAAATCCAAGTGGGCAGACTTGAAAATTTGTACCTTCCTTTTTTGCATGCTTCTTTTCCTGTATCCCAGAGAGGGCAGGTACATCTAAGAGATGATAATGTATTACAAGTGTATTACAAGCAGAAGGAAATGAGGCAGTAGCTGTCATTTTCTTTGCTCAGTTTGCTTTCTTGTGGTGTTTTACTGAGGGACTTGGAACAGTCATCTTGTACAAATATTTTGTGTCTTTTGTGATACTGTTGAAGATTTGAAATAAAAAGAATTCTCGTTCCAGTTTAAACTGAATGAGATTTTCCCATCCATCTTCGTTTTTAGTCTCTCTGACAACAAGGAGGTAGAAATCTTAAAAGGAATGCTTGTCCTTGTCTCATTTGGGTTTAACAAAACTAAGAATGCAAACAATATTGTGGCAAAACTTTTTCTCATAACGTTTGAAGATGATGGGATTTATTTGTTTGCAAGTTGCAGTTGCCTGTGGAAGATATTGGCACCATTTTCCAATAGGCTCAAGTCTTCTGTGATAGCAAAGAGACTGTCCATTAGCATTCTGAACGGACTTGAGGAGGCTGACATTACAGTATTGGAGGTCACCCCGATGGTCACTTCAAAAAATAATAACAGACACTGGAGGTGATGGAGTTGCAAAAGCTGACAAAACAGAATGTAATCAAGAAAATCAATGTAATCAAGAATGCCGTAATGATCACGGGTGTTAAAGTACCTGATAGGTCACAGGACATGAAATTGGACTATGGTCTTTGATGCAGGCAGGAAGAAGTCATTAGAAATGTCAGCAATGTCACGGAAATGTCAGAAATGTCACAGTTAGTTGTGTGAAGAGATTATACAATGGAAGTGGAAAAGAGAAAATTCTCATGACAGAAATAGGTAGTATATCCAAGTTGTCTGGAGGTGACTGAAGTGGGAAATGGTGAACTGTTTCTGTACAAACCAAGGAACAGTGTTCCAAGGTAGACAAAAATTAAATGGGGACACAGCCATAGAGGCAATAAACTTAAACTATGTCAAATGAAAGGTTGTTGATAGAGAAAGACACACAGAATGGCCCTTTAGATTGTCAAGGGCAGATGTCTTGTCCTGCAGGATATTTTCTTTAGGCTCAAGCGTGTTGGTGCACAAAAAATAAAATAACATATATAGTGTGTGATTTATATAAAACATTAGTACCTAGGGAACTCTAAAACTTAATTCAAATCACTGCTTTATAAGTCTATATGTGCAGCAGTGAAATTCTTCATGTCTATCCTAACCTTTTAGGTAACTCAAGTTGAAAATAAATAAATTAGAAACAGTTGTCTTTCAGGCCCAACTCTAAATACAGGAAACATTTCCTCTACTCATTTTTCACAGCTGCCGTTTGGTCTGGTCGTGAGAATTACAGCCTACTAATAGAAAGAAGGCAATCCTGAGAGCAGAAGAAGAAGTAAACGAAGGATGCTCTACCATGGGAAAATGAATCAGTGGTTAGAATCTCCTGGAGTCTGCTGCTGTACAAGTAGCCAGCTCTCAGGCTCACTTAAGCAAAACAGTATTAGCACAGAAAGTATGGATCCAGAGTCTGGTGTGTATCTCCTTTCCTGTCGTACGACTTTTTATGCCCCCTTCAGATTAAACTATAATCCAATAGCAAAAGTACACTTAGAAAGACATTGTTCAAAAATTATTTTAGGGAAAATTCTATATTGCAGCACCAGAAAATGCAGCATTTCTTTCATTCACAGTAAAAAATATATAAAATAAATAGCATATATATGTGCTCATTGGTATCACTATTTTGAATCGGCTGTTCTTAAGCAGGAAAAGTTATTTTAGAGCTCAGCTTGCTCAGAAAGAAATCTTATTTTGACAGCACACAGAGTAGCTGGCACTGATTTAGAAAATCATACCATAAAGGCAAGGAGCACTTTTAACCTGATTACAGCAGCGTGTGTTCTAGATTAGATTTATCTTTAACAACAATTTATGTATGAATGTTTTTTGTCTTACTGCAATATAGAATTTATAGGATCTTACAGCAGAGATGGTTGCTATCCCAAAAATTATATAGTCCACGTAAAAGGCAATAGAAAACTCATAGCTATAAATAGATAGGTAGCAATACACAGAAGTTGTGAGAATATGCAGTAAGTACTATGGAAAGAAACACTAACAAAACATCTTTACCAGCACAGGAAAGATGATTTGTGTGGAGGAGTATGATGCAGAGGATCAAAGCACTCTGTAGTTGTTTCCATGCAGTTTCTCCCACATACAAAGGAGAACATAGAAAATAGTCACAAAATGTTGTTTAATTGTAATTAATGAATCAATGTTGTATGGGTCAGGAATAGTAGACATCAGCCAGAGGAAGGAGTCAAAACTTTTTTAGAAAAAAAAAGGCCATAAAGATTCTTTAGTATAGAGATGGCAAGAGTATTTTCAAGTGAGCAACCATCAGGGAAACAGAACGAGAGGTTATAGGGGATGCTTCAAGACACAGACCAAAACAGTAACTTTTATGGGAGCAGAATTCAACATCAACATGGCTGAGGCAAGGTCACGTCTCCTAGCCAACTAAAGCATTCCACTAATTAATGCACCAGAGCCTGGAAAACAGTTTCAGTCATGTGCTTGAAGACCATGGGGGAAAAAATTTGAAAGATGTTGCCATATCCCAGCTGGAACAACTTAGACATTCAAGTGGAAGCTAATGCCCAAGTTACAAACCCGAGTGATAGGTGGTATGATGATGTAGTCCTGAGATGTCAAAACAACAGATGGAGCAGAAGAGCCCTGGGACAAAATTAAAAGCTCTCTTTTGACCACACAAAACTTGCAGTTACATAACCATAAGGAGTGTCAAAAAGATAGGTTGATCTGCTAGCTTTGACATTCTGGTTAGGCCCAAGATAGGTGAACCATTCTGAACAGAGAGCACTGGTGCTGCCAGATGCCCAGAACACAAAATGCACAAGAGGAAAAACTGACATTGAGAGCAGGGTATTTATTAAAGATGGCAGAACCATACAACTGAGGTTAGATATGCTTTAGATTTTTACCTTGAATTAAATTCATTTAATGCTGAAGCATGTTTAAAAGTTCTCCTGTGGAGAGAGGACAGAACTTTTGGTATCTTTCAGGATAGTTATTAAGTAAAATACTAAGGTTCAAAAGGAGTATCAAAAAAAATAGCAATAAAGTGACAAAGAAATATCTCCTTGGAGACAAACTCAAATCAAATTGTTACAGCTTATTTATATATAGCAAACAGTAAAGTTCTTAGCCAATGCAGGCTGCAAAGCACATTTTCTTCCTACCTGAATCTTGAACTCTGATCAGGAGCTTAAAGAGCAGAAGGTAACATTTAAGCCCCTAACATTTTCTTCTCCTCATGCCTTTTTTTCCTTCGTTGTTGATTTTGTTTATATTCTAAAATGAAATTGTTACCTTCCTTAAATTGGCATTTTGTTTGAAGTTTTCTTCTGAAATAAACCTTGGCTGAATGAGAATTATACTGCACATTGCTGTGCATTTTTGTTAACCTCCAGACCTGTTATTTTCACACTACTTTGGATAGTTCTGAATTTTTTACGTGTCAAACTATGTAAATTTCAAATGTTTCTTTAAGGTATTTAGACACTTTTCTCATTATTGATGATGAGTTAAAATCATTTTTGGAGGGTGCACTATATGAGTTTATCTAAATCATTTACCCTGGATGTGAGTTTGTTGCATTCACAATTTTGTGGGCAATAATGCAGCTGTGCTAGACATTTGCCAATTGTTACTATGTCTTTTGTGTGTGTGTGTGTGTGTCTTTAACTGGTGTGGTAAAGGCTATGAGGATTTAACACTCTTACTGCTCAGTGAAATGAGACCATTCCATCTAGGGAAGACCAGTTACCAGAATTTTATGGAAAGCTTACATCATCAAGTCAGTTCTGTTGCTTCTCTTGATCATTTGTCCTGACGTCATGATTTGGGAATCATAATTTTTTTTCCAATATACAATAACAATTAACCAAGCTATTCTTTTACCCCACTCCTCCAAAAGAAATTCCTTAGAAAATAAAAGCCAAACTGTTACAAAAATAAAACTTATGGTCAAAATGAGGAGAGAATGCAGAGAACTCTTGCTGACAGAAGGAACTTCAAAAAGGATTACCTACAGCTCTGATGAGTGCCTTAATCTCCAGGCTCTAAAGGCAGTTCTTCTCACATTCCCTGGCTGGAGTGCTCTCAGTTTGCATAAACAGTTCAGTAACTAACAGGATAGCACGAAAAAATTAGGCAGTGCAGAAACACTCACCAGAGTCTAATCACCAGAGTTTATTTACTTCCTTTTTTAAGGCTTTCATTTAATTCTAGAAAGAACAAAATACCTTAATTTTGAGTACTTGTGACTAACATAATTCTACAAGCTTTTTAGCTCCGTCTCAAGGCATAAATAAAGAAGTATGGACCATAATCAGAAGCATATTAAAATACTTAAATGCAAGTTGGACTTGTGTCACTCTGAAGCCAAAGGAACCTGCACACAAAAGGTTTTTCTAAATTATCATATAAGGGATCTTAAGTCTGGAACGTTTCTGAGAACTGATGCCTTAAAGACTGAGGAGGAAAAAAACTCCAGGCCAATTTAGTATAAGATAAGGAGAGCAGAAGCTTTACTGAATCTCTAGGCTCCAGGAATACATGTCTACAAGATCTCCCCAAAATTCTCTGGTTCTAAGATTTTACAATAATGTCCATCCAATTCCATTCTGTTATTCCCTCCGGTCCTGCCCCGTTCCATCCCCCAGCACACCCCATCAGGAATTGAGTTTGGGGATTTGAGACCCCTCTTTCATCATCCTCATCTTTCTCGCAGCACACCAGGTCCTTGGAGGCCTTCCAAAGTTCCAGATTTGGTGTTCTTCTGTCCATGTCTTTATTTTCTGGTGCAGGCTTTATGGCATTTCTCTGCAATTCTACCTTGAAACAGAGACTAAACAGCTACTGGACTTTTGAGGGATTGATATAGGATGGGGTTGGTATGTGTAAACATTAAGCTACTGAAGTTATTTTACTGGTACATTAAATCTACAATAACTTCTAAAATCTAAAAAATTAAAAATCAAAAATCAAAAAAACCCTGAGGCATCAGAACCAAAGAGAATAAACAGTACCCTGGCACTCCCATTTATCCTTATTGAAGTCCAGCAAATTAGACAGATAAATAACAGGCTGGAATTTCTGTGTCTTGCAAAGGAGGCAGCAGTAGGGCATAAAATCTTACATGTCTCTTTCCAAACTGGTACAGAAAAGCATTCATTTCATTCTTGACAGTCAAAATACAACTACGGCAACATTTAAATAAAGCATGTGCAACCCAAATCCCAAGCATTTAGGAATGCATATTCACATTAAGGTCAGGGGAGAGAATGTGCAGACACTCCTTAGAACCTAAGATGTGAAGTTCATTGTGAAGGTGTCTTCCTCTCCACAGTGACTTCTTGATTAAACTGAAGATTTTAATTCAAGCACTGGTACAAGGTGCTTACATTCAGACAGGCTAAGCCCTAAAACTAAATAAATAATTAGATAAATGAATAAAAAAATAATATTTTTACCATTAAAACCTATTAAATCCAGAAGTATATTTTCCCCGAAGGTCAGTCATAAAATTAACTGAGAGACCACAGGGTTTTAGTTAAGACTTGATTCTGTTCCTGAAGACCTAAACAGAAAAAATCTTCAAATTACTCCAGTACATACAGAATTGTGCCTCTAATGAGCCATACCTAGATTAACCAAGCATGCCAAGTCAATTAGTAATAATTTATACCACTAGAAACAATAGACCTTGAGAGAAGCAAAAAGAAAAAGAGCATTGTTTCCAGGAAGATTGCATGACTGGACTTGCTCTGGCAAATCTAGTTTTGTACAACTTTCCTCACAACCTGCATAAAGTTTATAGTTAAGTCAACAGACTTCACATCTTGTGAAACTGATTGTGTTAATACTCTGTAATCCAGATGAACTAATTGATTATCTTTACCAAGGCAAAGCCAGAAACTGCAAAGCTGTAAAGCCAAAGAAAAGATGGGTCAGCAGGAGTCACTGTTATTTGCATAATCAATTTTTCCAGTACTAGCAAGTTTCTCTCAATTTTTAGACAATAACAGTAGTCTACCAAGCTGTCTTTCATGTTTACATAACTCAGAGTTGCATCAAGGTGTTGTTTTTCCTTGCGTTGCTTTTCTATTTTTTTTTCCTCATATATGAAATGTGGCTAAGGAAACCAAAAATAAAGATAGAAAGCTCACCATCTGAAATTTTAGGATTGTAAGCAGAAATCACTGAAAAAGGCCAATTAAACCAAATACTGTCATTTCTATTTCTCAGCAAGATTAGACACGCTCTCTCACTGACACATACTCCCCAAAAAGACTGCAATGCAGCTGTACTTCTGTAACTGTAATTGGCTACACCATTTTATGCTTACCATCCAGTGGTTCACTAACCAAAAGAGCTGTAATAAAAAAAAAAAATCCACCTGTTTCAAATGCAGTAAATCATAATTCACTTTACGTGTATTGACTAGCTAAATTTTCACTCATTTAGTAGCCCTCCCTTTTGTAGATATCCAGAGGAATTTCAATAGCTAAATTTTCAGAAACTACTGTGAGTAGGCGATGGAAAAGCAGGTGGCTTACAATTTTGGTCACTAAACCAAGACAGAACCTTCTTTTCAAGATGCATATTTTAATACTGAAGATTTGGATTTCATAGCAAAAATGCATTTCTGGGCACATCATTAAAGGGAACTGCCTTATTGTTTTCTCAAATTGATTTACTTTTCTGAAAGCAGGGCCTTTGCACAAGAGTGTGTGAGATCATGGCCACCACCCTGTTCCCTGAACCATGTCCTGAACAATATATCTTTCAAGTCTAAAACTTCTATATCTAGTTCAACCTAAGTCATCAAGCCTCCAGTCCCCATCAATGGAAAGAAAGAGGCATATCTGAGAGGTGATTATCAAGGTTGCTCTGTACAACCATTGTAGGTGTTGGGAATTGTTCTCTAGAGATGACTGACATACAAGAATTACTGTGGAAGCACAGATGTCTCAGACAAAATATTTTGGTTTTAGGTACCTTAAAAGTTAGGTATGATGAATCCCACCATGAAATTTTAAACTGCTAAGTTTTTATGAGAAAACAAGTATTACGAGGAGAAATACGCTGAAGATAGTGAGTCAGATACCACAATATAGAAATACACATACTATAACCATCCCAAAACTTTGGAAGCTGGTAAGGATCCCACCCCAAGTGTAGAGCTGACTTCTAGTTTAAGAACCTGTAGGAACTTCCATTTGAAGTCATTTTTTGAATTTACACTTCTTCATAGTTCACATGAGTCCTTTGGATTTGCACAGGTACCAACATGTAGGACAGCAGTTATACTGTAATGTGTGATTTATGTTAAAATTTGAGGCCATAGTAACATTGTATACCCGACTCGTAAAGCAACTACATGTTCAAAACTTCACAAATCTCATAATTCAATCTAATGACTACATGGAAAAAAAAAAAAAAAACACCCATACCCAAAATGTCTTTCTGCTTCCATTTTCTGTAGAAAGGTATGCTTGGTTTTCAGGGTTCACAATTCATTAAAGTGCATCCCTATATTTCTTGGGGTTTAAAGCAAATTCATGAGCAAGCTTTAGTAAAATAAAGTTGATACCAGCTGTCATAATCAGAAAAAAAAAACTAGTAACTAGCCTTTGGGACATAATTATCACATCAATAATTGTTTTAGATACAAAAGACTCTGTCAAGCACTGGAAACAAGTTCTGTGGCATTTCCTAGTCATGAAACACTTTCAAAGACAGTAAATCATTTCTCAGCCTTTGAATGTTAACTCCCATCAGTACCATGCACTAAGCAGCAGGACTGACATACATAAACCTTCTTGCATTTCCTTTTGGGATGGAAAATAATTGTACTAGGAAAAAACAGGCCAGAAGAAAGAGAAAATATTCTGAATCGATCAATTTTTTGTAACCTTTCTTTCCCCTGAAACAGAGGGGGAAAGTACAAACAGGTACTTTCTGCCATGTGGGTGTTTTGATAAGAAAAGGCTGTTTTCTCAAAGATAGCATGTATGAAGTATAAAAGGGGTTTCCAAGGAAACTATTTTTCAAATAGTTCTCTTGCCAGAGATTCATTGTTTTTATTGGCATCCATCTCGCTCACACACACCCGCCTCCCCTAACAGGATGATAAAATCCAAATGTTTCCAGATTCCGGGTATTGGCTTTTGCTATCACACCATCTTTAACGATTGACTGCTCACAACAACATACAGAAAACTGAGTATCTGCTCCAAATCCTTTCTTAGTGAATATAACAGTGAATATAACTCGAGTGTCCTGATGCAAACATTTCAAGTCTAAACATAAGCAGCACTTTAAGTACCCAAGGAAAATCCACCTCTAGACTAGGCACAAAATCATTTAGAAATGCAAAAATTATCTGCAGATCTGAAGTAGACATCCACTTCTATCTAGATTTCCTCTCATTTCCAACTGGTTAAGAAAAAAAATTATTTAGAAATATTTATAACAGCAATAATGGGTATCTGTTTCTGGTTAGGTAATGGCCAATTAGCACACTGATGACCTGAGGTAAAACAATGGCTTTTTACTTTTTCAAATCAGGTATAATCTGACTTGCAGAGATCAGCAGTTAGAAAGCTAATTGGAATGATTACATGACTAAAAGTACACCATGGCCATCTACAGAGAAAAATCTCCAGAACTGAGCTCTGAAAGTCAGAGGCACTTGCATTCAGCTAAGAAATTACTTCTATACAGAGGTTTATGTCAAATACCTCCTTGAATGTTGTCAAGACAATACCATTGCAATGACATGAATAAGCCCGACTTCCAACTCAGCAGCCAATGATTCAGGCTTACATCCTGCAGGACCTGGGTAATTCCATTCCATAGTTGAAGAGACCCTGTAACCTTTTAAGTATAACACTTAAGCACAAGCTTAACCTCATGGGCTGACATGTACACAGCTTTCAGTGGTGTAACATTTGACTGAAACAAAGCAGATGGTTCTGAGGCTTGTTGGATGGAGGCTGAAATGCTTAGAAAGATACTGGCAAAGTGTTTCATCACTCTCCTTAATTCATTTTTTGCTTCAATGTTAATATAGGATATATTTCTTCTTTAACTGTTTCCCTCTTCTGCACCTTTAGACTCCATCAGCATCCTTTCAACCAGAAGTGCACTGCTTTGCAAAATCGCACGGAAAAGTTAATTATTTTTGTCAGTAAAATTCTTAACATTATAACAAAATATGGAATTGAGCATAACCAAATTATTTTATTTCTATGTCACACTCATATCAGTAGATTTGCACAGAAGAGTGATAGATTGTTATCTTGCTGAATGGCCATTATTCATAATTTGGAGAATTTTGTGAATTAAAAATTAAAAATTATTTCATATATTCATTGATGACAGGGTGCCATGCTATCAACAGGTGTCCACTGAAAACTGGGAATTTGCTGCTTAGCGATTAATGAGAGAATTCTAATTACAGATGTTGTTGAATATATTACCATCACTATAATATTTCATTCACCAGTGGAAAGACATATAGATTTGGGGAATAGATAAAAAAATACTAGCAACAAGAGGTATATGTTTGTGGTGGATTGGCCTTGGCTCATAGCCAAGCACCCACACAGCTACTCAGACACTCCCCACCCCATCTTAGCCCACCACGATGGAAGGAGAAAACAGAAAGAAAAGGAGCAAGAAGACAATAGGTTGAGATAAGAATGGAAATTTAATTTAACACTTGCTATTGCAGGCAAAACAGACTCAGCTTTGGGAAATTCTACTTAATTTATTCACAATTAGTCTAAATAAGTGGGTATTAATTTGGGTACTGTTAAACAGCAACAACAGAAGAGAAACATTTAGACACTTAGGAAACACCTTTCCTCCTTTGAGGCAACAGATGGTGCAAAAGGTCAGGGTTAAGACGTAGCATTTTCTCTGTGTTGCTCCTGTCTTCTCACGCAGTTTCCACACACCAACATGGATCCTTTATGGACTGTAGTACAATCTGGGGAGTATCTGCTTCAGTGTGCACTTATCTGTGGGTCCCTTTGTGGGGTGGTCTTTGTTCTATCACAAAGAACATCCCACTCGTCCTCTCAACTTGGTGCTCCCTCTCTCACTCTTATTTTTTGGCCCTTCTTCCTCTGCATGTATGGTGTGTTCTGCTCTCTCACAAATACATTTCCATAGAGGGGCCTTCAGCTTTGTTGATGGGCTCAGCTGTGTCCTGCAGTCCATTGCAGAGCCAGCTGGAACTTCATCTGTCTGGCATGAGGCAGCCCCTAGCCTTTTCCCACAGAGACCACCTCTGCAGCTCCTAATTGCCAAAGCCTTGCCACATCAACCCACTTCAACATAATTTCTTAGGTTTCTTTGGCAAAGCTAACAAAAGTCTCAGCCCCAGAGGAGTTAAAAGAGTTTATATATGTATATGTGTTTGTGTGTATCCCTCTGGCCCCAAGTGCTTCCAAAATCCTAGCTCAGGGCCAGAAGGTCCATCTATATCCTATCTTCCCATCAGGTAACTCCCTGGCAGAGATACGTTACAATTACGCTACGGTTTCTGTGCAAATGAAATTCAGAAACAGACCCCTAGCACTCTCCTAGAGATACACAGTTTGGATGATGAGGATCACATGCCAGTCATGCATTTCATATAGGCACATTCCGTGCAGCCAGGAGAATAGGCTCAGAGGCTTTTTTGACATTTTCCAAAATCTGTGTCTGGGAACTGTTGTCACCTGATTGCTGTTGAGCTCTGTGTTATAAGAACTATGGTCCACTTAGTCTGGCAGCTCTTCGGTGCTCAAAGAACACAACTGAAAGATCAACAGTAACAAGCCAAAGCTCTGAATTCAAGTGGAAAGGAAAATAAATGTTGCACATTCTCAACAGCATCTACGGGGTGGGGGGGGAGGGGCGGGGGCAGTTTCTTGGTTTGACTTTTCTACAAGAACTTCTACAAAGCCCCAGAAACTTTCCCAACTTCATGTAGGTGCTAAACCCTGTCAATACAGATAGTCCACTTCCAAATCTGTGTGCCTGCTTGTGTAAGAATTTACTTACTTGAACAGCCCATCTCAGTGGCATCTAAAGAGGGAAGAAGCATATCTGGATCCAGTCAGCTGTGTAAGCTGGAGGGAACTCTGTGCAAAGTTCCCACATTTTGGACTTCAGAGAAACAGAATGAAAGTTGCGTTCAATGTTGTTATAGATAAACAGAGGATATTATGAAAGAAATATGCTTTTTAATCAGTCTATTGTAATGAGTTGGAAGTATTTTTAAATTACCCCATAATTTATATGTTATTTACGTAATGAGGTATTTCCTTATGAGTTGCTAATGACTATTATTGCCAGGAAGACATCTAAAATGCAGACTCATCTTGATGTTGCAGTATTTCTGTATATTCTTACCTAATGAAAAGAGGCAGCCCACCTCTTGCATCTCTAACTGCAAAATGAACTATATGTTTTGTAAAGTGCTTCTTGTTGTTTTCTTTAAATTAACACTTGTTTAAAAAAAAATGTCAAGGACTTTTTTAACATTATTTTCTAAATTCTTGGTAGCATTTTGAAAAGGAACATATAAAGACTAGATCTGTGCTCTTTTATCTTGTGCTGACAATTACTACCAAAATACTTTTGCTAAATTTGATATTCAGATAAGCCCTTCATATGATCTGAGAACACCACTGAGACACAAGTACATGTGAAGCAAAAGAACTGGTAACAGAATTACTCTGCCCTTCTTGTCTTTTTTAGTTCCTCTGATAATACGCATGTTGTCTTTGGGCAGCTGCTGTCACTGCTTGGGGATTTTTGCTCACTGCTTATTTTTTTAAAAGAACAATTTTTTTTTTTTTACCTTTTTTTTTAAACTTTTTTTTTTTACTAAGTAGTAGTTTCTGCAGGCTCAGCTTTCAGATCAGTAGGCTGAGCTGCAACAGGTTTTGTGTTGTACCAGTCACTACCAGCTGAGCTTTGAAATGAAATCTTCTTTTTGACTTTACCTTTTCTTTGGCCATACTCTTTTCCTCTTGATTTATTATCTTTGACAGACTTTTTAGTGCAAGTCACAATTATTCACATAAAAATCTTAACTGGAAAGGCTTCCCTCAAGTTTGGGAAAAAAGCGGTTCCCTTGGCAGTTCACTTTTTGCTTCTCTGCTGAGAAGACATCAAACTGAAATTGCTAGTTGTGTGCCTGTGCAGTGTGTTTATCTTGGAGAACAGAAGTACTACAGAAGAGCAAGCAGGAAAAAAATATATGGTGATAAGCTGCTTCTCTTTAAGAGGATGTATGTTTTTTGGGTTTTTTTGTTTCTTTGACTTCTACCTTAGTTTCTCATAAGCACTGTAACAAAAGGTTTGGTACCCTTAAGAAAATTGCTAGAAACTGACCGAGAAACTCTTTGTGCTGTCATTAGCTGTGATTCTGCACAAAACTTGAGTGGAATCCTCAATCTCTACTAGGTTTGTGTGTTTTTTGGGTTTTTTTAACTTTGTAGTTGTTGATAGTGAGCTGTG
This sequence comes from Acropternis orthonyx, assembly GCA_035583155.1. NCBI lineage: Eukaryota > Metazoa > Chordata > Aves > Passeriformes > Rhinocryptidae > Acropternis > Acropternis orthonyx. The sequence goes on along the minus strand of JAWWEU010000001.1, from coordinate 39,142,529 downwards.
TCACTTTTCACAAAGTCTGTGTCTTTGAAGGACCTAAACATTATGAAATCAGTGGTGGTCTTCTTTATGCCAGGTAAATAGGCTGTGCATCCAGACAAGGAATAGCATTTCAGCCATTCTGCAGTGCCTTGCCTATGCTATCCTTCAAGGTAACAGAGGCACAAGGAAAACCAACAGTGCATAAACAGCAGATGACACAAAAAAGCCCATCAAATCCCCCCAAAGAAGTGGCTCATGCATCAGCTACGCCTTGTCTCTGAAGGTAGCAAGCCCCCTCCGCACTGTACAGCTACGTGGGGTTCAATGCTCCAGTTTCAGCAGCAGTCACCTGACAACAACCGTAATCCTCCCTAAAGGCATGATTGGCTGGGTAATCCAACACAGCACAGCTGACCTACTCCTGCATCTGTGCATCCCCAAATTCCCTCCAGGAAACAGTATAAAAAAAAGTAGGCACACCACGCATCCTACTTAGGGATACCCATCAAGCTAGTTAAAACAAAAACAAAAAAAACCAAAACAAACAAAAAAAAAGCCTTTCTTTTAAATGAGGCTTTCTTTTTCTGAAAGCTGGATTCTTTGTATGCTGTGCAAACCTCACAGATCACTCTTCTTCCAAGAGTCAAAAGCTTTCTCTCCCTCTGAAACTGTTGCAGCTACATTTGAGAATTTGGGGGTTTATTGCAAGGTGCACAACGTACAAAAACGGAACTGGTGTATATTACGTCTGAGAATGTCAGTCCCATTTCCAGTAATTATTGACAGTTGTTACAGCAGTTAGCCATGGACCACATCTATGGAAATACATACCAGTGTTGGTGAAATTAAACATGAAATTATTCACATTCCTCTGTATT
>JAWWEU010000001.1:39107571-39141572 GCA_035583155.1 Acropternis orthonyx | reverse complement strand
GGGGGAAAGATGGGGAAATGAAGAAGCAAAGAAAAAAACAACAACCAAACAGTACAACAAACCAACCACGAAAAAACCATAGAGAATATTAGCAAAGCAATAGAAAGCTTCCATAAACAGGAGGCTGTGATTCAACCATTTAAAGTACAGCAATGAGTGTGGGTTTGCTCTAATACATTGTATTTGGACAAAATGTAAATTATCTGTTTTCAGATGCAAAAATTTTGTAAGTCTTTGGGGTGACTGGCTTAAAATGTGGAACAGTTATCTCTGTATTTCACATCTACAATATGTCACTTTATATTTTGTGGAATTTGTTCCAGTTACTTTATTTCTAATCTCACAAAAGAGCCAAAGAAACTTGGAAAAGTTTCCACCTGAATCCAATGGTACTTCAGCTAAATAAAAAAGGAGGATGTTTTATTGCATTATGGAGAAAAGACTGGGGAGAGGGGGGTTGAGTTACGAGTTCTCTGAAACATCCATAAAAAATTCCTGTTGCCCACTGCTAAAATATACCCAGTCTCAAATAATATGGATACAACAGACAGTGCAAGGACACAGGAGATAACTACCATATATATAGGCATGCAGTAGCAGTCAAAAGGAGCTCACAGAGCAGTTGCACCTGACAACTGGCTGACACTCTATTTACAACATATAGAAAATTCAGGATGAGCAAAGGGACTCAAACTATAACACAAAACTGACTTTTTCTGAAGTTTGGAAATTAGCAAGTCACTTAGGAAAAAAAAAAAAGCAGTCGTGGATACTGATGCATTTCTTATTTATAGTCAGAACCAACGTACAAGTGACAGACCATGAAAAAGCTGCTCTCACAATACAGTCACACAGATCTGAGACAGCCAGAGGAGAACGCTGGCAAGAAAGTGTGTATTTCTTTTTCTCTCCCCCCATTATAAGGACAGCAAAGTGGCAATGGTTTAGTGAGGATACATACTGCTGTGTTGCAGCCAAGGAACATAAACAGAAGAATGTCTCTAATGGGGCTAAAAAATAGATAGCTAGGGAAGAATATAAGAACAGGGTAGCTATAGAATGATAATTTCCCAGAAACCTTTCCCAGCATAGAACAATTTATGTCTTGGGACTTCTCCAGCTTCTTTGTGAGAGAGTAAGCAGAAGGCTGCTTTCTGCAGTGCTGTGCACAGGATGTGGTAGGCAATGTCCTTACCCCCAGAGTGCTCTTCTTTCTGTGATAACCCACACTTTGACTGTCTTCATGACCCAGCACCCTCCTGCATCCTTTTCTCTGACCTTGAATTCACTTCCACATGCAGTACAGAAAGTCCTGTGCCTCCTTAGTGCCTGAGAACTCGCTAAGAATATATGCATTTGTTTAGTCTCAGAGCTTCTGTGGGGGAAGGTATAAAACAGACATAAGGTTGCAGACTTTGCCATATAGCTATCCAAGTATATTGACAGGAGCTTGGAGCAGCAGATGCATAGACAGATTGATCCACAAAATGGTGGATGAAGTACAGAACTTTCACACCTAGTTATTTTAGGGCTTATTTCAGCCAGAATATCTATAGTAAGTCAGCAAAGGTCAGTCAGGACAGGAGCCATGATTCACAGTACTATCGAAACACCAGCTCAGCACTGAAGGCAGCTCTGAAACACTAGACATTACGAGAAAAGGAATAGAGAACAAAATAGAAAATGTCATTCTAGATAGCATCCACACCTTGATACCTTTGGTTCCCATGGGTGAAAAACAAACATACAAACAGCATGTCACAGCACTATAAAAGGCTCAGGGGAAAGCACCATGGAAATCCACGGTACAGAATCACTTCCAAGGACAGGCTGGAATCTTCAGCTGGCAAGGAGACATCCTGCATGGAGATACAGCTGAGGTTTTCAAAATCCAGATTGTTTCTGGAAGGGCAGACAAGGATTGGATTTACACTGTCTCCTCCAATACAAGAACTAGGGGCCATAAGATTAAGTTAGGCAGAGACAGAAAAAAGTGAAGATAAAGACCTTTTTGTCATTCAACATATTAGAACTGATTGGTTTTATTCCTTGCCAAAGTATGTCATGAATGCAAAAAACTTAGGAGCTGCACTTAATCTATTGAGTGCTACTAGATCAGACTCAATGTGCTTGGGGAATCCTGGAAGGTGAGTATACCTGGAATCTGGGAATATATAAGGAGAAGGATGCTTGCATAGTTTCTGTTCTTCCCCACACATTCTTTGAAGACAGGCTTTATTCCAAAGAAGCAAGGCTATTCACATTACTTTATGCTGTGACATCTTTGTTCTCCTGTACCAACCCATTTACAAGCAATAGGAATGAGGAAAGGAGCAAGAAAGATGGGCAGGAAAAAATCTGCCCTCCCCAGGAATTCTCCTATAAAAAATAGTAACAGAAACACTGTGGAGGAAGGTAAAACCATGTCTGTGCTTCACCAATTGGCATACCTTAGGAGGCCAAGTCCAAGAGAAAGGAGTCTTTGGAAGTGGAACTCTCAAGAGCACATCTGCATCCAGGTGCTCAGAGGTGCAGAATCTTTCCTCTCCAAGCTTACATTTGGAGGTGGCAGTTTTGTCCCAGACGAAATACAGTTCTTTGACTAGGAAGAAAGAGGCTTATTTTCATGAACAACACCCCAGTATGTTAAATCTCAGCCCTAGCAACCCAGACATGCTGAAGGGATACCAGCACATGGGAAGGCTGCCTCTTACTGCCAACAGGACACAGTTGCACGACTGCCCCAGTGCAGCCTGGATGCCTTCCGTCTTTACAGAAAGGGACTGAAAGTGTCGTATGCTATGGCCAACGCTTCTCAAAGATGTGGTGCTAGCAAGAGCCCCATTAAGGATTTCTTTGTCCAAAATGGAATGGAAGCTCTTGTGAGCAACGCTGCTTAAGTAGCAGCTTTCACAATTTAGGAGTAATTCTTAAAAGAAATGCTGCTGAAGCGTGCACCAGTTATATAGATACTCCGCTATGTGAGGATGTCCTAAAATAAAATGGGAAACAAAACGCAATAGGTGTTCTACCCAGTGATAAGCATTCAAAAAATCAGAAAGAAAAAAAAGTCCCAGTTAGAAACGGGAGGAAGGAGGGGGTGGAATCTGCACAGGATTACAGCTGCATCACAGGATAATGAGCTGTACAACTGGCAGTGTTAGGGAGGGAAGTACAGACCTCTCAGCATACCTCCCCCCATGCATGTGTAGTTCCCCCCAGTGACCTAATGTCACCACTTAAATTAGGGCTGTTGATCCTTTCTCAGGAGAATCTCTCAGCAGAAAGGACAGTTTAATAATCAGGATAAAAATCTCACTAGGCTCTCCAAAAAATATATGACTATACATATCACGGGAGACATTGCTCCTCTGCCTGACATAAAGAGTATCTTGAATAAGGCTCTTCACTGACTTCATAGAAAACACTGGCATTATTTAAAAGGTCTGTTGTGTATCACAGAATCTCAGTAGTAAAGTGTCTGAAGCAGAATAAGACCCTTTGTCATCACACAGCAAGAAAGACCTTATCAGCAAAAGTGAGCAGTGTAACTCAATCAAGAGCAGAGTAAAATGAGAGTGGATTCCTAATCATGTTTTTAACCAGCAAGTACAGCACTAATTATATAAGGGGGTTATTATTTTTAATAGAGAACCATCCCCTGAAAAAATATTTTCCTTATTTACCTACTTGCAAGATATGAAATTACCTCCTAGCTATAGCATTTATTGCATAATGACATCCTAACTACTCACCTCTTCACTGATTGTCTGTTTAAAAAATGTTTTAAGATGTAGCCAGCAAAGAGAAGAAAAATATGTTTGAGTTCCTTAATGTTCCTGTGTAATGTATAAAAGCAACTGAAATAAGGCTTAAAGTAATCTTCATTTTGGTGCTTCTTCCCCTGGAAGTCAGATATTGGCCACTGTTTGGAGGTGGTGACATTTTTGCTGTCAGTGGCTACTTACCTGACTTTTTTTAGTTTATGTCTTATTTTTGTACATGCTTCAAAGATTAAGTACAGGATAATTTTCTTAGCCACAGTTAAAAAGATAGGATTGATGAACATTTGACAAAGAAAGCTTTTCTACCAACTGCTCCAGTCAAACAGATGTTAATCGCCTACATACTCTTTTTATGTCTAATTTTCAATCATTCCAACAGCCTTTAAAAAAAAAGTACATATGAATTTCAAATGCATTTCTAATACAGAAAATCAAAACAGGAAGAATTTGAAGTACAATTTTTAGCCATCTCCATTCATCATAAAGAAAATGGATAAAAAAGTCTTTATTCTTTTCTACCTTTTCTTTGTCAACATGAAAGAACATTATTTTTCTCCAGTTCTGAAGTCTGCTGGGGTCTGTAGTGCAACAGTAGATGCTACCAAGGAGACAGACAAAAAATAAAAGTCTAAGGAAACCCTAAGACACCTTGAAGATTTCTCTATCCCAATGTTCCCCAAAACAGTTCAGCCGCTGAAACATTTCTTCAGTAGAGAGCATCTTTCACCAGTCACTCTTTGGGAGAGCTTCAGATTCACCCATCCTTTTGGCAACCGCCATGCCAAGCCTGCACTCTTAGGGCTGCTTAAGTCTGCACTATATTTCCTTTTATTCCTCTGGTAATGTGCTCTTTTCAGAGTCTCCCCAAAGCTACTGAGTGTAGCATAGAGCACCTCTGAAATGGATACAGTTTCGCTGGAGACTAGAAGTAATAAACTGATACCCAAAAAAATGTAGAGATAAATAAAAATCCACAATTCTTATGTGTTTAAAAGCATTGACTGGTGAATGCACAGGCTGGTATACATTACTTGTTCCTGCTGTATGAGTCAGTCAGAGATAGCTACACTTACTGTCTGTCATAAAACATTAAGAAAATTGCTTAGCTGGTTCATGACATTTCCTCACTCCAGAAAAGTATTGCATGTTTTTCTGCTTTATCTGGAAGCTCTGATTATCTGAAGATTTATTCAGAAAAGTGGAAGTAGTCTTAAGTCAGGTCAAATTTTTTAAAATTATTCAACTATTAATTTAAATGTTGGCAAAGTTAAAGAGATAGCTGAAAGTTAAAAAACAGATGGCTTCAAAATGGAAATAGGTATATAGAGGAGAAAAACACCACATAAAATATGCATCTTTGTATTTTTCAATTTTCTCTGATGCCTAACCCATTATACTCTCATTTGTCTGCCAGCGTCACCTTCAATATGTCTAAAATTAGTAGTATGAAATACTGAAACCTTAGTTGCAGTCACTGAAAATGACTGAGCTAAGGTGAAAATAGCTTTTCCCTTTCACTGCTGTGGAGGACCAGCAATCACGTCTTTTCAAAAAGAGTAGTTATGATCAGCAATTTACACACTTACACATTCTTCCTTATGCATATGTGTACTCACATTTGTTGATATAAATTTCAGAAAGCTCTGTTTTCTTTGAAAACAACTGAAATTTGGGCAAGGAGAAAGAAACTGAGGCCCCAGAGTAGTGACACCTGACTAAAATAGGTGGAAAAAAATACTACCTGTCTGTTTGAAAGACTCTTGTTTTGTTCAACCAGAAGCACACTAGAGAAGGAGTGAGAATTTTTTTTTTCCATGAAGACCTTCATCTCTCAGTTAGGAGAAGGGAATATAAAGAACTCTGCTAACAACACCAAAAGGTTATTCAGAAGCTCTAGAGAAACCTCACAGGCCCAACATTGTCCTTTCTGATATTCCTAAGGCAAAATATCACCAGGTCAGTCGTCATACACCAGAAAGTGGAGGAAGCAGTGAACAGAAGTGCAAGTCAAACACGGAGTCATGATGTAGGCTACCACCAGACTTTGAGGATTGCCCCAGCTGCCCCTGTTCAAAATGTGAATACTTGTGTGCCTGCACTTTTTTATAGTGATTAAACAGCTATTTGCTGCTTTACATTTTCAGGGTTTTTGTCCCCAGAGATTCTACACAAAGATACCTAAATTTGGTAGTAGGAATTATACTGTTTCCAGTTACTTCTTAGGCATATTCAAGAAAGCAAGCCATCCTTAAGGCTTGAGGAATATAGAACAAGATTACCAGGGAGATTGCCAAACATTGTCCACTATATGTTTAACCCAAGACAGAAAATCGTCTTGTTGGAACACCTTAAGTACAATGACTCCCTTGAAGGAAGGGATGGACTTCTAGCCCTAAAATGAAACTCTGCTCATGATGCAAAGTTATCTGCAGAGGACAGTTGTTTACTAAGTGTATGGATCAAGGTTATAGTAACCCCATACAGAGGAAATGCTCCAAGAAAAAGCATGCCCTCTGGCAGCTGCAGATCTGGCTCCAAAATCCCAGCAGTGCACTGCTTCCAGAAACACCACTTTGCCAAGTGCAGCATGATCTCCAAGAAGGCACAGCTATCTATGAAAAACAAGACTTTTATTTCACTTGTTCAGCATAGAGTGTGTGTGTAAGCCAACCATTGTGTGTTTTACTAGGTCACTTTTCTTAGCAGTTTTAACTTCAGTAAATTGATAGTTAACTCAAGGCAACAGACACATGAACAAGGCAGGAACCTGGAACAAATCTCCCATGACATTTCCCGTGGCACCTCAGGAGCAATGTCTGTGCCTTGAAAGACAGACATCTAAAAACATGATTTACTCCCAGGCGACTGCTATGGTTACAAAAGCTGGGAGTGAAGCTCCAATGATGAATATTCATCCCATCATGTTATCTCGCGCTGGGGTGGGTTTGACAGGAAAAGCCGAGGGCCCAAAGGGGAAGGGGCTGCTTTTTCCCCCGGCGCTGGAGGGAGAGGCAGCATTTTTCTCAAGCCTAGCCGCAGGGGGCAGTCGCTGCTGGGACTCCACTGCCCAGACTTACCAAGAGAGATGACTGCTGTAGCCCCCCAGGAGCCACCGCAGCCCCCGCTGGTCACTGCTGCTGGTGGCCGCTCTTCACCCAGGAGAGGCAGAGAGCTGCTGCCGCCCGCCATCTTCCCATGGAGAACCATTTGCTATGTTGTGTTTTTCTTTTATGTTTTCGGGGTTTTTTTGCCCAACTGCATGTTCCAGGAGACAGGGAGAAGCTTCTCTGCCAGTTTGTCTTTATGTGGGGAAACCATGTGGGTGCCTGGGGCTGGGCGACTAGAATATGATTTCTGCCTTTGTTGGCTTAAAGCGTTTTCCTTTGTGTCTCCATAGTTACTGCTATTTCCTTCAGTATATTGTTTTTTTTCACTTAAATCACTTTGTATTGTCCATTTATTATTGGAGGGGGCAGGGAGAGGTTAAAACTAAAGTTCTGTTTCTCTGGTTGGTTTGTCCAAAACCAACAGTGACAAATGGGAACGTACCCGACTCACTTGCAGTGCTGAGACCACAGGATGACTTATCAGAAAGATTCTGATACACCTCCATATGAACTAAATCTTAGTCAAAATATACCATCTTCACCTGGGGTTTTCTAGCTGACAATAAAGGCTAAAAGCAGTAATAGATGTATGGATGGATGTATATAGCTTCAGATGCATTCATCTGACTTAATTTTTTCCCCAGTGTTATGGACATTGCCACCTTCAGAGACTGAACCCTCTTGGGAACCACAGGTTGCAATAAGTACTGACAAAAGAAATTTGCCCACACTAGAAGTCTTGATGGTCTCAGCTATTTCAGTACAGAAATAAGCAGCAATCTCTTCCACATCCTTAATATGGAAACTGATAAACAAAATAGATACAGCAAAACTGGACATAAAATCTCCGCTACAGTTTAACTCACTTTGCAATAAAATAAAATATTTTATTTGTAGATATGACATACCTATTTGCATACCCACATGGGCTTTATAGTTATGTTCATAATTTAAATGTGCAAGCCCAATGAATTAGGGTTAGTTAAAATTAATTGATAGAGTTTTATAGTTCAGGTTCAAATGGACATTCTGTGATTTACTGAGGAGGAAAAGGGGATAGTTAGGATTATCACTGCCTCAGCATCACCTTGTGTACTGCAGAGAGCCACAAGACCAACAATGCTTCCTGCCTTGCTCTCCCTTACCACCTATGAGTTACTGAGGACCTTGCTGTGAGTTAGATAGCAAACTATGTGTATTAGTATTACATCAATAAACCATGCTCTCCAAAGACCACCTGTGACCACTCGCATATATATGAAGAAAGGGGAGAGGGTAACAGATTGGGGGTTTTGTATGCTTATCACCCCAGCTCATCCTATAGGTGTTTCTGCACTGTGACAAGTGACATTTCAAATTAGCCAGTTCCCCTCTGTCAAAAGACCCTGACTAATTGTCACCCTTCACCCCTGCTTCACCTTTCTTTAGAGGTTCTATGGTCAGGGAGACTGCTGTGATTCCATTCCTTCAGGCAGCAGTAAAGGGCTTTCTCTCAGGAGAAGTGAGGTCAAAGATAAGGTTAGGTGCACATAAGGCTGCCAAAGGTAGGGCAGCTCCCAGCACCAGTCGAATGCCAGAATATAATAAAGACAACACCTCTTAGATTGTCCTTTTTTTTTTTTTTTTTTTCCCAAATGACCAGGGACAGGTTTACAGCTCAATTGAGGTAAAGGGCCCAAATCAACACAAGTCTAAACTAAAGCTTGAGCTCAACTCCCTCTTTGGGGGAGCAATTGCACTCCCAAAACACACGAAACAGTATTAACCCTCAACCACAACAAACCAAAATATGTTTTGTTCCACAACGCTATAGTGTTCTGATAAACGACTTTTACCATCATGATTCTAAGCAATCCTGTACTCCTGTACTCAAGCCATTAGCCCTTGCATCCACTCCAATGTCATCACACAAATAATACCTCTTCCTCCACTTGCTTTTTGCCTTTGAGATGCAGGAAGTCTGCAGGGGTCTTTCTACACTTCCTCCAGGGAAGAATTCTCCTTTGCCACACAACTGATTATGAAAACCCCTCACTAATTTTCTAGCCTAAAATCTCCATACTTGTGGGTTGGGTTTTTTTTCCTCTACAGCTGTTTTCTGTCCTTTGCAGAGTCCTGTAATTCTGTCTTCTCCAGAGATCATTTTACAAACTCTTCTTTGTCCAGGTGAATATAAAAGCCCTGCACAAATTCCTCTCTTACAAGGTGGGGAAGAAGGAGGTTTAGTGGTCATTTATGTCCCCTGATAGAAGGAATGCCATTTCTACAAACAGTCACAAATTTCAGACACCTCTCCAGAGACTGTATTTTCCCATCTCCTTGGGAGAATCAGAAGGCTATGCTTGACCTATGGGTCCTGTAGTTCCAGTTCATGGCCCATTACCATTTAAAACAGACATGTTAGAAAAAACCTGTGGGTAGGATTTCTCTTCCCTCTCTACCCTCAACATAGAAAATGGAAAACAAAAAATTACCCTCATAAAGCTATCGATATTTCCAAAGTTTCCAAAATTCAGCTGTCCTAATTCTGGAATAAATTAGAGCAGTATAACTGCAGCTTTACGAAGGTATCATGGTCCCCAAGGAAAACACCTTTGACACACTGGTTGGGAGAAATTAGTTCCTCTCACTCTCATTTTTGTCACTGTCTGCAAAGGAGAAAATTAAAAAGAATAATCTGTCTCCAAACATTATTTTCAGCTTCAACCTGAGTCAGGATTTGGATGAAATGTTCCCCACCGTAATGAAGCCACTCTGACAGTTGCATACTTAATACTACTTTCCCTTCTGAGAGGCAGTGGGCACTGAATTTTTGTTTCCTCCTCTCTTTACTTTCTGTATGATTAATTGAGAAACCTCTTCCCTGGATGGCATCAATTCACCATAATCTCTGCTGCCTATTAAACAATTTCATTCCAGCATATCTCATTTTTTATTATTGAGGCATGAATGCAATCAGTCCAGCCCAGATCCTGGATACTTGTGAGAAACAACTGTCAAAGGCAGCAGCCATTTTTCTTCACAATTGATGAGTTACCAATGGTGTACATAAAGACTTCTATCTTCTTCTATTCCTAAGTACCTGTCAAATGCACAGTGTATCTAAGGACAGAGCAGGGAGGCTTTGTAGTCATTAGGGTTTTGCTTCTTTTTTCTATCACACTGATCTTATTACATCTTTGCTAGTGTTGCCATACTTGACTAAACCTTTGTCAGCCTGGCTTCTACAAAGTATCCCCTGGGAAGGGCTCGGGTTTTTATTCATTCCAGGACTGAGATAATTAAACAATCTATCAACTGTGAGACTTGCTAGGTTGTGATGCTGTCTTGTTGTCTTGACCTTAATGTTTTGGATGCTCTTAGCTATGACAGATACACCAACCATAACCATTCCCTCAAGGTTATGGGCAGTTTTGTGTTCCCAAGACAAGAACAACAGAAACATTTAGACTCTTCAAATTACTCAGTCCTCCACCATGTATCTGCAGTTCATCCACAGAACCCTGCTTTATACTGTTATTTGACCTGCTGTGTTAAGTACAAATGCAGTAAGAGAAGAAATGTCTGTCTCAAAGTCAGTTTCTCTAGGTCCTTCAGTTTATTTTACCCATTTTCCAAACTGCCCAGTTTATCAGAATCCTAACAGTGAGAACTCTTTCAGAAGAAATGCAGGATCTCTAATTGCTCAGTGATGGCTCCTTGTTGGGGAACCCTCTCACACCTATGCCTTTCTATCATACCAAAGACCTCTTAACTCCTCGGTGTGTGGTCATGAAAGACAACAGAATACATTTCAGCATGGGAGCTGATAGCAGAAGAGGCTCAGACTTACAAGTGAAGGAGCCCGGAGCTTTTCTGCAGCAGTGCATCTCCTGCAGCAATAGCCATCTCAGTGCAGCTGGTAACCCAGGTTTTCATGAGACTTTCTTTTCTTTCACAATGGAAGAGCAGAGATTGCTTATACAGCAGGAAGACTGGTGTCACACTTTAGCATTAATGGTTTGTGAGTGGTTGGTGTATGAATATTTTTCTCTGCCCTAATGACAGTGAATAGGCAGGCTGTAAAATGAAGTTCTGCACAAGGGAAAGCATTCCAGAATGTTCTGAAACTAAAATGACCATGCTGACAGCCAGCCCTGGGGAATATGCTGAATTAAGAGAAATAGCTGTTAGAAATTCTGTAGACCAATAGATCCCATGGAAGTTAATATCAAATGCAAGTGCTCAGTTGTACGGATAGGTGTGGGTAATCAGAGTCCAAGAGCCCAATTCTGAAGTTTGGATTTTGTAACAGATTGACAGCATAAATTCAGTTTAAAACACAGTATTTTCTCCTTCAAACTGAAAGAAGACTCAACCAGCAAAAGTAGTTAGATTCATCCCTGCTTCTCTCCATGTCCATACAATCTCATCAACAGCCATAGGAGGACATGTTTTATTGCTGGTGGAAACCAGACATATAAAAATGTACCAAAATAAGAAAGTGAGGTAAAAGCTGCTCTAAGCATGCTGAGCAAGCTGTTCCATCATATCTCTTCTCTGAATTTAAACCTCCCTCTTGTTTAAACTCATCAGTTTGAACATTCTGTTTGTGGAGTTTGCTCAAGACAGTCTGGTTTTCCTCATGCCCTTGCATTTCTGGGAAACTCACAATGGCTTTCTGAATTACTGCAGTCATATAAGATATATTGTATATTCTATGAATTGCTTAGTACAGTCTGAGCATACTTACTATGGCAATAAACGTATACAGTGTCTTTTTTTGTGTAACTTATCAAATAATTCATAAACAAATAAATCATATAAAAGCAAATACCATTTTTCAAACTATCATTAAATGCTCTCTATTTAAAACAAATGCTGGGAAAAAATATTAAAAGCCTAGCTCTAGAAATTGAAGAGGCACCATGAAAATGAAAATCTCATTTCTCCCTGAAAATCTAGTGCCTGTTATAGTTACAAGCATCTCCTAAAATTACTATAGGTGAAAGAAGAATTTTCTCTATTTCCTGCAGTTTGTTACATTGTGCATTTGACAGCACACTGTGTGTAGTCATTTATTAAATCAATTTCTGCTCTGCTGAGAATATTCTTATCAATGTCATGAAAAGAACAAAACAAAACAAAAAAGTATATGTTTTTAAAAAAGAATTTTTAAGTAATTTCCAAGACTTGCTAGCTACTGTTAATCAACAGAAATCAATGGATGCATATTGATTATTCTCTCAGAGACTGGTCTACCTGTTAACAAATGGTGTTATTAAAATCATTTTATATCAAAAGCTATATTTTCAATTTAATATTTCCTTGCTATTTGTCAAGATGAGAAGTACGTAAGAATAAAACCACAAGAAGGTGCAGAAGAGAAGTACTGGGACATCTGTTGCATTTCCCATTAGCCACTGCCTGTGGTCTGTGAAAGGTCCTTTGAAGAAGGCAAAGGCAGGGACAATGAAGACAATGGGACAATGAAGAACCACCTGCTGTAGAAGATGATCAGATCTGAGACCATCTGAGGAACCTGAAGCTGTACCAGTCTATGGAACATGATGAGATGCATCTACAAGTTCTGAGGTAACTGGCAGGGGAATTGGCCAAGCCACTTACCCATTGCATTTCAAAAGTCATGGCAGTCCAATAAAGTTCCCACTGACTGGAAAAAGGGGGAAATAACCCCCATTTTTTAAAAGGGAAATAAGGAAGACCCAGGGAACTACAGGCTGGTCAGTCTCACTTCTATGCCTGAAAAGATCATGGAACAGATCCTTCTGGAATATATGCCAAGGCATAGGGAACATAAGGAGGCAATTTTTGATAGCCAGCATAGCCTCACTAGGAGCAAATCGTGCCTAATCTATTTGGTGGTATTCTAGGATGGGATTACCGCATTGGTGGATAAGGCAAGAGCAATTGATATCATCTTCCTGGAGCTGAGCAAAGAACTTGATGCTGTCCTGCACAATACCCTTGTTTCTATACTGTAGAGATATGGATTTGACAAGTGGACCACTTAGTGGATAAGGAATTGGCTGGATGGTCACACTCAAAAAGGTGGTGTGTCACACAGGACGCATGTCTTACCCACCAGCCCCATAAGGGTATCTCAGACACTGCAGAAACATACTGAAGCCTCTAAACTGAAGCCTCCACGTGGAGCAAGGGTTCAGTTCTTGCCTCATGCTCAAAGTGAGAAACCCTGTAAAGGAGCCACTGATGGTCAGAACAGCACACTCCTACCATTTTCCACAGAAAGGAAAATGAATCTGTATTTCCTCCCCTACTTTTTCTCCTTTATTTTAAAGTGTCCTTTAAGTTTTGTCTTGTACCTTCCATATGTTCTCATATATCAATGCTTCCCACAGCTAGTTTGTGATATTAAAGATATGTTATCATCCCTAAGGATTAATCTTACATGGGGCCCCATGTGAAGTTCAGCTGCATTCATGATATTGCAGGAGAGAGTCACTGTTCTAATTCTGATTTGAAAACAACCCCCATGCCACTCAATAGCAAGCAAATAAACCTTATCAGGAGGACACAATTTCAATGTGACACTATGGCTTCAGGAACATATTTCCCAGCCAGCTATTGAAATTCTATAACCTGAATAGGAGAGGTACAAATGAGTTGGAAGGAAAAGCAAATCTTTCAAATTGCACTTCATTTTTCACTTCTAAAGTATAATGGTTGGCTGTGATCTAGAAGAGATGGATCATTACCCCAAACTGTAATATATCTTTGGCTCCCAAGTCAAAGTACTTACAGTGTAGGAGCTCATGTTGTGATTTAATCCCAGCCAGTAACTCAGCACCACTCAACCTCTTGCTCATTACCTGTCCCCAAGCCGGATTGGGGGAACAAAATTACAAGGGTAAAAGTAAGTAAACTCATGGCTTGAGATAAGCAGAGTTTAGAAACTGAAATAAATAACCCCTGAACAGTGGCCTCTGGCCAACCACCCTCCTGGTTTATTGCTGAGCATGATGCCATATGATATGGAATTGCACTTGATTCAGTTGGGATCAGTTGTCCCAGCTGTGCCCCTTTCCAATTCCTCGTGCATCCCCACCCCCCTCACTGGGAGATATATTAGTTAGTCACTACTTCTTAGAAATATTCTAAGTGTGTGAGGTTTTTCTCTATTATGATGGACCATAAATGTCGATCTCACTGTGACTGAACTAAGAATGTTTGCTGAATTTTGATTATTCATTTATGATATGTATTAAACTAACGTAATTATTTTTCCATATGAAGATAATATGTTTGCTATATATCCCAAGTCAAATTATCATTAGAACAGCAGGAACAGAAACAAAGTTGAGATAGACCAGGGAAACACTACATATTGATCAGACTGCTGTCTGGACCCAAATGCAGTTGCTGAGGCTGACTGGCTGGGTCACCCCAGCAGCTTAAGCTCAGCAGCATTTACTGCGCTGAGGAACTGCCTGTGTTGGAAATTATGTAATTTTTTAATTAAGGGTAACAGGTGGCTAGGTTTCTTTTTTCAGACTTTTGTCCATTTGATCTTCAATCCACCAAAGCTTTGAGTTTCTTTGGACTAGCTCTGATAAGTTTCAATAAACAAAGCTTGAGGGTGTTGAAGATTGGACATCTCGGATCTTAAATTTATGGTCCTTCAAAGACATGTTGGAGTAACCAGAAGATACAGAGGAGATTAATAGCCTAAAAGTTGGAGACTCTCTGTCTAAGGAAGAATGATAAGAGAAGCAAAGAATGGGGACCAGATTAGCCAATAAAGGATAGAATATTAATTAAATGAAGGAAATTGTGTAACTTAGAACCAACGGATGTTAATTTGTTTACTAAAATGTATAAATCCATGGAAAGTCTTAAAAGAGACATGGAGCTGGAATGATTCCCTACATATCTCTGGCCAGAATAAAGTAATGCCTGGCTCACTGAAAAGGCAGTGTTGGAGGGTTTCATTTCTTCCCAATACTTGCAGGCACAGTGCTTCAAGGAAGAGGCATGGAGAGAGCCATCCAGTCAGGGATGCTCTCAGGAACACAGGGGCTGCTCAGGTTACTCCAGCAGTGGGCCAAAAAGGAAGGACAGGACAGAGGTAGGGTGGGTAACAGGCACGTCACAAATTTTCTTTGCAGTGTCCTGTAGAAGTGGCTGAGAGTGGAAAAACCCTGAGAAAGACTTTCTGGAGATGAATTTTTCCATCATACCTATGCAAAGCCACTCCAATCCCTGGAGAGGCCTCTAACATAAATGCTTTAGCTGACACTCTGCAAGAATTTTTCCTCCTCCTTTTTCATCAGTATTTCCTTTAGTAAAGTTTCAGTTACGGTGCATAAATCAAACACATAGGGAATATTAGTCCCATCCTTATAAAGAATAATTTACTGTGATCAGTTTTTCTGAAATTTTGGTGCATGACGGTTTGTTGCCTGTTCCTGTGCAAATGATACAGTAAATCACCCAACCGAGCAGCGATTTCCCAGCACTGTCTTTATATTTCACCTGTGCTGGAGCAGGGATTTTTCACTCATAATATTGTTTTCAGCCCTGTGTAGTGAGTCTACAGAATAAGCACCTGAGCCTGCATCCACAGTGAGTTCTCTCTATGCTGTTTCTCTGATGGGAAGGACAAGTGACTTCCTTTTGTAAGAACACAAGGGTCCACCACATGGACAGAGACTTTTTAAACACTTGCCAATTGTTCAGTAAATATCTTCATAGGCTTATCCTGCGGCCATCTGCCTCTCCCTCTACAACATAAAGCCATTGTTCTTTCCAATCGCATTGGCAGGATGCTCCTGCAGCAACTCTGAAAAGCTTTGGAAATAGGAAAAAGCAGCCTGAAGGACCCCTGCAGCATGCTTAGTGCCCTCAGCTCAGTGTTCCTCCAGGGGCTTCACAAAATAAATGAGATCTATGGGGTCCTGAGTGTAGACAACATTTGTTTGCTGTAGGCTTGTACAGTTAATGCAGTGAAGAAGGTGATGACTATAGTAGAGTAATTTGGTTTTGGTGAGAGAGAGATCCATTGCTATTCATCAATAAACAGGCAAATAACTTCAAAATACACCTGAAGAATATTTTAAGGGTCTATAGCAGGGGTGGTTGTGGGGTTTTTTTCCGCAACATTGGTAGCATAAACATCACAATGAGAAAGATACCCATCTACAAATACATATTTGACTGATCTTTTGGCTTAAAATAACACGTAGGTTATACTGTGCCAAATTACCCATAGTCTTCAGCAACCAAACTATATTGTCCTAGGGAACAACATAATGTTTCCATCCTTTCTTTTTATTTTAAACCTCTATTCCCTCTGGAAAGTGCATTCTATATTCCACTGTAACCTCAACTGTACTCACCTCTGCACTGTATGATCCTGTAATGAAAAAAAAAATGTTTATTTTCCATTTTATCATATAACTCACTGCACAGTATGTTTTAGCTTTCGTGTATAAAGTTATTTTAAGACCTCATGAAAAGCCTATATATGTGAAAACTACATGATTAAGGCTTTGCGTTGTGGATGTTATAGACCGTTTAAGTGTGTAGTCAAGTCTAAGGACAAAATATAATGGTAGAGAAAGGGACTGTATAAGGAATGTTATCTGGAGTTACTGTCCATCTCACAGTTTCTGTTTGTTTCATCACACACTATTCCACTACAAATTACTAGAAACAAACCTTTTCTGTATAGGTACTTCCTAGATACCAGCCTATGATTTAAAATATACATGCAAACACCTTGATGCATGTAATCCTCCTTTGCCCTTATTTCCAGGACAGTATCACACTGAGCAGTGAGAAGGAGAAAAATAGCACAATAAAAGCATTTGGAAAAATAAGGAAAGACAAGACACCCAAATAAAGGCACCATAGTGTCCTCAAGTGTCCATCACTATGACCTCTTATCTGGCAACAAAGAAATAAAACATTTAACAGTAGGTGGGTGATGCAGTAGGCAGGACCAAAACCTGTGGTGAAAATGGAAAGAAATAATTTGATGGCAAATTTCTTAAATGTTTGCTAAAGAGAAGCAACTGTCAACACCAATCAAAAGACAACCAGCATGCAAGTCAATAGAAGAGAAAAGAGAAGATGGTAACTTAATGTCATCCCATTTGCCACTGAAATTGTTCAGAGTTTCTGCAGGAAAGTAGGATGGTCCCTGACTGGCTGC
The DNA here is from genome assembly GCA_035583155.1 of Acropternis orthonyx. Taxonomy (NCBI): domain Eukaryota; kingdom Metazoa; phylum Chordata; class Aves; order Passeriformes; family Rhinocryptidae; genus Acropternis; species Acropternis orthonyx. The sequence continues at coordinate 39,124,503 of JAWWEU010000001.1, read as the reverse complement.
TATCAGACTATTAATGAATTAGAAGAAAACAATAAGGTGTAGAAATCAGAACCTGGAAAGACCTGCCCATCATCTTTCCTGAAGATAAAGGATCATGTCTGATCCTCTTAGTAGATACTAACAGCCTCAGTCAGGTTCAAGTTTGCTGTTTCCTTACTCACATACCCATTTAACCAGAGTACCTGGCTGCTCTAACTTTGTCAGTCAAATAAATCAGTGTCACAATCATTCTGCTTAGTGATCTTCCACTGCCAACAGATATTTCATGTCTGTACTGTGTCAGTGCTCCATAAACTAAGCGTATTGAAAGGAGCAACTGGCCAGTCAAAGTAAGTTGACTGTCCTGTTCTATTCCACTCTGGAGCGGCCTCCCCTCGAGTCCTGCATGCAGTTTTGGGTGCCACAATATAAGAAAAATATAAAGCTATTAGGAAATGTCCAAAGCAGGATCATGAAGATGGTGAAGTGCCTTGAGGGGAAGCCATACAAGTAGCAGCTGAGGTCACTTGGCTTGTTCAGTCTGGAAAAGAGAAGACTGAGGGGAGGCCTCATCATGGTCTACAGCTTCTTCATGAGGGGAAAAGGAAGGGCAGGCACTGATCTCTTCTCTGTGGCGATGAGTGATAGGACCCAAGGGAATGTCACGAAGCTGTGTGAGGGGAGGTTTAAGCCGGATATTACGAAAAGGTTCTTCACCCCAAGGGTAGTTGGGCACTGGAACAGGCTCCCCAGGGAAGTGGTCATGGCAACAAGCCTGCCAGAGTTCAAAAAGTATTTGGACAATGCTCTCAGAAGTATGGTCTGATTTTTGGGGTAGTCCTGTGCAAAGCCAGGAGTTGCACTTGATGATTCTTGTGCAACTTGATGATTCCCCTCAATTCATTATATCCTATGATTCAGTGATTCTGTAACTCTGAAAGAGCAAACCACATCCTGCTTATGTCACAAGATTGCAAAATTTAACACTGACTTTTCAGGAAACCTTAAGCAAACTGGGTGTGGATGTGAAGTTAACAGCTACTTTCTGTTAAGTCTTCAACACTTCAACAATTTGAACATATGGGCAATCCTCCTCGACACCCTCAACTCTAGAACTATTTCTTTAGGGTTGCTTGTTATATGCTAGACTTAATTACAATTATTTTTTGTCACAAGATCCCTCTCAGGATCATGGGATCCAGGTTCGTTCAGAGAGGGCCATATTCAGCTCCCAATTGAGAAAAAGCCTTCATTTAATCATACCAAAACAAGAACCTTGTCAGAAGAAGGAAGTGTCATCAGTGACAACAAACAATTTGCTGATCACTGGTCCTCCCACCTGCCCAGCAGGTTTGACCTTTTACACTGGCACAACCTGCTCCTGGACTGACCCAAGACAGCATGCTGTCAGTCTTCATGGGCTCTGACATGTTAGCCCATGCTCCAGCTCTGATATGCAAATACATCAACTGCTGTTTGGCTTGGCAAGTCTTGCTGATAAACCATGAAAGTATTTAGATAATAAATATCAAACTAAGTTCAGTGAGACTTGGAGGCCTGAATAATTTCATGGAATTAGACCTTATTGTTTTGTCATGTTCAGGTTTATGTATTTTATTAGGCTTTCTTTCAGCTCTTGACCTGCCCATCTACTCCTCATTTTAGTTCCCTCTTAACACCAACATTTGCTTTCAGTCCTTCAGATTTACACCTGTCAAACTTGCAGCCAGAGAAGCCTCCACTTGCTAGCTGTAACATCTGACTCCTTTAACTTCATGTTAAAATCTTCTCAGTTCTCTAGTCATTTTTAGTTTCCATCTTAAACAAGCCCAGATTCATCAGGATCTATCTGGCAGTTATGTGTTCCAGACTGAACACAATGTGCTGGCTGAGGTTATACTGCAGTGATAGAAAAAAGAAATATAACTACACTGCTATGAAACACGCCACCTTTGAATATGAAACTCTGAATAACTCTGGCCTATTTCTCCTGGTGTACTATATCGTGAAATTAACTGCAACCACCTTCCAACATGATCAGTTTCTTCTGCTTCATCTTGCCAGTGAGCCAAATTGTTCCAGACTATTCTTCCTCCAATTTAATCTTGCAAGTTTTCAAATTGTGATTAGTAACATGATTTTTTTGATCCTGCAGATGTCTAAACAACCTCAGAATATACATACTCTCATAAATCTATTGGCCTAAGTGGTGCTATGACAGTTCAAACTGGCTGCAAGTCTATTCTAAAATATAGTAAAGTTTGCTCCTGATGTCAATCAAGATAAAGATTGCCATGGGGATAAAAAATTTTTCATGTGCTTTGCTGAAAAGAAAACTTCACTCCAGCAGCAGAAGTTCCCACTAACAAAGAATTTGTAGTGATATTTCTCCTTAGTAATCATTTCTTTCTCTGAGATAAAACCAAACTCTGTGTGTTTATGTATTTTTATATATGTTTAGCTACATATTTTATAATAGTCATGCCATTCTCAAAGAAATTAAATTCACAGATCTGAGAGTCAGAATGGCACCCTGCACTTTACAAGCACTCATTGCTTACCAGTACACGTCCATGAACAGGCCACGAGGTATCAGTGATTACATCTAATCTTAGATATTAATATAATCATATTCCCAGAAAAACAAAATGTGTAAAACTAATTGTGTTATGCTTTAACCTATACCAAGCTCATATGTTCTCTCTTGTGCAAGCATTTCTCCTACTGTGTACTATTTTAATTAATTTGCTTTTCTGGCTATAGAAGGAAATATTACACAAATCGAAAGCAAATAAGCACAGAGTTTTAATCCCCTCACCTTTTCAGATTTGCAATTCCCAACCCAATAAACCTCTAAAAGCACTCGGATTTTCAGCTAAGTTGTTCCAAATCATCATAGTCCTCTTCTGGGCCTATGCCATGGCCTCCTTCAGCAATATTTGTTATAAAGGTTAATGCTGAAAGCAAGCCTGTAAGCACCTCTTCTCTCTGATACTTCTGGAACCACAGAGAACTTCTGGAACTCCTGCTGTTCCTGCTGGGAATGGAATTTTGAAACAAAGTCAGATATGACTGAATTTATCTTTTCTCCAGTCAGCCTTTGGCAGCTTCTGTTTTTCCCATGCCTAAGACTTTGTCAATGAGTAAGGTATCCCTTCTTTCAAGGCACTTGCAATAATAACATACATAATCAGAACAACACATGCATCCAGGAAAACTAAAAGAAAGAGATGCCCCAAGATTATAAATGCAACTAGTAGAACAGTAGCAAACAAAAGAAACATTATTGAAAAATGCTTGATTTCTCAAATACCCCATACTGGTATGGAAATATCCTTAAGTGCTAAGATCGAAGTGCGGGTTACACAAAACTTCAACAGTGAGAGATCAACTTTTGCTGAAAAACCAGTATGACTTAAGAAACAGCACCCTAGACTCCTTTGTAGCCATTTGATATTTTCTTCAGCACCTAATTTGAGCTAGAGCAAAAAACATCACTTTTCTCTATCCCAATTTCCTTTCTGTAATAACAAGGGCAGTAGCCCACAAACTATTCCCAAGAAGCACTGTTTTAGCACTACAGTTCTCCAGTGCCCTGCTTTACATTGATCTGACAGTAGTGGGGGGTTCTAAGATGTTGTGAATGAGCCTTAATGAGAGTCACAGACCAGTCAGGATTCTATTCCCACAGGTCATTAAGTGTCTCCAGGGGTAGAGCAAGAAAGGAGTGGAGTTGTACAGTCATTGAAGTCTAATTGCTATGAAGGTACAGTTTCTTTAAAACTAGCACATCAAAAGCAGCCCTCTTCTTCCTTTCTTTGTTTAATGTCAGTAGTAAAACTGCAGACTTTCACTCTAAGTGGAGTAGGTTCAGTCCAAACAAAAGTAAAAATCAATTAATGGCAATTAATTAACATTCTGTACAGTCCATAGCACAGAACTTGTGCCTCTTACAATATTTCTTACAGCAGCTTAAGCGAAAGTACAGCAAATAATATTACTATCTGGGCAATGTCACTGAGTAATTTTAAGAAACTCTCATCTTTTTTTCAGTATAACTCACACAGGAACATATCTAACTTTTATTGTTATGATTCACTTTACTAACTCTTAGAAGTACCTTAATCCTATAGACACACTGGCTGATTTCAGTGAGACGTTAATTTGTTTTTATAAATGTACTACAATCCGAGCTCCACTCTGATGTCATTGGGGTACACTTAATGTTATTTTGTTCATTTCAGAAGCCTTATCCATTATGAAATCAATTCCATTTCCCCAGTGTCTGGCATATTACATTTTGGGAAAAATAATGTACAAATACTGTTAAAAGAATTCTAGTTCAAGAAGCTAAATTCTGAAAAATTTTTAACTTCAAACAACAATCCATAAACTCAAATTTCCAAAGCAGTCAGAGTAAAGATTAATGAAATATTAAAAGTACTCAAAACGTCTTGCATTTTGAAGGTATGACCATTTGATTCTAAGACAAACATCCCACAATCAATACAACCTTCATGAATATATTAAACAGCTGTTCCAGTTCAATTTAATAAGCTCCCAAAACGTTTTACCTCAAATACTGAAGTCATGTTAGCAATAACTCCACAAGCATTTATTGTATTTAGATAATTCATTTGAAGTTTAGAGAATAGGTTTAAAATATCTGGGCAATTCATGTTCTTATAAAAGCAAACTACAGGAAACACAGCATAACCTTCATTCTTCATTGCTCAGAGACTGACTAGTGCTCTTAGCAACTTGATCTCATTGAAGATGTCCCTGCTCATTGCATGGGAGTTGGACTAGGTGATCTTTAAGGTCGCTTCCAACCCAGATTATTCTATGATTCTGATTTTCAAAGCCATCTAATATCTCATTCTGCACACAGCTCTCTGCTTATTCAAGAGTATCTTGCTTATCTTCTGCACCGTGAAGCTGGTGCAGAAGATCCCTGCAGGACAATCCCACACCCTGAACTGCAGGAAGGAGGTAGTTCCTGGGATCAGCTGGCCCCATTCCTCTAGCACACAGCTGCAAATATCCTCCAAGGTGGAGGTAGGAGAAGGTGATAAGCAACATCATCTCCCACTGTGCTCTGCTTCTCACAGTCCTCTCCCTTTGGTTCTGTCATGTGGCAGTGCCCTTTCAGCTTTCACATGTGGCAACTTCTTATGGCCCAAGAAAGTCCTCTTGTCTTTTCTAGGTGAATGGATGAGATGGTATATTGCAACTGCATACAGGTGTATTTCTAGATTTATATTCCATCTGTCAATTGTCTCAGACCATATGAGCAAAATTTGAGACTACTGGAACAGGGAGAGCTGGAATCTCCCACAGTCACACTGACTCTGATATTGGGCAGTGTCAGTCATGTCCTTCAGTTTATTTCTGCCCTTAAACCTAATCTAACACAATCAGTAAGAATCCTCTGTTACACCGTTTCCACCAGACACTCTTGCTATTCTTTCCATCTACCCTCAGTCTGGCAGCAGGAATGCATCCCAGTAAGATCACGAACCTGGAAAATGTCATGGATATTCGGGAATCTTCACAAATCTGAGAGAAGCAGGCAAGAGACTTTGACTCTTTCTGAGATCTCGTCATGCTTATTGTTTTCATAAATGGTTCAATGTATCCTGACAACCAACTTATTATTGTTTATCTGATGCTTCCTCCATGCTTAGTAAAGAATGTTACTGCCTATAGCTCTCTCTGTTTTTTCTTTCTGTATGTTGTCTTTAAGGGTAAAAGTATCACAGTGAACTAATAATAGATCTGTTTATCCCATAAGAGATTAATGTCTGATTACACTGAAGTATCAGAATTTTCCAGACCAAATTTTCTGACCACAAAATATCAAATAAAATCTAACGTCGGATGAAAATGTAGTTCTAATACATCTGAAAACTTCTGTCACTGCACAGATCAGTGATACCACTTTGTTCAGAGAATGGTAATGATTTTTTAGAAGAAATAATTGTTTAGCACTCTTTAACAGAAGACAAACACCAATTACCTTATAACTTACCTGATCTTTGCCTGATGGTTTTAAAATACATGTATCTTTTATTATTATATTACTTTTATGTATAAGGTTACAAATTACCTGTCAAGCAATCCTATTGTGCACAGATTTATATAACTCATTTTTATGATATATATTAATATTTGCTTGCATGTTGTATGGTATTGTTTTGTTTTATATTAATAAAAACACAGATCTTGAATTACTTTTAGTGAATTTCTATCACACAGAAATATAGGAGTCCAAGGGTTGTGTTGATCACGCTCTTCACTGTACATGCATTTCTTTGCTGGATTTTTAAAATAATTGTTATTTTCAGGGCTGGACTTTGTTACTAAAATCAGGCACAATATTGCTACTCCATTCACTCAGCCACAGAGCTAAAGGTTTCCATCCTGTAAAAACATACATGGGGACATGTATCCAGACAACCTGATGCTTTAACTTTTGGAACAGTATTTTTTCTGCCATCACTTACATTTGGCATGGTGCAGAAAGAGATCTATGATAAAAGCAACAAATGTGCCTGGCAGTCAGAATCATAGTAAGGAGAGCAGAGACATTCGTGGCCCTACAGTGGAGGGGCGTGACATGCTATCTGTACCACCAAGCAAATTCACCAGCAAGGAAAGGACTGAGAGCCACAGAGCCAGTTCACGTTTTCTGCCCCATTTTATTTTCATTTTCCTTGGAGATCCTGAGATTCTGCTGAAGAAACATCTCAGAATATAAACTTTTAATCCAGGTTTGCACTTACCCAAGAGCTGAGAGGGAACTCCAAACTTTTGCTCTCTCCCACTGTGCAAGTCAGCCAGAGCTTTGCCCTAAAGGGATGTCTTCTCCAGCACAGCACTGCAAAACTAGCATACAGCAGCTTTAAATGAACTATCCCAGGTGCCAGCAGCAGACTCTTTCTACACGGAGTGCCTCATAATGTGAATTAACCTATGCTTTGGACTGCTGCCAGCTCCTGCATCTCTAATTTAAAGCAAGCCTGAATGTTTCTCTACTGCATAGTAATTTCTTCCATAGCTGTGAGATTAAAATCCTTTAAGCAATAGATATATCAAGGATCAAGAATATCCACACCCTAAATGACAGTGCATGCACTAAGTCATCTCTCATCTAACAGATTTTATAAGTCATATGAACATCAGAGGCCATCATTCTTACCTGTGTCAGTATGCAGATTCAGAAAACAATATTTTTATTGTCTTATTTTCATACTTTCAAAACACACTGCTTTAAATTGCTGTTGGATAGCAAAAGCTCCATACATATCCATCATTACCACTGGCTAACTAAGAACCACCATGACTGCAACCTCCACCTAACACAGTGAAAACAACTCTTCTCCATACTGAATTGTCCTTTTTCTCGCACTCCTATTCCAAACAAGAGCTCTCTGCATCATCATTTTGCAAGCTCTTCTGGAGTTCCTCACGCAGTAATCCTGGGGGAGGGGTTGAAAACACAGTACACAGAACTGAAAGGATCATCAGGTCCATCTTTTTGCAATCACGGGCAGCCACGATGTGCAAATGACTCACATGACAGCCTCCTTCTGCAATGTGCAGCCAATGTGCCCTGGGTACTGGGAGGCCAAAGGCTTCAGATGACCTTTGACAGCCAAGGTGTAGCTCCCTGTGTATTTGAGATATACAAGGTGAGTACAGGGAATGCAGAAGGGTGTAAGAAATTCATATGCTTACTTGAGTTAGACACAGCTGATGACAATGTTCGGCACCAAGCCACAACAGCAATTGGATTTACAGCTCAAGTTTGAATTAAAGATCATCTCTTCCTCTACAAACAACTGTAAATAATTTGAAGAAGATAGTTATCCACTATATGTGGTGAGGCCACATATTCTGGGAGTGGTGTTGGTAAGAAATATCTTGCATCTCAGGTTCTGAACCAGGTTTGGAACATTAAGACCTTCTTCAAAGTTTATGTCATTGATCATGGCAAGGTTCCTCAGCAGCATTGCTGTCCTTGCAACTTCACATATTTCTCCTGCACAACTGAAACACTAAGAAGTTAATACAAAAAGCTGGGATGAACTCTGGTATTTACATTTCACAGTTTTATTATTCCTACATAGAACAACTCCTGATGAACTCCTCCCTGAAAAATTCTATTGAAAATATATAGGTGTAATTCACACTTTTTGGTCTTGCATGGTCCTGACAACAATCTTATGCCTCTAAGGCTTGGCATTCCCATTTAGGCTTGTGTATTGGGTCTGGCTGCAATGGAGTTCATTTCCCCACAGCAGCCCTCACAATGGTGTGCTTTGCATTGGTAGCTAAAAGGATGTTGATAACACACCAGTGTTGTGGCTGCTGTTGAACACAGCATCAGTACTGTAACATTTCTTCCCCAGTCAAGGGCAAGATTCTGGGAGGGGTCACAATCAGATCAGCTGACCCAAACTGACCAAAGGGATATTCCATACCATATGACATCAGCTCAGATACAAAAACTAAGGCAAGAAGTAGGGAAGGGGGCACTCATTGTTTCCAATGGCTGCCTGCTAAGAAACCATTATGTGTGCTGAAGCCCTGTTTCTTGTGAAGATGCTGGTGGGAAGTAGAGAATAAACCTTGTCATTTTCCACTTCGCTTTTGCACGCGCAAGTTTTGCTTTAGTAAACTGCTTCATCTCAACTCATGGGTCATTCTCCATCTTATTCTCTCTCCCCTGTATGGCTGGGAAGGGGAGTGATAGAGCAACTTGGTGGGCACCTGGAGTCCAGTCAAAGTCAGCCCACTACTGTTTCTCTCATCAAGAGTCCTGGCTGAACTTCATGGTGTTTACCCACCTTATCTGCCCATGTGACAGATGTGTCTAATCCTTCCAGCTCCAGAAAAGGTCTTGAGCCATGCTTTCTGCCTAATGTCAGTGGTAGGCCACAGAGTAGGTGGGAAACAATGCAGACAACCATCAACCATCTCCATGATACTTATATCCTTCCACTTTTCCTAGGAGTATGAACTACTGATCTTGATCAGCTCCAAAGGCCCTCTAGTAAACAGGCTTTATTAAAACAGCCTGGATGTTATTGCTATCCAGTAGATTAGATGTCAATGAGAAGTTCCTGCTCAGAAGAGGCTGGTAGACTATCACAATGCATTTCACTCTACTAAGCTCCTCCAGCAAACACTGACCATTTGAGTGAATTCCCTAACTATTGCACAGTTCAGTGACTATGAGCAGCCATCTGCTGCGGTCAGTTCTTTAAATAGCTAGGAGCTGTAAAGATGGACAAAAGTAACTTGTTGGATGCTTTCCCATATCCCTGTAAGGCTTTAGGCAATCTCTGCTTAGCTGATGCATGCTTGGCATATTTGCCTGAGCCTCTTCCATTAATCCCTTTTACACTTTGGAGAATCTCTGCTATATCAGCACAAAATCTTATCTCAGTCATTAAAAACACAGCCTGGTTCCTTTGAGACCAAAACTGTCTGCTCCCTATTGCACCCCCATGGGTACTTAGGTCTTTTCTTAGGTGTGATGTGCAGTGTTGTTTATAGTGCTCTAGGTACATTCTAACAAAGTTATCTAAAATAATACTATCTTTCCTGATTTATATTGTACTCCTGGCAATTCTATTTGCCTTCTCCAATACAGAAGCACAGCAGGTTGAAGGCCATGGGGAGTATCTCCATAATAACTCCCCAAATTTATTACAAACTGCTAGTAACACGCTGCAGTGACATTCTGTTTGTTGCCTCATTGCATTCTTTGCTATTTCACATTGTCTCTTAGAAAAAGGCATTTAAATTATTTAAGCCCTCTGTGTTGAACTTCATTGTTCTTCATTATTTGCTGTATTTCCTGCATTAGTATCATATCCACACCTGAAAATTCAACTCTCAATAGTATCAGGTAAACCATTAAAAATAACAGAAAGCTGAGAAGGGTACATTGATGCTAGTGTTCCTTTATGCTTTCTATTTGCAGTAAATCTGTCCCATCCTTTCCTACAGAGGACTTTCATTTTGTTGAGCAGTTGTTCTTTCTTCTTCCAAGGCTTAGGCATTACAAGAATTTCTTCTGTTCTTGCCTGTAGCTATATTTTTTTTTTCTCCATGGCAGACTTTTTTTTTCTCTATAGCAAGGCAGAGGAAATGGCATAAGCAGTGTTCATCAAAATGTGTATTTGTAACATGCAATAACCACTCAGTGACACTGAAACAGTGGGGGTTTTAATTAATCTATCTAAAAACATATTTAAGTGACTTACTATAGTGTCAGAATATTTTGCATCACACTGTGATTTATTTTAAAAAACATATCCCCATAATTTGCTGCAGAATATGAAACAGATCTGAAAACATATTTAAAAAATTAAACCTCAAACTTCAAAACAAAATGCAATAAAAAATTTTACAAGCAAGCTAGTGAAGCAGAGATGTATTTGGAGGCAAAGTGATTCTCAAGTAGGATGGTTTTACCAGATGATGCCACTACTTGACATGACCAGTATGCTAGAAAACTTCGAGGTAATCTGAAAGGAAGGTAAGAGATGTCAAAATGGAAGACAAATTTTTTAGAAAGTCAAAATGCTTTTTAAGAGTGTCTTAACAGAAATATAAGCCAATAAATTGTCCATGAAGATTTCAACTTTTTAAAATGTTAGTTAAACTCTGGGTCCGGTCTCCCTTAGTAGAGCAGTGAAAAATGCACTTGTTAATATATATCTTGCTGCGGTCTATTCCTTCCTGCCTTTATGTACTTGTGGGAGTCAGACTGTAATTCAATATATTAGGGACCAAATGAACAGGACTCCATTTATGGATGTGGCTGTCCACACTCCCTACAGGCAGTACACCAGTAACAAATCAGGTTTAACTCCAGGATAGGCTACTCCCCATTCACTTCCAATGTCAAAGACATTTGCCTTTGTCTTCAAAATAACTAAATTTCAAGTCAATTTACATTAAAGATGAAATTAATGTCTCAGAACCACTACAGTATTTGCAATCTGCAGGAAAAGATACAGAGTTGAGTACCCAACATGAATTATATAAGTGCTAACCAGAACAGCTACATGACCAGCTTTCAGTGGAAAAACAAAATAGACCTGGTGTGCCTTGCTTTAGTAATTGTTACTGAACATGACCCTTCAGGAAAGGCATTTTCACAAGCATAACTTCTAGCAGAAAAATACCAATGCTCTCTTCCCCTTCCACAATCAAAAAGGAAATTGACTAAATTTAAACCAAAATTTGATTTCAAGTAGGTTTTCTATCAAAAAAAAAAGGGGTAATAGGCTTTCACACGACATTAATATTATATTATCCTTAAAAATAGCTGAGACAAGTCGAGATTAAATTACCAGATCATGTTTTTAACATGGTAGGGATTGAATCTTGCCTGCTAGAAGCCAATACCAGAGCCATAACCACAATCCAAATTTTCTTCTGTTCTTCAAGTAATTTCAAATTATTCCCTCTAGACATGTAACTGGATCATTTAATCACTCAAGTAAATTGATTAAAAATGTTACCTTTCCCAAAGACCCTTCTATTACAATGTCATTCCAATGAATGCAACCTAGAATTATCAAAAAATTGATCACTTTAACTACAAATTTCACAAAAAACATATTCCTGTTTCACACATTAAATATTCACAACTGCAGTCAAAAATTATCTTAACCCTGAATCAAATTCTATTGACATGCATGGAGTGAAATACCTAGAAATTTATTATTGAGGTACCAGGTATTTTATCCGAATGTGCAACAAGCCTCAGCTCTGCGTCATGTTCAGACAGGTAGTGACAGTAGCATTTTAATTTATATTGGAACATGGACAAAATTAAACATATTTTCACATGAAAGTCGAACACTGAGAAAAAATAAGAGATTGAAAAGGAGGAGCCATGGCACATCAGCCCTAAACAAGCAGCTTGCAAGGGAAAGCTGTTAGATTGTGATGATGTGTAATTAACCTCAAATATGACAACTGTATGCCTTCTCAAAAAAAAAGAAAAACAATCATGCCAAAGCCCTATCTATATAGGAGTCTAAAGTTTCACTATCTAGTATATTCAAACAGAAGAAGTGGAAAGTTTATCAAAAGATAGCACCTATCTTCTATTTTAAGGGTTGACACATCCAATTAACCTCAACGCTTCTAACACAAATGCCCTCCCAGTGTGAGAGCAGCTGTTTTGGAGTGGTCACCTTGGAGATTGCTAGATTTCTGGAAGTGTCTCTAGGAGCAGAGGTCCCTGTGACTTTGAATGAAGGCATGAACTGACTTTTGTGTACTACTGCAAATCTGTAGGGTTGCAAATTATCATGGGGAAAACATTTGGGACTTGTCCATTCCTTGCTTTTAAAGAGTCACGCTTTACAGACAGTTGTATTGTTTGCTCTGAATTCACATCTGAACAGAGATCAAGTCTGAAACCAAGGTTTCAACTTCAACAGCTAAAGATTTAAAATTCATCAAAAATTGAAGTCAGGATTTCCTCTAACAAGGTCGAGGTACCGTTCTCTGTTTTATTTTAAATGTTGCAAGGCACCACTGTGATATTCAGGGCTTGATTTCATCCAGTCTAAATTAAACCGAAATCCCAGCCCTGTACCCTTCCATCATCTAGTTCCAGAACTGCCACACATCCTAGTCAGTAAGGGAGCACATAATAAAGCCCCTCAGGTGGTATTTAGGCCTGGTAAATCTATATCAGTTTATTCTGAGGGCCCTGATAGACTGATGACCTCCCCTATCTCTGCTACTGCAAGCTTTGCTGGTTGGGAAATATTCCTGGGGAAAAGACCGATCTGCTGTTTCACATCTGCTGTTTCTTTTTATCTTTTGTGGAACTTTCTCATTCAGTCTAATCTGGAAAAAGAATGTCATTAAGAATGAAAGAGAGACAGGTAGTACTATTATTGACAAGGCACATACTGTATACAATGTCTGGAGAAAAACCAGTGTAGAGAGTTGGCATTTATAAACACTAGAGAAGTGATTCAACATAGGAATAAAATTGGTGAAAAAATATATCCTGCCAAACTGACAGGAAAAGTAAGTTACAGCATGATATTAATTTGCAGAAGTACAGGAACGAAAGTGCTGTTTTGTGCTTTTTTCTCTTCTAAAAGCATCTTTCTTTTTGTATTTATTCACATGCATGCAGAGAGACCTAAGTTCACAGGGACTGATTTTGGAAGAATTTGATAGCAACTATTTAGCCCACAACAGTTGGCCATTTCAGTACCAATTTGACCCAATCAAGATTTTAAGCCCAAAGTGACTGAATCTACTAGGAGGTCTCTGTTGAGATTAATACAAAACTACATTTCACAACCTGACTAGATCATAGGAAGCAGCCAGCTTCCTGAGACGTAGGTCTGCCACCTCTGATGACCAGCTTAAATGGAAAACAAGAAACTCTATGGCAGTGGAGGACAAGGCAGGCTGAGGAGAGATCACTTCCTGCATTTCTGAGGTGAACCAACCAGGCAGCTGAATTTCACTTTTGCAAAAACAAATAAAAACAAAATAATTGTGGTTTTTTTCTTTTCCTTCTCTAATCATTTCAGGAGATAAGAATACCAATATTTCCCTTCAAAGTATTGATAAATATCTTTACTTAAAATACAGAGTGGATTGAATTCCTCATGAGAGGAAGAAGAGGGGCAAACCTCTTCTCTGTGGTGACCAGTGACAGGACCCGAGGGAATGGCCTGAACTTGTGTCAGGGAAGGTTTAGGTTGGATATCAAGAAAAGATTCTTCACCCAGAAGGTGGTGTTACAGCCTAGTCCAGAAGCTCCAAGCTTTACCAGGTGTTCACTTTAATTTCAGGCTTCAAGACATTTTGCCTACACAAACTCTTGCAAAACCTTTTGATTCTTTGGTACCTTGAGTTCACATCCAGAGAAAAACTACACATTTTTCTCTAAAATATCTCTTTTAATTTGGTGAGAATGGACATGTTTTGTAAAAAAGGGTCTCACAGAGATAACATGCAACTTCACAAAATCATTACAGCAGATTACCGAGACTAGCAAGCATTGCTAGAGTAGGGAACTTTTGTTACACCCAGCAAACACAAACTCCATGCAATTTAAGTGCGGTACCCACAACTTAAGTGAAATACAGAAAACAGGTGTTTAGGTTACCCACAAGAGGAAGAAAAGAGTAAAGGAAGAGAGATTAAGAGAAGAAAGAATAAAGAGAGAAAAATAGTTACCACTTAAAAGGTCACACATTGACATCTTCAGGGCAAGATGGAGACTTCATGCCTGCCTCTTTATCCAGTGTGGCCACTCCCTCCAGGCAAGACTTTTGGTTCATTGACCACTCCCTATCCCCTTAGCCAAAGTGAGGGATGCCACAGCCTGTCAGGGGCTCCAGGGTCTGTGGTGTGGGTGGGTTAACAGGCAGACCTTATTGACTGACAGGTCTGCCATGTGGCCTTCGTGCCATGTGGCTGCAGACTCCAGCAGCCAGCTTGGCTGGCCATGTGGACACTACTAAAGGCTTAGTCTCCTCCCCTGACACACACACACACAGACGGACCCACACAAGGTGGTTCTGACCCAATAATCACTGATCTGGTGTGTAACAGGTGGTTGGGCATTGGAACAGGCTCCCCAGGGAAGTGGTCACCAGCACCAAACTTGACAGAGTTCAGGAAGCATTTGGACAATACTCTCAGGCACATGGTGAGACTCTTTGGCATTGTCCTGTGCAAGGCCAGGAGTTGGACTCAATGATCCTTGTGGATCCCTTCCAACTTGGCATATTCTGGACTTCTGTGACTCTGACTTCAGTAAAGCAGTGATACTAGAAGAACCAAGTGCCACTGGTCATAATTTCACTATTTCTAACCACTGAGTCCCCTTGAGAGGCTTGACGTGAGCAGACTCGTGTCACACTAACAAATCAGAAACCTTGGCTAAAGCTGCCATCTAAGCAATAAACAGGCTGTCGTGGAAACATGCTTTCAACTGGCTGCTGAAAACTTTCAGGATGCCTGGAAATCTAAATTTGGCTTTGTTTCTATTTCAAGTATTTCAACCTGTGTGATCCACATGTGGACATCCTAAGTGACACATAGAGACAATGAGAGGAAGTCAGTACCTCTGGAGATCTCAAGAAAATCCAATCCATCCAAGTTAAGTATCTATCTCCCTTCAAGGACTTTGAAGAAACAAGTAAGAATTTTCAAGGCGGAAAATGTCTTTTCAGTATTCAGGTTTTAAGATTAATGAACTTTCAACAGTGCAGGATCACCTATTTACAAACTATAGCAGCAGCAGCAACTCTGTGGTTTTGAAAGAAAACCAAAAATAAACCTAATAGCCCAAATACATAAAAAGAGGGAAAACAAATGAGCTCTCGGCTGACCTGGGAGAATTTGAACACCCCTCTCCAGTGAGTGCTTCAGTGAGGAACTCTGCCTCATTTGATGAAACTATCATGCAGCCAAGATAGGTATTGATACCAGAAACAAAGAAAGATAACAAAATGTGATAAACTTCTCATGTGGCAACTGATAAAAAGGAACAAAACTGGCTCTTGGCCCTGAGACGTACATACAGTTCACATGAGAACTGGATTTTGCTGTCTACTAGTAGCATCCTGGGCTGCATTACACAGAGTATCTCCAGCAGGTAAAGGGAGGTGATCCTTTTCTCCCTGCTTAACCCTGCTAAGATATTTCTGGAGTGTTGCATTGAGTGCTGGGCTCTCTCCAACATGAAAGACAGAAACATACCAGAGCAAGTCCAGCAAAGGACCCCAAAGGTAATTAAAGGACCAGAACATCTATCATACAAGGAGAGGCTGAGAGAGCTAGAACTGTTCAGCCTGCAGGAGAGAAGGCTTAGGAGGATTTAATCCATGTGTATAAATACGTGATTGGGGGGAGCAAAGAAGACAGAGCCAGATTTTTCTCAGTCATGCCCAGTAACAGGAATAGCGAACATGTTCAAAAAATGAAATACAAGAAAATTCCATTGAAACATAAGAAAAAAACTTTTTCATGGTGATGGTGGTCAGGCACTGGAATAAGTTCCCCAGATGGGCTGTATTGTCTCTGTCCTTGGAGATATTCAAAACCTGACTGGACACGGCACTGAGCAACCTGCTTCTAGGTGATCCTGCTTTGACCAGGGGATTGGATTAGATGCTTTCTGGAGATGCCTTCCCAATTCTGTCACTTTGTGATTCTGCGAAAATTAAAAACAGTCATGGAAGTAGGAACCAAAACCTGGACTATGGTGGGAGATGATTAAAGCTAAATAACTTCCAAATCTAGGAATTCAGCAGCTGGAAGGTTAACCAGTTCTGGAAAGTAAGTGGGTTGGTTTGCTGTCCAAGAACAAAGGTAGGTTCTATCACAATTTGCTGAATAGCAGTTGTAAAGCTGAGAAAATGTTTCAGAAATATTTTCCCACTGCCTGTACTAGTAGTCAGAGCCCCACAATACTCCTGAAACCTTCAGCAGGCTGTGAGCACACTTCTACCCACCCTGTGTAAGATCCAGACAAAATATGGCCTTGCAATGTTTCCATAACACATATTTAACTGCTGTCACTGTTATTTTGTCTAAATTGTGTGAAGATTTTGGCCTCTGGCTCTTTATGCCAATTTTATTCTGCAGAGCAAGAGTAGCCAGCCATGTCTTTCTGACTGATACAGCAACTATGATAGCAGGTGCAATCTTTGGCAGTAAAGCAGCGGGGGTACAGTGAAGAGAGATTATTACTATGACATATAGAATTAATGAGACCTTTTCTGAAAATGTTTGCTGAGCCTTAGACTTTGTAAAGAGAGTCAGAAAAACTTGAAAGATTAAAATAATAAAAAAAAATTTAAAAAAATTAAAAAAAATCCACCAAAGCCAGAAGATGGAACTGGGTCACCAAAAAAAAAAAAAAAAAAAAAAAAAACA
>JAWWEU010000001.1:39093587-39107471 GCA_035583155.1 Acropternis orthonyx | reverse complement strand
AACAACAACAAAACCCAAACAAACAAAAAAAACCCCAACACCACAATAAAGTATAAAAAAGCAAAGGCACTTAATTTATTTAATTTCCCAAAACACAGATTACACCATTGCTTGATCATAGCCTACACACAGTACACAGTAAAAGATTTCAAAGAGCAGAGGAATACTCTTAGCAGAGAAAGGTACATAATAATCTATTATCAGAGAGCTGAACCTAGACAAACTGGGGATAAGAAATAAGGTGTCAATCTTCAAATGACAACAAGTGCCCAGTGAAACAATTTAAAGACTGACACAATGGATTTTCTATCACCTGAATTTAGTACATCAGTAATGCATGACAATAGCATTACCAAATATATCCAACAAAGGTGATTGCTGAAAGAAAGACATGAGTTGACAGACCTCATTGATACCTCTTTTAAACACTTGATTGATACATCCGATTCTGCACTGGAGGAGCTGATTCTTTGAGCAGTGGTAATTATTCTAATGATAATTAATGTGCTATTAGTTACACTCTAAGGATTGGTTTATACCCACGATGTTTAGCATAAGTAGTAGCTGTTCTGAAAATAAATAAATAAATAAATCTCCTTCTACGTTAATGTGTATAGTAGTCTTTCATTTTGCCAATCCATATTTTGTTGTTTTTCTGCCTCCTCTTGATATCCCATTATAATTAAGACAAAAGAGACAAAGTTGGTACTTAAGTCTAAAAAATGACTGAAAATACCACTTTAAAATACAGCTGAACAATATTTTAAGGGTCTATAGCAGGGGTGGTTGTGGGGTTTTTTTCTGCAACACTGGTAGCATAAACATCACTATGAGAAAGATATCTATCTACAAATACATATTTGACTGATCTTTTGGCTTAAAACAATGCATAAATTATACTGTGCCAAGTTACCCATACTACCACTAAGCCCAAATACTAATACGACAAATGCAAGATGACCTTGTACTGCCTAAATCGTGCATTCAAGCTAATAAAGAGTAAGAGAGTAATGCATTGATGTCAGCTGCCTGTGAGCTGTCAAATACAGTTTGGAATGTGTGGGATGAAGGTTATAGAAAGAGCAAACAGGTGCATGCAGGTGGACTGTACTGTTTGAGTCCCACTAACAAATCTGGAAGCCTTGTGGACAATTTTGTTTCTGTCTCTGCTTTCAGAAAATAATACCTGCTTGGTAATCTGCAGTCTTTGAAAGACTATGGAGATGAGGGGCTGTCTCTGACAATTGAGGGAAGGAAAATGTGGCATCCACTTTCAAGAAAAGGCTTCGAGGAATATCTAGGGAATTAAATATTGAAGAGTGTCCCTTCAGTCCCTGGGAAAATCACAAAGTAAATCCTTTTGAAGTACATTTCTGCACACCTGAAGGAGAATAGTGTGGTTGGGAATACTCAGCATGTCTTTATAAAGGGTAAGTCAATGCTGACCAATTTAATAGCTTTCTAAGATAAAATTACTAGATGTCTAAATGAAAGAAGAGCAGTGAATGTGATTAATCTCATTTTCAGAAAAGCTTTCAGTGTATTTCCTTCAATATCCAGGTTCTTGTGTCTTGTACTCAGATTGAGATGTTACGGTTTGGATAGGTGGATCAAACCAAGGCATAACACTCCAGTTACATGATCATGCTCAGACTTAGGCTGTTCTCTGTCTCAAAGTTGGTTAGAAGTAGAATACCACAGGGGTCAATCCTGCAACATGCTCAGCATCTTCATCAGTGACCTGGTGTAGGTGATAGAGTGTATTCTTGCCAAATTTGCAGATGACACCAAACTGGGGGATAATGGACATAAATAAAAACAGAAGTTGAGACTGAACATAAGGAGAAACCTTTTCACCATGAGGACAGTCAGGCAGGGGCAAAGGTTGCCCAGAGAGGATATTCAGCCTTCATCCTTGGAGTTTTTCAAGATCTAGCTGTATAAACACTGTGGAAAACTGCTCAGATCTCACAGCTGATCCCAAGATTCCTTCCAACGTGGTTCTGAGGGTAAGTTCACATCCAATAGTTTATAAATATAACTCATTGCCCACAGAATCCCAGAGAAAGTTTAGAGCAGGAAATCAAGAAAGTTGAGCTTGGGCAGTTGGAGAATAAAATTATACTGGGAATAATGAAGGCTTATTAAAAGGTATTGCTCATGATTAATCAGATAGGAACTGCTTATAACAAATATGAGGGAATTAAAGAGAGTTGTGTTATAAGTGAAATCTTGGGAAATGAAACATCCTGTCTGCCTGGCACGGTAAAAGGTTAGTTTTGTTTGAATCAGAGGAAATGAATAAAGCAGTGTGAGATCCGTTCATGATATTAAACACATTTGGTAACTGATCCTTTCCCATTCAACAGAATCACTGAAAAACCACCAAGATATCTATAAACATTTCCATCCCCTCCCTCCATCAGCAACAGAATTTCTACAGTGCCACCATTCCTCATGTTGCGTTTTCAAGGTCAACAAGAAGTAGGTTCATGAGCATTTCTACAGAGGTATAGTCTAGTGGAATTAACTTTTTTAATGATAGAAGACTACACAGGAAATGCTTTCTTTTGAATTGCTCATCCCAGCCACTTTCAGGTTTGATTTTCAACATCTCACTTAAGACAAGATTAATTGCACTCTAAATGTGCCTACATCACTCTAGGTGAGTTATTCAGTTGTAAATACATGCCTTTGTACATGATTTCATATGTTCAGATGAGTCCTGCTTTAGGTGGTTTTCCTACCAGCTGGAAAGTTTTGTGAAGGTTGCATGGCCAGATGGAGGTAGAAGGTGAAATAGCAATAACACTCTAAAGACAGGTGGACCTATATGAAGCCAAAGGCAAGATTGTTGTGTCTTGACAGTGGGGTGCAGAGACACACAGACACACACACAGAAGCACTAAGTGATATAGCTTGATTTGAAAAGCAAAGCTGCTCAGCTTGGCACAGTACTAAGCAAATGCCTCCAAAAAGCTTCTTGATCCAAATCAGTATCTCCAGATGCCATGGAGCTGTGCTGTTTCAGTTAATGCTGCATTCAGTAGCATAGGAAAGGCTCTTCAACCCTCTTCTCTCTGCTAAAGCAAATGTCTGTGGGGAGTTGCTTGCCCCAATACCTTATGTGAAAGCATTTACCAGGAAACAGTGGATTTTTATAGTGGGGTTAAAGCACAAAGTTTCTGCACCTCTACACCAAAGGCACTAGTGATTGTTCACCAGAGAATAATTTCAGCAAAAGTGTATGTAGCATCATGAGACCCTGAAACTGTCTCTGGCAGTAGGGTGCAATTACCCAATTCATACTCAGCTATACATCCTTCCTACTCTACTTGCATGCTGGTTGACCCCAAGAGCTCAGACCATACACAGAACTCTGAAGTTAGCACACCTGAGTCCTTCCTTACAGCTATCCAGATCAGGATGTGAGAGAAATGTGCTCCAACTCCTGTCTACCCACACACCCTCTTTTGCTTCCCAAGGAAAAGGAGCACTGAGGGGAGACATGGCTTTTGCTCAAATCCCATCTTGGCACAAAGGCTGAATATGGCATACAGGGAACATGTGCAGCTGCACCTGGGAGCTGGCGAATGTCCCGATGTCTTGTAGTGCAGCACATGCAGGGTGACTTTGTACAGTAGGCTCAGCATGGAGCTCACACACAGTTAGAAGACAAATGCCAATTCTTGCTCATTCTAACAAAGATAAAGACAAACACAGAACTGTGATACTTTTGAAACAAGACTATAAAAAGAAAATTTTTAAGTGCATTAACCCCCGACTGGAAACCTTGACTTGCTGGCTTTTGAAGTTTCTTTTCAAGTTCTCCCTCAGTCGTACAAATGCAGGAATAACTCCTACTTATTATAGCGCTCCTGTTAACACATAATTTCTGTAACTGAGCAATGGGATCTATCTCAAAATGTAGTTGAGATCCCAATCAACAAAGCGTAATCCTCATGTTCAGAGGCTGCCTTGCTAAGTATCCCAGCTCTCACTCTATCGTTGCAGCTTGGGATAGCAGTGGGTTGTGGCATGGAAAAAAATCCTTGTTGCATTTTTCTGCCTTACCAGTTAACATCCTAAATGTACTTCTGAGTGGGCACACAGAGAATGTGATATGGATGTGCTCTTCAAGAGACCCACTTGATTGAAAGTAGGTATGAAGGCAACAGTAGCGTTACCTAACTTGACTCAGTTCTCTGTTAGCTCTGCTGCTAAATTAGAGTCTTATACTTTTTCAAACGTGTAAGTTCTGAACTAATGCACAGGATCAGCCTTCACTATGGAACATAATATTTAGGAAGTATGTATCTTGAAAATATACCTTGAATGTATGTATTGCTAAGCTAATTATGTTCTTGATATACACAAAATGCAACTATTATGCTACTCAAACAACAGAAAACAGATCAGCCCTACCCCCGTGGTTTATTCCTTTCTGCCATTTGCAACATCATGGCTTTACAATGAAAATCTTTATCAGGTTTTAGCCGAAAATCCAAGTTTTAAAATCAGGATTGACTGTTACAGGAAAGGTTCTATTGCACAAAATACCAAAGTCTTCCTTTCATGAAGCCAAGAGATGTATCACATTAGGATGATTTCTCTAATCATTTCTTACATTTTCCTAGAACACAGATACACTCTGAGAATTTATTAATATATTGAAATCAAACAAGAAAAGAAGCAGAAGTAGAAAAAGTAATTACTGATTTGGGGTTGGATAAAATGTGGTTTAGAAACCGTTTAGAAACCAGAGAGAATCCCATAATCAAGAAAAAAACTGAACAAGTGTCACTGAATTCAATCTTGCTCATAACAAAACAGATAAAAGACTATTATGCATTACTGTTGTTTAGGGGTGTAAAAAGTGGCTTTTTATACAGTAAAGAGAAGACTGTTGGAAAAAAAATCCTGTCTTGAAGTTGGAAAAAATGAATGAAGTATGAAACAACAAGCAGAATTCAGTTAAAGGAATAATTAAGAAATCAAATAGAAATACTTAGGTTGAATTCCCAAATATTGTTTGATCTATAATAAAGGCTTTTCCAAAATATATTTTCTAGAGTTTCTCAGTGTAAACTCTCCCTGAAGTGGTGGGGACTGATTAAAGAAATTATCCACTTGCTATATAGAACTGCCTGAGTTTTGTCTTGTGCATGAAAGAGGGGAAGAGGCAGTTGCAAAATCATGGGCAGTGAAAGCAGCAGAAAGAGATCAGGAGCAGAGATGGCAGGCCAGTTCCCAGAGATTATGCTGCAAAAACTGGATGCTAAATGTTGTTCTCATGCAAAGTCCTGAAGTACCTTTTGTAGAAGGTTTTATTGACTTTTCAGTAGTCCCACAGGCAAAGTGAAATATTGGCCAACTCTGTCTCTGCCAAAATGAAACAAACACATTTCAAGTTTAGACTATTTATGGTCTTCCATCATCAGTCTACAGCAAAAAGAAACTTTATAATCACACAGCTAAATTAAATAAGAACAGAACAACTTAAGAACAATTTATGGTCAACAATTTTTCTGTTCGCATTGGGATGGCAATCATATTTTGCTCCTCTTGGTTGAGTGCTGTAAGCATTTCAGTTTGACAACTCCCGCGGCTCTCAGAGTCAGTGGAGCTACACCACAGTAACACTGGAGAGGCACAAAGGAGACTCCAGCCCTTTTTTACTGACTGCTGTGGAAATTTAAAATAACTAGTATCAAAAAAATCCTTCTCTCCCTGTTGCAAGTATGAACTTTGTCAGGATGAAAGCATAAGAAACTCTGGTTTTAAACTGAGTTTTTTCTGTGAAGTCTACAAGTGATTCAAAAAGACAAGACATTCAAATTACACTAGTCCAGCTTGTTCTTACCCAAATCCCCATCCTGTGCACTTTCCATTACTATTCTAGCACCTTTACTATCCCCAGTAAAATCAATGGCAAAAATTCCATTCACAGAAAAGACCAAAGCTGCTTGTCAGAGAGGTCTTTCTCTTTCTCTGTCTTCACTTCTATATCCCTTCTCTGGCAAACTTCTGGGCTTTTGGGGACAGTGATGGGTCCTGTAGTACCTGTTCCAAAAAGACCTCCACAAAGTTAAACTGTACAGTTTTCCAGATTCCTTCTGCCATGCCAAAACATACCTCTTGCCTTCTTCTCTGGGTGTGCTTATGGCAGAAACATACAGGTTGAAAACACTACCCAAGAGTGAGTGCATCATATAGATGAGCACAAAACATTCTGAAGTTCTCTGTCCGTGAGCCAATGTCTGCAATGGAGCAGGTCTGAGATACCTTCAGAGAGTGTGTGAGAGGTTTGCTGGGGATGATCTGGTCTCACCATCTGTCTTGCAAAAGAGAAGAATTTAATCATCTAAGAACTGAATGGCAAATGGCATGAGAAATCCAGTCAGATCAAAACTTTAGGTTGATCCAAAAAACCGATACAAAATTATCAGCTCAGTGAAATGGTAGCACTATGGATCCAAACACAGATGGTGAGGATTTCTATAGACGAGCCATATTTTGTCACATTCATAATATTAATTTAGTCTTAATACCATAATTCTTAGCTATGTAAGGAAGCTAATAATCTGAGGAAGAAATTTTTACACTGCTACCAGATTCCTTTTGTGTATTAAGGTAGAAGGACCTAAGTTGGTACTATTTAATGCTGGAGTTGTGCATGAGAAAGGTCATGCAAAATTCTAGCAACAAAGCAGAAATTGCTTGTCACACACACAGGGCAGGGACAATTTCCACTAGACCAAGTCATTCAAAGTCCTGTGCAGCCTGGACTTGAACACTTCCAGGGATGGGGCAAAGATGGGTTTATCATCTGTTTTGAGACTTGCAGCATGTAGACCTTGACACCATGTCAGATCTATAAAGGTTTACAGCTAATGTTCATACAGAGATGTGCATGTCACATGCTGTTCTGGAGGGTCTTGGGTGGTTCTAGTATTTGCATGTACATTGCTTTGTGTTACCCTTTTAGACCAAACACAAAACTTCTGCCACTTTGTCACATTTCTTGGTTTATTTTGATAACATTCTTTTATTTGTAATAAAGATTTCAGAAAAAAAATAATTCTTTTTTAATAAAGAAGAAAGTACTCACTGTACTATGAGAAAGACATTCTCTGTAATTCTTTATGTTGTTCTCAGTTTTTATGAGTACAAAGAAATATAATAACTTGCTAGTGATTCCAGAAGTTTGAATTACCTCTTAGTGTTGGTTTCAGCAGCTAAAGAAAATATTTGCCTTAGCAGAACTCAGTGGTGGTTGGACTACATTTTTGCTATTATACAGAATGCAAAAAAGGGTTTGGGTCTGGGACTGCTTGGGCATTTTTTTGTTCATTTTTTGGTAGAAAGGGGCACATGGGATCTTTCTGTTTCAGTACTAAACAGATTCTTGCAATTTATTTTCTTGCAATGGCAAAAATAAATCTACAAGCCAGTTTATAGTCTTCTTGTAAATAATCAGCACCCTTCTGAAATTATCAACTCTCTGTTACTTAGCGTGTCTCTGAAAAATGGTTCTACAGTGCTGTGTTTGAAGTCCATGGTACAAATTCACGTGCAAAAACTAGTGATTAATAGAGTAAGGATGGAGTTCATTTTATCCAGTTTCAGTGATCTCAAAGTGCAAAGTCATTATCTAGAGTCATCCCAGGGGTCTCCATGGTCACTAGAATCAATAGCAAAAGGCACTTGAGCGGGTAAATCTCACCATCTTCAAGAGCTTCTTTATGAAAGGCCACATCACCCTTTAGAGCTACTTGCCCCTCCGTAACAGTCGAAGCAAGGAATAGGTTCAGCGATGCCAAGGTGCCTCTTAAAATCAATGAATGGATCATTTCACAGCTCTGATGCACAGAGCTACAGAAAACCATGCTATGGACACATGTTTGTATTGAACTCTTTTGCTTGTTTGCCCAATATTCTTTTCTTTGTTGGGCCAAAATTTTTTCTTTCCCTTTGGGAATATGAGTAGGAATTAAAAGCTAGAAAAAAATAGAAGAAAACAACAGTAAAACCTGAGAGGCTTTCTGGTGGTTGTACCACCTGCACCAAAACTGCCCAGGCCACTAGGAAGTCCTTCTGATGATGCTGAGATTTCCATCGCATATAGATCTATGAAATATACTTTCAGACGTGAAAACCGGCAACAGTAACAACTGAGTGAAATTATTCACATATCCCCAGGTTCTCCTGCAGAATCACATATCTTGCCTGTCAGCCCAGAACTAGAGGCAGATGTATGTCATGGTCTAAACAAAGCAACAAACAGAAGCCCTGCCAAATCCATGCTGCCACTCCAAGCCTTGAATCACTGAGTCTTTTTGCAATTATTGTTTCCTCTTGGGTCAGTGCATGGCATGTCACACTCCATGCAAGGAGCTGGGATAAGACCTTGTCGTTCTGTTGTCTTGGACTGTTCCAAGGAAATCTCATTATGAACGTGAAGAGCTCAGCTAATGGAGTTTAAAGTGACAGAGTCTTTTATAGTGCAATAAAGGCTTTTAAGATGTACTTCAGGGGCTTCTAATTCTCTCAGCAACACAGTAAATATAATGAACATAGAAATTATCCTTGCAGATGTTGTGGTGTCAGTCACAATAACAAAATCTCAGCATGGCACAGGACCAAAATAGCATCTGGGATTTTGATTCACTCAATTTAATCACACAGTGTTTGAGCATGTATGGTTTTACAGTTTTTGTTTATTGATTTACAGTATTTTAATGAGATTACTGTGAAAACATATATGCTGAATTGGTACTTATATGGGACATATACCAACGCTCATCACTTACCTCATTGCTTTCTACAGTGAGCTAATTTGCAGCCCTCTGGGGCTCACAAAAAGATTTAACATTAAACAGTCTGTTGCCTAATATGAGGGGAAGGAGATGACTAATAACTGTTTCCCAAGCCCATCAAAAGATCACGAAACCTTTTAAGACTTTGTGATAAGGGAAAATAAAAAACACAGAGTGAAGCCATTTATATTTCTGCTGATTTAAAACCAGACAGGGAAGTATTAACAAAGCAACACACTGCTCTATCGGTCACTGCTCAGGCAATTTCCAAAGCATTCTGAGTATAAAAGTCATTTGTTGCTTTGTGGCCTACACAAAAGTGCCAGTAGTTTCAAATTTGTGAACAAGAGACCACAGGGAAGCAAATAATTCCCATATCCATGCACTGGAGCATGTACACATAAGCAGTGACAGATTTGTCAGGTCTAAGTTTTGCCATCTAAAAGTTAGGTATCTCAGTTAGGCAGATCCCCATGCTGGGGAGCAGTTCACACATCAGTGACTTCCATGTCAGGTGATGATTCACACTACCTACTAAAATGCCACCCAAACTTCACATAAAACTACCCTTGCCTCTCTCTTATTCTCTCCCTCCCCTTAGCATCCCCACTGGCTTCAGCAGGAGCTCAGCCATTGCCTGAGGTTATTCTTCACTTTTGGATGAGTGAAAAAGTTGGGGGAAATGAATCTCAGCTTTGGGCAGCAAAGAGGCAAAAATCTGAGCAGATACAAAGAATGAAATACTGTATAGACTTTCCTGCAAATGTACTCCTTCCACTCGCTGATCCGATATCTGGGCTAAGCGGTATAGGTACCCAGTTTTTGTAAGTGAACAGAAGGTGGGACCTCAGGAAATGAATGCCATGTTGCTACTCTCCTGAAAGCCACCTTTAGTAACCCAGAATTTCCCACAGGATTTTATGAAATAAGTACTCAGGGTGGTCTGCGGCCCCCATCTAGAGAAGGACAAAACTGCCAGCGCTGTGCTCGCCACTGCTATTCCCAGTCACTGTCAAAAATAACTCTTGTGAATGATTGCATCAAAGACAGGATAAAAAAAGTCTGCTGGGAAGATTATTTAATTTCTGAGTGCGTGCAAATGACCATTTGTCAACTTCCCACAGGGGAATATTTTTTTGCCTGAGTCTCAGATACCTCTCATTGTAAAACAGACACTGTGAAAGCCAGGGATTTCCAGAAGACTTGCCAGTCTTCACCCCATGATATTCCAGAGCATAACAACCTCTGTCCTCTCAGCGGCTCCCATCACATGAGTCACGAACCCTTCCTCACACCAATGGTAAGGCTGACCCCCAGGTGTTGTCAGTCAGTGTAACTCCCTGGCAAGTACAGCAATTGCTGCCAGCTGGACAAGTGGTCAGACTCACACTGTGCTCGGGAAAGGCAGGGAACACAGGAGCAAAGAAAGACCTTGACATTAATTTTTGAGCAAGAGACATTTTTAGTTAGAGTGAATGGCTGTTCCTTACCTTACTGGAAACATTTGCTTTCTCTCTTCCAGCATACTTGGCCAGATATCAGCTCTGAGTCAGACTTTTCCATATATAACATTTTCCTTTACATCTTTCAAGTGACCCAGAATGTATCACCATGTGTTACAACCTGGTCCTGAAGCCTCAAGCTTTACCAGGTGTTTACTTTAATTTCAGGCTTCAAGACATTTTGCCTACACAAACTTGCAAAACCTTTTGATTCTTTGGTACCTTGAGTTCACGTCCAGAGAAAAACTACACATTTCTCTCTAAAATATCTCTTTTAATTTGGTGAGAATGGAGGCGTTTTGGCAAAAAGGGTTTCACAGAGATAACATGCAACTTCACAAAATCATTACAGCAGATTACCGAGACTAGCAAGCATTGCTAGAGTAGGGAACTTTTGTTACACCCAGCAAACACAAACTCCATGCAACTTCAGTGAGGTACAGAAAACAGGTGTTAAGGTTATCGACAGGAGGAAGAAAAGAATAAAAAAGAAGAATCTTAAAAAAAAAAGAGACATGAAGAGAAGAAAGAATAAAGAGCAAAAAAGAGGAGAGGGAAAAAACATAGTTAGCACTCAGATGACCACATGCCAAGACCCTCAAAGAGAACAAACTGAGACCAAACACAGAACTTGTGTGTGCCTGTTTATAGACTTTGGTCACTGTGGCCACTGCCTCCAGGCAGGACCTTTGGTTCACTGACCACTCCCTGTCCCCTTGGCCAAAGTGAGGGGTGCCACAGCCAGTCAGGGGCTCCAGGGGGGTGTGGTGTGGGCAGGCTAGCAGGCAGACCTTATTGACTGACAGGTGCCCATGTGGCCTTCATGCCATTTGGCCAACCCTCGACGGCCACCTTGGCTGACCTTGTGGACACTGTGCTAAAGGCTTAGTCCCCTCCCCCTGCATACACACCCACACCCACCCCCCCACCCCCCCACACCCACACCCACACCCACACCCACATACACACACACACACACAGACATACCCCCACATGGTGGTTCTGACCCAATAATTACTGATCTGGCGTGTAACACCACGGCAGGCTGAAATTTCCCTGCCTCTGCTTGATCTGGTACTCCTTCAGCTGTTCAGGGGCTTGAGTAACAACCTCTCTCTTCTTTGTAGTTTTAATGCACACTTCGTGCTCTGGCCTCAGAGTTTGCTATGTGTAGTTGGATATATTAGACTAAATGAAGCTTCCTCTCTCTGCAATGAATATTTATTTGGAGCAGTGTTTTTTTTCTTGTGCTAGTTCAGAATACTCAACATCAGGAATAAAGTGCTTTTTACTCCTTTCCAGATTAAATCTGTAGGCTTTCTTTAGTTCCACTTTCTAAGGAGGGTTTCCTAGCGGCATCAGCTGATCCAGTTTGGCATTGCTCAATTAATCAGGACCATTACTATTAATATGCCAACTGCCAGAGAAGCAAAATATAACTTTGTATGCCATTCTCTGGGGTTTTAATCCATTCAGATGGCAACTCTTTAGTTGATAATTCAGGATCATCAGACTTTTCACTTTAAAGGCAATGATTCACTCTGACATTTTTTTCTTTCTGTCATATAACAAACAACAGTTCATTTATATGCTGTTCTGTGTAGGTAACATAACTAAACAACCACTTTTGAAGAAGAGAAAGCAGGCATGTCAAGGAATACAAGAAATCTGAGATTATTTAGATTTTTCAACGTTCTTTTTTTTTTTCTATTTAAAAATGTCAATGCCTTTACTGTAAAAGGGGAAACAAAAGGAAATGTCAGCTCTTACTATGAACAAAGCATAATTTGTTTCAACCATGAGTTTCACCATTGTTTCTTAGTCAGAACATCCCTCAAACAATAAATTTTGGTATCTACTGACATTGGCAATAAAGGCCACCCTAGGCAGAGCATTTATTTCAGTCAAGCATTATGTATTCTTAAGCTACCAAACATGGGATCTGTCAGAAAGAGCAGCTGGGACACTAATGGCAGCTACATACTGATACATCACAATAAGCATCTCAAGAGAAAATTTATTTCAAAATAATTCAAATTGATATTATGATGAGTGGGCCTTGCATTTTCCTAGAATAGTTCTATATTGAAATCTCTTACAATTCAGCAAAGGAATTGGGTTAGTGGATGCAAACAGCTGGGTCCTTTCTATTAACAAAACACAATACTCCTGAGGAGTTTAATCCCTGAAAGAAAAGAGTAAGAAAACACTTGTTCTTTTTTTTTTCTTTTTCTCTTTTTTTTCCTTTGCTTTATATATACAAATATTTAGCCTACTGCATACTCTTTCTAAATATATACTTGCTTTGATGTCTCAGTGCTGGGACCTAAATTCTTTGCTGATTCATAGCTAAAATTCTTTGCTGATTCAAATCAATGCAGCAGTTACACGTAAACTATGACATTTCAAGGACTTGTCTAACCCAGTCTTGTAAACTTAGCTTTGTGTTAATGTAAGAAAATTATATTGTACCCAGGTTAGTGTCTTACTTGTTCTAAAATATCTCACCCATGATCACCAAGACTGGGGGACATATCTCCACTCACCGTTGTGCTCTTTGGGGTAGAATTCTGATCTGAAGAACGATTCTAAGAGCACATCGCCATAGATTTTTTTTTTTTTAATATTCTTTTTTTAACTAATAGGGGAAATGGGTCATGAGTTCTTTGGCATTTTAATCCCGAATTCTTTTAAAAATACAGTTTGAGAGTTAAGTGTCATGTAGTAACAGCTCAAGTGAGCCATTTGTGATCAGCTCACCATTCTCAACATCTCCATGAAGAAGCCTGCAAAACACCAGTCTCCAGAGGGCTGTGCAAGGACAGGGATTGGGGTGTGCTGGGCTGCTTCTGTGACCATTCAGCTCTCAGCACTGGGTGATCTGTGCAATATTTAAGGACATCTATGAAAGGAAGAAGCATCAGCAGATTCAGGAGAGCAGTCTTAGGAAGAAGTACTAGATATGACTTCTTGAGCCTTCTTGGTGAAGTTACACAATGGCTACTCACAGCTTGATAGTAGAATCCCTACTTACTTTGTTCTCATTGAGGTATAATTGTCATCACTTTCTGATATTTCCTTGAAAATCCATTTTCAACATCCAGGACAGAAGGAAGAGTGCTTATGTAATACCTCTAGTTCGTCAAGTCACATCAGAAGATGCAATGAAAGTGCTGATTCTACAAAAGCAGCATTTCACACAGGAATACATCAAGGTCTGCTTAAATTTCACTGGGAGAGGTTTCTTAGCTCTGGGAGAACACTCTTTCACTCTGTTAGAGCTGTTCTAGACTGTATGTATAATTAAATATTCTCTCCCTGAGAGAGACAGAAATACAGCAATTTATAGATAGGGAAAGGCTGCCCCTAAAGCCCAATGGCTAAAGCAGTTATATCAGATGTTCAAAAACTTAATCCCAGAAGCCAGCTCCAGTTCTGTCAGAGAGCTTATTGCAGACGTCATGTGTAAGGGAAAATAGTGTACCGTTGTGATGGGTTTGATAAACCCCAAAAACTCAGATTAAGGTTTTAGTTTTAGCTAGGCCCCAATTTTGTGGGTCATG
>JAWWEU010000001.1:39082501-39093487 GCA_035583155.1 Acropternis orthonyx | reverse complement strand
CAGTTTTGAGGGTTTTTTCCTCACTTCTTTTAACTGAAACTTTGTTGCATTGGGAGGTGGTTGGCATTTTCCCAAGAGTCAAACCAAAACAATAACAACCGTATACAGTAAAGTGCACTTCAGAAGATTTGATTTCCTTTCTTAACTTGTCACTCAAACATTCCATCTTAACCTAAATCCAGCACAAAGTTACCCAAATCTTTTAATGGAGTGTGGTGCTTTGGGAGAAGTTAGCTTAAAAAATCAATAAAAATTATTTTTATAGGACTTTTGTAGAGGGAATATTCCATCTACAGATATTTTTAGGCAAATGTTGACATTTGGCTCACCTATTTAATCATAATATGAATTAATTTTAGAATGGACTCTGTGTTGTTGACAAATTTATAAATAGCTGTCATTTTAACATGCCAGGTTAAAAAAATGCCATTGCTATTATTACACACATTTATAATGTTTCTGGGGATCATAACTGGCCCACCAGGATAAATATGGCTCTCATGTTTCCTTCTTCCTGGCTGCCTGCAGTAAGTGGTGGGTTGCTTTTGTTGTCTTTTTGGTTTATTTCAGAAAACAATGAAACAGTTAAATACCATTGCTGGACTCCAGTGTGAAGCAGAAATGAACCATTACCAGTGACCAAAGCATGAGGGCAGGGGGAAGGACCAGCCTCCCTCCAGCAGCAGAAGAATAGGCATCATTCCTTCCACTTCTCATGCAAATCCAGGCCTATCCAGAAATATTCCCATGCACACATGGTGGAAGAAATTTGGACAGAAGTTGTGAAAGCAGGTGGAGGGGCCACAACTGAGTCTGGCAAAGCTTCTGGGCTGAACTCGGGGGCATTGATGCCTGTGTTCAGCCCCGTGAAGAGTCAGGGTGCTATTAAACTCCCTTATTTTATCCAAGGGTCATCCCAAATGTCTCACTTGAAAGGTTACCATTCTTCAGTCTTTGCCTAAAGAGTTGGTTCACTCTAATTAGTTGCATTTTTTTAACACATGAAAGATGACTACTTGCACATATACAACTGCCGCCTACCCAAATGTGAGTATATGCAAGTTTGTGTGTGTGTGTATATATATATATATATCTCTATATATCTCCATGTTTAAATATATACACAAGTAAAACAAATTCACATGTATATATAGACTCTTGCTGTCAGCTGAAAGAGGGAAGAATATGAGACCCAAAACCCACTAGCCCTGTATTTTGTCTCTGAACTCTCTGACACCAAGTGTTTCCACAGAAAGGCACATGCTCTCTGAAGTACCAGAACATGAGATCATACAAGTCCTTTATTGATCAGATAACAGTCTAATAACTAGTTTCTGAACACATGGTTAAATTTTGATGTTTGGTAACATGTTTACCTTGTTTTGCTGTCCTTAGTATATATATTCTCAACATGACTATAAATGGGAATTCCTGTTTCTAAATTGAAAACATGAAACCCGAAAAATCTTCGCATGTTAAATACCGTAAATTATTGCACTTCACTATCTTGAAATAAAAAACCACCAAAGACTGAAGCAAAAGGAGAATAATAGCATTTCATACACATGCATTCACATTATAAAAGCATAAGCTGTGTCTTGAATCCCAGAAGGATCCATATATCTTACTGTTACAGGGAGGGTATGGAGAGCACCTGAGAACTGAAACTCAAACACCATTGTGAGCATAACTTAAGCAGTATTTTATTACAACAAGTGGCCGAGTAAGATAGAAACCCTGAGAAAGGGAGAGGGAGAACAAGAGAGAGAGAGAGAAACCCCAATGCCCCGTGTAAGGACCCCGCCAGGTGTTACTTACACAGACTTGTCTTACCAATTCATACCAATTAGAATGCCCAATCCTTCAAAGGCAGAGGCAGCATCCTAAGAGGCTGGCCCGCTGGCAGGCGTCCCCGCCGTGACAACATGGTCCATTCAAGCGTAGCGAGCCCCACCCTGAGCAAGTTGCCCACCCTTTATAACTTTGCCAAAGCGAGCGTCTACCTCAGTGGGTGTGGCCATCACCCTCCAGGCAGA
Source organism: Acropternis orthonyx (assembly GCA_035583155.1). Taxonomy (NCBI): domain Eukaryota; kingdom Metazoa; phylum Chordata; class Aves; order Passeriformes; family Rhinocryptidae; genus Acropternis; species Acropternis orthonyx. The sequence goes on along the minus strand of JAWWEU010000001.1, from coordinate 39,091,451 downwards.
GGGCCCTGGCTTCTTCCCCTGCCATGAAAGTGGTCTTCCACCACGCATGTGTGGCAGCACTGGAATTTCTCTCAAGGACAAAGTTTCTCCCTTTATCAGTGTTTTTCCCATAACTTGGTGAGGAAAGCATAATTTCCCACAGGTAGCTGGGCAAAACACAGACCAAAAATACCAATATTTACACCAGCACGGATACACTTACACAACACACTCTGTAGCCCATGTACCTCAGAGGAATTTATACTGTATTCCATTTCCATGAAAAAAAAATAAAGAGTTTCAGGCAAGATTATTATTCAATGAAGTAGGGACCTTTTCCTTGGGGTTCATTAAAAAATCTAGTGATAAGCAATATGATTTTATTCTTCTGAACATCATATTAAACAGACCAAAATGTACAAAGTGATAGAAAAAAAATTAAAAATCAACAACAACATTCTTCTAAAGCACCTAGAGTTCATAGACACAGCGAACATGAGCAGTGAAGCAGAAAGTTTTATCACTTGACAATATCCACTTTATGCTCTTTCACCCACAGGTCCTCACCTAACCATCACTACAAGTATTTCTTGCAACAAACTGCTCCACATAAATCTATGCACAACTCTGGGCTGTCTGCAGCTCAGGAAGAGGGCAAATGGTGCAATTTTGGGAGCACCTAAATTAGCTCACTGAAAGATAGAGCCTCCTTTGTCATATGCATTTATGTATACCACTCATATATTTGCAGAACAATAAATGTACATATAAAAGAAAATTCCCAATGACATTCTCCATACTCTTTTGCTTATTAATGACTTTGAAAAGAGCACCTGATATCCATAAAAAAAATTTAAATGCATGCTGCACATTAACATGTCCGGAGTATACTTGGGATATTCCAGTCTCTCAATTTTTGTGTAATGGCTTCACATTTTTAGGAGAAATTAATCAATAAAGAAAGGTGAACACATAAAATAGTTTCAGGGAGAGATCAGCATTTCAAACCCCTTTCTTTGCACAGAATCATGAATGGAAATGAAAATTGCATGAAAAATTCAAAGGCCCTGGAGTCTAGACCTGTCTGGAATTTCATACAGTCAAGCTATAAAGAAGCAGAAATCCTACCCTGTTTTAAACACATTTTAACTCTCCAGTAGAGAGTGGTTATCAGCACATAATAGTGGAAAAGGTAGCCTACCAAGGAAAAATAAACCCCTATGTATTATGTTATCTGTGGTCTATGCTCCATGATCTATTATCTTTTCCCCTTATGCTACAACTGTGCCGTGGAGGATACTAAAAGTGCTACATATAATTTTATATATTATTACAGGAGAGGAACTGAGGAAGAATCCCTTGTGAGTTGCTGAAGAATTTTCTTTAATTTCTTTTACATTCCAGTCTAAGTTCTTTGAATTTATTCTGAACTAAAAGACTTCTAGATTGTTTGTTCTGATAAAACAAACTCAGGTCTTGGCAGTACTGGAGAACAGTGGGAGATTTTAAGCTAAGAGACTAGCAGATATTCTGGAGGGACTAAAAATGCTACTGAGATTTTGTGGAATATTGTAAAAAAAAAAATTATTTTTCCTCTAGACAGACTTTAATAGATTTGGTGTCAGTGGGAAGCATGTGACATCTCTCCAACTGTGTAAGTTATTATACAGATTCATGAAGATACTAAATATTTCAGCATTTGGAGAAAAGAAGCTGGGTTGTTTATTTTCATAGTGAAGAGTAATTGAAAAGAAAGGAATTTGAAGTATCACTTACTACATTGGCCAAGATGGCTAACTAACAGATGGCTCAGTGTAGGAGATGTGAAAAATACACTGAATTACTTGCTCAAGTTGAAGAAGGAAGCTTTCATCAGCGCCAGACACTGACTCTGTTATATCATGATCTTATCCTCCATTTTCACTGCTTTATAAAAGTCTTTGCATCTTCTGTGGTGTTCAAAATGAGTGAGTTTATTCCCAAAATTTTACATTTCTTCTATAGCTTTCTTACTCCACCAGAGGCCTAGCTATGATGGTTTAACCTTGAGGGAAATGCCAAGTGTTCTATTACTGCATAACGAATTGACACAAGATAGTCTCAGTGCCAGATATCACCTTGCTGACAGGATGAAGGCATAGAAAGGAAAACAGATGTTGGGGCTCTGGTGCTGGACTACCACCCAAGAGACACATGTTGAAATGACAGACATTTCTTCTGGTTTTGTGGTTCTGGCAAACTGGGTAATTCCTCTGTACCTTAGTCATTTGTCTACTAAATGGAAATCTGTTTAAGTGTGCTCCTGTGACGATGGAGACCATCTTTCTTCCACGTTCAGATTACTTACATTTCATCCCTGTCTCTTCACTCATCTGTCCAGCCTTCCCTGTTGGCAACTCATGCTAAGCCCATGGGATGCAGAAGACTCGAGGTGGAGGTAAGGCTGTCTGTAGAGAGCAGCATGCCCTGCATACCTTACGCAGTGGACCTATAAGTACATCTTGAGCTGCTACTCATCTAGTTCATTACATGCACAAAATAGAATTTTGGTTTTACACAGCTGTGTCACATGTATATGTGTTTGGGCTCAGATGAAATGTGAAGTCTTCCCAGAAAGAAGCTATTTTCTCCTCACGGCAGCGCTCTATATAGGGGGGGAAAAAAAGGGGGGAAAAAAAAAAAAAAAAAAGAGTACATTGTTTTGCATCAAACACAGTACCTTTCCAAAAACACAAGAGCATAAGTTCCCAATTGTATTTTCTTGACCTGCCCCCTGTGTCCTCAGTTTTCTTTCTATAACAATGATCCAAATTTTTCTGTCAGTGTAATTACACTAACTTAGTTAGTGGTCAGAACTTTCTTTTCAGTTCTTCTGCAAGCTGCAAAATGAGCATTTGTCAAAATGCAGAGAACTTCCTATTCAGGTGGCAGAGGAAGCCAAGCATTGCATGTACATTTAAATGTGCATTCAAGCAGTGGCATGGAAATCAGTAAAACAGCTACTAATGATCTGGTTCCATTAACAAATATTCATTTGAATAGTAAGTGACCTAAGACAGAGAGGAAATGTAGTTTTGTCTGCCAATATAATAAAAAATAGTTGCTATTAGTGCCATATAGAGGTTATAATCAATTATACCTTTTATTTGCTCAATTCAGCTATGCTGTAACCAATAAAACCTCTGTTTTGAATAAAGAAAGGATTATAGTGGGTTTTACAAAAACTGCCTCATGTACAGTTCATTTATCTTATGCTATTAATATCACCTTGGTTACTGGAGTGATGGAGCTTATTCCTGACATGATGTTTTTAACTTTTGCCTTATTAGCCCAAAGTTTTCCAAAACACTTTTACCAGGAAAGGAAGTATCTTTCTTCTGGACATTAAATTAAACTCGGTTCACATCACACAACATGATCATTTTAGCCAATAACTAGAACATAACCTGATTCTGCCATCTTTCTTTATACTCAGTAGGAACTTATTCTTTAAATAGCAATCTACTGCTGCATATATATGCTTCAAAATATGTATTATGAAATTTATTATGATTTTTTTTAGTAACACCCGTTAACCAAAATGTTAAAGCCTATTATGCCATACACTGCAGAAATTTGTGGAAAATTATCAATTTCCCCAAATTGTTTTGAGTCTTAAAGAAAAGTGACCATAGAGAAGGTAAGTATCTCTATCATGGCAGTACCACTTTGTCCTTTTTTGGACATTAGTCTTACAAAGGGCAGATCCTGCCCACTGGACAATCCTCTTGAAATCACTGTGTCAAGAAGACAAAGTATATTTGGTTCCAAGTTTAAACAAGAAAAAGTTAACAAATAACATTTAACTCCCATCCTTAATCTGTTCTTCAAATCTACTGACAGACTTAAAAGCTGAGTCTGATAAGCAAAAACTGAAGTCTCTATTTCTAGATGACTTTGGAACTGCATGAGTCCTGTTCTCTGTGCTTTTCAATCACATACAGTGAGATGGTTGGTTTATGGTCTTTTTCAGGACCAAGCCTTTTTATACCTACAGCCCAAAGGAGTAAAGGTGTGATCCTGAGGCGTAAAGGGGGGAACGGAGAGACAGGACACACACACTCCGGGGAGTGAGGTGGGAGCAAGAGAGCTTATTCAAAATGGTTACCACTTATATAGGGTCAAGGGGGCAGGGTCATGGAACGGGATGCAACCTGGGAGGTTTTGGGGAAGGGTCTGGGCTGGGCCAAAGAAGGTATGAATCCCCAAAACCGAGGGGAAAGGGGCAGGAACCTGCCATAGAGGGGCTGTAACACTGCCACCATCAGGAGGCAGTAAGGAGGGGGTTGCAGGCCATGTGAGTGGAAAATTCCAACCAGGCACATGAGAGAACAAAGGGAAAAAATATATAACCTTATAGAGTCCTTAAACAGAGTGAAATTCTTAAGTTATAAACAGTTCTCTGGTCATATGCAGCATCCAGAGTTCACAGATCTGCACTGCCAAGGTTGTTCTTCCATTGTTGATAGAGGTCCCCTCCAACATAAAGGGGAGCTCTTGACTATATTTAAAAAATAATTCATAATGACTATGGTATGGGCTACTGAGGAGCAGGCAGTTGAAGCTGGAGTGGAGTGTGTTGGGGAGATCAAGGAGAATGGCTGAAAACAGAGGCATTCAGAAGCAGGAAAGTGATGTTGAAGATGGAAGAACAGTGGCACAGGAAAACCAATGAAATGGTATAATTCAAAGGCTTTGAAGGAAGATACGTAGTTGAGACTGAGTGAACTTGTAAGCAAATCAGAGAATCCTTCCCTCCCATGGTCTTCTCTACTTGAACTTTTGAAGGAATGAGTAGTTTAGAAGCATGGAGAAGTGCAGTGAAAGCATGAGAAGTCTGCAGGACTAGAACCAAGACTCTTTGAGGCTTGTTCTTGTAGATTCATCCACCTTGATGAGAGTGGTAAAGCTGATGCAGCTCTCTGCTTTTCACTGATTTGACGTCATGGCAAGATCTACATTGAATGTACAAAGTCTTTGAATGGTAAAGCTTTTAATTAGTGCCCAAACACAGAACATTAAGGAGCACCAAGAAGAAACAACAGTTCCACAACACCTGCACACAGCCAGCAGATTCAGCAGGCTTTGGACCAAACCTTTGGGACGAACTACTCTTTGTCTTTACTGTCATCAACTAACTGACAAGTCAGTGTGTTTTCACCTCTCCCTTTTTAACTAGTAAAGGCACTTCCATATTAAATATTTTATTAAAGTCGATTCCTGGAAGGACCACGGTCTTCAACACTTGAGGAGATTGACATCTGAATAGCTCACTACAGTCCCAGTTTGAAGACTTTGCCACAGTCAAAAGGTTGCACATTCATAATTACCCCCACTGGCATAAATTTCCATCTACAGTCTTATTCACACACATCTTTGTCATGGTTTCTTTGTATCAGGAGTCAGTCAAAAATAAAATTATCTTTTAAAAATACTTTCCTACCCTGTAACTCCTTCTGGCTAAGTAGGCACAAGCCATAAGAGTCAAACTATATTTTCATCCTGAGTTCAATTTGATTTTCAGTACTCACCACTAATGAAATATATAAAGGTGATTTATTGGAACTTACCAGCTATATTTAAGCAGCAGCCAAAACAATTACATTTAATTAAAATTAAGGTCAGAGAAACAGAGCAAACTAATGTGACACTTCAGACATCAGCCTGAAATAGATATTATGTTGATTGATTATCAGTTAGGTACAGTGAACACAAATGTGTTCAGCAGGCAATTCTCAGTGAAACCAGTTCAGGCAAGAAAACAAATGCTGTGCCTGAAAATTTTCTCACTTTCTCTGAATTCAAAATCATCCTGCACATTGTGCTGTTCTTTCTATCCTTAGTCTACTTCAGTGAGTTATTCTTTTTTCCGTGAGGAAAAGGTATTGTGCCTGAAGCTCTCACTGGAGAGCCAGAGAAATGTAAAATTGGGTGGGGGGAGGGTTTAGTTTTTATTGTGTTGTTTTATCTCTTCACCTTGAAAGCACAAAAAGTCTTCTCATCACAAGCCTTAGGCTAATCAGGATGTGACGGGTACTTGAGCATCATCTACATGGTTGCATATCAACAAGCTTGGAAAAAGGATTTACTATGACATGGTTGGTTGTTTAGTCCTTTGAGTAGCAAAGATTTCACAACTGTGATTTTCTCTGTGTTTGTTTTCAGCACAAGCCATTGCTTCTAGAGGTATCTTTTAAAACTGGGGACTTTCACTCTGTTTATTCATTTAATAAAACAAATACCTTAAGGCTTGATGTCAGTTTTCTCCTAAATTTCTTGATGATCAGAAGGAAAGGGTACTCTATGAATAAAAACTGATCTGATTGTCTCCTGACTATGGGGATTCAGTCATGTCCAAAATTTCTTCAAAACCCTCATATCTAAAGCCAAGATGGTGATCTGGCAGTGCTGTAAATGGATGCAGGATCAGCCTTCGGTTTCCCTGGATGCTTTGTTTCCCATGGCTCAAAAAAAAGCAACAAACAGAAGCCCTGCCAAATATGTCTTTCCCACTTGTAAAAATAACTGTGGAAACAACACAGAAATAGCTTCCCCTGCAGCCTCTACCCATCAGGCAGGGCCAGTAAGCTCATCCACATCACCCAGCAGACCACACTGCAGAGACCCTCAAGCTCACAGTACCTTGTCTCGGTGCATCCACACAGAACAGTATGCATGCTGTGCAGAAATAGTAGCTGATATGACAAAACCATTGTTCCTACTCAGTTGAAACCTGTCCCCCAGCTCACCAATTTTCACTGCAACTTCTAACCCTAATGCAACAGTCCTCATCCAGTATGAGTGCTGTTCTGGGGATCTCTATGCAGGCATCAGTGATGCACATAGCCCTAGAATAGCAGCGTTTTTGTCTCTGCTGGGGCTTCCTGGTGATGTTGCAGTCTAAACAGTAATGTGGAAATTTCTCTGTGAAGCCTCAGACTTTTAGGAACCCTGCATGAGTCTTACAGTCAAACACAAATGAAAAAACAAAGCTTAGCAGAAGAGCACAGTGGAAAGGATGATTTATCTGTTTAGTACATTCACAGGGACAACACATTCTTCAGGAAGCATTTGCATAGAAGCTGGAGCTACAGAAAGCCAAGTTAAAGTGCAACAGGGTCACAGGCTGTAGTGACTGTGCAGAGGGAAGTCATCAGTAAAGCAGGAAAAGGAAAGGCAGAGAGAAAATCACCCTAACTGAGAAGGAACTGGGGCAGTATTTCTGTACTGGTCACTTTTTAGCTCTTCCTGTAAGAAAAAAAGATACTAAGGGACCTAAATGGGTTTCACAAAAGCAGAAGCCATTACTTACCAGTGATGAAACAGTCAGAAAGATTTTTTTCTCAAACACCTTCCTGATACAGTCCTTGCTTATCCCAGTCAAGGCAAAACATCATGATGAAATAATTCCTGACCCAATGATAAAATTGTCCAGCCTTCAACTAGGACAGGCTTATGATCTTCTGTGTTTTTCTGAAGATGGAAGAAAGATGATCATGTCTGCAGGCAGATCCAGACTGGACTTCAGTCCTTCAGGCTACTTTATGTGTTGCCATGTAGCTCTCAAAAGTGTCAAAAGCAGGCAGTGACTAAGAGATGGTACAAGTGTAGGTTGTGTTGAACCTGGTGGTGTTTGGACCAGGTAACTCTTCTTTCAGCAGACCTGCCTTATTCAGTCCTCTAAGCCATCATTCACAAGGTTGCAAAAACTCCTTGTGGTGCTCAAATGTCCAAGAAAAAAAAGACAACAGATCAGAGAGTCTGGAAGGAATCTCCAGAGATTATTTGACCCAATCCTGCTTAAAGCAGATCCAGTTTCAGAGTTACACTGGGTTTTTCAGGTATGTGTCCACCTGGGTATTAACCACCTCTGAGGATGGAGGCTTCACAGCCCCTCTGGGCACCATTCCAGTTTCTGACTTTCCTCACTATTAAATTACTCCCTTGTGTATAGTCACATTTCCTGTCTTGTAGTTGTGTTTATTGCCTCTCATCACCAAACACCTCTCATTAAACTTTTATAGAAAGCTGTTAGGTTCCCCCAAAGCCTGCCCTGCTCCAAGCTGACCAAGCCCAGATTCCCCAGACTCTCCTTAGAGGGCAAGCGCTTCAGTCCCATCCTGGCAACCTCCCCTGAATGCCCTCAAGCTTATCAATATCTTTCCTGCACTTTAGATCCAAAACTGGGCACAGCTGTGATCTCAGAAGTGCCAAAAGGGAGGAGGAATCATGTGCCTTGACTTGCTGATGCTAGGTCTTGTCAGCTTGAGGAGGAGCATGACTGAATTTTACAAACTTTTTTCAAAGACAGTGGATAAGTTGAAAGCAGAACAGTTGTTTATTAAATCCTGAAATGCAAGAGTCATTCGCTGAAACTAGTTTTGAAAACATCAGTTTAAAACTGTCAAAAGAAAACATTTCTGTACACAGCAGGTAGTGAATTTGTAAACTTTAACTGTCACAGGAGTCTGAGGAGACAGCACCAGCAGGATCACAAGGTGATCAGATAAATTCATAAACAGAAGATGCTAAAAGTTCTGGGCAGGGATGTACGTACTGCTGCTATTCCAGCTGCAATACTTGTAGGTGCGGGGAAACACAAAGAGACCAGGGACAGCAGTGGGGCTTTCATGCCATCCCTAAATGGCTTCTCCTCTGGTCACTGGCAGAGGAAGATGGACCTCTGGTCACTTCTTGTTCTCTTGTTCATCTGAGTGCTATGGGAGGCTACCGAGTTGACACTAATTAAATAGGAGACACAGCGACAGTAACTGAGTTCTCTTACATGAGAGATGGATCTTGCCATGCTGAGAATCATCAGAAGTTACAAACAATCATGTCCAAAATTATTCACCTATAGCGGGTGGTGGGGTTCCCCCTGGCACGGCTGCTGCGATCCTTACCAGGGGGCACGCTCTCAGCCCGTCCTCCC
>JAWWEU010000001.1:39061636-39082441 GCA_035583155.1 Acropternis orthonyx | reverse complement strand
CTCTGCATTAGCATCCACATTCCATTTATGACAAGAATCTTTCCATACTTTAAATGGTGCATTGACTACTACATTCACCCATAGAAGGTAGACCAGAAAACCATAAGGTCCAGTTCAGGAGAAGACTTACTACTAATGATTTCCATCGGCTGCAGTAGTCTGACAGCCCAGCAGGATGTGGTTCTAGAGGCAGGGATGGTAAATCAAGTATATCTAATTGTCTATCATCTCCAAAAAATAAATAGAAATTACTAGCAAAATAATTAAAAACTAACTGAAAGAGATAAAAATATTAAGCATCAGAAACACATTTAAATGTGCAAACCTGAAGGGGTTTAACGTAGAAAGTTTTGATAACATTAAGAATATCCATCAAAACCTCAACGAATTTGTTCTGTTACCATTAAAAAAAAAAAAAAGATTGTTTATTTTTCATTTATTTGCTACTGTTAAAGTAATTTCTTGTTCTTTGAATAGGTAGTCATGTGTGTTTAACTTCATTTGCAAACTTCAGACATTTTAAGGCTTAGGCTGTATATATAAAAGCAGCGGGAATTGAAATACAAGTCCATCAGGATAGGAGAATCTGAAAGTTTTCTCTTTACTAATTATTCCTACAGAAATAAACACAAATTATTTCTTTCTTATGAAGGTTTAAACAAATTGTTTTCAGTAAGTAAAATCTAAGAATGCTCTGGAAGACCAACTCTTTCTCTAATAGCAATGCACAGCTCCACTTCTGTGATGTATAGCTTGGTTGAGGAGCTTTTTATAAAGGAGAATGTCAAAATATGTCAAGAAGAAGAAAAACAAACCTTCAACACAACATCAAGGTGAAAGAAAGTAAGTTGAAGTCTTCCTCTGAGAAAGACACTAGATAAGGAATTATAAAAATACAATCTTTTTGAATCCCCATTTCCATAAAGATAATGAATAAAATTCAGTGGGGTTATAAAATCACAACTGGAAGCAAAATCACAGTTTGTGTGAATCTGGTGTAACCTAGAAGTTTGCCAGTCATAACCCTGGAAGAATTTCCTGGTGTAAGAGCTACTAGTGAAATTGTGCCTACCAGTATGGTTTAAACCAGTCTCTAAACATGAGTAGGACCATGCATTTTGGCTAATTCAATTATAACTGGGAAACTTTTTTTGCCTTCACTAAAAAAAAAAGAAGAGAACTCAAAACCCATCAGCAAATCAAAAATACCTTTTGTTCTCCTTATATAATGACAACAAAAACCCAACAAAGAAATGGAAGAACAACAAAGAGCTCAAAAACTCCAGGTCCTAAACAACATTGCTATGCTTGGAAGGATATTTAATACAAGTGTATCTAGGTTTCATTCATTCCTTTCTAGGCACTATGATGAAAGTAAAGTTCATCACAGCAAGTATGTTAAAAAACATTAAGAAATTACTGCTTTATGCTGTAGGAAGTGACCATTGTTCTGCATTTTACCTTGCCCTGATAGCAAAAAGCTTCATTTAAACCACCTGCTCTAATTTGTGATGACCACTGCAGAAGTGGTTTAAAGTCCCTCACTCAGCCAATGCCAGCTGAGAGCAGGCACCTGAGTGGTTACCATGAATCGTCTTAAGAAATACTGCACAAGCTGCTTGCTGGGTAAACATAAGAATTAGACTGAGAATTAAAAAGAAGCTGGAATTACAACCCATAAGAAAGAAATGAGAAAGCACCACAAATTTGCAGGTCTCCAGGGCAAATGGGATAGCCCGTCAAAGCTTTAATTCTGACAGTGCTTTGCAACCATCGATTACATGCTGTTGTGCCAAGCTCTTAGTACTGTCTTATCTATTGACTAAACACCCTCCTCCTCCAAAAAAAAAAGAGCTATCAATTTGAGAAATTTCCCTAGTTATAGCTGTGTCAGCCTGCTTAAGCTGACCTTTAGAGGATTCACATGAGAATAAAGGACATCTTATTATTCAGTGTGCATTTTTGTGAACCAGGAGCTGCCAATCTTAGACAAAAACACAAGATTTCCTCCTAAAAAAATCTCTGGGGATTTGCAATGAATCATACTCGTGAAGTAGTTTATAATCTGACATCAGAAAACAGCTGGGGGAAAATTAATCCCTGAGGTAAATTCATTTTTGTACAATTGGGCAAAATTTGGCCCATGAGTGTTTCTGCCAGAGAGACTAGGGGTGGGGATATACGTGCAGGGGTGGAGAGAATAACTGAGTAATAGGAAGGAAAGCTTGTGGGGCTTGGGTTTTGGTGGTGTGTTTCTTTATGTAGACAGTGAATCTGTTGTGGACATAGGCCAAATAGTCTTAAAATATGCGTTATTATAACAATGTGATATCAAAACAATGTTAGTATGCCTTTTATTCTGTAATTTCAAAGTAATTTTTGAAGCTTAATGAGCCAAGTCATAATAGCTGGATGCATGGGGAAAATTAACATCACGTATTCCCACTTTGCATAAAGGCAGTTCATGAATATGCTCTGGGCTCATGGCAGGAGAATTTGGGGTTCCAGGTTCCCACTACAACACTTGAATAGAGCAGGGTAGGAGATAAAAGGAATAAAAAAAAGAGATGACCATATCAAGTATGGATTTTTACATACAGTGGCTGGCACCATAGAAGTTATAAAAAACTAATCCTTCATGCAAAGTGGCCTCCTGAAAAACTAATTGTCTAGCTGAAGATATAAAGAATCACTTGGCCCATGAGATTTTGCTTATCTATCTGTAGGAAAAAAAATCTCTTTGGACTGAGTTTGACTAATGTAAGTGAGCCCCATGAGTCTTGGAATGATGACAAGAGTGCAATATGAAGTGATCAAAGAACATTCAAGCATTGCATCCTGAATAAGAACCAAGTTGATTTAGATTTCATAGTAAAGGGAAGACAAATGGGAAGGAGGAGAAGGAAACAAGGAAGATAAGGTTTTTCATGGGCTGATCCCAGCCCTGATGAGGTTTTCCAGCCATGATTTCCTCTGACACTTGTCAAATTACAATAAGCAAATTTTTTTAAGTTACTTGTGATTTTCAGAACTTTACTTTGAATGCCTGTTAACTGACACCTAACACTTAATTTTCTAATTTTCCCTAACTGGGCAAGGGGGTGGGGGGGTGGGGGGGAAGGGTGGGAGGATGTAATTCTGTAGAACAGGAAGACCAAAACAAGGTAATTATAGCATTCTTTCAGTAGCTATACTTAAGGCATGTACAGTACATAAACCTTCTTTCAATGGTCAGTGGAACTCACTGTACATTATTATTGTAATGAGTAGTAATGGATAATGATAAGACTATGGAGTCTTCTGTGTGTACAGTGTCATCACAGACATGAGTGCATAAACAGATTTTGACTGAGATAGTCCCTAATAAATCAGGACTGAATCTTTTTCTATGCCATTTGAAAAAGCCTCTAAGTCTGTTTTTATCTTCACCTCATCATTTTGCAATTTCTTTTCTTCCATACTTTGCCCAGGGTCACATCCTCCTTCGAGCATCCACCTGCTCTGTCAGGGACTTCAGGCAGATAGTTTTCTGGTCCCCCATGGACCTCCACAGTCTGAAGGGGCACAGGTGGCTGACCATGGTCTGCACCATGGGCTGAAGGGGAATCTCTTCTCCAGCACCTGGGACACTTCCTCCCTCTCCTTCTGCACTGACCTTGGCATCTGCAGGGCTGTTGCTCCAACATATTCTCACTCCTATCTTTCACTGCATTTGCACACGTGTTTTTGTTTTCCTCATTTTAAATCTGTTATCCCAGAGGTGCTACCACTGTTGTTGATGGGCTTGATCAGCAACAGGTCCATCTCCCAGAGCACTGGCTCTGTGGGACATAAGGGAATTTTCCAGCAGCTTTTCACAGAAGTCACCCCTGTAGCTCCATAGCTACTAAAATCTTGCTACTCAAAGCTAATACAGTGTCAGAAACTGTATCAAGGACTGTCAAATGTATCTGTAGAAGGTAGAAAGGAATGGGCAGAATTTTGTCCAACTTAATGCTTCAGTTTCACCAGTAACCTATTTACTGATATGAAAACATCTGCCATTACTAAAGCAGACAATGTTCTGGAAAACTTTATGTCATTAAAAACATGGTACAGAAAATGAAGCTTTCTCTCAGTTGCAGATTTGAAGTGACTAACAATTCCTGAAATCAGTGCTTTGGGAAGAGGTCTATCTGGATAGAGTTTGGGTCATAGGATAGCAGTGAAAGTGAACATGAGAGGCTGGTTGCAGACACAGAGTGCCAAACCCAGAGAAAAACAGAAAAACCTCTTTGCTTCCTGAAAATGAAACATGTGGGATAGATTCTTTGTCGTGTGGTATGTTGGCTGCCCTGTCCAGATGTATGCTCATGCATAGACATCTATGAAATGTAGAAAGTAGACTCATACCTTTCAGATAGTGGAAGGCTCCTTCCACATTAACATCTGCTATCTTAAAGAAACAGACTGAGGATTCATCAGCAGAGGAAAAAAAAGTGGGATAAACTGGACCACACAAAGCACAAGAGTCCTTAGGTGGAATTGCCTCCAGTGCTTGAATCAAAGCAGTGCAGATATGGACTATACAGTACAGATATGCCCATACATGAGATCTCTTGCCTACCTTGTTGTTAGGGTAAGGCAGTAATGTTCTCCTCTTCATGTGAACCAGGAATAACACAAAACACAGCCCTGAAAGCCAGAGATGTGCTAGGCTTGGCAGACTTTCAGTGAACATAATGGAGGAAAAACAGAGTGAGGAACTGAGAGCAAGGAAAAGTGTAAAAAACCCAAAAACTCAGAAAATCTACCAGTGCACTGATGGTATTCAAGCACAATTCAGCACATCTTCCAGCTTTAGGTCCGCTTTGAATGAGGAAGTTTGAGGCTGTAATAGTTTCTACTTCTAATGATATATTCACTTAAATACAAAGGTTTCATCAGCAGAATCACATCTCTGAACATGATGAGTCAGCTGAAAGTTGCAATTCAACCTCTATTGCTATTTCAGATGTAATTCAAATACATTCTGATGATTTGTAAAAGAAGAAAGAGACATTGATGAGCTGATGATTAGATTTCTTGGGATATTTCTGCATTCAAAAGAAGTAGACTTTCTGAAAAATTTAGGGCACAATTCATCTAACCAAATGTAGAAGTCAGTAATGCATTTAGATCTAACCTAGTCATCCAGACTTCCTTTATAGTCAGAAAAGGGAAATAAGCTCCCTTAGGTCACTACCACTTCACCTGAGACAGATATTTAAAGCAGATGGTCAAACACTGACAATTTCTTCTGGAATGACTCCATTACTAGTGACTAAATTTGGGCAGCACCAATCTTGCTCTTTCTCACCAAATACCTAAAAGAAGTGAACGGTAATTGAGCTTTTGAGGTTTTCCAGTCACTGAAGCAGAGGATTACCAGCTGCTGCGCTCTGAAATATTGTCCCCTTGCCTAGACTGTTCCTGTCCATAGCCGGTCTCTCATGAACAGCTCCCAGGTTCAAAGGGACCATATCCATTGTGGGACAGTAAAGTATGTTGATCCCACAAAATGCACTATCTTGAACACCATCTACAGCTACATCATTTGCTCATTAATTATTTGTTTGAACACCAACCCAGATAACTAACCTAATTATATGTTTGGGACTGTGTTTCCCTGTCAAGGGGATTTAGTTTCCCTAAAAAGCTTTTCTCAAAACCCACCATAATGTATTGCTTCCTGGGGCAACTCTGGGATGGGAGTGAGAAAAAGGTTGCAGCCTTTATAAATAGAGACATAGAGACAAAGTATTAAAAAAATTAAGAGTTTGTCCATTTCCACCCTGAATTAAAAAAATAACATTAATGTCAGTAGGGATTAAAATATGATGTACAAACACAGTGCAGAATTAAGAGCAGGGGATACCAATTGTTATTCATTCTAATCAGAGACCTGGCAAACCTTGCTTGTCAGGCACAGTATAATCTGACAAGCACAAATAGGACTTACTCTTTTGATTTAACTTTATCAAAATATAAGAAAAATCATTCCTTTTTCCCCTCATTTCCCTATCCTCCCTTGATCTTCCTATCACCTTGACCACATCACCCTGACCACATCACCCTAAAGCCATTAAGGTTTATCTAATGCAGCACAGTATCTAGATGGAATTGGGATCACTGTGTGCATGGAACTGACTTGGTAAGCACTGTATTTTTCAAAATGTCATTTCCTTTTTTTCAATATTGAGGAGAAAGGAAGTAATGGAGTCTCTCTTGTGTCTTTTCTCTTGCTCTCTAGGTAAGCATATCCATT
This sequence comes from Acropternis orthonyx, assembly GCA_035583155.1. Lineage (NCBI taxonomy): Eukaryota > Metazoa > Chordata > Aves > Passeriformes > Rhinocryptidae > Acropternis > Acropternis orthonyx. Next base: position 39,076,155 of record JAWWEU010000001.1, on the reverse strand, counting down.
CTTTTAGTAACATCTGCTTACATGATTTCTACATGTTTTTGCATATAATATTCTAATAGCTGTCCTTCATTTCCTTCATTAAAATAAATGATGGTGGACATGTTCCTTGAAAATTGTTGGAAAAATTGTAAAAGGCTTACTTGGAATAGTGCTTAACATCTGAAAATCCCTCATAATGCTCTGCAAAAGTCAACTGATTATTTCTGAGTGATGTATGCTATGCTGTTACTCTAATTGCCAAGAGTGGCACTGCTCAGCCATAAAGAAGTTCACTGCATCAACAAAATTTAATTGGGGCATCTCAATATACTGGCATTTGCTTGCATAGCTAGTTAAAACGAATACAGAAACTGCTATGCACAAGGATTGAAGAGTATATTCTTCACTTGAATCAGAGAAATTCACAGGAAAACTCATTTTACAACAGCATGCTGTGATTCTGCTTTTCCTGTTCTTTACTCCAGCAATCATTAACTAAACACACACACACACACACACACACACACACACACACACACAAAGGTTCATTTGCTTTCACATGACATTTTGGGACTATTTAGCTGACCAAGCCATGGACTTTACTCGCATGAAAATATTTTAGACAAGAAAAGAAAAGAACAACAAATAAAAAGGTGAAAAACCCAGTGTAGCCACTTTGTCCAATTTGATTTCATTATGTGCCAGAGTTAAGGAGCCTGGTATTGTTGATGACATCTGTATTAACATTCTGTTAGATACCTAATGTGCAGAAGTACTTTTAGAAAAAAAAATCAATTTAAAAAAAATTAATAATTTGATATTAAAGCACAAAACCCCAGCAAAGCAAAGCATTAAGTTTGTTCTATTTTTACTGCTCACATCCTCCCTAGGAGGCAGATTCATTAAGATAAGGGAAAAGTCTAAAATATCCACATCAAAGTGACCAACAGGCAAAAACATAAACAGTGATGCTAAAGAAGAAGAAAACTTAATTCTTTCTCTGTGAGTCTTTAGGAGCAAATGAGTTCACCACAGCTTAAATGAATAATAGGGCACATTTCAGAAGTGACGTATGAAAGCATTTGTTGTAATGCTGAACTTTACGTTCTCTCATTAAGTTGATTCATTGAATAGGTAACAAGGGAATAACTGGCAAGTGCTGACTGCTGTGCAAGCCTCCACACTGTACACATCCATCATCCAAAACTTTGAAGCAAACATTCTCACCTAGCCTTGCCTTTCAGAGTTCATCACTCTTTCCTCGCACCATCATGTTTAAATTCTTTTTTTTTTGACATTGCAATTTAGGAACGCTACCGTCTCCTACCAAAACTATTTCCAGCACAGACTTTTTTAAATAAAGCAAGAGATAGTACTATCATGGAATGATTTGAGTTAGAATGAACCTTTAAAAGATCATCTAGTCCAATGCCCCTGCAATGAACAGGCCCACTTTCCACTGGAACAAGTGGCTTAAAGCACCATCCAGCCTGGCCTTGAATGTAATGATGGGGCATCCACATCTTCTGCGGGCAACCTGTTCCAGTGTCTCACCACCTTCATTATAAAAATTTTCTTCTGTATATCAAATCAAAATCTTCCCTTTTTTAGATTAAAAACACTGCCACTTGTGCTGTTGCTATATCTCCTGGTAAAAAGTCTCAATCCATCTTTCTAATAGGCCACCTTGGGGCCCTTCTCCAGGTTGTACAACCTTAATTCCCTAAGCCTATCATCATAGGAGAGATGTTCCAGACCTCTGAGCATCTTTGTGGCCCTCCTCTGGACCTGCTCAAAGAGGTCTATATCTCTCCTATGCTGGGCCCCAGATCTAGTGAGGCCTGGAGTAAGAGGGTAGAATCGCCTCCTTCAACTTGATGGCCACACTTCTTCAGATGCAACACAGGATATGGTTGGTTTTCTGGGGTGTGAGTGCACATTGCTGGCTCATGTCCAGTTTTTTCATCCATCGGTATCTCCAACCTCTTCTTCCTAGGGCTGTTCTCAATTTGTTCATCACCCAGCCTTTACTGGTACCGGTGATTGTGATGACCCATGTGCAAGGTCCTACATTTGAGTCAACAAAATTACCTGTATCATTACAGACTGAGTGGTGAATAGATTGAAAACAGATTCTTGAAGAGACAGACCCATATATCATCCTAAACAATGGAAATACACTCCTGGACTTCTAGACTTTCAAGCACTTAGAAAGATAACCTTTATCTAGAAATTGCCCCAAATGGAGTGCAAATCAGGCCTTAAATCTGATTAATACAACTATTTCTCAGACAGACATTTCAGAAATTGATGCTTTCCACTGATTAATCAAAAATATAGGTGATGTCTTTTTGCTTGAGTGGGGTGCATGGAGTGTCAGGGGACTATTGATTGTTCTGATTAATACACTGCACTGTCATGGATGGGAAATGGCAACTCAAATTGGAAAGCCCCTGTTCTGCTCTGATTTTGCCAGCACAATTCCCCTCTGAAATCAGTGCCTCAGAGAAAAAGGAGGATCAATGCTCCCAAGCATTAGTGAAAGTCAGAGTGCAAGACATGGAGGGCAAATCATTGACCACTGTAAATCATGGTCACTCTCTTAACTCAGTGGATCTATTGCACTTTAGTCAGGGATTTGACCCTGAAAGCAATCTGTATTTTTCCTTCATGCTGATTGTTTCCTTATATGATGTTAATTGTTATTTGGGTTTATGATCAGTGCTATTCAAAAGGGATTATAGTCAGTTTTCTATTATTTTCAAAGATTCACAAATACTTTGAGAACAAAAGTTTGATTTTTTTATGCCTCTAAATTAAATTTTTTGTGATTTCTAGGTACACATTCTCCACCTTTCACTGCTCAAAGAATATCTCTGACCTAGAAAGATGCTGGGAACCTAAAAGAAGGTGTGAGTACTATAAATTCATATTGAAATGTGAAGGACACTCAGCATCCTGAAGATATGCACTTCATTTGTTTATTCCTATTGGATTTTTTTACTTCTTTTTTTACATATACTTCCTTTCAAAAACAAAACAATCTCCAAAACATACACTTTATGTCCTAAGAAATTTAATATTAACCTGAATTCTTCTATCTAACTCTCTACAAAAAATCGCACTCTTTTCCCTTTGTGTCATGGTTTAACCCTAGACAGCAAGTAAGTGCCACAGCTGCTTGTTCTCTTCACTACCACAGTGGCATGGGGGAAACAATCAGAAAAAGGTAAAACCCACAGATTGAGATAAGCACAGTTTAATAATTGAATAATAATACTAATGATAACAATTACAAGAAAAATAGAAAGAGGACTTGAGCCCAAGAAACACAAGTGATGCACAATGCAATTGTTCACCACTCTCTGACCTATGTCCAGCCCATCCCCTAAGCAGTGATCAGCTCCTCCCTGCCAGCTACCCCCAGTTTATACACTAAGCATGACACTCTATGGTATGGAATATCTCTCTAGCCAGCTTGGGTCAGCTCTCCTGGCTATGCGCCCTCCCACTTCTTGTGCACCTGCTGCTGACAGAGCATGAGATACTGAAAAGTCCTTAAGGCAAGCACTGCTCAGAAACAACATCAGTGTATTATCAATATTATCCTCATACTGAGTCCAAAACTTAACACTGTGCCAGCTGCTAGGGAAGAAAATTAACTCCATTGCAGCCAAAACCAGGACACTTTGACATCTCAGATGTAAAATATTCTTTAATGTATCTCCAAGGATAAAAGACTCTCCAAGAAGGAAAATATTGCTTCTAAATAAATATACTTAGGTAAGGTGTTTTGGTTTGGTTTTCTAAGTATGAACGTACTAATATATCCTAGGCCTGAATTTATACTGTAAGCATAAAGCAAAAAAAAAAAAAAAATTGTTTGAAATGTTAATCCCAAATTTGCAGCCTCAGAAAACTAGGATAGTTCAGAAAAGAAACTTAATCACCAATTGAGCTCACTTTTGATAATTAGAGATTCACCTCTGGAGTAAGATAACTTTTTAAGTGATTCCAGTGCTGCCTTTTAACATGAAGATTAGAGGAAGCCTCCATTAAATATTTATCAGAAACAAATACAAATTCTGCCAGTGCAATTTTCAAAAGATTCTGAAAATCCCAGTTACTCATCTACCACAAAAAGGCAGCCTATGATCACAAGTAATGCTTATAGCTGCCTTCAGAAATCCCAACAAAAACTCCTCTAGCTTCATTATCCATTACCCCTGTATAAGGAATAGCATAGAGAATGAAATACAAATAAGTGTGTGCAAATAGATGTGGATGGATGAGAGTCTAATTTAATAAGTACTCAATATAACTGCCCACTGTCTGATGCATTTCTGCATAATGTGCTATTGATTTGAGGAAAAAAGATCATAGGATAGCTGGGAGAAAATGCCTGGCACTCTTCCTCCCAAGATTTATTGGTTTTGATAATGAGTAAATACATTTTTTTGTAATTAAAATCTAGCAAGGCTCTTTCTAATCATCTTAATTTTGTCAAGTCCATGGACAAGACCCCTTATAACTTCCTGAACACTGCACATGCATGTAAAAAAATCTGCATATAGTTGAGCTAATGAAGTCTCCCATGAAATGCAAGTAGCTCTAGCAGATAGGAGAGGCTGACAGAGGATTCCTTCATGTACTAATTTTCTCATGGTACAAATTCTCTGATTTTCAATAAGCAACATAGATGTTTTTGAGCTTCCCTTTGTGTCAGTATTAAATTTCATGTTAAACGAGACATTAATTATCTGGCTAGGCCAGGTAACAGATACTTTTGGGCTGAGTATTCCTCAAAGGAAAATGTGCTCTGTCTCAGCATTTGTAGCTGGTGGTTATGACTGATACTTTTCATCAGTTCTCCTTTACAAGGGCTGTCAGGGCCAAAAAAATCTCATTTATGGCAGTAAGGGGTAGCTCATATTTTGGAGACATATTGTGTCAAAACCCTTCGTCTTCACCTTCACCATCATTGTCTTATTTGAGTTTCCCCTTTATCTACCCTGAAGATCATTCTGGATAATTTCTTGATTCATAATATAGCTGAATATGGCATTGCTTTCAGCTCTTTGGGCAGTTCTGCAATAACCTAGCTAATTCACTGTTTTCCCTAATTCACTGTTTTCCCTAAGAACCTTTCCCCTTGGGATAGGCCCATCAACTAGAAGACTTTACCATTCTTTATTACCTTATCCTTAAGTTGCTGCCACCTCTTAGCTGATCTTCTTTTCATCTGAGTAACACAGGTTTAGCTCCTTAGATTTAAAAGATACTGAGCGAATGATTTTTTCTGCCACAGCGTTTGAATTGAAACATTTAGAAGCATAGGTCACTGCATTAGCAGAATTCCATTACATGCACTAACTGGATTAGAATAGGTGGAAAGTGGAAAAAGGGATGAGATTTATCTTCCATCCCCATGACATTCCAGACACCCATATACAACCAACATACAGCTATATCCTGAAAGTCAGAGCTCTTAACAATTGTGTTAAAATTATACCTACAATACTTAGGGAAGTGTGCCCACTGCTGGGAAAATACAAAGATGCTTCAACTCTTACGCGATGCTCTCCTTTGGAATACATCTTGCCTTTTATATGCTTATATATCTATGTAAATAGATATATAAATATATAGATAGAAATAGATGTAGATGTAGACTGATTTATGTATGTGTACATTTAAGAATGAGGACAGTCTGAGACCCAGATTTCAGAAAGCTCAATATCTTTATAAAATATCTTCAGTGGTAACTCACTGAAACTGGAAAGCCTGTTGAAATTAATAAGATAGTATTTAAACACTTAGTAAAGCAATCTGAGAGCCACTAGCAACTATTCTAGAAAGCTCATGGAGAACAAATGAAATGCAAAAGAAAAAGGGGAAAATGGCTCTTTAAAATGAGGGAATGTGATAGTCACAGCTCAACAGCTTAACTCAAGTTCCTAGAAAAACACAGTACAAATAAAAAGTGTGTAAGCATCAAGAAGATAATAAAGTAACTAGCAGAAAAGCAAAACAATACCTGGGGGGTTTCTACATACAAGACTTTTGCCCTGCCCCCTCCCTGCTCTCCAGTGTCATTCAAAACCAAAACACCTATTACTGGTACTTCTTTAAAATCCACTCAAACATGGGTTTTCCAACTATTTGTACTGGTTTTTGAGAGACAACATGAAGTCAATTACTTGCTGCCAAACTTTTTAATACATTTACTATTTCAGACCTTGTGTCATTTAGTTCCATTCAGATACCAAATGATTCAGTTATTTTTATTGTTTAAAATATGTGCATTTTGAATCTATCTTCAACTCAGTAACATCCTCATGAAACCCTCCAATAATTATTCAATGTAATTTTTACTAGGCACCAAATTAGGAGGTCTAAGAATCATTATTACCATATATGTAGCAATTATTTTATAAGGATGGTGTTTTCCAGATGATGCATGCTTTGACAGTTCTAACTGCATAATGGTTTTAGCAAACTGAGGAAGATTTCTAATATTGTATAAATGAAAATCAATAAATATTCCTCTGGATTTAATGGGTAAAATGGTTATAATTCTCATAACATTTTGTCAGCTATTGCTCTTGGTCAGTGTGAATGAATTCCTAAGATAATACAAGCACTGGAATGCTCCCTGGGGAAATGGATTTCATTTCATCTGCCACATTGTCCCAAGTAGAATTGTCCTTATCAGTGTGATTAGGCCAGTGAAAGTTGTGTTTATTTACTTTGTATATGACATGTGTGACAGTCCAGTATCAGCAGCGACAGCTACTGAGGTCAGGCCACAGATATCCTTCTGTCCTGTGCTCTGTCAAGCGGCTCTGATGCTAAAGTGTTGTGGGTTTCAGTGATGGGTACTGGAGTGGTTCTCAGCAGCACCAAATCTTCTGTGTCCAGTTGCCAAAGGTTGTGTAGTCCAAGAGTACATGAACAGGCACATTATTCACACCTTCATCCTGGACCATAGTGAAGATGCTTCACGTGGTAACAAGAGTAGACCCGGATAGTCTTTTACTGCCTCTTTAGATGGCAGCAATATCTATGACTAGACCACCTCACTGAGTCATTTAAACATTCCTTTAAGAAAATCTGAGGTTTAATGCTACAGTGTACCTGCTGCTGCTCCAGACACAATTACCAGTTAATTAGATTAATCAGAGCTGTAATATAATTTTAAGTATTTGCTGAAAACAGGATCAACCCAAGATGCAGTGGGACTCATCTGCTGAATGTGTTCTGCAAGGACAGACAGCAAAACTGAGCTTCAGGATATTTTTGTCTCTTGTTATTTCATTTGCATCTTTCTGTGGCCTCTGTCTTCAATGGTTTGAACCCTTCTGGAGCTGTCTCTGGTTTGCTATAATGCTTCTGCTTACCTCCATCTTCTTGAAGCTATAGCTTTGGTGCAGAAGAGTTATAATAGGGTGCAAGAATTCTAGGTTGAAGGGAAAAATTAAAAACCAAAAAAAAAAAAAAAAAAAAAAAAGGGGCAAAACCAGTGAAAGAAAAATAATATTTAAGGACTAGACAAGCTCTGAGTCTCAGAATCCCATTATCACCCTGAAGCTGTTACCTATATTTCTCTGCAGCTCATACAAAGTCATCTTAAGTATTCTGCCTCACCTGGGTAACATATGAGCTGCTGGAACAAGACTTCTTTTTCATCGACCATGTACCTCATTTATAACACCTTGTTTCTTCCCTGGTTCAGCTCAGTACACGTGACTTATTTTATAAGTTCGTTTCATCAGTTCTTTGAGTTCTTCACTCCAGCTACTTCTTGGACTGATGGGAATGTGCTAAGCACATTTGCACAGATTTAGCAATACAGACAAAACAACTAATTATGCATCTCAATAATTTTTAGATATGTATTTGCATCCTTTTTTTAACACAAAAATTTCTGCACTTGCTTGTTTACACAGCAGAGAAGTGGTCATCATTCTTACATGGTAAAATAGAATTGCATTATGCCAAACAAATTGAAATAACAAATAAAACACTGATGATATAAATCCTTGCTCCTTGAAATTACCTTCTATGTTATTATTTTGCAAATAACTTACCAGATCTGGTGTTGTAGCTGTAAAGACTAGGTCAGGTTAAATGCACTGTTGTCCTCATGGTCCAAATATTAATTCTTTAGTTCCCCATATTGGGAAACAGATTTCAAATGCCCTGGAGACAGACCTGGAATGATTTTGCTGAGATATCTTTCACCTCTAGTCTTAAAAGGAAGGAGAAACTGAAGGGAAATAGATTCACTAATTCTTTAACAGAAAGAGTGTGATTATTTTTCAGAGGGGAAACCATGTGAAATTTATTTTAGGATCAAACCATTTCATGGACCTAGAGGAAATACTGAGAAGTTAAATCCTTGACATTCTTAATAGACAACAGACCATGAAAATCATATTATACACCCACTTGTTATCTTTAATTGAGAATCTGTTTTACCAAATATAGCAAAGAGGAGAAGCAGAACTCAACAATATGATGACATTCTAGTCTCTCAGCTAATACAATTAAATGTTTTGGGGGAAAAAAATAACATGAGTTAACTGGAAACTCTTGATGTTAAGAAATTATTTGTGCTGTATCTTGAGTTTGGATGACTTTATCCGCAAAAAATATTTTCCTTATGACCCAGAATTCCTTTGACCATTTGAATATTCTTTTTTCTGTCAATTTGGACATGAGCTGAGAAGTGCAGCTGTGCCTGTTCTGGTTCTTTGTTCTCTGTGAAGTCTTCTCTTGCTTACTTGCACATGTTTCATTTTTTATGCATGAGGAAAAACGAAGACATAAATACTGCACTGACAGTAGAAAGTTATGTTAACATTTTTATATATTTTCTATAATACCATGAATATGCATATGTTTTACTAAATGCATATAGTATCTCTCCAAAGCGTTAGGAGATATACAACAACTACAAGTCAGAATATAAATACATATTAAAAAAAAAAGCTAAACTAAAAAATAACTACTCCTGTGGGTCATACATTCATAGTAATCATTCTGAGTGAATCATACAAATAGCTCTTCTCAATATTTTTAGGGTAAAACCAGACCCCTAAATTTGAATTGAAACAAGAGACTTCAAATATTTCCTTCAGAATGTCTATTATAGTACTAATTTAATCAAATGCCACAGTTCTGACCTGAAAAATCTTCTGGAAGTGCTCAGAAGGATTTTCAGGGTCATACCACACCTACTCAGATTTTTCGAAATCCCATCAGTGAGTCTCTAGTTAAGAATGACGCCAGCAGGTTAGGATTTCCATAGCTTTAAACAGAGCAAGAAATGACCCAGAAGCAGACACCGAAGCAAGACGGAATATGGGTACATTTCATCTCTCCACATCACTGGCCAAGTAGATATCTTGTTTTCTTTCTTTCCCTCTTGGCACCTCTCCATGGAATTACAAAAATTGCCCTTTGGCATATGATCAGACACACCAGGATGATCTTTATCTTAATTTCTGATATAGGCATAATTTCAAGAAATGTGCTCAGTGGTTGCGTGACCACTGGAAAGTATGTTTGGTACCAAGGTTGTATCATGCCCTGCAAGGAAAACCATAAAATTACCTCAATTTGCTAAAATAGCCTCTATTTAAAACAAAAACAAAAACAAAAAACAACCCAACATGAAAATGATAGTGTTCCCTATATTTTAATCCATGAGAATTAAGCTAGACATGGGATGTATTCCCAGTTGTAAGGTAATGTAACATTCCTTCAAAGAAGTGTCAAAAACAATCATAGGCTAATGAGATTTTACAAGAACCACCTGCTGTTTACTTTCAGTTAAACAAAATGCCCTGGTTGAAAGTGAGTTTCATTACTTGCAAAAGAGTTACACAACAGAAAGTGATAACAGGAAAAGAAATGAGGAACTATTTGAACAGACTGAGCTTCCCAACTCTACTTACCTCTTCCTCATTCTTCTCTGGAGAGGGGATAAAATACACCACACAAACAAAAACATTGATGTCCAAAGACACTGAGGAAAAACATAGAGTAATCTGCATGAATAAATGACATGTCAGATCACTGGCACCCCTAGACAAATTTTGAAACAAATTGCTTTGAGTCAGATGAAGAATTTTATTCAATTCAAGAAAAAATGTTTTCTTTTAGATTTCAGTTGTCATTTTTAGATGCAAAATAGAAATATATTCTTTAAAAAGCAAAAGGCTATTTTAATGGAGCTATTGTGTTTAAATTTTTTTAATGAATTCAGATTTCAGAATATCTCTTGGAGGGAAGGATGTGGTTGAGAAGAACAGTTTGACAAACACTGATATAATAGCTAGATACACTTTTTATACATTTGTTTACTCAAGAAACCTTGGGCCAAAACATACTCTGCTGTCCAATTGATATCTAGGCTTTTGAGTATAAGATCAGAAATTACTGTAGGCACTTCTACATTTAGAGGAAGACTGATGTAAATCAGAAGGCAAAACATCCAATACTGACCTTCCACTGGAGGAAGTGTACAGGGCAGAAGCATGACAGATTCTTTCTCATCCTTATTTTATAGACCTTTCATATTTGCAAATTCCAGAGGAAAAATGAAGCAACACAGAACTAAAGACTTACACTCATTACATTTCCTTCTACCTCATATCAGGACATAACGGATGTTGACAACAGAATTTGTGAGACTAAGAGGTTATTTATATGGATACAAGACTTTCAGATTGGCAAGAAACCTTCAAGTTAAAATCTTTTTTTCTCTTCATGGAAATGTTTTATTTGTAGTATTGCACAACTGAATATTTTGAAGTATTGTGAGGGATTTAAAGAGCAGTGTACAGCACTGGGGAAGATGTCTCCTGCGAACTGCTTTGGAAGCCTGTACTGTGGATGTGGTCAGAGTATTTATATAGTTCTGTTCCTCTGTTAACAAAATAAATTTCAGATAATGAGTCTCTTAGAAAGACTTTCTACATATGCCTCCGGACATCTAAATTCTGATCTTTATTTTGTTCACCATCTTTTCACTGTTGAAAAAAATGTATAAAATATTTCCCATTATCCTTGTTTTACATTAATAAATGTTCTTTTTCAAGTTAAAAAAGTAATCAGTGCATGCTACCCAGTTCTACAAAAGAGGCAAATTCCTTTCAGAAGACAGAAGACAGAAGTTAAACCCTTTCCTTGCTATCTGACATTTGGAATTGGAAAGGGAAAACCAAGATGTAAGAAAAGAGCAAATCCCATAACAATGAAAGACCCATCTTTCAAGAAATAAAGGAAAACAAAACAAAACAAGTAGACCACCTTTGCCTTCCTAGGTGTTTGTGATTAATTACCTCAACTGAAGGAAGGAAGGTTTTAAGGGCCTTTCCCACCAAAAGCCAAAGAACCTTGCAGGGAGAAGAAGCCTTATCCTTACAAGAACTGGAAAAGTGCTTACAAAAGGATTCTTAGTTCAGTCAACTGAAAAAAGGTCAGATCCATCAGTGATTGATAGAAGCTGAATGCACTGTCACTCTTCTTGAAGTTTCAACAGCTGTATACCCTAAAGATATTATTCAAAAAGATGCATTTGGAACCTGAGTCACAGGCAGAATACAATTTGAGAATCTGCTGTGGCATTAAAAAAACCCCTCACACTTTAGAGAGTTCATCATCCAGAACCATGGCTTTAATATACACTGCTGCGGCAACCAGTCCTTGCCTGCAGAGTCTGACGGGGATGAAAGAGAGAGATAATGTATCATTTAGGGGCTGAAACACTGCATGGATTTCCAAGTTAATTCAAATAAGCCAAGTAGATCACCAAAAAGATAAAAATAAAACAAAGTATTTATACAAAAGCAGGTTGAAAGCCAGAAGGTGAATAATCTTACTTTTTCATAATCTGTCATATGGAAATTACTTTAAAATTAAGGAAGTGAAACTATTGGTGGGTTTTATTTTTCAGTATTTGAAATCAAGAAATGACTACTTTTAAATATAAGGCAGTAAGAGGTCTTATTTATCATTGTTTGTGGGTCATAGTCAGAAAAGGTCAGATTATGTTCCAAAAACAGAAATTTACTTATGGTCAACTAGTCTCAGATCAATCCATGGAGAGGCCTGGGTACATTAAAGCTTTCTTCCCCCTGCTTTTCAGGATGATCATTTTCTTCTGACTCAGGTCAGCAGCATATAACTGACCTCTCCTTCCATTTTCCTTAGCTTTCCTTAGCTGGCAAGAAGGCTGGGTCATCAGTGTTCCTTTGGCTATGACTCCCCCTTACTGGTGAGTCTCCCCTATAACTGCAACTTTTGAAATATACTGTATGTAAAACAAAAAAAGCATGCCTTCTGAACAAGTGGTCTGCTTTGATCATAGACAGTTATTCCAAAACAACCCTGTATGTTCACATTAAACACAGATTATTTGTAAAACAGAGTTCCTGCTGGGGAGGCAGAAAACTTCTCCTCCTTGACCATTTTGCTCACTCATGCCCACAGTAAAATTTCAGAAAGTCAAATCAAATTTTATTCCCATTTACACTATTGCAGAGATGCTTAATCCAAGCTACAATCTAGCTCTTAAGGAAATAAGAACATTATTTCACTTGTGATCAGGCTGGCCAATGTGTGTAGCTTTTAAATCTCATATTTAAGCTATTTCCACATGAAGTTTTTCAAATGAATCAGATTATTGATGTGTTACCTTCCAGCACTGCCTACCAAGACACAAGCACATAGCATATCCAGAGACACTACAGAAGACTGAAAGAGAATCATTAGTGAGACAAAAGGGCAGATGACAGATACTAATGTGAGGGAAGGAAAAATTATCTCATGCCAGGGTCAAGAGGAGTTATAATTGAGTTGTTTCTAAATGGAAAAAGAAATCACTTGCAGAAGGGAAGCCTAGTGATACCACTGCATTGACTGCCAGGAGAACTGGAACATCATTTTGCATTATAACTCCTCAAGTTCAGATGGGAATGCCCCAGTCCCTCACCCAGGGGTGGGGAGTTTCATAATGGGTGGTTTAACTCTGTGAGTTATGGGATATTTTTGGAATCTTCGATGGTCTAGGCTGTTGCAGCTGCCTATTGTGCCAGTCCCTAATGGCCCATTAGCAGAGGTGACCTCTCAGGCTGAGTGTGAAGGTGCTAATGACTCCCTGGAATGGAGTTATCACAGCTGAGTCACTTGTGTGAAGACAGAAACACTCTCCTGTCTGGCAGGGTTCTTTACCACCCAGCTTGTAGCCTGAGGTGTCATGTGTGCCCTGAGCAGCTGCTGCAAATGATCCATTATTAACAGTCCATCAGAAATGACACAGAGGGTGTAGAACACACAAGTTTTTTGATACCCACATAGCGATAAACTGGCCCTGGACCCTGTTACTAGGACAGCAGCAACCTCACCCCAAAATACTGGAGTGGACTAGAGCTCAGCCACAGCACAGTCACTGCTCACAGATGTTCCCAGACAAGGAGACACCAGGACTGGAAGATATGTTCTTTTCTGCAGCAATGGCAGAGCAGAGCAACCTCAATGCTGTCATGAGAAGCTGAGGAGAAGGGGAATTTTTTCATCCTGCCAGTGGCAGCACCTACTATCCTGTGCTGCCTTATTGAGAATAAGCCTATTTTTCATTCTATTGATTCAAGAAGAATTTGACCTGCTACTCTTCAAAACTTATTCTCTCTAAAATATAGTGCTTGCCTTTGTTCACCAAAGGTTGTCTCTGTTGATTAGGATTCTCGTGGCTTTTTATTTCCTTTGAATACAAGCTTATAAAAAGGCTTGTGTCAATATTTATGGTTTTGGTGGGATTTTTTCCTCCATATTTCTAATACATCAGCTATTTATTTTACCCTGGTAGATTGTGATTCTTTCATCCCTTGCATCACCTGTGTTTTGCCTTCTTCAGCCATATTGTATGCTCAGAACTGTTGGAAGATGAATGTCAGTCCTCAAATCTAGACCTGGGTGGCATATATACAGATCAAGTCAAAAGATGCCAAAGATACATACCCAAATGAGATCTTTGTTTGTTTGTTTGTTTGGACTAAATCATTACTATAATGTTGCAAACATGCTATTCTTGGCTTTCTTTCCTTTTTCATACTACAGACAACTGTAGTATGAAACTTAATTGCATAATACAGACAATTATGTTACAATTATTCCACCTGAAAATATATTGTATTGCCTAATAGCGAGTGTAAAGTAGAAAACATGGATGGTCTTTTCTATTCAAACAGGAAACTACCATGGTTGCCAAGCAAGCGTCACTCATATATTTTGAAAACCTTTTCCAAGCAGTCAATTAAGCAAAAGTGGCAAAAGCTTCAGTGATAAGTAAAAGACTGAGCAAACTCACAGTGATGGTTCACAGGATGGAAACTACTTGTTTGTCCTTCATCTGCAGCAATGAGGAGTGGTAATCATAGAATCATAGAATCATAGATTCATAGAATCATAGAATCATAGAATCGATTGGGTTGGAAAAGACCTCAGAGATCATCGAGTCCAACCCTTCATCC
>JAWWEU010000001.1:39001503-39041553 GCA_035583155.1 Acropternis orthonyx | reverse complement strand
ATGTTCTGTAATGCTAGTCCACGGACAGTGAGCAGCACTGCTGCGCTGCGGTGCAACCACACTGCTCTCTCGAGCGCCGGTGGATGAAGGAGCAGGGGCACCGGCCCTCGGCAGGCGGGACAGCAGGCAGGAAGTGGAGGCAGATGGGACCCCGCCTGGTCAGCAACGGCTCCAATGGACTGGGCTGGTGCTTGCAGGGGGTCATGCCCGCTCCGGCAGCAGGGCACAGGTGGTCAGCGGTGACGGGCCAGGGGCGACCGCTGGCATCCGGGCACCAGGAGGGGGAGGGAAAATGTCCGACTGCAGCGGTGGGCCAGGGATGGGGCTCGGCTCCCAGGACAGGGCGTCCCAACGGCAACGAGGCAGCAAGAAGGAGAGGACTGACCGGCTTGTCTTGATGCCCCTGGATCCACAGGAAAACTGCAGAGAGCTGCTCCGACGAAGCGGGGCACCTCCGGAGACTGCAGACCTTGGCTCCGAACACAGCACCGACGAAACCGCATGTGTGTGTGGAACCTATCCAAAACCGAAAGTAAAAAAAAATGTTCCCCTCCTTCCTCCCTCCCCCGGAAGCTCCCCCCTCCCCTCCGCTCCAGGCTTCACTCCCAGTCCAGGCGGGTGAGGGAAGGAGAAAATTCTCCAACCTTAAACCCATAACACTCTCCTAACTTGGAAAGTATCAGGTGATTTTTTTAGGAACTAAGAAATCTCTATGAAAGAATTTGTCCAAATGGATTTGTCTGCGATACCTCCTAGAGCCTAACAGTTTGGACAGTTATAGCCTCTCTCTAAAGGG
The DNA here is from genome assembly GCA_035583155.1 of Acropternis orthonyx. Lineage (NCBI taxonomy): Eukaryota > Metazoa > Chordata > Aves > Passeriformes > Rhinocryptidae > Acropternis > Acropternis orthonyx. The sequence continues at coordinate 39,040,757 of JAWWEU010000001.1, read as the reverse complement.
ACTCTGGAAAAGTCCTAGATTTCAGTATTTTGCTGTAGTCAAATTTCAAAACTCTCTCTATGTAACAGATCTGGTGGCAGTGCTGCAACCCAAGCAATGCTGACACTTTTCACACCTGCAAATTGGCACACAAGTCTGCCAAAGAAAAGCAACCATGTAGTTGGTGAGGTCCTACAATTTGAATCTTCAGCACTGTCAAGGTACTTGAGGCACCTCCTGTATTTGTTGTTGCTTCCTGCAGGCAGCATAGAAACATCACTTTAAATTGACAGAACATGACAGTGAACACAAAATTAATGCCCAGACATTAGTGAATTCCCTATGCTACTTTATAAGAGGGGGGAATAAAAAAATATTTTTTTCTTTTCTTTTAGTTTTGCTCTTCTAAAACGACATACTATCTACAGTAACTCTAGGTGAAATTTTTTAGGTTAGTCTCTGTGCATGCAAAAGAAGGACACAGATCCCAGTCTGAAACCTAATGTATAACTCTTCCACTTTTTAGTTATATGTATGGGCCTATTGCCATTGTATTAAAATCATCGGAAAACCCTTACAATATTCTAAAGGGGACAGGAAATAACTATTTTCCCCTTCTAGAAACAGAACATGAAGATCTGATCTACGATAGTTATCTGCAGTGACAAAAGGGACCCACTAGCAAAAGCCAATTTTTAGATGCCAAACTGGACCTTCCCTCAAGGAGTCAGCTTTTCAGAAAAGGTCTTCATTCAATCTATAGATAAACAACTTCTTTACAGAGTCTTCACTTAGTCAACAACTGAGACAACTGGAGTCACCAGGCTCTAGTGAAAATCACCTCTGTATTCCCATATTCCTCTAAATAAAACAGAGATATTCTTCCAAGAAATAAAACTCATATCTGTTATTTTTTCTGGAGGGGAAGCAAATTGCTCTGTATTTCTAAATAGATTTTCCAATGGTTTCCAAATACTTTCTCCCATACTGAATGCAAGAAGAATATTTCTGAAATAGCTTTTTGCACATGTATTCTGATTGTAATTTGCTTTCTTTGATCATTTTGTTGCTATGCTATTGATTTTTGCATTAAAACAGAGACACAATTCCCAACAACATACATGTTTGAAACTATAAAAATCTTTCCCCTTTTGTTATTAGTTCTCCCTTTTCTGGCTCCATTTAATGAAATCTCAAGGGCCAATTGCTACAGTTCTTATTCAGGCAAAACTCCCATTAATCCATATATGTTACCATAATAATCTGTTATGAAAATAGCAGTCATATCAGGTTTTCTAACATTGCTACGTGGAAGAGGAAGGAGAAGGGGATAGGTTATACAGAAAGTAAGCTTTTATCGTAAATCAAAACCATCCATAGTAATTAGCTATATCTGGGAAACTTTCATGATTACCAAAAGTAAATTGATTCATTTCATTAATGTTTCTGTTTTATCATGGTATCATTCAGACTGCAGAACAGACATTTTCCCTGTATCTTTTCTTCCATGAGGCTGTCTCTGTCCTACTCAATCCCATCCCCAATGATTCCAATTGTTTTACTTGTCAGCTTGGTCAAAGTATAGCCTTCAGTGATTTCACATCCTAAGTTCATTCATCAGAGCGTCCAATAAAAGTGTTGAAGTCTTTTATTGATAGACAGTGGTAGAAAATACGGGGCCTGGGAAAGATCAGCCACCTCTGGCTTTCCCTCCTCAGCTGTCTTAAGAAGGTATTGCTTACCCAGTAACAGAGGGGCCTTGGTTTGTGCCCTCAATAAAATGAATCCTGCTGGCAAATAAACCCAAAGATGGCTATTCCTCTTCTGAAAGGTATTGTCTGTCACAGTCTTCCAGAAATCCTCAAAGGCCAGTTCAGCTTTCAGCTGCGTGTTGCCACTTGCGTTATATGTCAGAATGAAGACTATCAAATACGCAATCAGGGGCATGTCACAGGCCATCATAATTTATAGCACTGCAAATACATCTCAGGCCACGGCTGTATCTTCTGCTCCAGACTGAAGAGCTGTCTTGATTCTGGGGAAGAAAAGGCAGCCTCAGCAAATCCAGCACCACAGATATATCTCTCAGTAGAAGGAGAACCACAGGATGAGCAGCAAGCACCAGCATTAGAGGTGGTCAACACATTCAAGGTTGATTAGAAAATTCTTCTCTTTTCCCACTTTCTGTGGCACATAACATATTGACTTCTTAATTTATTTTTTTTTTATAATCACAAACATTTTCTATTACTGACATGGTTGTGCACTGGAACTACTTAAATAGGGAGCCTGCAGTCCATCACAAAAAATTAAGTCAGTGACACCAATTTACCACAGAGACTGGGAGCACAAGGTAACACAGCAGTATTTTATCTTAAAAATATTTTGGTAGAACTGTTTTTTCAGTATTCAGACACTTATCAAGGAAATGAAACTTTCCATAGGGGAAAAAAAAATCACAAAACCTCAAGATCATATTAAATTGCAAGTGACATATTCATTTCACAACACAGACTGGATCACTGAGCATCAGCTGTTCATATGAGTGTGCCATATAGCATTAACACCAAGTTGAATAGCAGTGCTTTAGCCTATTTAGTGCTGTAACCATAATACTTAAAATACTTTAAAAGTATCTATGAATGTGGGACAAGCTACGCAACTGGAACACTGCAATCACAGAATCACACAGTTGAGGGCTGCAAGCTTTTCAGAAGGGATAGACTGGAAAGGAGGGGCAGGGTGTTGTGCTCTATATTAAGGAGTGGATAGATTGTGAAAAGCTGCCTCTGAAAAAGACTCAAACAAATGGGTAAAAGCCAAGGACAGGACCAACAAAGGGCACCTCTAGTGGGAGTCTACTGCAGTCTGTCTGACCAGGGCGAGCCTGTCAACGAGGCCTTCTTGCTTCAGCTTGCAATCCTGACAGGGGGTTTCAACCATCTGGACTTCCACTGGGAAAGCAGCAGAGCTGGCTGTAAGCAATCCAGGAGACTCCTGGATTGTGTAGAGGTCAACTCGCTGGTCCAGGTATTATACAAACCAATCAGGGGAGAAGTGTTACCAGACCAAGTACTCACCAGTGCAGATGAGCTCATTAGATTGGAAGCAGACTGGGCTGTAGTGACCATGCCCTGGTGGAGTTCATGATCTCAAAGATCATGGGTGTGGTGAGGAGCAAGGTCAGAACCCTGAACTTTGGAAGAATGAAATTCCAGATGTTTAAGGAGCTGATGAATGACATCCACTGGGAAACTGTCCTTAGGGACAAAGGAACACACCAGAGCTGGCAACTCTTGAAGGCCACTTTTCTTAGAGTTCAAGAGCTTTCCAACCCTATGTATAACAAATCTAGTAAGGCAGACTGGAAAACAGCATGGCTGACTAAGGATCTGATCCTCAAACTGAGAAGTAAAAAGGAAATGCACAGCCAGTGGAAGCAAGGGCAGGTGACCTGTACAGGAATGTAGTTTGTGTAGGGACAGGGTCAAGAAAACCAAGGCACAGATGCAACAGGACCTGATATGAGATGTGAAAAATAACAAGAAGGGATTCCATAAGCACATAGGTCAGAAAAGAAAGGCCAAGGAGAGTGTACTCCCCTTCTAATAAACAAGAAGAGAGAACTGGTGAGAACAGATATGGAGAAGGCTGAGGTACTCAATGAGTTCTTCCCCTCAGTCTTCACTGGCAGTCAGGTTTCACACATCTCTCAAGTCCCTGCACCTCTAGGTGGAGTTTGGGGAAGAAAAGTCCTGGCCACTGTAAGCAATCAGAAGGTGTCAGATGACTTCATGAAGCTGAATAGCTTCAAGTGTATGGGGCTCATGAGATGCATCCCAGAGTCTCGAGGGAACTGGCTGATGTGGTTGCCAAGCCTCTGTCCACCATATTTGAAAAGTCATGATGGTCAGGTGAAGCCCCTGGTGAATGGGAAAAGGGAAACATCGCTCTTATTTTTAAAAAGAGGTGAAAGGAAGACCCAGGGAACTAGACTAAAGAGTCTCACCTCTGTGCCTGGGAAGATCATGGATCAGATCCTCGTGGAAGCAGTGTTAAGGCACATGCAAGATGAGGTGATCTGAGACAGTCAGCATGGCTTTACTAAGGGCAGATCATACATGACCAATGTGGTGGCTTTCTATGATGAAATGACCGCAATGATAGACAAGGGTAGATGAACCAATGTCATCTACCTAGACTTCTGTAAGACCTTCAATATGGTTCCATGTGGCATCCTTATCTCCAAGCTGGAAAAACATGGGTTTGAAGCATGAACTATTCAGTGCATAAGGAATTGGCTGGGTGGACACAGCCTGAGACTTGTGGTCATTGGCTCTATATCCAGGTGGAGGCCAGTGACAAGTGGTGTCCTTCAGGGCTCTTTCTTGAGTTGGTGGTCTTTAATATCTTTATTAATGACTTAATGAAAACAAGAAAGTCAGGAATTTTACAGATGACACAAAGCTGAGCATTGCTGTTTACACAACAGAAGGAAAGGATGCCATCCAGAGGGACCTGGACAAGCTTGAAAAGTGGATCCATGAGAACCTCATGAGTTACAAGTCCAAGTCCAAGGTTCTGCATCTGGATCATGGCAATCCTAAGCATAAGTACAGATTGGAGAAGAAGGCATTGAGAGCAGTCTTTCCAAGAAGGACTTGGGGATTCTCACGGAAGAAAAGCTGGACATGATTCAAAGTGTGCACTCACAGCCCAGAAAGTCAACTGCATCCTGGTCTGCATCAAAATAGGAGTGGCCAGCAGGTTGAGGGAGATGATATTCCTCTCTACTCTGCTATCATAAGATCCCATTTGGAGTACTGCATCCAGGTCTGGGGTCCTCAGCATAAGAAAGATGCGGACCTGTTGGAGCGAATCCAGAGAAGTGCCACAAAGATGATCAAAGGGCTGGAGGCTCTCTGATATAGTCTGAGAGAGCTGGGACTGTTCATCTTGGAGAAGAGAAGGCACCTGAGAGACCTCATTGTGGCCTTCCTTCCAGTACTTAAAGGAGGCTTGTAAAAAAAGAGGGAGATCATTTTTTCACACAGGCAGATAGTGACAGGACAAGGTACAATGGTTTTAAGCAAAAAGAGTAGAGATTTAGATTAGATTTTAGGAAGAAATTCTATACTCAAATGTCAGTGAGACACTGGAACAGGTTGCCCAGAGAAGTTGTGGATGCCCCATCCCTAGAAGTGTTCAAGACCAGGTTGGATGGGGCTTTGAGCAACTTGACCTAGTGTAATCATTTTCATTTATCTCTGGAAAAGACAGTGAAAAGGCAGAATCATTATACTAGAGGGAACAGCGAAAAAGTGTTATGGCTCCAAAAGCTATATCAGGGACTTCTAATGACTTGGAAATCTAATCAAAATCACAACACTAATAGACAAAAGGACATCAAAAAGAGCAGTACACGCCCTTTTGTTTTCAGTCTTCACTAAAAATGATTACACATGAGCAGACATTTAACTAAACTCGTTTAAATGAGGTGACAGTAATACAAGACAATGGAAGAACAGGTTAATGAACACTAAGATAAATTAGGTGCATCTGAGTCAGCAGGAATTCATGAAATTCACCATAGACTACTTAAGAATATAGTCAATGTAATCTCTTGCCATTAATAATTATATCTGAAAATTAAAGAAAAGTGGGGGTGGTCCCAGAGGACTTTAAATTAGCTATTAGTATAAACAAGAAAGGAGGGAAAAGATCAAGGGAATTATGAGCCAGTTAACCTAATACAGATTCTCAGAAAAATATTGCATTAACATTATTAACATTAACCATCAATTTATAAGCACTTGCACATACAAAGCAGATAACATGCTGTGAAGAAAAAATCAGGAACAAACAAACTAACTTCATTTGGTGGCCCACTGGAAGTGGGGAAATGGGATCTGTGAACATTGTATAGTAAAATAATCTTAAGAGCAACCTAAGGAAACAATATTTGAATAAGTACATATGTAACTGAAAAATATTCAATGAGACACTAGTTCACGACTGAATTAGAGAGTGAGGACTCTTGGTAAGGCCTCAGGCAAATAGATCCAGTTGTACTATTACTGATGCTCTTGGTATTTTCACTAGCAACTTGGATGAATGTGTTTCCTAGTACTATAGAGTTATAGAGAGCTGTGAGCAATAGGAATGACAAGAGTAGTCTTGAAAAATATTTTGCCAAAGAGTAGCTGTCCAGAAAATATCAAGAATGAAATACATAAATACAAATGCAACATTATTCAAAGTTAAATATGTGCATATGCAAATTAACAATAGGGAATATCTGTCTATGCAGGAAAAACTGAAGGAAAGTATCTGCATAGTGGACTCATATTTAATGAGACATTACAATGCTTCTGCAAAAGAGGATAAAAATAATTTTCATCATTATTAGCAGGAATTTCAAAAGTAAAAAGACAGGAGACAATTACTGGTTCTGAGTGAGGCACAAGAAGAACTGCTGTATTCAGCTGGAGACACTCTCAAAGAAATCAAAGGAGAAATTGAAAAGAATGAAAAGAGATCATTAAGAATGATGTGGGTTAAAAACCACTATCAGTGATGAAAGGTTGAAGGACCTGAGTTGCAGTCCAGAAATAAGAAAGTTGACAGCAGTCTTCAAGGATATAAGAGCCCATCACAGGGATGATCGCAATCAATAATTAAACCTACTGAAGGCCTAGGCATAATCAGATTAGTTTCTAGGCAGCAGATTGAGGTTATATTTGAGGAGACAGCTAACTAGATATGTAGGAAAATAAACAGAATTAAGAAGTCAAAAAGGCTTGCAAAAACAAGCAAGACAGAACAAGCCCTAAAGAAGATGCATTTTCTGGCTCCATTGTGAAGATGGCAAATTAAAGTAAATCACTTTAAATATTGTTTAACAAGGTTTGCAAGCAATTTATTTTCTTTCACTAGTCTACTGTTTAAATACTGAAGTAGCAGGCAAGGCCCACATCCTCAATGCTCTTCTTCCCCCGGCACTGAGCTGCACAGAGAGCACACCTGGAAAACATGTTGTTGCACAGCGCTTTATGTGCAGCAAAGCAAAGAACAGCACTTGCAGTTCTGCCTCCTGCCTTTCACTCACAGCTCTGAGCCTCTCACCTGAGCTGCTGTGGCAGGGTGCTTTCCAGGGCAGGGGTTTTGCCTTGTTCTTGTGCTCTTGCTCTCGGGTCGCTATTCTCACAGTCTTGCATCTGCTAAACCCAGTATTCTTGTTATATCAGATTTCTCATGGGAGGTAGTGTACGAAACTCATCTCTTCTTTCCCTCCCTTTTCTTATTCCCTTCCTTTGTAGGTTTTAGTTTATATTAAAGGATTACTCCAAATGGAAGTCTGGGTCAAAGTATATAGTGCTAGAGAAAAAGCACAGCAAAAATTCACCATGTCACCTTTATTGTCATCACCTGCTGCACTGTAACTTTCACTGTTACAGTTGATGTCTGCCATCAGCCATGGACACCCTAGTAAAGTTTTCTGCATGTAAGCTTGTGTCAGCAGCCTTTGACCAGAATTTTACATTAAAGAAAAATAGAAATTGCATGAGAGTAAGCAGAAAGTGCCAGCTGAGATGCTGAGATTGTTATTAGTAGAACCCAGGCCTTTTTTCCTGTAGACAAAACAAGGAAAAAACACATAATGTCAAATGGATAATTAAAAAGCCAGAAATTCTGTTCTTAGTAATGATCCTTGCCCATAACTGCTAGGGAAAAAACCAGCTACAGAAAATTTTTTATCATCCCTACTGAAAACTAGCAAACATCTGTGAGCTTTGGCTGTTTCAGACATTGCTTGCAGCTCCTTTTTGGTTTACAGCATTTACATCTGCCACATTCACAGCTGTGCCAAAACCTGTTTAAAAATACATAAAGAGAGAGAGAGTAAGACAGAGAAAAGTTCTTTTGAGAAGACTCAACTAAAGAATCAATGCACTCAGTTTCAATGTGGTGAAGAATATTGTGATGGGCACATTTCCTCTCCTTCTCTGTGAACAGGATGATGAACACTTGGTATGAACACTGTGGCCTGATGTCTCTGAAGGCAAGTAGATTAAGAGTCACAAAGGTAAATATTGCTTCCTTCAGCCCAAATTTCATGGTATCAGTATTGTACCAGAAGCCTCAAAAGGGCTTGATAAGCACCATTCTTCCACTGCTTTTGTTAATGACTTAGACCTTATTTCTGGCACATCTATATTTGATCATAATTTGCACTCCTATCCTCTTATTGAGCAGACATGAGCTCTACAGAATCTTTTCATTAAAAAAATAGACCTTTATGTCTTGACTAATTCAATTATTCTATCTTTTTTTTTAGTCTCGTAAACAATTACAGAATGGACGGAGTTATACTACCACCATTTAGTACAACTGCAAGTATAAGACTCATTTACATTATGAGATTTGACTGCAACCAGTGCAATTTGCAGAAAATTGCTATTTCAAGACATATAATTATTCCATTTCTCAAAAAATCTGATGCTAGTAACAGAAGCTGCAAGTAATACTATAGCAAGAATCTTTTCTACCTATTGTCTGTACTTAAAAAATGTTTATTTGAAATTATTAGGAAGTTTAATATTTATACATAACTACTTTGAAGCTTGAAGTAGAAAAGTTTACATTCATACAACAGTAGTCTGAGGTGAAAAATTGCTAATTAAAAAAATCTTAATTTCTTATTGACTATGGACTTGTGAGTGTGGTAGAAGTTTTCTACTATATTTAAAGTCTATACAATGAAGTTATCAGTAAATCACAAGGATTACAGCTAATGTTAGCGAATAGATTCTTAGTTAATGTTAGTTGTTAGTTAATGCGCTGTTGGTTAATGGATCACCATACTCTAGAAAATGTCACAAACATTGTTCCTTTGAAACAACAATATATTATGTAAACCTATTCTACAGATATACTCAATTTCTCTTAAAACAGTATCTATAAACTAAGCAATCTAGCAAACAATGTCTGTAATGCTTTTGTTTAATTTAGACAAAGTACGTAAATTACTCATCCAAAAGAATATTCAACAATTTATTTTTTTTCTGTATGAACAAAATTACAATAGGGAAGGCAAGTCATCTCACAGGAAAAGGTTAAATATAGCCTGGGAATTGTCCAACAGAAAATGGGCACTTTTACTTCAGTTTTCAGCTACAATAATGGGAGGAACTGGAGATGGCTGTAAGCAAACAGGAATTACCCCATTTAAGTAGCACTTTGTGAGGAAGATCTTCCAATTCACAATTTGGACACAACTGGCTTCTGCAACAAAATCTTTTAATAAATTTATCATCAGAGTCATAGTGGGCTACCTGGCATTACAAAAAAGTTTCTTTTTCTTCAAGTACCTTGAAGAAATGTGGTTATCCCACCAAGTGCTGTTATACTATGTCCTCTTGTGGGCCTCAGACTAGGAAAAGTGTTGACAATATAGAGACAGTCGGGAGATTTGGTAAACAGCTGATAGAGAAATAACAGTAAAAATTTAGGAAATGTGATCTATAAGAAAATGCTGAAGAAATCAGCCTTAGTTTTACCAGCAAAAAGAAAGTGTAGCTGAAACACGGTAACATATTTCTTGCTGTGTAAAAAGCTGTGATGAGGAAGGCAGTGATAATTTTTTTTCCATGTCTATTGTAGGTTTCACAAGAAATAAACATGTACATTTTCATGTGGTGTTTTAGGTTAAAACATATAAAAAGCTTTCTACGGGCTCCTCATCGCTCAAAGCTTTAATGAACACACTACAGAGTCACTTATCAGCCTCGGGAAAGGCATACTTAGTTCTATCTTAGCAGGGATAAATTAGGAGACCTCTTGAGGTCTCTTCCTGCACCTATACAATTTCCATGATACAAGTTCGGAGTAGTACTAAAGACTAGTAAACAGAATATTTCCCTTTCACTCTTGCTTCACTCTTGTTCTCCTTCTTGCTCTAGGTCTATGCCTTTCTCATGTATAGTATTTTAAATTAAAAAAAAAAAAAGGTAAATTTATACCACAATATTCAAGCCATTCAGGAGACCTCAGGGGAGGCTGAAAGTCCCTGTCATATCTCCAGTGTGAGAGTATACTGTACGGTCTTTAACAGGATGATTGATAGTCTGAAGTTTAACACATTCATGACATATCTGTGATTTACAGAAAAGTAATAACTGCATTTTTCTTTTGTACCAAAGAACTCTGAATCCACTGTGAGTTGCTCAGATGCTGAGGCAGGGTTACTGGCTTACTGCTAAGTGGAATCCAAATGTTCTTCTGTGAAGTCAACAGTAACTTTTTTGACAGTAATATGACAGGTTGCCTCATTTGCTGTCAGTTTTTGTGCTCTGCTAAAAGATTTGGACATGTACCGGTAGGATTTTTTAGATATTATGTCATGAAGTGATGCAGCTTCATGTATTTGGCAAACCCTTATTCTGAATGATTTTCAGGTATTTCTGTACTACAACTACTTCATATCTTGTAGTTGCTTGTAGAGTATGCAACAGTATTTTAAGTCAGGAAATAAAGAGGAATTTAGTGCCCTATTTATCTCCTTCAAAGCACCATTAGCTTTGTATTAGGGCTGTTACACCATACAAGCAATACTCTGCTGTCAGGGAATCAATACTTGTGTTGACAGCCTGAGGTTATGCTCGCCACTCTCCCTGGTAATGCTGGCTTATTCCCAAATTATATTTATATAGACTTCTGTCACTTATTTTGTGTTTTCCAGATGCCATTTATAGCTGACAGTACTTCATGTGGTACTTTAGGTAATTGTTACTCACTAATCTAATCAGAAAGACACTCACTGTGTACAGTTTCAATGTAACATCAATTCTTGATTACGCAAGTGAAATACAGCTACAGCAGCTTCAATCTATTTGTTTCAGTCCCCTGTCCTTTGCCTGGATTTTTTAGAGGATGAGCCTGAACTTCAATGTCATTCACCTAAATGAAATTATGAGTCATAGAACATCGAATATACCAGGAATAAAGACTAAAATGTATTCATAAGAGGAACTCTACATTTGAATGTTTCTGTGAGACTGAACTGGTAGTCAAGTAGAGATATAGAGCTCAACACACTGGTCAATAATAGAAATGGATTAAGTTATGATTTATGATGTTTGACAGCTTTCTTACAGACAGCAATATGTGCAGAGAAGGTAAAGAACTTCTGTCTCTAATTTCTTTAGGTAGCCAGCTTCTGTAGATGTGGTCAGTGTAAGGCTTTGATGGCCTTAATCAAAATTAAACTCCTGTATACAAACAGGTTATCTAAGTCTGGATTAAGTGACTGAAAGGAAGAGCCATGCTACTGACTTCTGATGAGCACTAAGTGGGGATATACTGCTTAGAGCCTGAATAAAAGCTGAACCATTTGATCATTTTTATTCCAAAATAAAAACTTTCTTAACATTCATGGTCTTCTTAGGATATTTTTTTTCCTGTGGGGCAAATTGTTACAAAACTGTAATTTATAGCTTTCATTTTAATACTGAATTCTTGAGAAGTTCTGAAAAAATATGTTGAAGTACAGCAGCCTTTCATGGATTCAGTTCTTTGCTCATTTTTATATTAGAAGAATCCTGAAAATAAGGAAGACATCTGACAGCTTGGCTTGTTTTGATGAGCAATTTGTAGACTTTCCTTCAACAGGATTTATTTACCAGCATGTTTGTGTTCTTGGCAAACTGTATGGCTATCACATTTTCATCTTCTTGCACCACACTGCTGACATCTTGGTTCATAGCACCCACAAGCGAGGAAGTAATCAGAAGCTTCATTTTTTTAAAGTTAACATTTTCCATGGTGTCTTACTGTTTTATCCTGGACAAGCTTGCAGATTTTAGGAATAAGATTTCTCTGCACTGACTCCACTTCATTTCCAGTGTCTTCAGAGTGCTTCACTTTTCGTCACCCAGAAGTAAGTCCCGTACTTTTCTAAAAATTCCTTTAAAGCCCTAGGAATAGTCAGTTTCTGCTGAAGTCTTCAAAACCTTACAAGGCCCACTTCAGTTAATCAGATCCTAAGAAATTCTGTGATGCTTTTGTAAGTATCACAGTCTACTCACTGCAGATTATAGCAAGGCTCAAGCACTGATGCCCTAGCCTGATAATATATGTAAGGGTATACTGATATAACTTGCCTCCGTGTGTGCATGTGTTGTTAATCTATTTTATCACACAATATAATAATATGAATAATATGAATATCAGACATTTAGCATGCTCATCAGAAATTTCTTTCTTGTTTTTTTGTTCTTGTATATAGACTAGTCATTGGTCATCTAAAATTATGTTTAAGAATAGTTCTCTCATGGGATTAATATCAGCCTCATAAATGCTGTGACCACACTTAAGGTAGCAGTGGAGGAAGGGAGTGAGTGAAAGAAATACCCAGAAGACTATTTGTAAGGCTGAATAAGAAACAAGGCTTTCAGATAGTTTTCTAAGACAAAATAACCGAGGACAGAGTAGTAGAAGGAGAGTAGGACACAACACAGCAGAGTTTTATCAAGGTTACACTATCCAAAACTGTTCTTACATTTCCTTCATAAAATAACTGACTAGCAAGACAAAGAAGCTGTATAACTTCCATCTAACTGAAGCTGAGTAAAGCAATTCCTATGGCGATACACAGAAATTGAACTAGGTGTGAGCATAAAACACGGCAAATAACATTAGAGAAGAGCTAGAAAAAGAAATAATCACATGTTAGGTTGAAGTGAGCCACTAGTACAGTCCCTCAAGGATTAGTCTTGCAAAACTATTACTGAATTACTTTACTTATTTATAATAAAGAATAATCACTAAAACCCCACTTGTATAAAGTATTAAATAATGTTTTCAATAATTAATTTGATAGAGATGTTCTCACAAAACTTGATGATGGTAAAGTTGGGAGTCGCTGTCAATACAGAATTATCTGCTCATGAAGTAGCACTGTGCGACTTTGCAGACAAAAATAGTAGTAATAATAAGAAATCTAATAACACCAATAGCAAGGTTTTTCCCTTATGGACTTTTCACTTGAACTTTAGCTTTATAATGGATTCTTTTCAGCTGTAAATGGCAGAGTTGTTCTTCTGCATTACAGGATGTCCACAAAGCAACAATTTGGTGACCCTGGAAAATACAAATGTGTTAACTGCATAACTCAGGTGAAGTATTTCTGACAGCCAGTAGTCTTTCCTGGAGGCCCTAAGAGTCCTATAAGGACAGAATTTCCTCTGCATAGCAGTAGTATATCCCCAGGGGTAGGTGAGTGATGAGTTAATGAGGAAGTCTTATCTGGCAGGGCATGCCAAATGTTCAATAAAGATAAATTCAAATAGGGCGAGGCTTAGACAGGACTTACCAGGGAACAGAGAGACCATCTCTTTAGTCAATAGCAGGCATGCTTGACATGTTTAGTATAATGGAAAAAAGTCTGAATAGGGAAATGAGTACTCTTCATAAATATATCAGGGACATAAATACTAGAAAAGAATTATTTAAGTGAATGTGCATCAAACAAAATGTTATTAATGGGCTCTGGAAGACTCAAATCAGGAAAAAAAATGAGACTCTAGAACATCCCTCAAGGAAGAATAGTGGGTAGAAAAAGCTACCTTAACCAGTTTACAAAAGACATAATGAAATGTTTATTTGAAACAGCAGGGGACTGTGCAGAGCAGATCCCCTTCAGTTCTATGCTCTGATGTACTTTTGTAGTGAAAGAGAATAATTCTTTCCCTAATGAATAAGGAACAGAAAAATTGATACAGAGATCAAACTTTCTTTTCAGAACTGACAGATAAAATGGTGTTATTATCAAGTCACAGCACAGTTTCTCTAATAGAATCAATTATTCCATTACTACTGGCTATAATCAACATTAATTATTGATACCAAAGTATCATTGAGACCTCCCGGACAAACTCAAGGCTCCAGTATTCTCAGGGCCTGTGAGAAGAAAAATAGCAGAAGACAGTCTGGTGGATTTATTTGAAGAACTGCAGTCTAACTTCCCATCTAGTTCATCAGGCCAATCATGGCATGTGTGTGTGTGATAGCTACTGCCAGTAAGGAGCTCATTTAAATTAATTGTGCTGCTCACACTATGCCAAGTCAGGCAGGTATAAGTTCTAGCAGTCTGGAGCAGAACAGGAGGTATAGAAAAAACAGGGGGAAGAAAACTGAATTCCTGTCTACGAAATTTTATTCTTAAAAAAGTAACATAAGGACTCAAGAACAGGCACAGTAAAACAGGCCAGCATGAATTTGATAGCAGTCAGAAGAAACATGGGATTCATGATCTGATGTGGGGAGAACCAAATGTGTTTATAGTGAGGCCAAGGATAAAGCTACCTTGCTAGGTAGTATACCACACTCATTTACACCTACATTCAATTAGGCCTAGGTTCAACTAATCTCTGAATTACACCTGCCAGTTCATCCTGCTCCAACCTGCTTTTAAATGTATATGAAGCTGCAAGGATGTGCTTATGTGCTGTGCTAAGTAAGGACTGATACTGAAATCAAACCAATAAATAGCACCTCTTGGAGGTGACCAAAAGATGAATTTGTCTCCAGGCTTATAAAACAGCTCTGTATTTGAAGTGCTTTGCCATGTATGGATATTATACCTAGTGAAACTTTAGATCCATGTATGTGCAACTGCCTTCATGTGTTGTTGGGATGTGGAAATTTTAAATGAAATGAAGCTTAATGAATGTCTATAAAAGGTCTCAAGTAAGTACTTTTGCTCTGTCAAAACAATGTTGTTTCCTTTGGACTGTGTCTGGGAATTTCAACTTTGTTGGCACAACAAATAGTGTCAGTCAACGTTTCCCACCCAGATATACATACATACCTGAGCTCACGTATACTGCATATTATATTTACAGTGTAAATAAAAATTTCTCCAACTGCCTGCCTGACAGTTGTAGTCATGTCTCATGGGGAGGAGATCTCACTCTCTCGAATTCATTAAAATTATGAGATGATTCAGTAGGAGAAAGGGAAAACTGGGCAAAAGAAACGGGAAATAGGCAAGAAGTAGCACAAAACACTGAACAGCTATTTTTTCCATTGACAACTTTCTAGTAAGCATTTTTCCAGTAGTTTTAGATTTGGATTGCCACATCTGAACAAAACAGTAGCTACTTTTTCTTGCAGTGTGATTTCCTCTTTTATACTTGGTGAGCATTAGTGTCCAGAAAGACAGAAAAAATATCTATGGTATACTGCAAATATTTTACAGGAATGTCTGATAACAGGTTTCTTCTAGCCTGAATAAATTTCAGGTGTGCCTGCCTTGCAGAAACAAGGGGACAATCATGCAGAAATTGTACTCCCTGTTTTCATTGCTTTAACAAAAGCATTGCTGTAAAAGCATTTGGAAGACTTATACAAATCAGACTGTCTGCAAATGCTGATTAATGTCCCTCTATAAAAATAAAACCCAAACACTGATTAACTACATCACAGTGCATTTCATATATGTATTAAGACAAGGTCAGGAGATCCTGTTATGGATGGGATAAACTTTTAGAAGTTGCTGCTGATTGCACTCACATTCAGTTTAACTGTGCTGCTCCTCATAAATATCTTAATGAGTCTCAGGATAGTCTTCTTGGCCTGTGAGGTTAGTAATATCCAGAAAGAGCAAGCTCCATGCTCAGGGAGGAAATAAGTTCAAGCCTCCATCCAGTTTAATGGGCAGCTTAAAAAGCTTCTGCTCCTGCTGTCACCCCAAAACTGAGTTGGCTCATGAGATAAATAGGAGTTTGCAGGGAAGGATGCTGTGTGTGGCAGAGAAGATTGGAGTTCCTTAAAAAGTAATGCTGAAAACTAAATTGCATTTTAGACTTGCTTTGCTGTTCAGTAAAGACAGCACAAGTAAAAATGTTTTATAAAACCTAATCCACTGAAATTTAAGAAAAGTATCACATTAGGTAGAAGCAAACTCACATAAAGACGTTGTTGCATCTTTTAATTTTGTGCCAAGAGGTCCAACATATTCAGGGGCAGATAATTTTGAAACCTAGTGAAATAATATATCCCTGCCCTGAACAGTCTAGACTGTATATAAACACAAGCACTATGAGAAACCTGTCCAGGTTCCTTGCTCTATTTTATAGATTAGGTCCTCAGAAATCCCCATAAAAAGCCTAAGGGACAACATTTTATGCACATTTTCTTAACCCTACACCTTACCTCAACAATACCAGTCTTTCTCACAGGCTATTCTGGTGCTTTCTTATAAAGAATTTTGAAATATGAACATTTAATCACATAATAGTTGGAGTCTGAAGTGACTGCTGGAGATCATCTAATCCAACCTCTCTACTAAAGCTGGTTCACCTATAGGCCGTTGCACAGGATCCTATCCAGGTGTGTTTTGAATCTCTCCAGAGAAGGAGGCTCCACAACCTCTTTGGGCAGCCTGTTTCAATGCTCTGTCACCATCACAATAACGAAGCTTTTCCTCATACCCAGACGGAACTCCATGCGTTTCAGTTTCTACCTGTTGCCCCTCGTTCTGTGGCTCGACACCACTGGAAAGAGTCTGGCCAATTAATTTAATGCCAGCATCATGAATAATGCTCCCTGTTTTTGCAAGTCTTGACCATAAATCTGTGATAATTTAAACACAAATATTAGGAACCCTTCAAAAATAAAGAGAACACATTGTTGACTATGGCTACAGCAAGAGTGCTGCAACTAAAGATTATGCCTTTTTAAGAACAGAGTGCAGCTAGAATCATGATGTATTATAAAAGGAGAGCAGAATAACTTCATGGACTGCTCTATTTGTCCTACTAAAGTGTGGGAAGTGAAAAATTACTTAATAGAGAAAAATGAACAGAGATGCCATTAAAAAAGAGTTTCTGTTGGACAGTATGGGAAACCTATTACTAATGGGCAGATAGGCTTGTTTAATCACAGTTAATAAATTACCAGCAGGCACATCAGACACAATGATAAAATTATGATCTTAAAATATATTTGTATTTGTAATACCTACAAAAGCGAGGTAGCAAGTGGCACTTTAAATATTATTGTAAATCCTCAATAGATGGTGCTATTATCTAAGTTAATATCTCAGCTGATTATGCAAATGAGCACAAGATAAATGTGTTTATCTCTGAAGAGAGTTGACCATTTTTATGATGTCCTTGTTTATAGTACATACTTGCGAGAGGACTTTCATTTGCTTTCCACTCCAGGGTAAGGATCATAAACATGGGCAGGTATTCTGGTTACACAGCAAACAGATTTCAGGCATTTTCATTAAAAGTAGAGCTATTTGAAACAAAATCATTGTCTGCTGACACTGGCATACCTCTCAGCATTTCTCCTCCATAGTTTGAAATGGTTGATATCTGCAGCTAATTCTAAGTGTGAAATTCCTTTTCCCAGCATGGCAGAACGTTGCAGGCTGCCTTTACATGGCTCATTGTTTGGAGGCAGGATGCAGCAGCCTTCCCCATGACTTGATTTTTCAGGTGTTTCCTCCACCTACAGACTAGACACAACACCTATCCTTCCCAAGGCAAATTTTCTAGTAGTTCCATAATTTCTGCTTTTGGTTACAGTATCCCATCATTTCAGTGATGCTCTTCCAAACACTCCAGGCAAGTAACCCAGAAAGGCAATGTAATCAGAACTTAGATCTGTTTCTTAGGATTTAAATCTCTCAAATGGAATTGCCTAATTCTACCATCTAGGCTCCAGGACTTGCAAAACTTGAAAAACATGGAGAAATAACAGGATCATTCAGGAAATGAAGCATCAGCTAGTAAGGTACCATCGGTTGCCCCACTAAAACATGGTAAATATTTGCTCATTCTCTTATGGTTGAAATGTTCTTTCCTTTAATGACAATTCTAGAGTATAAATTAAATTAAACCATTAGCTAACTCCCCATTTTATATCCTATTTCAATCACGTTTACTGCTGTTTGATTGCCTGTTCTATGTTATCTGAAATACTATATGCATATTGATTTGTGGACTTTAATATAAGATGAAGAGCACACTAAAAATGTAGCTAAAAGAAACCACAAAGGAATAATTAGACTATTAGGATTTCCTAATCGCCCTTCATCTCCTGTAAGTATTTAAGGGAAAACAAATTTTAAATATATTATCAATAAGTCACTGAATTTTAGGAAACAGTCATAAGCAAGTGACTGTAATTGTTAATTAATGAGATAAGAAAATGGCAAAAATGCCAACATGGCAACAATTGCTGGTAACAATAATAAGGTGAGATCTGGTTGTGAGTGAGGTTTGGACTCTGGCATCCTGACTCACTCTGAACTACATATTGTGGAACAGCCCCTCAGCATCATGCGCAGTACCTGTACCCTACTGGAACAGCAACAGTGAGCATGATGTCGTTGATGTCCTGCCCATGATATCTCACAGATTGTCTTCCTGAGAAAATCTGGACCTTTCTGACCAGTGTGGGTGTCTGAGTTGGACCCCTCACACAGGCTGGGCTTGGACTCACAGGGTAAGCACCATTACATTTCAGACAGAGTGACGGCTCACGTATAATTCAGACAAAATACTGAAGAGGCATTTGTCAAAATAAGTTGTTTTGGTATATTACTCCCCTAGAGAGCTACTGCATACTGAGATACTTCCAGCTGTTCCTCCCACAGCTTGGCAAGGTAATGTGGGTTTTAATTCACAAAACTAGAGAAGGAAATTCATCTGGAGTAAACCCAAGCCATTTCCAGCATCCAGGTCACCATCATTTGTATTTTCCAGTGATAACAGTCAGCACCACTAGGTCTTCTGCTGAAGTTACTTCTGTTGGTTGTCTGATATGCACAGAGCTTGCCTCTTGGAAGTGGCCCATTTGCTTAGCCAAAATTATGAGCAGTCTGTGGTTCTTGAATGAACTAAGATGAAAGACAAGCACTGTGGTGTTCAGCCCCAACAGTGGGGATTCTGTTCTGTTTGGTGAGTTTAATTTATGAAAAATGAACATTTACAATTTTCTACATATCTTTCTAGAGAGTTAAACCAGAGTTTTGCAGATCATTTTTTCAGACCAAAGCCCTGACTTTTCTCTGGTTTAAAGCATGCCAAGCAGGTTGTAAGAAACTTAAAGCCTGGATAAAATCCTGGCAGGTGGATTTTACGGAAAGATTTGGGGTGATCGTGTTATATTCTGCAGCAATCTCATTATGACTGAGTGCCCATTATAACAAATGCTCAGTTAAAGAAGTTGTGTGCCTATTTGTATTACCAAGCATTTTAAAGTAATGTTTTCGTAAGATTCCATGTGTAAAATTTCTGATGAAATCAAGAGTTTTCTAAGAGTAATCCACTTCCAAAGGATGAAAAAGTGACAGAAGGACTCCTCAAACAATGAATCTGACACTGCTTAGACAGCATAGGAAAAATATTTATTTTTGCCAAAGCCCAAGGAAAAATAGATGAAGCAATGAAAAAATGAAACCGATGGAACTAACACCAACTGCTATGAATGTTCAGTTAACAGGAGAATAGATAAATGGATAAAATCCAAACTGGGGAGATATGAGTGGTTTGTGAAAAACAGTTATGATGAAAGGTCTACTAAGCTATATGGGCAATGGCTGTTAGGGCGTTTGGTTTGGAAATTAAGCAGTTTTCTGATCCCCCAGCTGTTACTTTTTACCAATCAGAACTGCATACGAGAAGTAATCAAATGTATTAGTCTTGAGCAATATGAGATAGTTTTATGAAGCCAAATGTAAGCAATGGATTAGGAAACAATATGTTTTCTATTTTTGGGCTGATGTAGTTCATTAGAACTGAAAGAAGGTGAGGCAGCAGAAACACTTCTCACAGTCTGCAGCATTTTAAATTACTGCATGATGGATACAGGTGGCAAATTAGAAAGAAACATTTGTATCAGAGGCGGAGTGGGGATGTCCCTAATTTTCAAAGGCAGTGTTCTTCCCCAGGCAATTCAGGGCAACGAAACCTTCTCAAGATGTGGGAAACTGCAGTAAAAGTCTGAATGCCCCACTCCCATCTCCTCCCTTGCTAAGTTATTTCCTCTTCAGTATTGATACTAAACTAAAGTTTTATGGAAGTTCGATTGATTTTTTAATATTTTATGAAATATCCTTTCCATAGGACTTTAAAATGTTATTAGGCTGAACTCTCTCTCACTTCTGACCTTTCATAGACATTGCGCTTTACATTGATTTTTTCAGCTCTTTTATACTGGCTGAGCTACAATAGTTCCAGCAAATAGGGGAAGAGGTAGAATCAAATGCCATTGCATTAAAGAACTGGAAAAAAAATATTTATGTTCGATTACCAGCAATTCAACTTTCCTATCTCCTCTCTCCAGCACACAAGACCTTCAGAGATAAGTCACCAAGTAAATGCTTTTTCTCACATTCACCTCAGATTCAGCAGCCTTAACATGCCTCCAACCTCTTTTATCAACCACTCTTGGCATTAAAAACACCTATTAAAATAAATACCTGAGCTGAGCCATTAGGCAATACTAAATATTCTCCTTCTCAGCTAAATTATTTTCTTTCAGCTGGCTCATCAAGCTCCCAAGGGAGCAGCAGGGGATCATTTGTAAATAATTATGTTGCACAAGTGATAAATTAAATCCACTAGAATCAATAGCATTTAGATTTTTAAAAGGATATAGCCAAGACACTATCAATTAAAACAAAACCTGACTCAGTAGGCTTAGTTTTCATGTCAGAGTCTTATTTAAGCCAGTCTCCTAGAAGACAGTGTGGGATATTTTTATATCCAATTCGGACAGTTGATTGATGGATACAAATACTTCACCTATTAATTCCTGACTCTTTTTATGTCAGACATGAGGTATAGTGTTTGTTTTTACTGTCCACAAATAAGACTCCAGTGCCACCTGAACTCGCAAAAGATATCTGGGACACACACAAAGTGATGGGAATCTCTCAAATGACCACCAGACCTGTGCCCTGGCAGGAGAACCTCATGTATCTAAAGGGCACTAAGTGCTTATTTGTAGGCCACTGATTTAAGCTGCTCATGCCATCCTAGGATTGAATCTCAAGTAGATCCAAGGAAAGGAACTAAGGAACTTAGAAGTGACTAACTCAGACTCAGTCATCTAAATATTTTGTAGATAAATTCAGCAATTTTTTTTCTAGTGGCAAAATTCTCCATCTAAAGTTGTTTTAGCAGTACTGAAGTCTTAGCAGTACTTGGTTTAAAGAATTTATAGAAGTTATACAGAAAACTTCCAGTTTCATCCACAGGACATGATGTAGAACGAGCAATGTATCTGGTGATCCAAGCTGGTATTTGGGGGTTTTGCTCATGTCTCAAGAGACAAATACTAACCATGTCAGTGAAAGCACTAAGGGCAGATTTGCAGATATTGCGATTTGTTTCTTGGTTAATATTCAGGGACTGGGTGTGTTTTGGTTTGGGGAGACACATTTTATACAGACTTTTGATCCAGCTGCCATATCTTATCTTAGAAACAGCCTCCAATCATAAGTTCAGGCAGAATTGGTGTGCTGCTGCTTCTATTATCTGATTTCAACTGTTGTCTTATGGCTGAGAAACTTTTTAAGGGTGGGAAGGTAGATTAGAGTTGCATTACCTTCAGTTTAACCTCCAGGAGACCAAGGGGGTGTCTCCTTGTGACCAAGTCACAAGTCACAAGTAATACCTGCTTAGCCCTCTGTCAGTATATTTTGGGAACCCAGGTGGATGCACACCAGCGGGATTGGCATGAAGTGCACACTGTGCTAGCAGTAATCCTTCTATTTATGTTTCCAGATCCCTCCCAATTCCCATCCTACCCAGTCATGTTAACAGAGGTGATGAACATGGCTTTTAATCTCCTAGCTTGTGTGCCACTCTAATATGAGTAAACAAGCAGCTAAAAACTCCAAGGCTGAATTAATCATATATTTTGAGACTCTTCACAGGCTCAGATCAGGCTGTTTCCAGAACCATGAGATTATTTTGACAATATAATCTCTTAAAGGATAAAGGTCATCAGTACTTGCTTCTTTCAAGAGTAATTTTGCCCCAGGAAGAACTTCAGACTCGGGTCCATTGTAATTACCATGAATATAGAATTTGAATAACATGGTGTCAATAGGATTTTCATTGTAATGCTATTCATCAACCCCAACCAGGGAAATACTTTGCAAAGCAAGCCTGCTCACTCAAGCCTAGAAGCTGCCCATAGCTTCTTAGCCTACGAATTTTAAAATGCTTTGGTTTGAGAGATGACATTGTAAAGATACCAGCTGAGAGGAGCAGTTTGAACTGAATTTTAAAACTTCATTTTGAATTTTCTGATTCTTATAAATCTTATTATAACCATAGAAAAAAATAGCTTCAAAGGGTCCTTAGAAGGTCATTTGGTCCTCTCCCCTGCTCAGAGCAGAGACAGCATCAAAAATAGATTAGATTTATCAAGGTCAATCCTCCAGAATATTTACTATTAGGGCAGAGTTTTTCAGACAGAACATGTGCATCAGTACATATCAAGAATATATCAGAAATGAATTCATGTCTACTCTAGGTCATCTATTGTAAAATGTATTTGACCTGTTTCAGTTTATATATTTGACCAGAATGCTTAGTGATGAATTGTGCTCAGAAGTGTCTCTTTCTTTGCTATGACAATAAAGGAAGCCTAATCTAGGTGTAGCCATCTCCAGTTACTCAGATGGATACCACCCCAAGAACCAATTGCAACCATTCAGTTGCATCAGCAGCAATTACATCATCTGTGTACAAAGGGGAAATCTAGATGGCAAAATGACACCACCAGCATTTTTCTATAGCATATTCCTAGCAACTTTTTCCCCAAGGAATTGTTTTGTCATGCCAATTCTCTGAGAATCTTTTAAAATTCAAGTTTGACTATGTGTTTCTTACAGTCCTAAATACACTGTTGCTCACTTAAGTACAGTGTCCTGAATTATTAGTGTTTGATTAAACATTTATTAAATAGTAAAAAGTCCATAACACACTCCTGGAGTTTCTTATACTTCTTATTGAGCCCTGTACAGACGGACTCTATGTAGCCAAATATTTTTCTAATTAAAAAAAAACAAAACAAAACAAAACAAAAATTTTGATACATATAGTTTGTTTCTATGAGTACGTATCACTTCCAGAACATCCAGTGGCATAACATACTGTAATGGCATTAATCTAAAACCTATCGGAGCTGAATTCACTGAGCTTCATACAGGTTTGAACTATTTGTAAATTACCTTGCCAAACAGACTACAATTAAAGCATGTGCATGTTACTCCAGCTCTCAAGAGGGAGTTATTAAATCAGACAGGGTTTTAAAAATTATTAAATAAATGTTTTTGCATTTCATACAGCATACTTCTGGAAAAAAAAAATAAATCAGAATTCCCCTCAAAAATGTGTTTTGATGTGTTTAGGAAAATATAAAGGTACTTCAGAAAGGCTGCTGTGATAAACTCCATGGGACACACTGGTTTTCACATAAAACACTCACTCAGCAGACAGGCGCCAGCAAATCTGCAGTCCCAGAATCTCCTTGTATTTCTTAGTCCGGGCAGTCTCTAACAACTGTAATTCTGCTCAAATTCAGTGCAGAGTGGAAATGACTCACAATCAAGCAGACCTACCATCCATATGCTTAAGCTCCAATTGCATGAAAGAGAAAGGTGATGGATGCCCACTGCTAGCTGGGGCTAAACCATGACAGTGCCTCACTCTTGTGCTATCAGAATAGAATGAAACCTTGTACTTCCAATGTATTGCCTTGTACTTCCAATTTAAAACCCCTCACACAATCAGCAAAATCCCTTTACAGGTCTGACTCTCTACATAAATACCATCCAAAATGATCAATTTCAACACATTGCAAGCCAGCAAACTGGAAAGATGACCTTGACTCATCACTTTTTTCTTCTTAGAAATTCCCAAGGCAATTATAACACACATTTTGACAAAATGCAATCCTTAGAGCAGATGTGGAAAATAAACCTTCTCTGCTTTCTTTGTGTGTTTTGTTCCAGATTTTGACAGTGAAAGATAGTAAAACACAGTCAGCTTCCTCGAGTGTCACTGTGATTTAAGCATTAAGCACACTTGTTTGAATAAAACAACTGGCAGTGACCTCAAACAATCTGACTCATTGGTTTATATAATCAGATGGCCTAAATAACTTTGAATTTGAAAGTAAGAAAACATATTTTGCTCTGTAAAATTATTTTATTGCTTCATTAACCATCAATCTTGTATTTTTCTGTTACTACTAGTACAAAAAAATATATAAAAACCCCCATGCAATCTATGGTCATCAGTACCACAAGACTTCACTGTGTTTTGTGCTATATCAAGAGTTGGGCATATGGTCCTACAGGACTGGGATCCCTCTGCCCCTGTAGTTTACTCTGATACAGTGGAAAGCATTACATGCTTACATGTTCTTATCACTGATTTGAAGAAGAGATAAGGACCTGCAAAGAAAGTTATCAGGCAGAGGCAGAACATAGAGAGCTACATAGCACATAAAACTTACAATGCCCTCATCTCTAGGGTCTGCAAGAGGGGCAGTATTCCTGTTCACTTACTCTGCAGCCAGGATTGTCCCAGGGCTGCATGTCCTCTGCACTGCCAGAGGATCCGAGCGTTATCCATGGTGGGACTTGGGATGCTTCTGTGAGATGTTCAACGTCTTCAGTGTCCAGCCAAAGTCCTATATCTTCAAGACTGACCATTTCCTAATCCTCACCAAGGTGAAAATCATAATTGCTGGAAAGTAGCTGGCCTTGGAGGTTTGTTAATAGGTGCTGACATCCCTTAGCAAGGATTTGATAACATGGTTTGCACACAATCATTTTCCCCACTCCTCCTAGGATATTCCATCCAAAAAAAAATCTAATCTTTTTATATAGTAGAAATAACCCACCTTTGAGCTTTTGTTTGCACAGAGGCAAAGGAGATTAAGGGAAAGGGTAGAAGTGAGTACTCTTGTCTCATTTTGTAAAACTTTGAGGCAGTTGCTTTTCTCAGTTCCCACTGAATTAATTTCATTACTATCCCAAATGGAAGTCTTCTGGTATTTAAACTTGTGTCAGTTTAAGCTGCCAATACATGGCATCATTCAGAAAAGAGTCCTGAGGGTACTGTTGAATAATTCAGCTTCATGACATCAGAAACATTTCATTTAGCGAATACCTATCTCTCCTATAAACTACTGGAAATATCATTGGCTTTCCAAGTGGCAGTTGTGGAAATTACTGTAATCAGGATGCCTTAACATGAAATCAGGGATTGAATGTATGCAAACATAGTTAGTCAGTGTCACTCAGGACAATTTGTTTGATTAGTCCCAAGTATTTAATGAAAATAATTTATTTCTGTCCACACTTTGCAGCTATGTACATACCAATTGTAGGCTCTGTCACAGACTGGTGAACAAAATCAAATCTAATAATAAAGGACAGGGTATTCATTATTGTTCAAAATAACTAATCCTCTATCAGTGCTAGATCACACCAGCAGCTCATCTTCAAGGACCTTCTGAATGAAAGTTTATGCAGCATAATTTCTAATCCATCTGAGCTCTGTGAGCTGCAAATAGCATGAATATAAAATATTCATTTCCCTACCATGTAGCTTCTCAAAAAATCCAAAGAATATTTCTTTTGCCGCAGAAAATAAAACACTAGGTCATTTTTATTGTTTCCTGCTTCAAAAATAGCAGGTGGCTGATAGAAAACTTCACTGAGTTCCATTTCTGCTCATCCATCTGCAGCTCACAATCTATTGTATGGCTCTTATTTATTGGCATTGTATGTCAATGTCAAATATATTTTCAGGCTATTTAAGCTTTTATTATACTGTGCTTCTATAGGATTAAAAAACAATCTTTGTTTTAACAATGTCTATGTGATTAGTTGATGTGTCAGCAGTAATACTGAGCAGTTTCACTGTATGTCCCTAGGCTGCAACAGATGTTTTTGTCTTCTGATTTCTTTTAGTGTTTGTCTAGAAAAAATTGACTATTACAAACATTGAAGTGTCACTGTTCATGTCCACATTGTAACAAAACGGTGTCTCAGCATTTCAGCTTCAGGCCTTCACTTGGTCTTAAAAAGACATGGTAAATTTAAATGGGTTTTGTTTATTGGTCTGTTTTTTATTTAAATACTTAAAAAACAAAGTTAGACTACAAAAGATGGACACATTCCTTTAATCTATTGTTAGAATAGAATAGTATAGTTGGAAGGGGCATAAAATGATCTAGTACCACTACCTGACTAATTCAAATTAAATCACATTGTTAAGGGTGAAGTTCAAATGCCCCTTAAACACTGGCAGGATTACGGCATTGACCACCTCTCTAGGAAGCTGGTTCCAGTGTGTGACCATCCTCTTAGTACAGAAATGTTTTCTGATGTCCAGTCTATACTGGTTCCATTGTATGCACACACAATTAGTACTGTGAAGGCTTCTAAATGTATGCAGTATATAGCGAAAGGGTAAAAGCTTTTTGAGAGAGAAATGTTCAACTTTGTCCCTCCATTTCATTTAAAGAAAGACTCAGGGAAGATCCTGTTTCCATCCAAATCAATAACAAAAGGAAAGTTTCTAAGGAATTTGAAAACTTTTTTTAGTATTTTTTGGGGTACACAAGTAAAAAAGTTAAAGATCCAACTCACACAGATGTTCTCTCTTGGGTCTCTCTGCTTAGATTTGTGTTCTCTAGGTCAGATGTATTTAATAACTAACAGCCTAAGCCCTTCAAGTCAAAACCCCACAATTCACATGCCTGTGAATAAATGGCATACATAAGGGCATGATTATCTGCCTTAGGTTTAAAGACACAAATGCATATCTGAGCATCCAAAATAATTCTGCACAATGGTAGCAGCTATTATTCAAGGTATTGATTTTAATGAGATACGAAAGTCTGTGTCTCTCTGAAAATCAGGACACTTATTCAGGTGCTAGGGTTATTAGCCAACATTTTCAAAATTGGCTGTCTAAACTTAGGAACAGAAATCAATATTTAAGCATCAGCATCAGCAGTTCATTTTTTTCAGAGGTATTAACCACTTGAGACTGCTAGAAGCTTTGTTTCTTTGTATTTATAGGCCATATTTTTTTCAGAAATTACTGAAGAGTTACCATGATTCGATTTTGGATGTCCAACTTTCATGTTGTGTTCAAGGGCTAGATTTCCCAAGAACAAGACATAATCATTTCTAATCAGACCTGACAAAGCTGTACTGGATTGGGTATCCAAAATTTGTAATCTTTTCTTAAAATCTTAGGTCTTTGAAGTAAAGGTTTAAAATATATTAGCATTACAATTGTGGTGCTTTTCCCAGGTTTTTTATGAATGGTTATTTTGCACTGCACAAACTTACAAATGTGTTTTGAAAACTTAAGGTAGATGTATGGGAGCAACTGTGGGGTGAGGTCAGCCAAGCCAGGGGCCAAGGGTGATGGCCCTTCCCAACAAGGCATCCTCCCACAGCACCCAGCCAGAAGAGCAAAGAGGGAGCAGGGTCTCATCCCAGCAGTGGACAGAAAAGTCTGCAGGTATGGGGACAGGTCCAAAGTTACGCCATGGAAGGATGAGGTGGGAGTGGGACATGGCAGGGATGAGACATGGCGGGGATTGGACGTGGCCAGGAATGGGCATCGCTGCAACGTGGTGTGGGCAGGGACAGCAGCCAGATCCCAGGTTTTGCTGCACCATGTCAGGGCTTCCCTTAAGACAGACACCAAATCCTCGTTAGGGAGGCTGTGGGATCTGTCGATGCCTTCTGGAACCTGAGTAGCTTCATTTCACTCCACATATTGCATGGTCAGCGGATGGAAAAAAACATCTCCATGGGACAATACTGCTCTGCTGGAGATGGTTATCTTCGAGTCAGACAAATTACCCAGGTAAATGAAGAATCTTGTATAAATATAACTATTAAGTACCTAAATAATGAGGCATTAATCTCTTCCCCTATTTAGTTTTATTGAAAAAAGGGGTTTATCAGATCCATAATATTTAGTCTTGAAATTTTCTTACTGTCACCCATATGTGACAGCAGCTACACCTTCTTCAAACCTTTAAAAAAAAAGTTTATTCTCCATCAAAACTGGTTTAGATTATCATTTTAGCCATTACAAGAACAAGGCATGCTTAGCCTCCAAATTTGGGATATTAATCCAAAAGGCTTTTCTTTGAAAAATCCTACGAAAATACAGTAAAATTTGGTGTTATGCAAATGTAGACAGCAATGAAGGTCTAGAATTCAGATCAAATACAGTTACATAAATGAGCATGAGGAAAAAAAAGATTATAATTCAACACATACTTGTAACTTAACTGATTTTTACAATGTCGGAATTTGTAAAGAGAATTTAAAAATGCCTGTTTCATTTTGATCATGTAAACCTTCTCAGATATGAACTTTAGAAGGTTCATCTTCATACTATTATGCATGTGCACTATCTCAGCACCAGAGACACCTAGCAAATGAATGAAGCTTTTTAAAAAAGAGTATTAGGATGCCTGGTAAAAACTACCTGCTTCAGCTGCTTCTGCTATGTCAGAGCAGCTATAGTGTTGGGAGATAGACAAGATGTAGCTCAAGAAAGGAGAGTCAATTTACTGTAACACTTGTCTAATCCATGATCTAAACAATCAGATTTCCCTTTGAGTAGCAATGTGCAAGACTGATGAACTGCTATGCAAGGTGTCAAACTTGTCCCTGGGAAACTTTAGGGTTACACTAAAGGTCAGTTTGACCTGTGAGACTTCTCCAGCACATGAGATTATAGTGATCAACATTTCTATTATTAGTTGATTGTGTCAGCACTGGAAGCACTATGGGTAATGTAGCCACAAGGCTGAAACAGACAATAAGGAAGGAAACTTCACAATTAATGAAGAACTAATTTAATGAAGGCTCTGAAAATAAACAGTGTTGCATGTTTAAAAGGCAGGGAGAAGAAGAGACTGCAAAAGGTCATTGCAGTCCTCTGCTCTTTGTTTATCTCCTTGATGATTTATTTAATACGTTAATTAACACAGATTATTTACTGAACTGCCCAGATTCATATCTAATAGTAATATTTGATGCAAACTTATTCTGCATTTCTTGTCTTGTATCATGACACAGAGTCTATGTATATATATATGAAGTGCAGCTGGCACTTGGAGCCCTACACAGTCCTAGTAGTCCAGCTGAACAGCACTATCAGGAGATGCATGACTTTAAAAGACAAGAACCTCATGTCCAGTTGTTAAGCAATAATTCTGAATGAAAGAAGTTCACAACAGCCTGAGTTTAAAGATGCTGAGCATCCATGAACACAAAGTAGATAAAAGAAAGCTTAATACTGCTGGTGGACAAAGAGCTTTGGTTTTCAGGATATGAGACATTTTGAATGTAAGTGATGAGTTCCATACAAGTACCATAGCCCTGACCCTGAGCAAGTGTCAGCAGTGTAGTAGCAGAACAGATGGGTAAGCACAGAAAACAGATGGCAGTGAGCAGGAAGCTCTGGAGAGCAGTTTTTCTTGGGAGAGGCAGGAGGAGGAACAGCAGTTTGGGACTGGTGACCAGGAAGCAAAAAGAATTTAAGGAGCTTTGGGTTGCATGATTAGGAATGCTCTTTAAGTGCTGACTCAGGACCTTAGACATGTCTGTAAGTGCTGCCTGGCCCAGATGAGGCTGCTTTGATGATTTGCTGTGTGCCTGCTACTTAAAGAAAGGTTAGTAGAGTGCAAGTGGGACTGAGATGGCACATCTTTTGATCCGGATGAGGAGGCAACCCTCACCCAGACCCAGGCAAGGTTTGCAGGTAGTGGCTCAGTAACCAAAGGAATGCACTGTATAGCAGGCTTTGCTCTTAGCATCTCTACTGCAGTGAGCACAAGGAGCAGTGTGCCACCTTGCTGCTTGCTTTGTCAGATTTTAGTTGTTTTCTCTCATATTCTTGAGTATTTCTATCATACTGCTAACTCATTTCACTAAAATGAAAGGGAATGTGATATTAATTACTTCTTTAAAGGAGAAGCTAAACTAATACAAGCTTCCAAAACAACCCAGTTCCCTAGCATACATGAACAGGTATCATCTGCCCAAGAGACAAGTCTGTTCTCCTGAGTGAGAAAAGTTGAAGAGAAGCAACATTCTTCTATGAAGCCTATGGAGCAGTCAGACCCTTCCCACCTCAGCAGCATCACCCTTTGTGCTGACATGCTTCCATGGAAGTACAATTTTATCAGATCCCTTGGGATTCCCACGTTTGCTTGGGGTACACAAAATGGTCCATGGTCCATGTTGTTAACATAATGCAAGGAGGGGCAAGGGAGGTGTTCTGGATGCTTAATTTGGGGTGACATGATCTTACTGAAAGTATTCTCTGAAATACTGCCAGCTCCAGACATGAAACCAAAGACACAGGCAATGATCCACCATCTCTGTGAGTGAATGAATGAGATCACAGACCCATAGAACCAGAGAACATTCTGAGTTGGAAGGAACCCACAAGGATCATCAAGTCCAACCCTTAGCCCTGCACAGGACCATCCCTGAGAGTCACACCATGTGCCTCAGAGTATCATCCAGATACTTCTTAAATCCTGTCAGGCTTGGTGCTGTAACCACTTCCCTGGGGAGCCTGTTCCAGTGCCCAACCACCCTCTGGCTGAAGAACCCTTTTCTAATATCCAGCCTAAACACCTGACACACCTTCAGGCCATTCCTTCGATTCCTGTCACTGGTCACCACAGAGAAGAGATCAGTGCCTGCCCCTCCTCTTGCCCTCACAAGGAAGTTGTAAATGCAATGAGTTCTCCCCTCAGTCTCCTCTTCTCCAGGTTGAACAGACCAAGCGACCTCAGCTGCTCCTCATACAGCTTCCCCTCAAGGCCCTTCACCATCTTCATAGCCCTCCTTTGGACACTCTCTAATGGCTTAATGTCTTTCTTATATTGTGGCACCCAAAACTGCACACAATATCCAAGGTGAGGCCGCCCCAGTGCAGAGCAGAGCGGGACAATCCCCTTGCTCAACCGGTTGGCGATGCTTTGCCTGGTCCTGCCCAGGAGACAGTTGGCCCTCCTGGCTGCCAGGGCACTGCTGACTCAGATTCAACTTGCCGTCGATCAGAACCCCCAGGTCAGATGATATGCATTTTAGGAACTGAGAAAATCCACACAAGAAGAATTAAATGTACTTTAATCATAATGGAGCCAGGCTGCTGGCACTAAAATTCACTATATCCAGAAGGAGTGCTTACAGTAGGAGCAAAGGAAAAGTTGAGAGTGTAATAGCACCTCTTTCAGACTTATGTGACCTATGGGCTGATTGTGGCTAATGCTCAGTGCACCACTGAGAAACATGGTAGAATAATTGCAGCACAAGCACAATAAGTAAGGAAGGTGGATTAGTCCATGGATTAGTCCACTTTCAGTACCATTCCACTGGGTCATGCCAGTTTCAAGTTACAGGGTGAGGGCAGAACTTGCAAATGTTTCTACACCAGTACTAAAAACCTAAAAGCAAAGAGATGGAAGAACTAAAATGCTCAGACCAAAGGAGAATCTAGTGAATGTCACCTCTGTCCCGTGGCAAGGGGGTTGGAACTAAATTATCTTTAAGGTCCCTTCCAATCCTAGCCACTCTATGATCCTATGATTCTATAACAGGCATCTCAGACATATAATGGAGGAGAAAAACCAGATGGATACTGTGTTATTGATAAACAACCTTACAGAAAGAATAGGTAAAAGCAGAGAAGCTACCTGTGTGGGATAGATAATATTAAGTGTAAAAGTATAAAAATACTATGACCAGAGTGTCAGGACACCCAAGAGAAGTCCCTACGAGTTTTTTGTCATAATATCCTCCAGCACATGGATATTTAGCTTGAAGAGATGGAACTATATAAAAATGAGTCAAGCCAGAAAAGGGGTGGAAGGCATGAGAGGGGCAGAGAACAGTCCAAGAAAAGCAGAAAGACTGGGAGAAGCCTGAAGAATATCTAAAGTAGGGCATCAGAAGTTGAGCTAAAATGTGTGCTAATTCAAAAAGAAAACGTAGTTAAAAAAAACCTACTTGAATAGTTCAATAGGAAAGAAACCAGCAAATTGGTTGGTATTTAAGAAATAGGAAGTTCGTTCAAATAAGGAGAATGGAAAAGCCCATAAAATATGGCAGGTCGAATGTAAAGCAGAAATACTCATAATTTAAAACCAACTCAAATAAGGCTTTGCTGTCATTAATGTACTCCTTCAAGTACATTAAAATTCAGAATCAGACCAGCTACAGCTGAATGATGATAAAGGTGTAAAAGGAGTATGTGGGGACAAGGGAACAGTGGGGAAGCTCTTTAATTTCCACTGTTTTTTACTGTTGAAGATGATGGGGAGTCTTTGAGACCTGAAACTTTTGCAGCTGATTGGTCAAAAGAGTGAGGTGAATTTGAAGTAAATATACAGAAGTCTCAGACCAAGCAGACAGATTAGGTTTCCATAAATCACTGAGACCAGATGGTGTTAATCCATGAGTGTTGAAGGAGCTCAGACATGAAATTGCAGCAGTGTGGGCCCAAGTGTGCAATGTGCCATTGCAGACAGCCATGTGCCCGAGGGCTGGCAGTGCACCAGCTGCCATTGTGCCTCCTGGCTGCAGAGCGGCTCCAGAGGGAAAGGCAACTCCTGGCCAGTGACTCACCTCCACATTACACAACAGGGCAGAGCCTACAATAATGAAAAAGATCACTGAGTAAATGAGGAAGAGCTGCTTTGGGGAAAAGCATACAGGCTCTGTATAAGGAAAGACTTGCACAGAAATCTCCAGGCAAGCTAACATCTCCTGACACTGCAGCTGGAGACAGACACACAAGGGTACTTTCTAGGTCTACTTTGGTAGTGCCTGAAGAATTCACAGCTCCAGCTGCTCTGTCTGCAGTGTACTATATTTTACACACTTCTCATTCCATGATAACCCTGCATTGCCTTTGCTTTTACATCAGAAACAGTTGTGAGGCTTATCCATACAAAACATCTCTGCTGAGGCTTATCCCATTCTCAGACAAAACCTTAGTTCTGACTGCATTTGCATTATACATTGTCTTTAGACATGTCCTTTAATTTGCTTTGGCTCATAAATGGCTTCTGCAGAGTAGCTTATCCATAAAGATAGTGTAGATATGTGGCCCATAGCATTTAGCTGTAGAGGTTGTCACTTGTCTCCTTGTCAGACTCAACTTAGTTCTGTGCAAGGTCCTTTGAGACCTCATCCTCTCCATATGCATTTGGAGGAATTACGAGAAAACCTGCCTCTGTAGGTATACAGAAAATTCTCCTTTGCCCAAACCACTTACATACAAGATCCAGCTTCCCAAGTGCCAGTCATTCTGTGTTTTACCTTGAACTTCACAAGAACTCATTAAACTCTTAAAAAAATCCATTATACTATCGTGTTTCTTGGCTCCAAATGGGAAATGTACATTGACAGGCAATGTCCTATCACATAATTTCTTAGTGGTTGTTATGATTGTTATGGTCAGCTATGAATGTACAAAAATACACTTAATATCACTATATTAAGAAAGTAGTAACAATATATTACATAAAGTAATTGCATAGCACATACATAATGCTGACAAATTTTTTTAAGTAAATTAAGAATACTGCAGAGGAGCTATTCTCCAGCTATCTTGGATTAAAATGTTCACTGTTGGAAGTCTAATTTAAATTTTTATGATTAGATTATGATAACCATTGTGAACTCAGTACTAAAAGTATATAACCCTAAAAGTCCATACAAGCACCAATTAATCTCTCCTGAAATTCTCTGGGCAAGAAAATGTGTTTACCATGGAATATTTTATTAGCTCTTCATTTAAAAAAGGTACTTACCCCATAGGAGAGAGTTTTTCTCAGACTGGACTCTGAAGAATGCTGATGATGCCACAGATTCCTTACTAATTGTATTCATGAGCTACAAAGAAACAAAACTTGGTTATTATCTGTCACTTGGCTATGGAGACCCACAAGCCTCAGCCTGAAGAAGCTGTAGTAGATTTCCCACCCCTGATTCCATCTCAGTGACTAATTACCAGTCACTTTCCATTGAGAAGGGGAAAAAAATGCAGTTCTACTTTTATTTGCTAGCCATGCACCATATATTTAAGTAAATATTGATTTTCTAATCTCTAAGATAAAGTACCATAGAATGGCAATTTTGAAACAGGGGTAGTGCATATAGTACCACACACTCCATTAACCTGTCCCTCCTCCCCTGTGCCATGGCTTGTTGTCAAAGTAGACCAGTTCCCAAATATCTGACTATTTACTTTCATTCTGATTGAACTCCAAAACCCACATGCTTCACATCATGTCTACCTATCTTCTGTTATTCTTTGACACTGAGACAGACCTTCCCCACTCTTCACATCACCTTTTAAGAAACTTAGTAAATATGTTGTGCAGGATCAACATCTTGTTCTCATCCATGTCCTGCCCAGCTGTGTCAATATAAACACATTTGTGGGTGTTATTATGTGACTCCATTTATTTACAGATAGACATACAACCTACCAGGAAAGCTGTGCTGACACCAAACAAACCCTTTTTCAAATATTGATAAATTCATTCAAAGGTTAGCAAAAATGTTATAGCTTGAGCATCCACACAGAAATTATAGAATATCAAACATTTCCCCAAACAGGGATTTTGCAGCAGCAACTTCATACATCTGGGTCTAAGCATGGAACAAAAATGGTTTCATGAAGAGGAAATGGAACACAAAATTAAATTGGGAAAGTCAATAATTATACAACAGAAGTTCATTTCAATCCAGTCAGCACCCCTGTCTCTGGCCCTATAAAAGTAGTCTTTGACTGTATTTTCTCATCCTTGTTAAGAGGCCAAATTTCACAGACCTATTCCTCACAACTGAATGAATTTTTGCTGGAACAAGTGAAGCATTCTCAGTGCCTGACCATCACCTAAGTGAAAGAGAGCTTTTCATTTGTCTTTAGCCTTCTGTTTCTTAACAGATAATGTCACAGAAGTCCTGTTCACAACAGTCTTCAGACCACAGGGCTATCTGGTTATATCTGTATGTTCACGCACACATTTTTTTACCACAGTCGCAGATGGAACAGACTTCACTGTTCTCCACTTTAGAAACATTATCTTCTATCTTGCACTTACAAATCATTTCACATTTTACCAGCTGCATCATTAAGGTGCTTCCCTGAGCAGTGTGTAGTGCTGAAGTGGCTTGGTCACTGGATGGGCTCACAACAAACACAGTCCCTGCAGCCCTGAGGGATTTTGGTTTTCTGAGGAGGGTTGCTCTCCCCAGAGGGATGGCGCTCAAGAGAGTGGGTCTTCCCTCTCTCAGCTGCCGCCGCGAGCCTGAGAAGTCAATGATGTAAGAAGCTGACCAGCACATGTGGAGGAACCGGGGAGAAAAGACTTTATTCGAAGATGGCACCAGCTTATATAGGGTCTGGAACACCACTCAAACTCAGGGGAGGAACATGGGAGGAGTTATGGGAGAGATTCACCTAATAAGGAAATAGGGAGAGAAAGAAGACTATAAAAGGGAAAACATAGGCGGGGTGAACCAAACCATAACCAATTAGGGAGATCTGCACTGCGGCAGAAATCAACCAATCAGGGGGTGAGTACATGAGCTGTGAAATAAGCATAATGGGGGAAAATCAAATCCTCAGGGAGGCAGAAGAATGGGGAAGAGAGTGGTAAGTACAATTGTGCAACCATAGCACAATAAAACTTGCCTGGGCGCAACCTGGGGACATTCAACTTGGAGAAACGGGTACATAATTGGGATACACTACAACTTATACAGAACAACATACAAACTCATTAAACTCTCTGACAACTTAACCATTGTGTGTCCCCTTTCCTATTCTTCTGATGGAGCTGAGTTCTCTGGCTCACTTCTCTCATCCTCAACATGTCCATAAACCTTTCCCGTCAAATACACTCTCTCTTTTACCTCCACCACCATTCTTTCGTATTCAAACCCCTTTTCCACATACTCTAACTCTCTTTTCCCACTTTCTGACCCTATTGTTCCATACTCTGGCTCGTTCACCAACTCCCTCAGATCGAAGGCCTGGCCTTCCCCATAGTCACCAACAGAGTCCCCTCCAACAAGTCCCCACCAAAGCCAACCACACAAGGGCTTGCACTGTGACCATAGTAGGGTTATTCAGTGGATAAAAGTCTCCATGTCTCTGTGCTCAGCTATGAAAAAGCTGTTTGAGCCAGGGTTCCGTTCAGGAACTATGGGCTAAGACTCTGCATCTGCTTTTCTGCAGGGAGGCAGAAAGAGAAAAATCTGAATCTGCACTCACAGGGCTGATTTTCAACACCTCCTAACCTGGTCACATATCTTGCTGGCAGTAGAAAGATGAAAGTGATGTCAACATTGGCAGATCAAAACCTGTTCTATTTGATGAACAAATGTAAATAAGGAATTAGTAGAAAGATATTAGAACCTTATTAAAACATTAGCCGGTGGAAAAAAACAATCATTTCTCTATTTTGGTAGATAGTGATCCTAATTCAGCACTGACAGTATTGGTACTACGTATGGGCAAAATCTTTACAATTTTATTGTCTTCTCAGAGTTTAGGGACTACAGTTTTTTTGAGAATCCCGGACTCATACTTCATTTGAAATTCACCCTATTTGATTTCAGCAGACCAGACTTACTAAATAAAAAACCCCTAACTTTAAAAATACTAAGACTAAGCAATGAGCTAAAAATTGTTTGTGACATATTCTTCCCTTCCAGAACTTTTTACCACTTTCTTTTTGTTTGTCTGTTTGTTTGTTTAAGGGCCTGTAAATCAGCAGGATAAAAAACACCTGTGACTGAACAACATGAAAAGGCAGATACATGGGGTGACTACTACCTTCTTTGGAACACAAGAAGCAATGAGACTATCATGAGATGCAATTCCACTCACCAGGGAAATGAAGTTAAGGTGGGCATCCAAAGCCTGAAGTCAATACAAAAGAGTATGCATTTCTTCTTTCTAAAACCTGTTCTCATAATGCAATAAAAAGACCAAGTGAATAAGCACATTCACTATGTGCTTCTGCTCTGATGATTAGCTGCCTGCTGCCTAAAATGCCTATATAGACAACTGTGTTGTTACTTGATGTAGCTGTTATACTGCAGAATTTCAAATCCAGTAAGGCAGAGAAGGTAGTTCAAGTTCATACATTCACAGATGACTCTGATAACCTGTTCTGCTTTCTGAACAAGAGCAACTCACTTCACCAGGGAAATTAAAAAATCAAGTTGAGAATCAAGGTCCATATTATCATTCTACCAGCACTAACAAGGACATGTAAGTATAATATTACTATGTCTTAATGTAGCTATGTATCAGCTGGGTGGCAGCTGCACTAAAGCACATAGGAGTTTTATTTTCTAATGATACCATTGATTTTTTTTTTTTCATAGCAATACAAGTAGCAGTAGTTGTGAAAGGACAGAAAGTCTCATTTTTGACCAGGGTCAGACTAGGCCAGACATAAAACAGCATAGAGAAGTTGAATCCTTGCATGAAAGAGTTTTAATCTTAATTAAAAGAAAGAAAGATGAATGTAATATCAATGCAAGTACATTATCAGCTGAGTCAGTGCAAGTTCAGTTTGCAGCAAAGTAGAAGCAGGAGGTTACAGGGACCTATCAAATCTTATTGGCATGATGGGTGCTACCAGACATCTGCCATCACTCACATCTAAATCCAGCTCAGTTCCTCTGTGATAGGTACAGGCACAAACACTCCTTGCTTTCAGGAAGAGCTAGGGAAGCAGCATGGACTCTACAGGCTCTTGAATAAACCTTTATCTGGGTAAAACAAAGCACCCTCAGCTTCCATGATCAGCAATGTCAGACAAGTGGAATAAATTACTTTTGTACTGGTTTGCAAAGAAAAGGAAAAGATTGTAACTTTTATAACTCTAATGATTTTTTAGATTAAAAATTAAATTATACAATATGAAGAAAATACTAAAAATACATGTGGGGACCATCTTGTTGGGAGCAGGTAGATACCTAAACTCCCTAGAGTTTCAGTGATAAAGGTACCACTGATCTCACTGTCACTGTATTATTAAAGAGTTATAATGCAGTAATCACGTCACAGCAGCTAGGAGGCAAAGTGGCATCTTGTGTATAAGGAGTTTCTGAATATGCTTGATCATACAGTTGGCTCATAATCTATTATACTGTCTCTGCCTGATACTTGGTCTTATTAAATTGAGCAGAAAGAATGTAGAGATACTTGGACAGGTGGGAACGAGCAAAGGCTGACCTGGTGACCTTCACCATGCACCTAGGAAAGATATAGGTAACCAATGTGAAAAAAAAAGAAGGTCACAATGTCTAGTGGAAGATTCTTAGGTATTCATATAGGTATGTGAAATGACATATCATTTCTCCTTCAGCTTGACAGCACCAGGCCCGGGGATTCATTTTTGTTCTCTGCAAGAGGTCTCACGCCTCTTCTATCTTTCATGCCAAGGGCTCCTCGCTCACAAAATGTTGACAACTGGGTAGTTCCAAACTATCTCAATCAGGCAGTGTCCCCTGAGAAGCATTTTCTGGGTGTTATCCCAGACCATCAAGGTCACAGGAGTTAAACCTTTGCTAGTCCTTCCCATAGTGAGTTGCAGATACTTGCTAGAGGTTTTCCAATACAACTTTCTGTATGTTGACTCCAGGAGAGTCCTGCCCCATTTTGCTCCTTATCCCCATCCTGAGAGTCCCGTCACCTCTGTAGTGTGCTCCCACTCATAACTAGCTCTTTCAGCCCTCATCAGCACAACCCATATTCAGCCTTGAATCCCCTTCTTCATCACACAGAGGTTGTCTCAAATTGTGATGGAAGCAAGGAAAAGTATTAGAAGGGTAGTACAACACATCATGGTTTGTCATCCTGTTTTATAATGAAAGGATAGTCCACATTTATCCGTAGCCCAAGATAAGGGCTTCTTGTTATTAGAACATAATGACTTCTAAATAGTGAAGTAGTAGAAGACAGGAAGCTACTTGTTCCAGCTGTTCAATCACAGGGAAACATGAGTTTCTACACATTCAGTGGGTACCTACCAGCATACAGTTCTGTGATGGGTTTGATAAAACCCAAAAAACTCAGATTAAGGTTTTAGTTTTAGCTAGGCCCCAATTTCATGGGTCATGTGGTTAGGGACAAGTATCA
>JAWWEU010000001.1:38903961-38985306 GCA_035583155.1 Acropternis orthonyx | reverse complement strand
TGCATTTGTCTCTTCATTCTAATTAATATTCCATCTTTGGCAAGGTTTTTATTCTTTGAGATGTTTCTTTGTACCACATCAGTATAGAGTACATCAGAGAATTTGATCCTTGCTGGGAAATTACTTGGGAATATTAGCAAAACTCATCTCCAAGTTTCATAGAGAAAAATACCTTTTCTATACAACAGAGGTATTTCTATAAAGAATTTTAGCTTCTGCTGATGAGCTATCTCCCCATGAATAAGTGAGGAACAACAGTGTAAAGATATTTAAAGTGCTTAAAGATGCAGATTAGTGCCCACTGGGATTTTTTATCTTCTTAATAAATATATATGCAAGTAGAAATCACAGTTTAAAAACTAAGGAACTAAAACATCTATCCAGAAATCCACCCAAACATCCCCTAGCCTTCTGTGTGCAGAAAAGCCCCAGAAACAGCATAATATTGTGCAGCAAATCTTTCTTGTTGTTGCTTGCCAAGATATGTATCCTTCTTGCTTTGACAGGCACTAGGGACAGGCATTGCCAAAGCAGGGCTCTTCACACATGGACCACATGCCTAAGCCGAAGAAAAGAAAGGTCCAGTGCAATCTGTCCTGGCTGGCAATTTGCCTTCAGGTCAGCACAATCCCTTGAGCATGTCAGGGATTTGGAGAAGAAGTGCCCACCATGGAGAACAGCCTCAAGACACTCATGGAGGTTATTGGTGCACCTCAAAAGGCTGGCCTTCAGAGAAAGCTGCAACATCCAAAGCTGGAAAAAACAAAAAGTAGCTCAGACTGACTGGGGTATTTACTGCAGCTATGCCAGCAGTGGCAAACACTTCAGATTCCTGAGTTGAAGGTCTACAGTACTTTTATTCAGTCTCTTCTCCAGAAATAATCAAGACTAAGATTTTCAAGCATCAGGTATTTAAGAAAGTCTCAGTCTGGAATATAAAGATGACAAAAATTATTTTATGCATTTTTAAGGTAGGGGTTTTGTTGGCTTTTTTTCTCTAGTTTTTAGGTCACACAGCAACTTGCACCTGTCAAGACAAATTAGGACAATGATGCATGTAATTTTCACATAAAAAAGTATATTTCCTAGCTTTGAAGTAGTAAAAACGGAGCATTTAGGAAGTTAAAGAATCTCAGAGAGTGGTCTTTTGAAAAGATTAGCCTGTTAAGAGTGCCAGCAAGACCTGCAGTAGGAGTTTGATAACCCTAGCCTACCTTTGAAAACCATCCAAACAGGGGCTTTAGATGAATTGGAACCATTCGAAGAAGGTCTGCATGCCCCTTTAGCAATAAAATAAGGACCTTGGCAATTGATTTCCTCTGCCATTAAAAGCTGGAGTATAACATTAAGCACGTTGAAAGCAGATGGCACGCTAAAATGGAATGTGTAGGTAAGGGGATAAGAAAAAAAAAAGGAAACATACCAGTGGGAAAAAATACAGAGGGTACATATGCATTTATATGTGCCAGCTTCACAAATTATCAGAGCTATTTGCAAAAGTACATGAAGTTTAACCCTACAAAATGCAAGGGACAGACTGGGTATGCT
The DNA here is from genome assembly GCA_035583155.1 of Acropternis orthonyx. Classification (NCBI taxonomy): domain Eukaryota; kingdom Metazoa; phylum Chordata; class Aves; order Passeriformes; family Rhinocryptidae; genus Acropternis; species Acropternis orthonyx. The sequence continues at coordinate 38,983,758 of JAWWEU010000001.1, read as the reverse complement.
GACTCATTTATTCAAGTTTTCCTCTTAGGAAGGGTTGAGCACCTGGACCGGCCTGTTCTTTGCTCAAAGAAAGGAAACCTACATCAAAGTGACATATTTCTCTTTGTTTACTAAAACACACATCTGAAGAACCCTTTGGGAAAGTTCAATAAAGGCTGAACAGGTAGCAAACTTGATCCTAAAATTCCTCTGTGCTGGACTCCAAAAACAAATTTTCATTTTAACTTCTCTGGTCACATTTTGTTCGCTGCACTTCCCATCACTGCCTTTCTCATAGCTTTCAGCCTAGGTCTGCATTAACCCCTTCTTCAAGCACAGTAAAAGATTTCAGAAAGTACATCATTGCATGTGCTTAATGAGAAGCTGTATGAAAAAGGTTGATATTCATCTTCTGCCCTTCAGCTGTAAGAAACTTCCCTCCCCAACACCAGTAGTGTCCAGAGTTCTAATAGTTCTATAGGGCTGACTACAGCAAAGTGAAAATCCTGAACACTTACTTAGAACAAACTTCTGCTTTGGAATACTTTGGGGGCACCTCAGAGAAATGTCACTCCCTGTCCCACAGAGTGGTCACCTAGGCTTGAAGGCACAGGACTGAGGCTGAGGAGGCAATTTCTATTTATGCCAGATGGTCTAGCACAGGTAATCCAGAACAGCTTGTACTATGCAAAATCATGAGGAGGCTGTCTGCCATGTAAAATTAGACAGCAAGTCCTCCAGTTCAGAAAGTCCCACATAATATTCAGCACTTCCCATAATGAAATCTCCATTTCTATACACATATAAATGCACAGAGTATTACAAAAAGTAACTCTGAGGTAATGCTGTAACTGAAAGCAAAATCCACCTTTATTCTTGAGCACAGAATGATGGCAACAAACTCCCTTTCAGGAACTTAATCTCAGTATGTCCTTATATTTTGAATGCCTTTATTTTCTTATTTTCCCCACAGCTGTTTTGGGATTTTCCTCTTAAACAAGTTGCAGAAGTACAAGAGGATTCAGATCTAACAATTAGAGGAGAATGTCCTGACTTCCCAGCTGCAGACAGACACCTTAATGGCAGTCTGAGATAGAAAGAATTTCTTATGCCATTATCAAGTTCTTTTCTGTCAGCAGCTTTCATAGTGCTGTCAGATTAGAGTCCCCCTCATTAACTGTCAGCCACTCTCTGTTTTTCAGTGGAAGAGAGGAGAAGGAGGGAATAATAATCCTCATATATACTGAATGGCCTGTAGGAGAGAAATGTCATTTAATGACATTTGTACATCAGATAATACCAAGCAAACCAAAGGGCAGGAATTATTTTTTCTCTTTTTTTTTTCCTCAGGAACTCCTAGGAGAAATGTTTGTTACCATTCTCTCTCAAGTTGGCTTTGCAGGTGACTTGAAGGTTTTATGTCAGAAATTACTCATAGATCACTGAAGGGATAAAAGAGCCCCTTTTGCACTCCCAAGCACACTGGAATATCTTCCTTTGCACTTTGACTGACAGCAGCTTCCTGTCATCCTTAGGCAATGACCAGATTAAAAGGCAATCCTGGTCCCTGTGTTTTCCTTCTGATCACTGTGCACAGGCTCACTCTCAGCTATGTCAGACTGTGTTATTACTGCATCTCAGTTGCTTTTCTTTAGATGAAGGGTGGGGAAAGAGCATTTTCTAAAGTTTTTTTTCCTTCAGGAGATGTTTTTCTTTCCCTCAAGAAAGTTCTGAGCCCCAGCTGCCAAACCTTTGAACTTAGTGTATCCTTTGCACTCTGACAGAAGCACAAGACACCCCTAGTCCTTCAGGAATAGAGCTGATTCAGTCTATCCTCCTTCCAGGTTTTATTTTCACCATAGAATTCTCATGTTCCTCTGCCTCAGAAAATACCAAGAAATACCAAATTAAAATTTAAAGATAATTAGAAAAGAATGGAAGCAAATTGAATAGGCACAATATTTTTAAAACAGTACACAGACAGCATTTATCACTGAATTATTTCCATGACCTTATCTCTTAGGATAGCTGAGAAGGCTTAGAGATTTCCATCTCCCTCCCCCACTCAGCATATGGATAGCCTTAATACTCATGAAAAAGATATGCAAAGGCTACAGCCAACATCATGGCTTTCTAAAATCCCTTCACCACTACCTAGATATGCAGCACAGATAGAACTGACAGCTGGGCAGGATAAGAGCAGCAGCCAAAGTTTCAAGAGAAGCCACTGTGTTCCTAAATCAGAGCTTAAGAAGATTCTAGTAAAAGATTCAAGGAATAAAGTTAGACAAATGATCATCTTCAGTGGCAAATTCTGTGCTGCATCTTTCTTCATAGTTCTTGGCAGTAAAGTAACTGGTAAGGCACCTCATTTGGGCTGAAAAAGCCTTGTTATTTTGTGCATGGACCCCAGCTGTCATATGGGTAGGAGTTTTTTTCGCTTTGTCTATATTCAAAGGCTTTGCAAAAACAGATGTTGCTATATATCTTGACAAGCCGGGCCTTAAATATAAGCTCTTTTAGCCAACAGTCTCAAGATGATAGAAAATATATTTTTCTCCTTTTTCTTATCTTAGGCAGCATTTATTCTTCTTTTGCCTCAGCAGTGCTGTCTGAAGCATCTTGTTCATCCTTGTTTTGATCTCCATATGAAATCTGCCCAAAACAGACACGCTCCCAAATCACAGCAGAAATCATCTGTGTTCACACAAGGGCAGGGAGAACATAAGTCACATCCTTGGCATTTTTTATAATCAATTTCACTTACTTCTTTGGCTCTCATAGATGCCCATGAGTCCAGGCTATAGAAAACCTCACCATGGCTACCTAATAAATTAGGAGGTAAAAACTTGTCATGACAATTTTCAAGGTTGGAGAACATTTCTTAAATTACTAGGAAACATACTAATAAGTATTGGAAGGGGCGGCGGGGGCGGGGGGGAGGGGTGGAACTCCACAAACCATGATATTACCAGTCTTAGATTACATAGGAAAATAGCTTAGTGGATCTCAAAAAAAAAAGGAACAGATCAAGTCACGTGAGATGTTCACCTTGTAGCTCGCCACCTAGCACATTACTCACGTGACATATTGCAGTGTGCTCAAAGATAGAGAGAGAAACAGTGGAAAGTCTAACAGACAACCAAGAACCTTGGCTATAATAGCCAAAACCAACGCTGGATGTGTTTGGGATTATTTCCAAAGTTCTTGGTTACCACATCACGCTCCTGGTGTTGGACCAACCCAGGGACCTTGAGGCTGTGAACAGAGGGATTAAAAGACAGCCAAGGAGGTGATTCATGCACCAAGGTTCAAGGACCAAGCAAGGCCACCATGTTGCTATTTCCTGGACACTAAAGGTAATAGCCGACCCGAGGACTTTGCCAAAAGACTGATACCATATACCAAGTACCTGTGAGCAGTCTGGCAGCTTGTCAGCTGAAACAGAGACCTGACCTTGGGGTTAATCCAGTATAGAAATAGGTTCATGGTTTTCATTGGTTCTGTTTATCTGTTTTTAAACCTAGTAACACCATTGTTAATACTGTTGCAATACATTCCCGCCATGCTTGTACTTCCATATTTCTCTCTTGTTGAAAGCAATTGCCCATTAACTGGCAAAGAAAAAAGCATTACATTCTCCCTCCTAGCAGTCTTTGAAACAGTTTTGTGCCTTTCTCTAAAACCTTATCTATAAGTTTCATGGGTGCCATGAGGGAAAGGAACACCTTTCTTGCTGAGCAGCATGAGCCTGGGTAGGTAACACCAGGTGTCAGTTAGAAAGACAAGTTTTCCAGTGAAAAGTATTAGCCAGGGATGGACAAAAAGCAAACTGGGGCTTTGTGGAACCTGAAGAACCCCCTATGAGTTTGTAACCATTATCTGAATTATCATTTTTCTTCCCTTCAGCTGGAAGGAGAATGTGATCTATTAATATACCCTTGATGGTGGCAAGACCAGCCCCCAGTAACATACATAGGCAGGAACAGGCACTCTTTTGGACAGCATTTATATATTGCAGCATGGGAAAAGATGATCCAGACCATAAAGAGACTCTTAATTGCCCTAAGTCCACTGCCAGAAGGGATGTGAGGGAAAATTCCTTGATCACTTTCCAATCAAGATACTATAGTGGATTCATCATAGAAACAACAAAATTCTTCATGCCTTGAGAAAATAGAAATTTATCACCACTGACCAGCTGTTGGAGAAAAAAACTGAGACCCTGAGGAATCTAAAATACGTCAAACTGAGGAGCAATTCTGAGAGTACCAGAAAACAGATTTATTTGCCAGAGTAAGTTTTGAAACCTTTAAAAATTAAACTTCATTTTTTTCAACAGTAGTTCTAAGATGAATAACAAAGGCATCAGGGGCTCAAGACAAAACGGTATCTTGGAAAACAAGCTCTATTCTTACTGAGAGTCAGAAATTGTGACTAACAAGTTATCAAAATTTAGAAATAAGATTGTAAAGATGTATTGCATAGCCTCTGAGAAGTCAAATAAAAAAAAAAAAAGGCTGTTTTAGAAATGTTAACAGATAACAGCATCCACCGAAAAAAAAGGAGTGCTGTAAATCAAGTGACACATCATAAATCTAAGCAGACAATTTATGAAAGCCTTGCTGAAAATCAGTGTGTCATTCCCTTCATTTCAATGTCATCATTACCCTGCAAATATAGAACACTTAGAGATAATATTTTCAGCAAGAAAAAAATTGTGGCCTCAGAACATTACTAAGAAAAGCTGACAGATTGGATAGAATTAGGTTAAGGGGAAAAATAAACTCTGGAGGGCAAAACCTATGCAAGCTTGTAATAAAAGCACGCAAATCTCAAAAATTGCATGAGGGCTGAACCCTCACTTCAGAATATCAGTGCTGTTGCAACTGAACGTCCTGGTTTTGCGTTAGCCCAAAGAAGAAATTTCTCTCATTTTACATTATAATTTGTCTTCAATAAAAAGAGAATAGTAGAGCCTTTGATTGAACCCACTTATGGGAGTGTGAATTTCAGAGAAGCCTAGACTCTGTTCCCCATGAATGATATGTTCCTCACTGTGAGCATCCCACCACACTGGCCACTCCGTGCTCAGAGTCCCTTTTAGATCTAAACTTCCACATCGATTTAGTTACATTGAAAAAGTTGCAGTGCTCTGGTTCAATCCTTCTGAACAAACATATAATGAACAATTTTTTTCACAAAACTTGTTACAGCTCCTATGACCATCTAAAAAACTGATTTACAATATCACAGATTGGGCAACATAATCATGGTAGCTAAAGATAATAAATAATTATTGTTACCATCTGGACACTTCGAGAAGCGTCCTTCTGAAGTTTGCGTTTCAGCTTCTACTGCAATAAAGCTGGAACAAAAGCAAAGAACAACAACAAGAAGTTAAATTTACATTAACAGAAGAATAGTTGCTAATTCGTAATCTGCAAGGGGAAGCATTGACATTAATTTAAATGTAATTTATACAGAAATATTCATGAAATTTTGTAGCTATTTTTTAGCTTGTCAAGCATATTGATGCAGTAGAATAGTTTCCTGATTATCAGTGCTTTTACTTTCAGCAGTGTACATCACATCAGCTGAGAGCCAAGGGTTTGTTTTGATACCTTTTCCCTACCTTTATGAATGTGGCTATCCTTAAAGCCAACAGTTGCAGAGTGTATTTAGTGTATCTCCCTGCATTGTTGCATTAAATGTGGTTTGCAGGATAGACCAATAATATCATCAGAAGTGTTAGACCACCTTTAGCACTGTGATGCTCATGGGCATGGTGGGGGAGAGTTCAGCTCTGCCCTGATGCGCAGCACTGAGCAGCAGCCCACTGCTATTAGTCACACGCTGCAGCATGGGTGAGCAGCGACAAGTGTGAAGGGATGACAGCTTTGGAAGCAGGGAGATATGGCCCTTTCTTTTGCTGTTCTGTGGCTACCCCTGCAGGCAAGACACAGCTTTCAGCTCCCAAAATAGAGGTAACTGGGGAGTACATGGCGCTCAGGGTTGTGAGAAGAGATTCACCCAGTGGTCCTCAGAGCCATAGCAGATGTCTCTGGGGCATGAAGCAAGAAAAGGAGTGAACTTGCTTACGTGGGAACCCTATGTGGGACCATTATGGAGTCAAGAGATGAGCCACAGATATGGGAAGGTACTACAGTACAGTCCCATTTTGAGGGAAATACCAGATGTGAATATATTTTTTATCCCTGTCAACAGGTTTAAAAAAAGTCATAGGAGTGAGAAAAAGTGTGTATGGCACCCACAGTGAATGCTCTTGTTCCACTAAGGCAGCAACCCAATTTCTGTCACCACACATTGATTTTATGATCATTGGTGCAGTGCCAATTTACCATAGGAGAACTGATCAAAGACTACAACTTCAGAAAATGTTTTTGCTGAACAGCCTAATTCCCTGTTAGGGCTGTTTATACTATGGGAGTTCACCAAACAGTGAGTCATCATTAGCCCTCCAATTTATTTCAATTACTTGGTCAAATGCAGCATAAATAATCCAATTAGTATATTCTGATTCAAGCAGGCCCACAAAATGTTCTTAAAAAAAAAAAGAAAATAGGAAGAAGAGAGAATTCTGCCTAGAAGTAGCACACTTTGAATGAAGGGTTGTTTGGCTCTGATTTTGCAAGGATGACAATCTTATTGTTGTGAGCTTTCACAGGTAGGACATTGCAAAGTTTAACTTCTGTTAAAATAAAGTAATGCCCTGATATGCTCCCAACTGAGAACATGCCTTCTCCCAGGTGCCTGCCAGAGTTCAAGAGGATCTTGGACACTCTCAGGCACCTGGTGTGATTCTTGAGGCTGTCCTGTGCAGCGTCAGGAGCTGGACTTCAATGATCCTTGTGGGTCCTTTCCAACTCAGGATATTCTGCAATTCCGTACTTCCAGGCCCTCTTGCAGATTCCTCTGTCCTGTTCACCATGTTAATTTTGCAACTGATACCCGCAGTGGGTATCCTGCCACAGGAATAAGGAGGGAGCGAGCAATGTAATGGTTTGACCCTGCTGAGCATAATGAATTTCTTATGTAAAAAGGAACAGGTTCTCACTCCAGTTCTTATTTCCACATTGATCATAGTAAAACACTAGCTGCAAAAAATGTCTGGACAGCAGCTTTCAAATTTGAAAAGCACAGCAAAGAAACGCAACTTGGGAAAATCCAACTGGTTGTAAAGTCCATCACTGTTCCGTGTCTGGATTGAACCAAAGTCTGTGAGGACCAGGGCAATGGAAAGAGGAACAAACTCACCTTGCACAGCCTTGCACTGTTTCTTGCTCAGCCCCTGGGAGCCAGAGACTTAGTTTTGTATACAGGACTGGAACAGACACTCCTGCATCATCTGTAAGAAGTTAGCACTCTGCAGCTGACCACCTCTGCTGACATCACAGGATCCAGATCCACAAGGTTCCCAGGCCACTTTCCCATGGCCTCTGTATTACTGTGTCAAAAAGGAGAAGAAACCTTTACCAGGGCAAGCAGTGCAGATTCTGAGCCAGACAAAGGCCAGCTGTTGCATCCCATCATGGAGCCAAGCAATGAATCTTCCTCTGCAGCTCCCAAGCCAGAGGCATGCAGCATGCCCTGGGAGGTGCCACATGGTATGTCATAGGGTGTTCATTATGCTTAGGTTTTACAAAGGAGGTTTTCTTTAAAGAATATTTATAGTGTTGGCCATGACAGGAGGGAAAGGGGAGGGGTTATTACAGAAGAGACATTGGGACCCAACCTAAAGCACCCAAGAAGCTTTATCCAGCTGGAAGTGAGAGTTGTCCCTCAGTGCACACTGAGGTTTTATTTCTACACTCCTAATTTTTTTTAGTGAAAATCAGATCTTTGACATCTAAGGGCTGCCCAGGGCATCCCTAGCTTCCCACACCCACGCAAGCAAGTCTGGTGAGGCTGTCCCAGGGTTGAAAAGTGACAGGCATAGTTTAGCAGTCCCTGGCACTGGGCATGGCACATCTGCACACTCTGGGCACTGGTTTCTGCTGCAAGGCACAGTGGGGTACTGGTTACACAGCAATGGTAAAATGAGTTCCTTACCCTTGCCAGCAAAGTTCCTGTGCCTCTGGTGCCTACTGACAAAAGCCAGTAACACTTGACAGGCCAATGTCCAACACTTACTTCTTAGGCAGCTGTTTAATTTGAAGCTTTTCGGATGAGTTTGTCTACTTCACACTACTCATTTGGAGTCAGAATTTCATCCTATTTGAGTCAATGACTGTATTTCAACTCAGACCAGGGGGCAGCAGCATTTAAGTCCAGCAGTAAGGCTGTCTCTAAGGAGCATCACTTACATAATTTATGATAAAACATTTCCACTGCATTTACTGGAGGAGAGAGAGCTGGAAGCCAACAGCACTACCGGACAGGTTTCCCTCCTAATGTCCTTGATGCTGAGTGTAGGTCTACCAGTGCAATGCAATGCCACGTAGAGCTGCCCGAAATAACTGCTCATCAGAATGAATATACTAACCACCATGGAGATCTCAGCTTCAGCTAATTAGCACTGCTGAGAAACAGGGCTGATTAACCTGGGCAGAGAGCCACAAAACCATGGCTATTCTGCTTCCAGCACTTCAGTGAACTCATTAGTGCTGTCTTGGGCATCGTTGCACAGAAACAAATTTGTGAATGAAGACCTGAAGAAGGGAAGGTATCTGATAAATGCTGCAGCTTTCAGTGGCCCTGATTAGAACCCATTTAAAAACTGGGAGGTGGGGGAGCACATCCATCATAAATCTGAATCTCACACTGTATGTAAGTTTTGCAAAACAGAGGGTTTGTTCCCCCTGCCTTCCCTGGCATGAGATGCCAGAGGGATGCTCCTGGAAATTATTTGCTGCAACATGTAGATTCCGGTTCATGCTCATGTGCTTTCACAGGGAGGCACAAAAGATCATCTCCCATGGCAAGGGTTTGGAACTACATGAACTTTAAGGTCCCTTTCAACCCAAACAATTCTAAATCCTGTATCACCAGAGGAAAAAGCTTCCATGTAATAGACCACTTTCCCATCCTTATCTAATAGCTGACCTAAAAACAGAAACAAAGAAATATTGTGCATGCTCCCATTACAGCCACTGAAGTAGTAATGGTCCCATTTCATGGAAGGGGATAATAACCTTACCAAAATGAATTGAAATGGTGCTGTCACTAATTCCATTTAATGCTCTAACAACATCCAAATTAGATGTGCTTATTAGTTCATAACATTGCTTGCTATAATTCCTAATCTCAGATAAATCTCTCCACAATGAGAAACTAGTATAATGAGCTGGTAAGAAAACAAAATAATTTTTAAATAAATATTCTTAATGACAATCATGCATGTGCCATGGCAGCAAACTGCCCAATACTCTTACCCTTCTGTGACTTTTTCTTAGTTGTCTGTGGTCTGCTCTCAGATTTCCCTATAAATATCATGCCACATGACTATCACTCTATTTTAAAGCAATTCAGGGGGAAATTAGCTTCTTTTGACATATTGCACTACCTCTTATAGATCGTTGAGAGGTTCTGAAATTTCAACATGCTGTTATTCCAGAGTAGTTTGTCTGGACATCATTCAGTGATGAATAGGAGATTAAAAACCTCAGTCATATATGAAGATTAATCTCTGCAATTAAGCAATGCTGTCGACAGAATTAACAGCTTTCTGTCACACTTCCCCTTATATGAGTTCAGTTTGAATTGGAGGGGGGAGAAGGGGGAAAGGAATCAAGCCATGATGCCATGAAAAGATGTTTTGGTTTCCTCCATGTTTTTGTCTAAGAGAAAAGGGTGCATTTATAGAGACAAAGCCATCCTTCTAAAGGAATAGTCCATTGTGTATAAGGCAATAAATTAGGGGGAAGGTTACTGTTTTTGAAAAATAGCAATACATCAAAATAACTTTATCAAGAGGCCTTTAATGCTCCCAGCACCAACAAAAAAGGTACAGAAAAAACACAAGCCTTGAACAACAATGCTAAAAAGCATTAGAATGTTTCTGAGTCACAAAAGGATAGAAAACCATAAAATCCCAAAATAGTTAAGAGATAATTGCCAAGGAAGAACATCTTGAATTCTTCAATTTCACTACTCAAAACAGTATCTCTATGTGATCAAACTGTAAAGAATATATTATTCTTTTGATTTTCAGTGAGCTCAACTACTCACTGTATATCAACAACAATCAAGTCTTTTTCTCATTTTCAACAGAGGCAGCCAGTTCCCCAGGTATCATTACAGAAAGCCACCAAGAAATCAGGCCTTCAAAACACTGTTGCTGACTGTACTTAACTTCAGCAAGACTGAAAAACTATATTCTTTTCTAAAACTTTGTTGGAAAGGATTCATTCATAGCTCAGAGAGACAAAGCAAGAGGCTTCTCTTGTAATGTCCTCTGGCTAGTCTCCATCAGTATCTCCAAATGATTTATTCAGATCACTGACAGCACTGACTATGTAATGATTTATGTAGGTGAGTTAAGATTAGTAGACCTAGGAGACTGAAAACAACAGAGAAAGCTTTCCATTGCACATGCTTGTATCAAATCATGTTTCATGCTTCTGAATCTGTATTTAGCTTTATATTGTTATATTTTGTATTCAAAAAGGACTTGTGCAGTTTTTTCAGACTTTATCTGTTGGTCTCTCCACAGACACTGATTTCTTTAATTCTAAAGTCTAAGAAACTTTGTCGTTTCCCTTAACGATGTTTCTGAGCCTAATGACTACTTAGTCCATCATGTCCAAACTGTATTACTGAATTTGAATCTGATCACAAGTCACTATCCCAGCTCTGCAGAAAAACACCTGTCATCTTTCTTCATAGATGATGTCATGACAGTGACATCAATGAGTTTAGACTCTCATCATTTCAGTGTTCTGTATATCAATATCTGATTAACAAAGACAAATGCTGATCTGTGAATCACCAGGCTTATGTCCAGCTCCAGGAAATTAAGATCGCAGAGTTCAAAACAAAGGCACAAAATGCCTGAGAACAGAGTATTTTTGGAAAATAAAGCACAAGACCTCCTGGATCCTACTGGCATGCAAGGGCTCTAAAAGGCAGTAGACAAGATAATTGGAAAAAAAAGTTAACCAAAGACTATTAAAGGTATGTATCAGAGAGTCACAGAATTATTTGGGTTGGAAGGAACCTTAAAGATCATCCAGTTCCAACCCCCCTGCCATGCGCAGGGACACCTTTTATTAGATTAGGTAGCTCAAAGCCCCATTCAAACTGTTCTTAAACACTTCCAGAGGTGGGGCATCCACAAGTTTTGTAGGCAACCTGTGCCAGTCTCTTACCACTCTCACAGTAAAGAATTTCTTTCCTAAAACCTGATCTAAACCTACACTGTTTCAGTTGTGAAAGTTTGATCTGGCTCTCTGCCAAAAGCCAAACCCCACTGAAAAGATTTCCCCCTTCCTCTCCCCAAACGGCAAAAAACAGCAACAGAAAAATTGTAGAAATATATATATATATTTACATATATTGCATTTATATACTATGTACAATGAGACAGGGACCCCCAAACAACCCCAATAAGGGACAAGGGGAAGGGAAAAGGGAAAGGGAGACAAAAAGGGAAAAGACAAACAAATATATATATATATATAATCTAAACTCAGGAATTAATAAATAACGAACAGAATAGTAAACCCACTTTCCTTAGGACAAGCAGATTCTTAACCTTTGCTGCCAGCTGAGACAAACAGCTCTCGGACAGGCCTCGCTCACACAGATAAGCAAGGCCTGAACACCGAGATCTCTCATGGAGCTTGCCTGAGAAGGAAAGAGAGAGAAAACAACTCCTCCTTCAGTTTTTATACACCTGAATATGTAAAGACATGGGATGGAATACTTCCTAGGTTTTGACCTCAGTTACCAAGGAAGGCCTACAAAAAACAACCCATCACAAGTTTAAATGCCTTCCCCCTTGTCCTGTCACTATATGTCTTTCTCCAGCTTTCTTGTAGCCCCCTTTAGGTGCTGGTGCTCTAAGGCATCCCCAGAGCCTTTTCTCCTCCAGGCTGAACAACCCCAAATCTCTTTCTGTCTTCGTAGGTTTTTGAACCCCAGGTGGCTGTATGGCTGCAGGCATCTTATCCTCTTCTATCACTGCTGTTCACCACTGTCAAGACACAGGATGAGCAGCCGGATTCACCTCTGATCTGACATAGCACTGCCACCCGTATGTCTTAAACTGGAAGACAAAACGGTACAAATTCAGAATGGTGGAAAAGTGTAAAGCTGCAAAACCTCTTTCTTACTAGCAGCCTTTCCAGGAAGGACTGTCATGAACAGCTCCATCCATCTCAGCTCTCCTCTCCAGCCCTGTGTGGCTGCGTAACCATGCTGCTTCGTTACACTCCAAAGCCTTTCAAGCAACCTGCGTGAACTGCAAAGCAAATCAACTACAAACTAGTTTTTAATGATGGCCATAATTTAAAATAAAAACAAATCAAAAACCGTGTCAGGAGTACTACCTAAAAAGGGAGAAAATAAGATAAAGTGTCTGTGAAATCTCCCAGCATCTTCAGTTCAGCTGAGGCTCTGTGTTGATGTGCAGCAGAATAATATCCCTGAGTAGGTTTGAATTGCTCATGACAAAGGTACATTTCTGTCAGTTGGTGCTGTTTTTCTTGTCACTTATGCTGTCTCCCTGATCTCTCTATGCAGCAAATAATGCCAGTCACTTGTCTGCCTCTTTCACAACAGTTTTTGTATCTTCTTTCAGGCCATGCAAAGAGGTTCTTAAACAACTTTCTGAGCAATTTTTTGGGATTTTTTTTTTTTGCATAATTTTCTGCAGTTTGGGGACAAGATTTTAGGAACCAAGGCACTTTTTTACTCCCTGTGTACCAGTTTATCAGAACACAGATATTATTCTGTCAGGCTTTATAGTAAGGCTCAGACAGTGGTCAGGAATAGAAAAAGGGGAAGAATAGAGACATCATTTGCATTAAGAGTACGGTTTTGTTCTTTGTATTTCAACCTTTTTTCTGGTTTTCTTTTTTCTGTCTCTATAGGTCATAAGCAATCCAATGAAAACAGAACTGTCCTTTACCAACCTGAATAGCAACTAGCATAGTGAGCCCTCAACTCTGACTGTGGTTTCTCTGACTTCATAGCACGTTTTCCTGCTAAAGGCTTCATTATGTAAAAAGTCACAGTTTTGTCAAAATCTATATCAATCCTAAACTGAAAATATTCCCGTTTTGTGTTATCCATTAAATTTGGAGGGGGGGGAACCCCCTCTCTATTTTAGTTCTTTTTTTTTTCCTGTGGAATTGAAGCTAGGTGTGTGTGTTTCATTCCATATGTTCACACATCTTTCTCAACATCATTGTAACCTACATGTTGACATTTAACCCAATTTAATATTGTTTACAAAGATAATTAGGTTTCTACAAATTTCATGAAAAAAAATGGATGGTCAGAAGCAGACAAAAGATCCTATTCAGGCCCAAAGGGAAGTACAGGAGTTTATAGGCATGAGGGTATATGCATTGAACAGAACCCAAAGAGAAAATGTTCAGATGAAGATCATCTTTTCTCCCTTCTTACATCTCTCTTCCCTTGATCAGTCAAAAGATACAAGTCCAAAGGATACAAGGCCTCATATTTCCAGTGCTTGTAAAATTACTCTTCTGCTGTCAGTTAGCAATGTAGAGCCCAGCACTTAGCACCCAGAAGCAGGAGAAATTATGGAATATATTCTGTCTCGTGCTTTCCTGTATATATATGTATAACATTAAAGCCTAAGGATGATCTACGAATGAAAGTTACCATAGATAGTCCAGTGCACTTACTTACATTATTTACTTGTCTGCTGTTTATGGAAGTGGATCTCAGTTGCTCCCAACCTTCTAACTGTCTTGTAATATGAGCACTAAATTGATGGTGATTACAGTTATGTGTGAATTTTCAGCATGTTGTTTATAGACTAAGTTACTGGTATCAAAAAAACTCCTGTTTGTAAGGAGGTGAATGTACTATGAGTTGCAGACACTGCCCTCTAGCAAGCTCCAATTGAAGATTCCCAGTTTGATTTATTTAAGTATTGAAGCTTCAGTTTTCCATATATGAAAAGTAAAAGGGAAAATCCTGTAAGCCATCACTCATATGAATATCACTTATTTTCTTTTTTCATTATTTGAATGACTCACAGTCAATCTGTGCCAGAGCAAGGATTGCTGTCTGGCCAGACTGTGCATTATTAATTTATTCAAAGTACCACTTAGTCACATAACTAGTCATGCTGATTTCAGGAGGACTACTCACAGGAGTAAAAGTTATTCTGCTTATGGAGTTCTAAATTCCTATCCCAGGAGTATCATGTTTCTGGAAGAAACCATTAGTCTTCATTTTTTTCCTTGCTTTAGGCAGAAAACTGAACTGAGAATGTAAGCTATCTTAATTAAATCTGATCTGAAGCTTTGCCTTTCTAGTTAGCTCGTGCATTCTGATGTGTAAGCTATACCCTAATCACTCCTCAACATAGTCTTCTGGGCGATGATATCTAAATATAACAATTAGTGCAGAAGGGAAAAAAATTAGTTCAGACTAGACAATACAAGAGAAAGATAAGCTCCAGGTGGCACGATTATTTTTTTAAAGACAAAAACTGATTTCCTCACTGGGAGGCAGTGCTCATAAATTAGATTTCTATTTATAATGTGTCAGTGACATTTTTCATATCTATTTATTTTAATGCCTATCAGCATTTAAAAATTAGTTGGGGTTGCATTGCTATTACAAAGGTTAAATGAAGAGATTGTGAGTTGCACAGATGTTTATGGTTTGGGCTGATAGCTCTGGGACATCCCATTCTGGAGGCATTGTGTTCCAGTTCATTTTAACAGTAATTAGAAATACCCCCATAACGAGGTGCTTGCTGCTGAAAACAACTTCATTAGTTTGGGTGATTTGATTGGTTTCCTTTAGGGTGAGGAACGAGTGTTAATAGTTGTAATTTAATAGGAAAATTACCGAAGCAAGGAAGATTCCACTGAATCTTAAATGAGGCATTAGACAGACGTTTCTTTCCCAAATAATGAAATACAAAGGAAGAGCAGCAACCTTAAGAATTATCATATGAATGGATTTACCCTAGAACAGATGAGCTATTTTGTTTAAATATTTTAAATATCACTTGAAGTTGTTAGGAGCCTATAGAGAAAACACTTATTAGCTTACCAGTTTCTGAGGACATTTGGCTGCCTGCTTGAGCATTTGCACACATCGTGACTGAACAGAAAGCCTGCCTGTCAGAAAGGCTGTGTTCTCTTTCAGAGAGCAAGAAGGATTTTCTTCCCCTGGCAATGATATTACTCAGCACAGAGAATCTTAAGGTACCACCAGTTCCCACCAGGCAGAGCTGTCCCAGTTATGCTGGGTCCCATCCCTTAAGGGGATGATGGATTGTTAGGCTGCCTGAGCTGAGTTGTGTAAAGTCACATCTCTGCTAGAGATTTCATTTCTCTGGAATAGGAGGTGTTGCCTATTCTCAGCCTAGGGAACATCTTCTTTCCTGAGTGGACATGTATTGTTCTCTTGGGTCAGGCTGAGATGGAGCTAACTTTCCTCACAGCAGCCCCCAGAGTGCTGCACTTTGCACTGGTACCTGGAAAGGAGTTGATGACACACCACTGTTTTGGCTCCTGCTGAGCAATGTTGACACAGCAACAGTGCTGTCCCTCCTACATCACCCCTCACCAGTAGGCTGGGGGTGGACAAAATCTTGGGCGGGGAAATAGCCAGAAGAGCTGACCCAAACTGACCAAAGGGACATTCCATACCATATGATGTCTTCTCAGCACTAAAGTTAAGAGAAAGTGGGGAGGAGGGGCCATTCATTAGTATGATGTTTACCTTCTGGAGCAACCACTACATGTACTGCAGCTCTGCTTCCTGGGAAGTGGCAGGACATTATCTGCTGGTGAGAGGTAGAGAATAAATCTTCTGTTTTCCTTTGCTTCAGCCTACGGTCTTTGGTTTTGCTTTATTAAAGAGCTTTTATTTTGACCCACAAGTTTTTTTCCATCATATTTTCTCACCACCCATGTCCTGCTAAGGAGGGAAGTGATAGAGTGGTTTGGTGGGTACTCATAGCCCAGCCAGGGTCAACCCACCACAGTCTGAAATCACAGCCAACCTAATCTCTGGCCTCCAGCTCCTACTGAAAATCAGTGTGATCTCCAACAGCTTGCCTGGAGGCCTTTTCCAACTGTCTGCCTTCTCTCTCTCCTCTCAAGTCTCCCTTTTTTTGCAGCTCCTCAGCAATCTCTGAGGGCCTCTGACAAGATGCTAGTCTCATTAAGAAGCGGTAGATAGCAAGAGTGTGCTCTGTGAAGATGCTGTCTGTGACCTGCTTAGTAGTTAGTTCAGGCTTCCAGCCAGAAAAAAACCATCCTCAGTCCTTGATCCCTGATAAGGTAATCCAAAATCACAAAAGCAAACACTCCCTCTGTAGAGATTATCCACTAGATCACAGCCGAGGTCAGGGCAGAAAACAAGCACAAGCCTAGTAGGCAGCTCGCTACCACAGGGCAATGGAAGCAACAAACTCAGCTTACACAAGAGAGCAACTGCTTGGGTTTCACAACAGTTTTGCCTCTCTTTGTGCCTTGCTGCACTAGGTCCCTGGCAGAGCAGCTTCCTTGCCTAAAGGGAAGTCATATTTCATTTACTAGAAATGGCAGCCCCATATCTACTAAATGAAGCCACCTATGTCAGTCTTTGTGACCTTGAGAAATTAAAAAACATGCAGAGGATGGGAAACATCATTGGAAGAAAGGTGCTATTTATGTCTCCATCAGAGTTTAAAAGACTTCAAGAAGGTTTAAAGACCATTTCTGCAACTGCACACAAACTATATCAAAACAGAAGAGAGTAGTTGTAGTTCTGACAATAGATGTTTGCATCTATTGAAGCACTTGATGTTTTCAAGAGCCTTCCACTAACAGCAGATGTGGCTAACTGAAATTGTGTTAAAGAAGTGCACTTCATACAAAATGACATACAGAAAAAAATATATTTTTAAAAGAAAAGGTAAAAAAAAATGGTGTAAATACAGAAGGAACTCAGGTGGAAAACTGTCCCTGTGTAGAGATGTGAACACAAATTCAGATAAAACTTTTGTAGACACCAGTAAGAATTACCATATGATGCAGTAAGAATTTGAGAAGTGCCAATACACACTGGGACACATGAAGGGTCAAGAAGATCCTGAGACTACAGGCATTACAAATAATTCAAAATACAGCTCAAAAAGACATCTGAGTTAGAAAGTCACAGAGTTCAACTCACAGCTTTCCCTGCTATAAAATAGCCAGACTTGCCCTGGAAAAGGGGGATGTAGCACAGTGGTTGCAACGCTTTTCAAGAGTTAGTCAGTGTCAGAAGATGTCCACAGAATTAACAAGGAGGATAGTAACCCATTAAAATATTAATAATACTCTTTTTTCTTTTTTGTGATAAGGTTAAATTGGTTAAAAGCATGAACAAAAAGACAAAGTCAAGAAGTATCACATCTTTGTCACAAACCAGGTAAATGGAGAAAAAGCAGTTATCTTGATGGATATGATTCAAAGAGTCACTTAAGAAGATGGCTAAAACATATTGGCAAAATTTTCTCACACAGCCTTTGCCAATATTTCTTCCCCGTAACAGATAAAAAGCTAGTAGCATAAAACTAGAAAGCAAATGAATAGTAAAATATTTCTACTGCTAACATTTAACATTCTTCAAAGGTCATAAAAAAGCCATGTTCAACCGTACTCAGCAACTATTCTGTTTATTGCAATGAAAAGCTATCTAGTAAATACTCTTCTGACCTGGGAGTGATACAGCCATATATAACCATGTTTGAAACTAAAGTCTCTTACTGTGATGATTGTAGTCTAATAGCGCTGCATATTCCAACAATATTATTAAATACTGATATAGTTCATATCTCCTGACTCCTAATTCATTAGACAAAGACTTCCAGAGGCCTTTTTCTCTGGAATCGTGGAGCGGGGGGGAGGGGGGGGAGCGGGGGGGAAACAAAAAACCACAAACTCAGTTTTCAACACTGAGAATAATGAAAGAAATCCAAGAAGTGGTCTGAAAATAAGCTTAATTAAAGTTTCCATAAAGAAGATTTTTGCCAACAATAAATAACACAGCTAGGAATTATATGGACATTATCTTTGCTGAAATCAAGAAAGTAAAACAAAATGTGTGCATTACTCTTCACAGAAAATCCTTCTAGCCTAAACAGGTACAAGATAAATTCAATAATTCATCTCCAGCATTAGAAAGGGGGGCAAAAGTAATCTTCTTGATAAGCAGAGAACAAGAATTTACTGGATGAATGCTTACTCTGCCAGCACAAGGGACCTTTGGAAATCCTAAGGGGCCCAAAGAGTCCAGAAAAGGAGACAGCATTCAGCTGAAGGAAAAGCTGAGAACAAAACACCTGGCAAGGCTTCCAGGTATGCAAAAATAAGAGTTTTCACTGTCAGGCAGCTCCTAGGTTAGAAGGAAAAAAAAAATCTCAATATCTTTTCTTTCCTCCTTCCCCTCAACTGAAGGATCTGGGCTGGGCTGCAGAGCCCTTGGAATTACACAGAACCAATTCAAACACAGCCAGAAAAAGGCAGGGGTGGGGGGGGGTCTCATGTGGTACCCTCATCACTGAGCAATCACAATTTCCCTTGAGCCCACCATACTCTGTGCATGCTTTGCACCCAGGAAACCAGCTTCAGACATCTGTTTTGAGGATTTACTGAAGGCAAAAGATATCGTCCCATCAAATCACTAACCGAGTTCATAAAAAACTTGCTGACTGCATGACTTCTTCATTTACTACAAACAGCCACTTCAGTGTCTCCTGTATATTGCCACACCAAAAGCTATAGAAATAATCTTTGTCACAGCTCCTGATTTCTGAAACAATGTGTCTGAGGGTTTTCCCATCTTCAACAGTTTACAGGGTCTTCCAAAACCCACCTAAAAATCTGCCTTCTGCAAAGTCTTTGAATCTACAATGTATAGTGAATAGATTTCAGATAGATGGTTTTAAAACGAAAAAGTAGGGAGTTTACTAGCACTAGTAAGTTTACTTCAGTTCTTACTGGTAATCACCTAGGTGGGTAAAAAATGGTTGCCCAGAAAGAGTTTGCAGTTTCCATTCTTGGAGGCTGTAAATACTCAGCTAAATAAGGAGCTGAGCATCGCGGTCTGGTCTCACAGCTGACCCAGCTTTGAGCATGAGATCAGACTAGAGATCTCCTCAAGTCTCTTATAAACTAAATTAAGCTGTGTTCCCATTCTGGCTTATTACATGAGTCCAAAAAATGACAAAGCCAAGAAAGAAAATACATATATGTTAAAGACTTTTGAATTAAATATTTTACTCTCCACGTTCCAAAATTATGGAAGTTTGAGTTTACACCAATATTGATACATTCTTGGCCTAACACTTTTCCCTTGTTGTTTGTCATTTGCTATGGTTAGAGACAAGACATTGGACAGACAGGACTTTGGACTGACATAGTGGGGCTTTTCTGATGGCTGACATAAGGGAAAATGAGGTATTGTTTATCTCTTAGGCCAGACAATGACATGTTGTCAGAGGTTTCCATGGAAGCAGCACAGCATAGTTCAATTTCAAGCATGCTGCATAAATAATGCTTTCAAATACTAAAGCTGCAGATTATTAGAAAGACAGAAGAAAGTTCACATCACAAATCATACTATAGGGCAAGGGAGGTAACCAAAAGACAAACTGCTGCCTCACACCAACAAAATCACAAGGATTTCAAAATGTTAAGTGTAAGTTTACAGCTGCAACTGAATTCATCTCCTCAGTGCAGAGTACAAGAACAGAAAACAGCCTCAAAAAAGTTTAAGAGCATTCCGATTTAACAATTTCAAAGGTTGCATCTATTTAGTATTTTAGTCTATATCAAAATTCATGTTTGAAGTAATCACTTTTATCTTCAGGCTTCAGTAGGCATGGCAGTGCGGCTGGATTCCTTGCCAGTGAAGCCGAGCAGGGAGCTGCACCTCCTGCACACTAACCATAGGTGGCCATTGGGCTCCCAGGGTGTTCCAGTGTAAAACCTCCAAAATGCATAAGGCATGGATATCAGTACCTTTGCAACAACTCCACAGTTTCACCCCTATTGCTCCATGCTATTGCTCCATACTGTTGCTAATATAAACACAGCAAAAAACACTGAACAGCTATATTCAAAGCTCATAAGGAAGAGGGTCCCCAGAATGAGATTCAGGGATTAGTCCTGCTGGAGTAAATAGCTGAAGTTCAAAAATGTGGGGGACTTGAAAATTACTCTTTCAGGCTGCTTGCTGATCATAAGTGGCTTGGGAGCTACTCCCCTGATGCATATGCTCCTCACCCTGCTGCAAATCTCTGTGTGGTCACCAACACTCCCCACAAGCAGGAGCTCTCTCTGCCGGTAGCCTGCAGGCAACTCTTCTTTACAAGGTGTATGCTCATGATTCAAGGCACATCCCAGGAGCCACCCTATAATTGTCCTTTGTTGGCTTCCTCATACATATCTCTAAATGCACTATTTGAGGGAATGAAGTGAAGTAAGAGTAAAGAGTTGTGATTAATATTAATACAGTCACTGTGAATTTCACTCAAATCAGTAAATTGTAGATGCTGAATATTTGGGAAAGTCCTCACCTTTCAATCTTCAATCACTTCTTCAGCTGACTGTATATTTATCAAACTCTACAATAAAAAGTATAACAGATCTGGTAAACTCTGGCACCACTGGGGATTTGAAGGAGGAAAGCAGGAAGGGAGGAAAACAGTCAGCGAAGTCAGGCCTTTTGCACATTCCTGGGAGGGGCATCCTGGAGCGATCAGGAGAAGCCCAAAGCAAAGCCTGAGCCAGCTGACCCAGCAGACCCACAGAAAGTACCTTCCACCTCAGCCCAAGACTGCCAACAAGAATTGAGTAAGACTAATCAACAGAGGATTACATGAACTGTTTAAGTCAACTGAATTTACCATTTATCATCAATTCAAAGGTTCTCTTTCAAGATCCATTAACTCAGCAGTAACTGGGGATGTCTATCCCATCTGATATTACAGCAACCTCCATCATAAGTGGAGGTTTAATGTGTGAAATGGTAAACTTCAAATGTTTCAAGCAAATACTTAGAGGTCAATAATTTAATTTCATCCTCATTTTACCATTTAGATTATTGTTCACTTGTAATAACAGCACATGAAAAGCTACCCTGAGTGTGGAGCAAAACAGCAAAACAATAGTCAAACCATACAATTTAACATATAATTTTTTTTTTTTTTTTTAGAGGAGCAAAGGTAAATGCAAAAATAATCAATTTCCAGAGACTGAAATTAATTTCTTTTTCTAGGTCTATGACCATAAGCCTCCTGTAATTCAGAATAGCAAAATATCCTTTAAAAATACTAGGTAAAGCTGGATCTTGACTGGTTTATACTTACAGAAGCAATATAAACTATATTACAGACCTCAGTGTGTCTGAACACATAATCACATCAGAAATGTAAATTCCTGAACCAAATGATAACCGGGACTTGAGCCTGAATTCTCAAATGATCGGGCTAGCAAGTACCCTCCACTGATCTCTAATGTGCTTGGGTTTTCAGGGATAATTGCAAAGCATCTTCATTTCATTCTGTAATGGAAGAGCTGTTCTAAAATCCTTATTATTTCTAAAGAACTGGAAATATTGTCTAACAGTCAGTTTCTTTTCCCCAAATAAGTATTGGTGAAAGCTTGCTTTTAAGAGAGCTCTGCAGTGTTAGGGATTCAGCTGAAGAAGTTTAAGAGAAATATCATTGGTAGTGCAGAACTTTTTTTTATGCTGTCATAAAGCCAGGAGAAGTCAATTAGGTCTAGTACTTCATTAATGATGTTCACAAATCACATTTACGGCAAGTCTCATATCTATTGCTCTGTTAGAATGTGCCATTTGGAAAGACTAGTTTTGACACCTTATATGATGGCACTGCAGCTACTGCTGGGGTAATTAATTTTTACTTGTGCTCTGGAGAAACCAAGCAAAACTTTCTGAGACATTTGGCCAATTACACACTCTTTAGGGCAATGAAGCCTTTGCAGGAAGCTTGGCTTTATATTACCACTATGATCAAAGCTTTAATGAAATTGCTTCATGACAGAAGCCACTGGACTATTGAGAAAAAGCTACAGAAATAAATTAATGCACCATTTTGAACCTGCAAAAAGACATATCTTTCACATTTCTGACTTTTTATTAATATGCTCCACCAAGCATCCTCCCCTGCGTACAGTTCTAACAGATATTACAAGAACACCTTTTCCTTTTGATAAATGATAAAGGCCATCTATGGGATCTTCATAATGGGAGTGTTGTATTCCTTTTGTTTTATTACAGTATTTCCTGAAGAAAGGTGTTACTCTGTTCTCATGGGGAAAACTTTGAAGATCTGGAGCTCCTTTATGGATGCACTGGCATAAAAATCTACAGAGGACCCTGGGGAATTGCAGGCTGTTCTGCAGCTCTGATACAACACATCCCCACTAATATATGTGTCAGAGCATTGTAAAAAAAATAGCAGTGAAGTTTAAACAGAGCAATAAAAACTGTAGTTTAGGAAGAGACAAAACTTTGAAGATCCTTCCTGACTACGGGCCTGCTGTACACACAGCCCTACACCAACGTGATTTCCTCATACACGTGCACAGCGCAAAGTAGGGTGCTGAGCTTGCACAATTCCTTGGCTACAGCTTCATCTATGAAGTGTTTCTGAGTCACAGATGTTAATGAGTTTCTTTGAAATGCAAGTAGACTGAATGAGGCACCTGCAGCAGTCAGAGACACTGCAGCATCCTTCCCCAGAGGCCAGTGAGGCCATGTGCCTCTCAGGGTAAAGGCTACACCAGCACAGTAGGAGGTTACCGACTCTCTTACAGTAACTCGCACCACCTTCATGAAGCCAATACACAAGTCCAGCTGGTGAGACACCCTGAGCTACACACCACAGGTCAACTCCCCAGGCAGGGCAAACCCTCTGTGTTGAAGGCCAATAGGCACTGAATAATCCTGCAAAAAGGGAGAGCAGGGAGATAGAGGAAGGCTGGGGGGACAAAACTGACATGGAGAAGGAAATTCTCTAGTAGAAAGTATGTCTTCACTGTTGTTTTTGACCCTGCTTTTCCTGAATTCACCCTTAAGTATTTTTAGATCCTCAAAGACAAAACACAAGGATAAAACCTTTCTGAACATTTCCTCAGCAGTATAATGAAGAACCAGGCTCCAGTGCAAAGCCTTCACCTGGATGAAGTCTCCTGAATCTGCACTGAGCAACATAGTTATCTTTGAAGGCACTCAGTTGTGGTGTAACTCAGAAAACACACCAATGTCTGTACAAAGAGACCCAGAGGCACCTTATCCCATTGCCTGACTTTCCTGAGGTCCTGACTGGAACACTGGACAGCCAAGTTGCTGATCTGGATCTTGATATGGATCTGCATTTTGGTGACAGCAAAAGCCACTTTACCTGACTGTCAGCACAGATTAACAAGTGGAGGAATAAATCATCTTACTGACTGTAAGTCCATGATAATTACATATGAACGCAAAAATAAATCACAGCTCTCGGTCAGTGTTCTCCAACACAGACTAAAAACTTCTTTTTTTTTTTTTTTTCCTGTTTCACACAGTATTCTCTTTCAGGGTTATGTTTTTCTTATATTTGATTGGTTTGTCTATATCAAGCAGGCTACAGAAAGGTGTATGTGAAGATTTTAAAATATTCCAGTTTTGAAATATTATTTTATTGTAACTTATTTAAATAAATACTTACACCTAAGTTCATATTTACTTGTTTCAGGCCAGAAGAGGAATGCAAGGCAGAAAGCAGAATGCAGGATGGTGAGAAGTGGTTGGCTGTAGTAACTGCTGGAGACCTGGCAAGAGCATCTCATCAGGACACCAAGGCTTGTTACAGAGTAGAGATAAGGAATCAGAAATGCAGCCCTCATGAAGAATTGTGTTGAAAAAGAAAAAGGCTGATTCCTGTACAGCTCAGCGGCAGAGCGGCACAGGGATCAGAGAAGAGCTTTTGAAGTCTAGACAGGAGCTCTTATCCCTGCTCTGCCACTCTTGGGTGACTCCAGTGAAGTGTCAGTCTGCTAATCTTCAGCCAGGCAAGCCTTCTGCAGTATTTACTGTTAAATACCTGCAGGCAAAAGGAGCACAACAGCTGAAGAGCACAACACAGCAATAATTGCCAAATCAAACCCTGAAGGGTTCACAGAGGTTCATCCCTCAGTTGGTTTTCAGAGACGAGTCTTTTCCACACCAGAGCAGAGGTGGAACATGGAGCAAGACTTAGCAACACATATAGCACAGCCTGAGGGATGCTCATCTTATTAGCCATGAGTTTTAGCCAAATGAGTCCCATTTCCACAAGGCACATCTGCTGGAAGAGCACAAGCTGCTGCAGTAGACAAGTAGGGTCACACACTGTTTCAGAGAAGCTGCAGCAGTGCCTCAGCTTCCTGGAAGACTCATAAAGACTACGATCCAAATACAGAAAATAATATTGTTTAATGGAGCAAAAAGTTATCAGTGGTCCTCAGTGTGCAGCTGATAGGGAGCATGGCATGTGGAAGGCCAAAGAGATGCCCCTGAGAGTGGACCACTGAGGCTTGGTGCAGCAGGGCTGCTCCACTCCCCTTTTCAGAGATTCGCCACCACAGAGGTCACTTCAGGCTCACCAGCTCCATGGCACCTGCTGCCACTGGGAGAGTAAGAAATCCCTTTCCTTTCTGCAGCTCACTCCTCTCCTAATGGTAATGAGGCACTCAGAAAGAAAGCATTTACTTAGACAAACATCATCATCTGTCTAAGCCATGGCAATAATAAAACTTCTGTTGCCAGAATTCACTTACATTGAGTGATGACTCTTAACTAAATGCATTTTTCCTATGAATTCCCCTGCTACATTAACTTTTATGGATAGCAAATAGCTGTCCCATCTCTAAGGAAACCCATATTAATCTTACAAACCTGCAGGACAGGAGAGAGGCAACTACTGCTGCCTCAGACACATTCCACAGCCTCATTTCTGTAGACTTGCAGCTCCTGCAGACATTGCCACAGAATGCCCTCAGGGCAGGCAGCCACCCACTTTGCGTTGATGTTGATGCTCATCTAGTCAAAGCCCCAGAGTCTGGCAGGCAAACAAGCCAGGGCACTAACTCCAGGATGTGTGAAGCAGGCTGTCAGTTCAACAAGCTGATGACACAAGCTTACTGATGGCAGTTTAAATGACAGCCTTCTCAATTACTTTCAATTAGGACTGTAAAATAAAAAAGTAAAAGTGAAATCCAACCAGTGTATTTACTGTTCTTTTCATGAGACCAGGGATGATGCACGGCATGGGGTAACAAGCCATGACATGTCTTCTAGCTGGTCAGTCTGTCTGGGGTGTCTGAGATGACCAAGTGGTTAAAGGAGGAGCTGCCTCTGGTCCTTGGGGTCACAGACTGTGTGGCAGATGTGGGTTTTCAAAGAAGGAACCTGGTCACTGGCTCCACTTCAGTGTGTGTGAACTAATGGGCAGGCACCAAGGAGCTGCATAATTGTCCTTCTAACCCCAATACCCACTCAGTACACGTCTGAGGAACCATCAAGAGGCAAGGAAGCCCTGATGACAAAAATAAGTTTAAAAGGAACCTGTAGGGGGTGAAGTAAAATGGTCTGGACACTTTACCTTTACTTGGAAATTCATATTTTACCACATTTCTAAGACATTTGCTACAGATAAGAAATGTGATTTTTGGCAGACAGCTCTACAGAATTAATGAAAACCTTCAACTTCCCAGGACCCCCGGGTCCCCTGGGGGCAATCGTCCCAATTAACATGTTCTTGATTGCTTGTCATTAGGCTTTTAGAGTGTGAAAAAGTGTTGCAGAGAAATCACAGTTCAGCCACCTAGCTAATCCAGTGGAACATTTTTATTGTTGCATCTGAGTGAGGAAGCCATAAAACTGAGAGAGAAAACTGTGCTGAATCTTTCCAGCTCTTTGAGCAAGTACCCCCCAAAGATTTTGCACGATTTCCCCTCTCTCAGCTGTAATTTCAATAGCCCAAAACCTATGGCTTGTGTTGGAGTTTGTTATGTGCTTTATTCTCTCATAACTTACACTTGAGGCCTGGTAGTGCAGAAAGTGTTGGCGAATTAAAGGCTCAAGGCACACCAGGGAAATTCTTCCAATAATCCCAGGATGAATCACAAGCTGAACAAAATTATTAATGGAGATAATAATTGTGAGGATGAGGCATAGATTCCCTGCCTTTATCCTCTCTGCCAGCAGAGCCTGCACACACAGACGTTTGTCTCTACTCAAGGGCTGCCTTGAGCATTCGTTAGTGTGGATGTGATCATCCAACAGGCTCACAGGAATTTGCAGCACAACCTTGCCATTAAAAATCATGAGTCATTTTGAACCTCCTGTTATGTGAGCACTGACCCAGCCTCAGCTGTGACTGGCTCTCTCAGTTGAGGTAAAACAGGTGTAGAGGGCAAAATAGGAGTTACTTGGAGGAATGAATGGGTATGTTCCAGGTTACTGGTGAGCCCAAAATCAGACACAATGCTCCAGGAGTCACTCATAAATCCCAAATAGAGGAAAAGAATGATGGTCCTCAACCTGGTGCCTATGTTTCCATTAATGCAGTCCAGGATGTGGCTCTGCACCCTTCTTCACTGCAAGGGCACATTGTTGGCTTTTGTTCAACTTGTCCATCAGGACTCCCTGAGTGTTGTACAAACATTGTACAAACACCATTCAGTTCACACACAGTCTGTTTTGTTTTGTAGACATATGCTGGTTCAGGACTTCATCCTGCTTGTTACCATCTTAGATAACCCTCCAAACACAGCACTGTTTGATACTGTGGCTACCTCTGGGATCACCAACATAAGAAGGATGTGGACCTCTTAAGTAGGTCCAAAGGAATGCCATAAAAATGATCAGGGGGCTGGAGAAGCTCTCCTATGAAGACAGGTTGGGAAAGTTGGGCTTGTTCAGCCTGGAGAAGAGAAGGATCTGGGAACACTTTCTAGCTCCTTCCAGTACCTGAAGGGGCTACAAGAGAGCTGGAGAGTGACTGTTTACAAGAGCATATAGGGATAGGGCAAGGTATAATGGCTTTAAATTGAACGAACGTAGGTTTAGATTACATATTAGATTAGAGGTAGATGTGAAGATGGTTTGACACTGGCACAAGTTGGCCAGAGAAGTGGTGGATGCCCCAACCCTGGAAGTGTTCAAGGCCAGGGTGGAAGGGACCTTAAGTAACCTGGTCTAGTGGAAGGTGTCTCTGTCCATGGTAGGTGGGCTGGAACTGGGTGATCTTCAATGTTCTTTCCAACGCAAACCATTCTGTGATTTTATGATTGTATGATTCTATGATGTAAGCTACCATCCACTGAAACAGTAAGGGTAGGGTGGAAAGCATGCTCCAAGAGCAAGGCTAACCAGGCTGCTTGAGGATACACATTGGAGAGAACTTCAGTGACTGGAAGGACGAGGAACTTTCACCACACTGTTCCAGCGGCAAGTCCCTCCTGCCATTCCCAATGATCAGGGGCACTGTGAGTGGACTGTATGGAAACACCAGTTTAATGCAGAGGGACTAATCCTGAAACACTGGGGCCACATCAGGTTCCTATTGCTTATCTCTTACAAGGATCACTCTACTGACTGGATGAAAGCCAGAAAGGGAGCCAGAGGATTAATTATTTCTGTTCCTTGTCCAGTAATTACTGAACATCCACATTGCATAATATCTGTCCCTAAGATTGCTAAAAATAAATAACTTGCAGTAAGGCTTATAAGGCAAAATTAAAAACCTTACACAAAGTATCCTGACTTTTTCATGTGGATGCCTCAGCAGGGGAATAGACTCCAGACAAGAACGTCTGTATTTCCTTTCCAGTCACTTGGGTGAACAGGGATGAAAAAGAAGCCACCACCAACCCCAGACATGCTCCATGTTACACCTACCACACTGACCGCAGCCAGGATCACTGTCCAGCACCTGCACACAAGGACCAAAATGCCTAAATTGCAGTAGTCCCAGCTGTCCAATGACTCACCAATGCCATGCAGAAAGATGACTTCTCTGTGCAGCACGGAGCCAGGAAAAGAACACTCTTGTTTCCCATTTCTTCAGCTCTTCAGCCCCAGCAGATGAACGGCAACACAGGCAACTTCCGCTCCTTGCCTATTTTCAAGTTTATCTAGACTGGGAAAAAACCATGGTTGGAATGAATCTAAAGAGTCCTAACCAGATTTAACCATTTCTGAGCCGTTTTTCTGAGTTTTGCTTCCATTTCTACTCACCATTTAAATGAAGCATGGCACTCTGCAATCCCCACTGACTCATATTTACCCACTTGGACACTATGCATACACTTTTCCCCAAAAGTAAACCTTGGAATGCTATGAAGATATTAATTTGTATCTTTCAGTATGTTCCTAACACATGCATTTAGAAGCGTTCAAGTACAAAGTGACCATTAAAATTCAGCTAGAGCTATCAAAATCAAAGTCATATAACTATCCAAACATGATGCCCAAAACCCTACCAGACTGTGCACTGAGCTCATTAAGCACACAGTTCATCCACTGGCAGATGAAGGAGCCTTCTCCCAAAAGTGGAATGGTCTCTCAGGGTGTATTTAAAATAATAAACAATATGAACCAAGGAGCAGTGTGTCTACTGAGGCCACCAGGTGAAGTATTGATCAGGTGCATGAAAATCAATTCTGTAATCTTTGATGCAAGTTGGACACTGGGAATGGATGCTGATCTATGACAAACACCACCAGACCATGATTAAATGTTATCATGCTAGTAGACAATGCCAGAACCTTGCCAGTGGTTATACTAATAATTCAACAGTGTGCACAAGGTTTCAGCATTTAGGCCTCTGGCAAGGTTAATTTTATTTTTTTCTAGTGTAAACATGGTCTCGGAGCTCCTTGACATGGCATTTCAAATCTAGCATCTGCCTTTCGAATTGCACTTGGGACACAACAATCTTATGTAACATTGCAGGCTTAGTGAGGACTAGCTGGAAAGCAGTTTTGCAGAAAAGTAGTTGGGAGTCCTGATGGACAACAACACGAGTCAGCAGTGGATCGTTGCAGAAAAAAAAGTTCAACAGTCTCCTGGGCAGATTGAAAAGGGTGATCCTTCCCCTCTATTCAGCGCTCATGAGATCATATCTGTGGTATTACGTACAAGAAATAATAAACTGGAGCAGGTCCAGTGAAGGGATGGAGCTCTTGCCCTGTAAGGGAATTGGATTCATTCTCGTTGGAGAAGAGAAGGCTCAAAGGGGTGTTGTTGCCTTTAAAAGAAATACCTACTAGAAGGCTGCAGAGAAGCCAGAGGCCAGCACATCTTAAAGGCTGAGGCTGACAGCAAAAGGGTTAGGGGTTAAAAGTCATGAGTTGAAATACAGGGGATTCCAATTAGACATCAGGAAAACATTTCAGTCAGGAAGGTGGTCAATTATCAGCCCAGGCTGCACAGAGAAGTTGTGGAATCTCTGTATTTGGAGATATTTACAACTTGACTGGACAAGATCCTGGACCTGCTGTGAGAAGGGGTTTGGACTAGAGTAGGTACCTCCCTGCCTGTATCATTTCACTGCTCTATGATTCTGTGATAAACCTTAAAACTATCATAAAGAAAACTGCTTTTAATCTAAATATAGCTGCTTTTAATCTAAGTACAGCTAAATCATCTTTGATTAAGTATTTACTGAGTTGGAGTTTTAACCAGATTTTTTTTCATCCTTTCAGATTCATTACACCATTTCATCTAGGAACAAACTATTTGAATTACATGCTCTTTTCTTTTCTGTGCATCTGAAAAAAAATCTTGACTCTACAGTTGGCTTCCAAACAGTAGATCTGAGAATCAACCCTTGATTAAGAGTGCTGAGGGGGGTTTTTTAATTATTTTGGCTATCTTTGTCTTGCTTCACAGACTGTGTGCAATTACTTTAAGGAAAATAAAAGATGTTACCCAGCAATGGTGCATGACACTTTCTAGTCACTTCTACTGGGAAGCACAACACTGCAGTAAGGAGCAGTAACAAAGGCAGGAAGTCACATGGATGAAGCATCACTGCTTCAGTACATTTCAATTTCTGCAAAGGTAATGTGAAAAGACCCAACTTGGTGAAACAGAACTATGCAGTGAGCTGTTCAGATTCAGACTTCTGAGGTACCTCCCAAATCCCTGAAGCTCCCAGGACTGCTACATGAGTCTTTCTGCATTCTGTGAAGGCCCCAACTGCAAGGTTTTCACAAGCTGTTCTGAA
Source organism: Acropternis orthonyx (assembly GCA_035583155.1). Classification (NCBI taxonomy): domain Eukaryota; kingdom Metazoa; phylum Chordata; class Aves; order Passeriformes; family Rhinocryptidae; genus Acropternis; species Acropternis orthonyx. Next base: position 38,953,346 of record JAWWEU010000001.1, on the reverse strand, counting down.
AATGATGACTAATAACAGGCTAACTCGTCAACTTTTATGAAAGAGTTTACTCAATATATATTACATTATCTACATAAGGTATATGACAGTACTATGGGAAACTGGTGAATTTTAAGTGGTCATCAGCTCCTCCAGCTTTCAGACAAGCTCAGCCAGCCTTAGACCATCTCTGACAGACTAGATCTTTCTTAAGAACTGACAGTTCCTGGAACCACATAGACTCCCGAGGCAATCTGTTCCAGTGCTAAAATATCTTTATAGTTAGAAATTTACTACTAATATCTAATGTAAATCTCTCTTGCTACAAACTAAGCTGCTTACTTCTCATCTTCCTCTCCCTGAGCATGGAGAACCACTGACCACCATCCTCCTTAAACCTTCAACATGGTTGCAAACTCCAGTCCTGCTCACTTTTCTTTCTCTTTTCTAGACAAGATGATTCCTCCAGCTTTTTGTCATAGGTGACATTTCTCTCTGTTGAGGCCTTTTCAAGCTATTCTCAAGTTAGTTTCTTAAAATGTGACATCCAAAACAGTACTCCAACACAGATTTTATAAATGTGAGGTAAAATAAGTTAGTTAATGTCATGTTTCACTTAGAACAAGGCTGTCAATGCATTCAGGAGAGATGAAAATACTTTCTAAGCTAACATTGCATTGTCAATTCTTCAGTCTATGATCTGGCACCACCACCAGATCGTTTTGCACAGCACTGTGCACTTAATACTTTCCCCCATGCTGCACTGGATTTTTGTTTCTTAATACATAGTCTTCAGATTGGTCTTTATTAAATTCCATTTTTGGTGTTTTAAAGCATCTATATATTGTTTTAACCAGATTCATTACAGTTTTAAGTGCTTCTTCCAAAATGCTTGAAGTTCCTGTCAGATTGCTTTTCTAATAGATATATAGAATTTTTTTTCTTATATTCCTTGCTGTCTGCACTGTATTTCATGCTGTTCTCTTATTTTGACCATAATAATTGCAATATTCATCATCAGAAATATTTGGCGCAAATTTTTTTATCATTCTTTGACTCTTGGATTTTTCAGAAGTTCTCATGCAGTGACAAGTTCCTTGTTACATATCCTTTTTTTCTCCCCATCTTCAAAGTTAATTGGTGAACTGATTCTTTATCTTCTTTCCCTTAGGATTAGGAATTAAAAGTTTTGGGGACACCTTCTCCCAGATCCCTTCTGATTTTAATTCCTGCTGTATGAATAATTCTGTCCACTTCCATCAAAACAAATGCATGAATATCTGTTTCAGCAGATTTCCAAATCCATAGCTGGGTAGCGTGTGTCCAGCCAGGCTGCTTTTTTTTCAGAAGACTTTCATTCTCTGGCTCTCACCATTACCAATCTTGCTCATTGCGTACTCCTCATGTTGTTAAACACACTACACGTACATCCTGACCTGATTCGACCATTTCTAGAGTTTATGCATCCATTGTTATTCCCTTCATCCAGATGTTCTCAAAAATCCTATCATCACTTCCTGGACATTCAAATATGCATGGACATGTCTCCTTTTTCTTTTAGTTTATAAGTATGATGTAAATCACAGATTTTACAGACTGCATCTCATGTTTGTATTTATGTAAGTAAACACACATATACTGAAAGGTGAGTAATTCTACCTCACTCAGAAGAAAGAGCTACCAAAATCACAAGCAGACAATGGAGCAGTTCTTTAAAATCATTTCCAACAAACTATGCCCTCTTCCTAGGCTCCATCTTCTGCTTCTCCAGCTTGTCTAGCCATGATCCTTAGTGAGAGAAAAATTATTATTATGGCTGTAAAATTATCTATCATACGGCCCAGCAATACTCTTCTTACATAGTCTGTATGTGATTTGTGCTTTAAAGTGGAACAGACTTTTCCCAGCAGCATTCATATACAGATACAGATTATAATTTCAATAAACTATTTACTATTTTATATTTTAACTATACAGTCACACACAAACAAAATGAGTACAATTTTTCTTCACTGCAATGGTGCTAAGTATGTATAAATCACTGGTAACACTGGAGAAGGGGGGGCTGGCTCATGTTTTGTGTATGTCACTACTGCTGAAGGAAGTTCAATGAGCACTACTGTGTTTTCTTGTGAAGTAAGTTACTTCTGCACATGAACAAAGGTACTACAGCCTCTCCAGCAAGAGTAATCAGCTTGTACAGAGCTTTTATCCAAGGAATATCAAATTGGCTACCCTATGTTAATTAACTCTGAAGGTGTTCCTGTGTTATACATTGCTGTTGTTATTCACCAATAGAATAAACTTTGCTAATTTACAAGCTGACTGAAGTAATTAACATAACCCATATGAAAAAACTGTGAATACACTCATTGAAAGACTCTCAGCTTTCAAAAAAAATCAAAATAATCACACATTTATAGATTTTTTTAGGTAAGAGACAACATTCATTAAAAATGTTTGTTGAAGACACGAACCTGCCCCTCCATCCCAAGGTGTGAGTAAGCCCACAGACAGAGCTGTTACTTCTTGCATTTGAAGAGTATTCTCCCATCCTGCAGAGCAGACACACCCGATCCTTGCAGGGAAAGGAGGCTGTGCACACCAGCTCTATGGGGCTGCAGCCAACACATATGTGCTTGTGCCTCTGTAGGCACTAGCATGTCTTTTCCATGCTTCCACCCTGCCAAAGCACTGGGAACATCCCAGCACCAGAGGACCAGGGGACTTGGAACATGTCCTGGCTCCCCACAGTTCTCAGAGCCCAGTTACTCCAGCAGGGTAATGGCAAAACATGTGGCCACTTGAAACTCAAGTGGTCCAGCAGTGTCCACATGGACATGCTGAAACAGAAGCCCTAAATAATGCTATTTTTGTTTGAAGCATAACTTATGAGCTCCCAAGGAATCTTGTCTTTACAACCAAAGATATGTAATAACTGCTGACAGTCTCACATGATGTATAGCTTTATTTTGACATCTAAAGGACTATTTTCAATTATTTCTTCCTGGACAGTTATGCTTATTATAGCCCCATAATGCATCGTGTCAGTCATCTCTGGACATAAAACACTTTAATAGTGTCCAGTAAGCTATTTCCTTCCACACAAAATATCTTTGGACCTATAATTACTTTTCCTAAAACTTCAGTACCATAATTTAGCAGTCACTTTCATGATGTTAGGTCTGCATTTGTCCAACTTTGTTCTTGAAAAAAAAGCTATATATATGCTTTATCTCTAAAGCTTTAATTTATTTCTTGTCTACACAGAGTGTCCAATACTTGTTCAAAGCACTGCATCACAAGGCAAGAATTAAGCTAGTGTAACACCTTGACAAGGCCATTTCACAACTGGCAGCAATACAGAACTAGCTTGGGTTTGAAATTAGCTAACTTCACCACAGAACTTTCCTTATAGTAGGTTAATAATCTTGCCATTTATTATCCCACCTTCATCCAAATGCCAAAATACTTGAAAGCATTTTAGAAGAGGAAAACCTGCTGGCTAGGGCTGTGCCAGAACTGTCAATTCTACTCCAGGTTCCTTTTATAAAGCTCAGCAAATGACCACATGCCTCCAGGACTGGAATAACAACATGGGGTTTGTAAAGGCAGCTATAGCAAAGACTGTTAACAGGCTCAGATACCTCAGGAGGGTTTCTATATAGCCCTCAAAGCAGCAAAACTCAAGGCAAAACCATACAGATAGAGAAGTAGACTTTTATTTTTGAAGAAACAGATTTCCCTCATCAACACCCATTCTCTCAAAATTCTCTCATTCTTCCATCATTATAAGGACTGAGACTGTGTGTGTCCAAGTACCTTATCCAGGATGACTTACGGTGATGGAGAGGAACAGGGACATCAGCTAAAAAGTCCTTATCCAGTCTTCCAGATTCATCATGAGTGAAATGCATGAATGTCGGAGCCTTCCCTGCCTCTCTTGCCAAAGAAGGTTCATGTCCAGCATGAGTTGTTGTGCACCAGCATAGTTCCATATCTGTGATGAGCTCTGTGGTCATGGAGCAATCATCACTGCTTCCAACACTTGCCATTACTTTTATTTACATAATTTCTCTATTTTATCTTACTTTTCTTAGTCTTTTGACTTTCAATGTAAACACCATTACTTTAAATATACTTTGCCATTAATTCCAATGCCTTTACACATGCCCGGTCTCAGTCACACTCTGTAGATACGATTCAAAAATATATACCCCTCAGAATGTACTAGTTGCAGAAAGGTTCTCACCTTAACATGTAAGGCAAGTGGCCATTCTCACACAAATGCCATTTTTCATAGCTTTCAGGTATAGGAACTGGAGATCCAGGATATGGAAACCATTCATTGTAAGAACAAGAAAAGCCATACAGGTACAGCAGAATGAGTTTGTGATATATTGCTCCATCCATCACCTCAAAGGAACAATTTTCATTCAGCCATGGCTCACACTGCTGAATAGGGGTTAAATCAGAGACACAAGCCCAAATTTTATATCACCAGATGAAATTTCACAGGAAAACAAGTCACACTGGAATTACTGGTTGCACAGGCACAACAGATGTTCAAAAGGCACGTTCAAAACTTATGGTTAGGGAGTCGGAACAAGCCTGGCTTAGTTGGTCATCATTCTGTTAATTTATTGACCCCAGATCATACTTTTGGATGCTTGGAAAACAGTAATTCTGCTGGTACTCAGGAAAGCAAGAGTATAATTATGATATGAATTTTGTACAATCACTTTAGTACATTTCAAATGCAAATAACTTATAAGAAAAATACTTCATACTGTTTTAATGAGTGTTACTGAGTAGTTCAGTCCTCCCTGCTCCCCAGTTCTCAATTAGTCTCATGCACATTGGTAATAGGATTTGAGATAATTAACCTGTAAATCATTGGTTCAAATCTTGAAGAGTTCATTAGTGACTAGAAGGCATTAGTATCTAATGACTGGTTTCATTCCAGTGGACAAATAGTCACTACTACAGCTGGCCTGAGTAAATTATTGCAGTTCAGACCCAGGAAAAGGACCAGGTCCAGATCTTCCTTCTGCCAATCTGATATCCCTGCCAGTTCTTCTATTAAGCTTTGAAATTAATTTTTTTTTTCTGTGTTTTCAAGAGAAGCTCTTAGAACATTGTTGGGAAATGACAGAACAATTAAAAAAAAAAAAGGCATCTTTTAATGTTTGAATCCAGTTTTCTAGATATTTCTGTCTTATAACTCAATCACCGCAGTCTGAAAAAAAAAAAAAAGCCAAGTACATTTTCCACCACTGGGCCATTTCAGAATGTCTGTATCACTTTCCTGTGTGTATTTCTCTGCTTCATCAACATTTGGAAATCACAGAGGTTTCTGCTAATATACAGAACCACTCTCCAGTGTACTTACAGGAAGCCTCATCCATCCTGCAGCAAGCCTGTGATGACGGGGCCCAAGGGCTGCAAGGACTGTTGTACGCCACAGAGGTCAGATCCTTGCAATCCAGACTAGTCCAACACAAGCATTGCCAGACACACAACACTTCTAGCAGCATCTAGCAAACTTGAATTGGAAGTCAGGGCAGATCACTAACAAAAAATACATCACCTTTGGTCAGTTTCTTCTAATTTAAGCATTCATTACTGGGAACACAGACCTGCTTTAGAAGAACCTTGTCAAATATTTTCTTAAGCAAGACCAGAAACACAAAGACCAAAAAATCACAAAAGGTGCAATACGTCCTAGGAGCAAAGCAGGAGAAATTAAGTATATCATGAATGTCCAAAGCACTATTAAGGTTGGGGGTTTTTCTAGATGAAAACAGGCAGTAGATCCCAGGTGCCAAACCTTTATAAGGTGCTGTCTGATTACACATGTAGTAGTCTCGTACAGCCACTCTCACGTATTTAAAATTAGTTATTATATGAGTCAAACCACATATTGACTTTTGCAGTCCAATAATTTTATTTTTCCTCTTGTTCAATTAGTGCAAGACATTGAGTCATTGTGGGTAACCCCAGGAGAGTTGTAACTAAGAACTAATATAAAGCCAATGTGTGGTGTGCAAAGCTCTGAACTACTTTTGTCACCATGTGTTTATGGTAATGAAACCATGATGAAGATTTTATCACTGAGTAAAATAGTTTTGAATGTACAGTCACTGACCTGAAAACTGTTCACATGGTGAATGTATTAGGACATTTGCCTAAAGATCTCTCTCACAGATGAGAAATAAACCAGGTCAGCTTAGAATAGGATTTAATAGACCAATCACCACCTACAAATTTTGCAAATTGCAAATCCTCACACCTTCTGCTGAAAACAAAGCTTAGATATTCAGCATAAAATCCAATTAATAAATAGTTTAAGGATGTATCTGGTTTAATCTACTACATGTCAAAACCAGTAAATCAGGTCCTCATTTCTTCTACAGTTTTAATATAGGCCTGGGTTAGAACACAGTGAATGTACCGCTCCAGTAGGGACTAGCTGTAGAAGTAACCAGATGAACGGAAGCAGCATTTGCATTTACTCCTCTTACCTGTCACCCCATCAGCCACATCAACCCTGTGCTGGTAAGAACAACATGCAGCAATGCCACCAGAGCGAGGCAATATTTTAGTGTGGGCTCCATCCTCAAAGTTGTCAGCACACTTCATTATGAAGATGCATAATCAAATCTCAATTATCTTCTGTGCAAAGGTTAAAAAAATCCAATAGGATAAAAAGAAAATAATTTGGTTATTTATTATTTATCATAAGGCTGATCTGGCTCACCTGACGAAACAGCAGCAAGAGAAAAGAGAGCCAGTGTAGAATCAGAGATGTGTTCTGTCTCCTCCTCACCAGATATCACCCCAAAGTGTGCATGACTTTGTGCTGCTTGGGTGACTTGTCTTTGCAACCCTCCTGTCTGTGTGGAGTGCAAGAACAGGTTCTGGAAGGCCGCGTGGCTGCTGCAAAATGTGCTATGAACCTACAGACCAGGCAAAGCTCCTTTCTGAACCCATGTCCCTACCTGACTTTGCTCCCTGACATCCTGGGTTCTGCCTATATTAGGCTCAGGCTTCGTGGGGCAATATTGCTCTGAACCGGACAGAATTAGTCCCTGAAGGACATAAAAGGCATAAACAGTTGCTGTCCATATTTTACCTTACCTGCATAAAAATAGATCACTCCAGTTTTCAAAGAAAGCACTTAATCTTCATAAGCATAACCTATATTTTCTGAAGGAGGAGAGGAAGAAAGAATGCACTCTGCAAGTTCGTTATCTCTGACATATTTTTCCTAAGCTGACTGATTGCATTAATAAGGCATAAGAAGACACATATATTAAAAATCCTGCATTTAAATCTTGCTTTGTTTGATCTACCACAAACTGGCAAATCCAAAATTTTCAAAGTTTTAGATGATACTTTATTCCTGGAAAGGAATACGAATCTCAGACACTGACTGAGGACAGCAGAACTGTCTCTAGATGAAATTCTTAACTTATGTTGCATTAAATCAGGCAATTAACATTACAGTCTGGAGGAATAAAGGCCGATATTCCTTGTTTTTCTGTATTTGTTTCCTTAGGGCTTGACAGTGACACTCAGACAGAGCTCTCGATAAAGGGTAACATTTAGCTATGCCACATTAGGAAGGAGTCTTGGGAGGAATTCACAAGTTCCTTTTTTCTCTTGCTCAGAAGAGAAAGCATTTCACTGCATGATTGAAAATACTCTTGCTTATTCCTTTCTTCTCCACTTCCACTTCTCCACTCCAGTTGTGTCTAACATTAGACAGTTAAGCACTTCAGAGGAATGCTCATTTCCCCATTGTAACAAGGAGGAACCACTGGGAGATATCTCAAGATACCCTTTATAGATAGCTAAAATCAGAAAAAAAATTATTCTCAAACTTTCTGTTTCTGCTATGAAAATAAAAGAGATAAATACATTTCTATATTCCTATCCTAGATCAAGATTAGTGTAGCCTGTACCTGTGCCACTATCATAAACTAGAGAAACAGTAGGTCTGTCAAATAAAAACATCAAACTGCTTTTAAAAAGCTACATATCCAAGCTTCAACTGAGTAAGGGCATGCCTGATTGCACAGAAAATAAAAATTGCACATGATGCCAGTAGTGGTTTAGATGCAAAAGATATTATCAAAGCAAAATAGCTAGATTATACAGAACAGTCAGTTCTCACCCCTCTGACTTGACTTCACAGATCACCTGTGCAAGTTTATGAACCCTCTACAGTGGGACCAGATTATCTGCAATTCTTGTGCTTTTTATGGCCATAAACCATACCAGACATTACAAGAGAGGGAGAATTTGTGCATAAGGCATATTAAACTTGAACAAGGCTTTTTCTCCCTGACCCACCCAATTCTGTGATCTTTAGATTTCATGTCATATATTAACTTACATTGGATTCTTTGGTTAAAGCAAGAGATTTAAACTTTACAGATAGTCTTTATAATGGAGAACAAAGGAAGGCTCCCTTCCCCAAATTTTTATTCAAGCACACACAGTCATACAGATAAAATTTCTTCACCTGAATATAACAAGGGCAGTCACAGGTAAAAATCTGCATCATGAGAAGAGAAGAGATGCCATGTGACATCAAAAATGAGTGTGCATACATCAGAAATGCTGGTCTTGAAAGGACAGGTACATAAAGACCAAGGGAACAGAATTCTTTTGCATGTGCCATGGAGCTTTGCATATGATAACCATATGAACAACATAACTCATGCATGAAAAGAAAAACTAAGGAATCAAGATCCCTTATTTCAAAGAGGGTAAATGGCCTAATTGAACTCCTAACAAACTTTGCTGGGGGAAGAGAGGAATGGAGTTTTCCAAGAGAGCTGTGAAATTATAAAACTTATGACCAGGAGGCCACAGTTCTGGAGTCAAGAGTCCAAAAAGATCTGTTGCTTTGGCATTACATGTCCCAATCACATGGAAAGTGCTCACAGGCACTAAGAATATATGGTGTTTCCATGCCACCTCTTGCTAGGTAATGAAGCCTCTCTAGGAAAGTGTTCACAGACAATAAAAGTAATAGCTGAATTTCACTTATTTCCCCTATGCATCAGCAGACTTCTACACTTTTACATCTCTGGAATGTAGGCATTATTAGATCCTTCTATGTACCCATCCATGGTATTCAAATGCTGTTCATCTTGAACCAATGCACACTATCCAAAACTCCCAATATCCAGCTCTAATTTTGCAGTTTCAGTCCATTATTAATTGCACCATATGCTTCAAAATTAGCCAGTGAAGTTTTCTTGGCTTTTCTCCCACTCCTCTCCCTACTTGGACAAGTTGTTCAATTATTTTAAATACAATTCAAATGTTTTTCTCAAGGTACTGGGAGCCCTTCTGTGCTTAAGACACTAAAATTCATCATAACAGGTCTTTCTCTTCTCCTTTAGTTATTAAGACTATGAATAGCTTTGTGACCATTTAAAGTTCATTTACACATTTCCCAATGAGAATACACAGCCAGCAACACTGCAGGGACCTTTCGTGATCCAGGTAATAAGGTATGTTACCTCCACTGTCAACTCAGTATGTTTTAAGATCCAACTTACATCAATCCAAACTCGTCTTCCTCAAAGTCAATAGAACTGCACAGGATGTACGGCAGAGATTTGCCACAAGGATGGGAACATCCACAGACCAGAAGCAGGTACAGAACTTTGCTCTAAGTGTTTTTAAGCCTCAGTTTATTATCAATCAGCCCCATCCACCCAGCTGACAACTCCTGCTTCTGCTTGCATTCTCCAGATTGGGCTTCTTCCACTCCTCCTGAAACAGCCGTTTACTCTGCAGATTGTCACAACCCTTCATCTCTGCAGACATAGGCAGCAGCTTTTTGAATCTCCCCAGGAGTCTGGCTTTGACCAGTCTTCCCCAAGGGGTCTTTTCAAAATGCAGCTCTGCTTCTGCTTGGTGATACTTTCTCCTAAGTTGAATAATTTTGCACAAGGTTTCATCTGCTTTACCCTTTAGCACTGTTCTTTTATGCTACATGGTAAATGCACCCTTGGCAAGGCACCACAGCAGACTGAAATCTCTAATCCACAGAAAAGGTGATTCAGGGCAACAGCAGGGAAAGCTTCCTCTTAATGCCTGCACTTTAATCCTGCCCTGGAGAGTTTTCTGCCATTGTTGCACTCTTGTTAACAACAGCGGTCAGCAGCTGACCATTTTCTTAGCACAGATGGACCCCAAGTATCTGTAGCCAAAAGTTATTGCTGAAACCATTCATTGGTATGTCTTCAGTTTGTAATTCATGCTCAGACTCTTCCATTCCAGCAACTTTTGCTCCATATCACTTACATCAGCTACTACCAACATCTTGCCCAAAGTTTAAAGCTCAGGTCCAGCTGAATCAGTGCAGACTACAGCAATTTCTCTCCTACACACTGAAGTCCTGAACATTACTGAAATGAAAGAGGTCATCAATTTAATTCCAACACATAACATCATGCATTTGGACGTTATACCAAATTTCTCGTGTATTACCAGCAGTGCTGCAACCTGCCAGGTAGGCTCTGCAGAAAGAACATGGTCAGGGATAGACTGGAAAGGACCCTCTCAAGTCAGCTGGATGCAGGGAGAGCAGGTGGGCTTGCAAGTCCCTGTTGGTGGCAGGCAGCACTAGCTTTCTCTAAGACAGTATTAGTGAACATGCTTAACTGCTGCCAGTACAGGAAAGAAACAGACATCCATACAATACTTTCTCACTTAAGATACTATTTTAAATTATTATGGAGAAGTTTCTGTTCTGACAAAACAAGTCAGTCACCCAACATCTCTTCTTCTGCCAGCATTAGCTGTACCAAAAACTCAGAACTAAGGAAGACGGTTCCTGATTGGACTCCAGCTAGCCATTAGTCCTTTGGTGACTGATGAAAGATCCTTATGTTTACTTCACTTTGCTTACACAAGGAAAAAAGGACAGAAAGTTTGTTACATTTCTTAAAAACCAAGTTTATCTATGTTTGTTTTATTTATGCTTCTGTGAATCAAAAAGAATGCCATTTAGCCATAGTGATATCCCAAGTTAAAACTGCCAAGAAATCAAACCCAAGGACATTGTATTTAGAAACATGGTATCAAAGGTACTGTTTTCATAGGAAATATTGCTGGAAGTGAGATGTAGCACAGTGCTTTAACTGGAGTTCTACGCAATTTTCAACAGAAATCTTAGAATATCTTTTTTTTTCCTTCTTGCATATTATGCATGTCATTGATCTATAAGATCCCAAAATAATCTAAAAGTGTAAATACAGGACTAACTACAATTCTGAATAAGAAGCAGTAATTAAAAACAAACAAAAACAGTGCTTAGACTAAACACCGAATCCCAGAAATCAGGATACTCAGCTTAAGTTCCCTTTACAACCCCTGCACTCCTTCATTCATAATGTGTGCATGGAAAAGGCAGAGACGAAGTTAAAGTTGTCATGACAACTTTGCTTCTAAATTATCCGTCTTTTGTAAATTGACTACTTTGGGCTAAATGTTGCTCAGCTAATCTCTTGACAGAGAATGAGTTTCATAGGAGCAGTCTGACAGATAAATAACTTGGTTTTAATTTTAACTAGAACACATTTATGCGTGTATATAGCCAGAGAGAATAAAGACTAAACATATTATGAATCCAAGCATCAGCGAAACCAGCATATTTTGTGTCTTCAATCAATCCAGTAATGCTACAAGACTTTTTATTTTACTTTTAGTATTGCTCAACCATTTTATAGTAAAGGTGATGCTTGAACTGGCAAAGATGACATATTTATGATTTGCTATCTACAGTCACCAACATAATTTGTTTCATTAGAAGCATACTCAGAAACAGCTTCTTCCTGGAGGAAACAAGTTCTCAAACAGTACATGGAGACTTCTTTGCAGTGGGAACAGTGTATCAAACCTTCCTGCATAGTATTAAATCTTATTTCCTCAAATGTGTTTAATGTCTGGACCTCATAGCAGAAGGACAGTCTTTCACAGATCACTCTGCATGCCTCGTACTCTTACTTAGAGCAAAGCTTTCACTACAGCCACAATCTTTGCAAAGTTACAAAAAGCAAAACAGAACACAAAGAAAGCCTTCATTTTTTGTCCTGTGTTCTTGAAAGTCCTCAGTGTAGAATAAAAAGTGTTCATTTGATCTTGTAAAAGATTTCCCTTGCAAATTATGATTTCAAGCAATAAAGTGATCTTTAAAAAAGATATTTTCTCTAAAATAATTACAAAATCATAACTCTAAGTCAGACAAGGGCTTAAATCCCGTACCTGTGCAGACTGGAAAGCTCAAATTGCTTTCTAATTTGACTTTTCCTATCTGCTCCTGAAAATGTCACCAAGACCTGATGATAAAAGAAACTCAGAGAAGAACTGCAAACTTACTATTTATTTTTTTCCTTCTGCTCACCTCAAAAAGATCATCTTCAACAGGAGAGCCTTCCCCAAAACAGGGAGCTCTGCTTTATGGTCAACATGTTTATCAAGTACAAGTCATAGTCCATGACAGTGATTCCTGGGCAGTAATGCACAATACTTGCACACATCAGTGAACACTACATCCAGTTCAGATCTTATCATTTCATGGAGAAAGTTTATTCTTTTTCCTAAGATCCACAGCCTAAGACCTCCACTTGCTCTGCATTAGACCTACAGAAACCCACTTTTGCACAGCTCCTTTTTGCTACTAAGCATATTCAGGCTCCATGGAATCAGAGTAAAGGAGATTTCCCAAGCGCTGCTAAAAAGCTGAAATGCTTACCCCAGGGGGTCCCTAAAACCTGGTTAATATGTGTAGCTGTTAAAAGCTGTTGAAATGATGGTGCTAAAAAACTGAACAAGCACCACAAAGGCTAGCTAAAATAACCAAACCATGAAAATAAAATGAAGACAAATAACAGAAGGGCAGAAAGAAAACTAAATAAAACCATAACAAAAACAACAAAAAAAGGGGTCAAGGACAAAGGCAGAGCTGATAGTCAGCTGAAATCAGCTTTCTCTTGCCCCCTTACTTTCTCTTCCTCTTCCCCCCCTTCCCCATTTCCTATCTCCTCCACTCCACTCTACACGATTCTTTGGTCTCTACTGACAGGTTAGCATTACAAATCCTCATGCTGGATTTCATGAAGTCAAGCAGGCTCAGTGAAGATCACTGGGCTCAGCTTACTCATGGTATAATCTCATCCAAATCCATGGAGTTACATGAGGGATGAGTTGGAACCAGTGAGGTTTTCTGAGTCTTCTGACATCCAGCTTTGAAGCTCTGTAACTCCAGACAAATGATACACATTGAAGGGTTTTCTGAACACAGCAGAAGAGAAAGAAAAAATATGAGCTCCTTGGATGTTTTTCATCATAATAGTTGCACTACCTCTGCCATTTATCAGAATAGTTCCCATGTTTCCTACAAAAGATTCATAACAACTCTAAAATGCCACCATACTTCACCATGTTGGAAAACAAATTTCTTCACAGATGGAGAAATATATTTTTGGAGGTAAAATGGCAAGGAACATAATGTCCTTTAGAGCAACAACAAAAGAAATTATATGATTCCTGGAAAGCTTTTTGCAATCTATGGGGTTTTTTTATCTGAAGTCTCTGCAGTTGTTTATTCATGAAGCGATAATGCGCTCCCTTTATCTTAGTGAAAACTGCTTCCTGTGAGATAAAAAATAGTTTGTACAAACTTGTTATATTGCTTTTGAGTAGCAATAACTCACATCAAGGCTGTATTTTCTTGTTATTATTTGTACTGCAATAATGCTGGGAAACCCTTGCTGACACTGGATGTCACTATGTTGAAATTGAGCATACACAGGATAAGAGATATGGATTGATATGACCAATCAGATGCACTGCCTTTTAAATGGAAGAGGCAGGCAAAAAAGAGTCAGAAAATAAGACTGCAAAAAGATATCAAGAGGTCATCTGATTCATATGTGGATGCATGACAGACCCACTTATGGCTGACCAGCTACTGCTCTCAGTTGTTTCATCTGTTCTACAGATGGAAAATTAAGAGATTGTGCCATGCTTATGAAGTCTATTGCCTGGCTGCAGCAAAAGTGGACACTTAACTGAAAGTTCACAAGTCCTGGTCAAAAGACACTATGAAAATATTTTTTGTTAACTGAATTTGGGAGAGTCTAAGGAAAACAATCATAAATCTGCTCTCTGTACCTGCTACTAAGAAATAGCAAGTTAAAATAAGGAAAACCTAGCTAATTGTTACAACTTTTTATTTGCTCTTCTGCACTCAGGCATACCTTAAAAAAGGTACAAAATCCAGAAATAGCTGGATGTCCACATCTCCACAGCATATATCACACTGCATTAGATATTCACTTTTCCTTCACTATCAGTAAAACACACTATCTATGCCATATATAATATATGAAAGCCACACGAGACAAAAATTCACACAAGATAAAATACTAAGATCAAAAGTACTCTATATCTGACAAAAACTTTTTACATATTGCAGTGCACCTTCTCCCATGTATTGTCTATTCCATGAAGGAGTATACACACGTAATATCAGACAAGCTCATCCTTTTAGTCAGTTATTGCAGATACTGAGTTTTCTGTTTCAATGCAGAAGAAAAAAATAGTTCCAAGTTACAGACTTTTCTATCACCACATTATCATTGCTTCTCTGGGCTGAAGTGCAATCACCCTCTTTTGTAATATACTGTTTCTACCTTCTATTTCAAATAAATTTCATACACTGATGCAAAGGAGGCAAGATTAATATGGCTTTCCTCTTTAATATAAATATTTTGATTTGTTGCTGAATGAGCTCTTCTCAATATTGCTATCTAACTGCAAGGGACAATGCTGTTTATCATACCCCCCTGAAAGCAGCCATCCACATCTAGATATTACAGTACTTCAAATTTAGAAACCATGAAATATAAATGTGTTGCTACTGTAGGAATTAAATGAATGTTTATTTTACATCCAAAGTATCTTTTACATTTACTTTCCATCTATGACATCTAGATTAAAATCCCCACTAAAATAGACGGCTAATGCTGAAGATTTCCTCTGAATAAGAAACAGAAGTTCAAAATTAATGAAATGCAGATCATATGAAATAAAAATATAATTACACTTAGTCACAAAATTAATGGAGCATTTCACTCCTTGGGAAACACTGGGGCTTTTAAGCCAGGTCGTCTTGGGACAACTCCCTGACAAAGTCTAAATCCTGCTAGGAATAAGAAAAAATGGAAAATTCTTAAAAATATTTCAAAGTATTATTCCAAATTATTACTTAAAAATATTTTTACATCACATAGTGTAGGCATTAAATGTGAAACAAAAAAGGCAATGTGATAGCTTTATTCACATTACATTTCAGATTTGACAACTTCTCTTTCTGATTTACAAATGAAAGAATATTGCATAGCTTTTGAATCTCTGATCAGTTAAGAAGTGTGGGTCCAGTTTTCAGAGAATACTTTTTACCAGCTAAATGGTTCCTTCTGCTAGCCATACTCTCCTGTAGGTGTGCACTCCTACAGATAGTAAAGTTCTATTAAAACACTTGGTATACTTCAACACAGAAGTTAATGAAGCAATGTTCTTTGCTGCAGACAGCACAGTAGGAGTGTGAAGAACATTAAATCTCTTTCCCATGCCACACAACTGATATATCCTATAGTTTTTGACACAAATAGGTATCATCCAAAAGACTAAACAGGGCCAAGCATTCTGACATTAGTTGAGGTGTTGATGCTGTGCAGACATCTACTTTAGCTCGAACCAACAAGCTACACTGCAATGATGTTCTTAGATGTACCTTTCTCTGCCTTTTCCTTAAAGGGAGGAGCTCCACAGGCCTTGTAAATATTTGAACCAGATTCTGTTAGGGCATGCTCCAGAGTACTGAAATTACTACAGTGAAGGAGGAAATCCAGATTCATTGAGCAACAGAATAAAACAGGGATGAGACCTCCTCCTTACTGCTCAGCCAAGTCCCTTCCCCAGCAGATGTTCTTAAGCTCTACCAGAAGTTCTCAAATGTCAAAGAGGTGTCACCTTTGCAAAAGGACAGGACAAATAAAAACCTTTATCTACAGTTTCGCGTCATACTCACTCTAGATCAATGAAAACGTTCCATACAAAAGGGAACAAACAGCTTTAAACAGATGAATGAAGGATCCAGTTAAAGGATCAAAGAAAGGATCAAAAACCACACTTTGGGTGAAGAATCTTTTTCTAATATCCAACCTAAACTTCCCCTGACACAACTTCAGGCCATTCCCTTCAGTCCTGTCACCGATGACCAGAGAGATCAGTGCCTGTCCCTCCTCTTCCCCTCAAAAGAAAGTTTTAGACTCCAATGAGGTCTCCCCTCAGTCTGCTCTTCTCCAGACTGAACAGACTAAGTGCCCTCAGCCACTCCTCATACAGCTTCCCCTCAAGGCCCTTCATGATCTTCATTACCCTCCTTTGGATGCTCCCAAATAGCAGAGCAGGACCCAAAGAAAGTGTTGCATTGGGTGCCTGAAGGAACAACAGAAGCGCTGAAACAGGACAAGTGAATTTCTTCTGGCTGATTCAAGAAAAAAATTTATAAGCCTAATGCTGTGCCATTATTGCTACCATTCACCAGTTCCACGCCTTTCTCTGGACACACTCTAGCGCCTCAAAGGAAGGATGCACTGCCCAAATTGCTTCCTGTTGTGCAACCATATAATTGTGAGTAAGAACTGTACTTTGCAAAAGTTCTTTACTATTTGATTTAAATACTGTTTTGTCTTGCACCACTTACTATCTATGCATTTTTATGTAAAGTACTGGAAGAAAGGTGCAATCACAATCAAAGTGAACTTGATAAAATTTCTACGGTGATCATTTACTGAAAATATTTATGCTGTCCTCACCGAAGTTGTGCTTGACATCTCCCATTCTAGCAAAGCAAATTATGTCTGTCAGTGAACAACATTGGATCTCCTAGACCAGTTCTAAATTCTCCTTTGTTTTATTTCTAAGCATGCTCTCCTACTATTCTGTCTGTATACAAATCTCCCAGTTGATTTAAAAATGTATATAACTCTGGGAAATCTGCTTCAGCGTTAATGAGAAATGGCAACATCCATTTGTAGGATGTTCAGTGTTGACATGGATACCTTCATGAATGCAAAGGAAAATGAGGAAGAAAGGGACAATATCTTCTAATGGTTTGGCTTATTTGCATCAATGATTCTGAGTTATTAGGCACAAGTAGTTCTCTTTTGCAGTGTATCAAGTGAGAAATTCATGCTGCAAAGCTACCAACAACTAACACTGGCCTGGTTTGATTAAGAAGAGTTATACTTTTGATCCCAGATGCTTTAGTTCATGCACATTACTGGCTCAAGTGTCAGCAGCATTTGACCTCAAAGCTGTATCCAGCAAGCCATCTGGATCAAACTCACAGCCCATTTAACATGAGCTAGGAACATTTATCAGGTCAGTAAAGCTTTCAAAGTAGCACCCATCTCAGAGTATGAAGCTTATTATGAAACTAGCATTAGCACTGGAAGATGCCAGCACATGCTAGTCCCCATTCCTCACATATCATGTGAAAGGAGCTTTCCTTGGGGTGAAAGACATGTCAGACAGCACAAATAAGAGTAAAGCAGGTAACTAGGATCAATGAACAAAAATATGTCTGCACCTGATAAGGTTTATTCACAGTTCAAAATGGGGTCTGCCAGAAGAGATCAGTCAGGAGACGAGCCAGATGGCAGATGTCATTGCTCAGGAATAAAAGCCCTTACAGAACAACCTTGGTTCCACCTTCACTGATACAATGCATTACCAAACAGTAAAAATTTGTTCTGGGTCAGACAAGAGCACATCACTGTATTTGTGTCATGTTAGAAAAAAAATTATATTGTATTTACATCAGCTTCTTGTCACTTGTAAAAGATAGTCAATACCCAGTCCTCTGTAAGAGGAAAATGACATGAGACCATTTCTGCTCTGCAATAGAGTCCACTGGCTCAAAGTTATCCCTTCAAAAAGGGAAAGCATTCCATTTGAATTGGAAGGATGTGCTTGCATCAGTTCTGTGCTTGCCTCGTGTGTCTGTGGTGTTTTTATCTGATTTAGTCTTTTAAATGAAGCTGTGCACCATGGCTTTGGTGTCATGTGTGTTCAACATTTTATAAAACTTTGTATTCATCACTTGAAACTCTGGCTGTGAGGTGGTGCCTTTAGGATGGATATAAAATTTATCTAATCTAGATGTCAATAAAGGAGGCATTTACATCTAAGCAAGCCATCTGAGCCTACTATGATAGAAAAGAGAAAAATAGAAACATGTAGAGCATGACTTCCTGGATTTAGTTTAGAAACTCTTTTCACAACATGATGACTCTAACCCTAGAAGCCACCATTCTTTATATTCCGCTAAAAGAGAAGCAGCAGAAATGTAGTCATCTCTATGATATGTATCTAGTCAACTGAGGGCAGTCCTGTGGCGTAATGGTTAGCACTCTGAACTCCGAATCCCAAGGGCCTGAGTTCGAGTCTCAGTGGCGACTGTTCCCTGGGCAGTTAAATGCCTCCCTGTCATCTGATCCCATCAGATCTCAGATGCTCAGCAGGGTTAGTACTGGGTGCTGGAGACAGCCCCGAGGATTTCACTGTCACTGTCCAAGCTTGCTCGGCCATGGCAAATGGACCTTAGGACTTAAACGGTGGGGCCAGCTCTGCGCACGCTGTGCCTCACCTAAAAAATCCACTGCACAGGCAGGGAGGGCACACCCACATGGGGAGAGCCCTTCCCCAGATCTTCGATCGCAAAGTCTGGCCATACATACACATACAGTCCAGTCAACTGAATTCCCCAAATGTAAATCCAAGTGAAACTACCAGTACCTTTATTGTGTCTCTGGCTGTCAGGTGGCTACTACTTTTCCATGGTTGTTGAATTTGGCCATATTTTATCCTTTAAATGAAAGTCAACCGTTCTTCCCAGAAGCTTATAATTCACCTTAAAGGATTACCAGAAATACTTTATCACCTGCTCTGGTGTTAATACATTTCTTAAAACAATCTGCTAGACAGGAAGAAATGCGAGGGGGAGATGATTCAGGGAACTATCAGAAGACTAAGTGGACTGTGAAGTGCTCTAATATATGCTAATTGTCAACTTAATAGAGTATGTATTCTGTTCCAATTGGTGGGGGGAGTAATTCAAACAATTAAAAATATTCTAGTTTGTCAGTAGAGTAATCCTACAATTGCATTTTAAAAGTATCATGTCAGGACACTGGGAACTACAATTACTAAAGAAGATGCCTAATTTTTTTGAATGGATCTTTGATTTTTGCTAATGAATACCTGGAAGAAGAAATCAACTTTTTAGGGGACTAGTGCTCAGGACATTGGATGTTCCAAATATCCAGGCATTTAGAATTACTCAGATGGCTTTCTGAAACACTAGGCCATCACTGTAAGAAACACTTCAAGAATCTTTGTCCTCTTGCTTGCATTTTTACAAGAGGCAGACAGAGAGTGGATCTGCCTTTAAAGATGGATGGAGACAGATGGAAGCTCTCTGTGTCCATGTGCTGAGCTGGACACACGCAAGCTAAATGCTACTCAGCAGTTGTATAGCTGTATTAGCACAGCAGTGTCAACACAGCTACACAACTTCTGGAGCAGAACAGATGAGGCACAGCACTGTGCAAACACAGCCAAACAACTCCTGGACGGTGTTTGGTGTAGTCCAGTAAATATGATATTTTTTTGGCATTCCTAGTAAAAGGCCACATGTGTTTTATTGACCTTACAGCAAAGGGTATCCGGGTCTGTTTGGGCTTGTCCTGGCCTAAGGTGATAATGAGCTTGTTTTATTTAACTGGGCTGGGAAACGTCCAGCAGTCAGGTTTGCTTCAACTTAGCTCTAGGTTACAGTGATAATGAGTAGCTTTTCTGTGTAGATTAAATTACTTGTGATCCTAGAATAAAATACAGTTTGCAAGAATGCAAATACGGGGTGTACTGGAGGTCCCAGGCTGTAAACACAAATCCCAATGGTCAGTCAGTGGTCACTGAAGCCAGGCAACTGTCTAAACCAGTTTAGATATAACAAAGAGACCACAAAATTGAATAATTGAGAACTAAAGAAAAGAAAGCCCATGTTAATGCAGCCTGTATTAAATAGGGAAACGTAAACCTAAACTGATCCCAAACAGAGGAAGAAGGGATCTGCAGCCATCAAACCCTGCTGGGTAAGAACTGAGGACTCTGGTGGCTGCAGACATTCCCTCCAGCCCCACTGCTGTCAGTCTCAGGACTCAAAAGGACACAGGAAGGATGGTACAGCACTTGAGAAAAGAGGAAAACACACTAACTTTGTAGTTAATAGTATTTGGGACTTAACACAGGACTTCTTTGCAACTGTCCTATAACCTGCAAAGAAAGATAATGGCTTTTTGCCTTAAAACATATTCACCCTAAGATTCATTTAACTTCATTTTAGATATTTACAGTGTAGACATCTATATTTTATCTAGTCATTCTAAGTTCCCACTATAGTCACCTGGGTGAAACGGGTACTTTTAGGGCATGAATTCTCCACTCTGTTTCAGTTGTCTGCTTCAGGCTGATAGGAATTGCACCCTCAAATAGTTAATTTCTCTCTGTTAACTATAAAAGGGTTCAAGGTAACTAATTTGGAGAGGTACAGTTACCAGGACTTTTACCAGTGAGAATACGATTCCCACCTTCTGTGTTCATGCCAGTCTGTTCATCCCTGTCTTCTTTATTTGCAGATTATTTCAATGAGTAACTACTCACTGGACTGAAATCCCTTAGAAAGCATGGCCTCAGGATTTAAATATAAAACAACACTGTTAGAAGTAAGGATCACTCATTTGGAAGGAATTTGCATGGTACCAATAGTAACAACAACAGAACTAATAAACAAAGGCCATAATTTCAAAGGTATTGCTAGAAGAAATAGATGGGAACTATAGAAAAATCAACACTTTTCCAGGAAACAAGTCAGCATCTTCCTGAATTAGGGTCTTATTAGGAAATTAATATTTAAAGTAGGGGATGAGAAGGCTTAGCTACAAGCAAAGGCAAAGTCACAGCTACACGAGCAGAGGGAGAGCTCTGGTAGCAAGTCCCATAGGAAACAAGGAGGATTTAATACATCCCATCCCTATTTTACAGTAACCACCACATTATTAGGGCATCATAAAGGTCAGGACTACCCTGAGCTTGGGGCTTCCCAGCAGAGAGCTCTTTCCTGATCCCCCAGCAGTGTGGCTTCCTCCAGCCTGAGAGAGGAACCAGCCATGTGAGGCATGTGTTACCGTGCCGGTCTCTGGAGGAGACAGCACAGTTCTGTGCACTTTTATAGCCCCATAAACAACAACAATGCTAACAATTTACTAACTTCTGATAAAGACTAGTTTCTTGGGAATTGCTGATACCTCTATTTCCATGGGAAATAAATCTTTCTGGAAGCTTTGCTCCACTGCTTTCTGAACACATGAAAGTGCTGTTGAAATTCCTAATTGCAAATTAGACTTTTGACAGGGGAAGGCCGAGCAGACGGGTTGAAATAGCCTTAAAGTGATTTTCTCTTCCTGATGGCAGAAGAGTTCATAATCCAGACAAATTAACTGATTGGAACAAACAGCATTAAGGCAGCTCTGTGCAATGTTGTGGCTGGCAGCTGGTGGCCAGACACTAGAACATACTTAACCAATTAGTGCTGTCCCCCACACCAGCCAAAATGCACATTTAGAACATCTGAGATGTGATCTGGGACATTTTGTGGTCCACATACAGCAGCTTTACCAGGTGGGCCAGAAAAGTGAGATTCTCAGCGGATGAGTTAGCTGGGACTGTAATAAACCTAAATCTGCTGGAAGTCAGTCTTTGCATATCTTATTGGCTGAACCACTCCAGGTTTAGCTGAGCTGTCTTTTAGTGGCTTTATAACACTTCAAAGAGATTTTAGAGGCATTTTGTGATTACTGATGCCTTTCCATACTTACCAAAAAAAAAAAAAAACCCACGGTGAGGGCCTTTCAGAATGTTCTTTTTCTGACACTCCAATAGTTATGCTTACAGTATCACTGTTCTTGGTACCATACAGTACCTTCCCTCAACTTTCATATGAAGACCCAAAAATTAACAAGCTAGAGGTTAATTTTCAATCTCAGCTTCAGTGACTCAGCAGTCTTAAGAAAATGCAGTTATTTGTCTGTGTTCTCTGCCTACAGCTTTAGGTACTTAAGTCACTCATATCTGAAAACGTAAACTGCAGAGACTTGAGAGAGAGTTAGGAAGAGACCACAGATCTCATGACGCTTAGTCATGTATCTGTCGCAAAAGACTGTGTTTCATCTTAAACCTCAATGATGTGAGCGAAACTTTTTTTTTTCTGATACAGCTGGCTTGCACAGTGCGCACAATGGGAAATCTGGCGGTCTAAGAGCAGCATTTTCTCTTCCTGATTGCCCATGTCTTGGGAACATGATCTGCCTTGGATTTCTACCTGTCCTTAAGGAAAGAACATGAAGTGGCAATGACATTGTTAAAATTTGTCTATTCACTGAGCACATTAGTTTAATTTCAATTCTGAGATTAATGAACCTCATTTTTGATGCATAGACTCATGATTCATTCTGAATGTTTTTGATGCCTAGATATCACTATACTTACTCAAGACAGTGTGGCCCTAATATCCAAACACTTCAGAATTACTAATGAATTATGCTCTTGAACAGCAATAAGGAAACAGTACTCAAATGCATGCCCTTTTCAGAAAGAAACTAGAATTCTGAAATCCTAATTTCACTGATTCTCAATGCCTTGTACCTGGAACATTTCACATTTTCTGTTAAATCAACAGCATTCTACTTGATTTTAGTTGTGTACATTACAGGAAGGTGACTCATTGACTAGAAGGGGAGCCTGTGGACTGCTCAGCTTAGGAAAGAAAACATCTCTGCAGGGTAGGTACTTGGATTTAGGTTAAAAAAATACCAGTTGGGGAGTGGGAGAGAGGCTGTAGCACTGTGCTACACATGCACTTGCAGACAGGAGAGAATCAGAAGTGTAAGACATCACAGGTTTCAGGAGAACTCCCAAAAGAAACTCTCCAGAGTATTCTGGCCAATTTACATATTGTACTACCTGAAATTAAGGGAAAAAAGGGCTCTGGTAACTTCACACATCGCTGAAATGAACTCCCTTAGGAATGTGGCTTGGCTTTTCAAGAGTGTGAAATCTGTTTTCACTTTCTAAACAAAATATTATAACAAAAATAGAAGTAGAGGCAGAAGAAGGTGAGGTTTATGAGTTCTGAGCTATCCATTTAATCAAGAGACTGTACTCCATGGGCTTGCTAAAAATATATTCATTAAATCTATTTAGCATTTTTATTATTTTGAGTGTTTATCTACAAAGCAAAATATTTGAAGACTGTTTCTAATTTATCTTTTGAGCTAACTTTAAAGCAGTAGAAAACAATATGCAATAAATTGCTTTCCAATAACAAAACAAGTTTACTGATACTTACTAGATGGCTGCCTCTGACTAAATTCAACAGCATCCAATATAATCATAGAATCATTTAGGTTGGAAAAGACCTCTAAGATCATCAAGTTCAACTGTTAACCCAGCACTGCCATTTTCTCTAGTCTTCGTTTTATCACCAGCATATCTATAGAAGCTTTTCTTGCTGCTCTTGATGTCCCTGGACAGATTTAATTCTGTCAGGGCTCTAGCTTTCCTAACCTGATCCCTGGATTATTGGGCAATCTCTGTATTTCTCACAGGCTACTGGTCCTTGCTGCTATCCTCTTTGGGCTTCGTTTTTGTGTTTGAATTTGTCCAGGAGCTTCTTGTTCATCCATGCAGGCCTCCTGACATTTGTGCATGACTTCCTCTTTGCTAGGATGCATCGCTCCTAAGCTTGGGGAAGATGAGACCTGAACATTAACCAGCTTTCTTGGGCTCTTCTTCCCTCCAGGGCTTCATCCCATGTTACTCTACCAGACAGAACCTTAAAGAGACAGAAGTCTGCTCTCCTGAAGTTCAGAGTACTGAGCTTGCTGTGTACCCTCCTTGCTGCCTAAGGATCTTGAACTCCACCATTTCAGGATCATTGCATCCAAGGATGCCTTTAAGCTTCACATTCCTCACCAGCCCCTCAATGTTGGTAAGAACAAGGCCTAGCATAGCACCTCTCCTTGTTGGTTTCCTGTCACTTGGAAAACAAAGTTATCATCAGTGCATTCCAGGAACCTCCTGGATTGCCTGTGCCCTGCTGTTTTCTCTCCAGCAGCTATTAGGGTAGTTGAAGTGCCCTGTGAAGTCCAGGGCTTTCGAGCATGAGGCTGTTCCTATCTGTCTATAGAGGGTCTCATCCTCTCAATCTTCCTGGTCAAGTGGCCTGTAGCAAACCCCCACTATAAAGTCACTTGTCCTTACCCTTCCTTTAATCCTGACCCATAAGCTCTCAGTTGGCTCCCCATCCATCCCCAAACAGAGATCCATGCAATCCAAATGGTAATTGACAGAGAAGATGACACCCCCTTGTTGTTAACCCTGCCTGTCCTTCCTGAAGACCCTTCCATTCCAAAACTTCAGTCATAGGAGCCAACCCACCACTGCTCAGTGATGCCAACGAGATCACTACTCTGCAGGTGTGCACAAATCTCTAATTCTTTTTGTTTATTCCCCGTGCTACCTGCATTTGCATAGAGACATTTAAGTCCCTGTGTCCCTGTCCTCTGCCCATGCCCACTTCCCCAAATCCAACTTACTAGGTGGAGTGGCTGGAATTCCTTTGTGCTGCTCTTTAGGTTCTTTCCTGCTGATCAATGATCCCTCTCCAGGCTCTGGACATCTGTTGCTGGCACTGACATCAAACTGGTAAGAGCGGGATGGGCTGAGGTTCCCCTTTGCTATCAATTTTAGGTTAAAGTCCTCTTCAGCAACTTGGCAAGTCTGTGACCAAAGATACTCATCTCCTTCTCTAACAGATGGACACCATCAGCCTCCAGTAGATCAGGTTTCTCAAAGCAAGTCCCATGATAGTAGTAGCCAAAGCCCTGCCTGTGGCACCAGTCCTGTAAACACTTGCTGATTTGCCAGATTTGACTGGCCCTTTCAAATCCCTTTGATGAGGAGGATTGATGAAAAAACTACCTGTGCTCCACAGTCCCTTACGAGTGCTCCTAGGGCTCTGTAACCTTTCTTTATATTCCTCAAACTACTCCTGGCTCTGTCACTGATGCCCACATGAAACAACAGCAGTGGATAATCATCAGTGTCCTGTATGAGACTTGGTAGTCACTCAGTGATATTCCTGATACAACCCCCCAGTAAACAGCACTGCCCTCTAAAGAGCACAAAAGGGCTCAGATGGGTGCCTTCATACCTCTTGTACCTTCTTGTAGTGAGGGGCCCAAAAATGAACACAGGTTTCAAGGTGCAGCCTCACCAGTGCAAGTATAGCGGGACCATCACTGCCCTGGTCCTGCTGGCCACACCACTGCTGATAGAAGCCAGGATGCCACTGGCATTCTTGGCCACCTGGACACTCTGTTGGCTCATGCTCAGCCACCCCCAAGTTCTTTTTCACCAGACAGCTTTTCAGCCACTCTTTCCCAGGCCTGTAGTTCCTCATGGGGTCATTGTGACACAAGTCCAGGACCCAGGTTTGGCCTTGTTGAACCTCATAGACCGGCCTTTCCTCACCCACCCAGCTTGTCCAGACGCTTCCTGCCCTCCAGCAGATAAACACTGCTGCCCAACTTGATGACATCTGCAAACTAACTGAGGGTGCACTTGATTCCTTCATCCAGATCATTGGAAAAGATATTAAACAGAATGGCCCCAATACTCTGCCAAATAATGGGTTAATTATATTTCATTTAGCCTCCATTTCACAGACCAGCCATTTGACTGGATTGAGTTATATTGAGGTGGGCATTATCTTACAAACATAATGAAAACATTTTCTATTATTATTGAAACTGCTAAGGTCCAAATAATGACTTCAAGTGACTGAAGAGGGGTTTTAGCCTACCATGACTCTGCTCCAGCCATCTAGCTGAGGACCTTCACATTCTGTCCACCTCTAAATCAGGGGGAAGTAGGTGCTTCTTGCTCTTTCCCAGCCGTCTGCCTCCACACTGTATTCATTACTGTGCTGCTTAAAACCACACGTAAAACTTACTGTTATTCCCTGCATATTGTGTAGCCTTATCAATAACATCTTTTTTCCTTTCCACCTTCCCTCAGGTTTGGCTAATACTGACATCTTATCAGGATTTGAGCATATGAACACTATCAGGCTACTGCTTTGCAGAACAGCCTTCACGTAAGTGTGGTGGTCATTTATCCAGACTGAGTTCAGAGCATGGCAGGGTTTAGGTTTAGGCAATACAAAGCCTGTGAGTGCCTCAGGAGTTGGTTTCACAGAGTGAGTTACCTGCTGTTCTTTTTAGTTCTTTTATATGCAGAGGTCAATACTTTTGTAGAGATTATCCTTTTATATCAATGTCAGCTGACTTAGATCATCTTACACAAAGTCTGACAGTATTTGAAGCTGAGGGAGGAATGCGTGTAAGCAGGGAATTCCATGCTGAAAGTTGGTCATTAGTGTACATCCAGGCTCTGTTAAAGCATTTTGCAGCTTCTTTAGAGTCTTCATATGACATGACAGTGGATTTACAGCATGCTGTGACAACCCCTTCAGCAGGACAGTGTCATTAATCTTCAGACAGACTACTGAGATCAGCACTGATCTCGTGTTTGGATCCCCTAATCCAGGATCCCGTGTCCAGCAGGACTCTCATAGTGCTACCTTGTTCCAGAGTCATGGGACTTGATCTCAGCCTCGACTCCCTAACCCACATTTAATCATAACACTTTTCACAGCTCCTCTGCAGGTGTTGTGATGTGGTGACCAAAGACATAGTCAAGCATTTAAGTCCACGATTAAGCTAAACTGCTTGAAGGGAACTGTTGACTTCGGGAGGGCTGCTTGTACACTTGGTATTAAAAATGCACTCAGTACTTCACAGACCAGTTAATTAGCATTAAGTACTTGCAACAAACAGAAACACAGAAATGGCACAACCACAGATGTACTGCAGAATAAATCTCCTGGAACAGTAATAGTAAATCTTGTTTTTAGGTGCACCTTTAAAGCACATACTTCAACACTGAGCCAAAAGGATATTTGACTATTATAGAAGACCACGACAGACTCAACATGCAAAACAGGGATACAGTTAAACTGCTTCCAAGATGTGCCTGTTTCCTACAGAATAACTGTAAAATAAACTAATTGAAATTAAACAGATGTCAATAGGTAATTACAGAATATTAAAGACTTTGTAAGGGAAGGGGCTAGTCATTGCTGGCCCCTCACCTAATGTGGAAATCAGATTTTGGAGAATAAATTAACAAAAAATAAAATGAAATAAAAAACCAAAATAAATAAAATAATGTCCTGGTTTATAAGCCAGTCTGGAGCTTTGTGGGTTTCTTCCTGTGACGTATAGGTAGGAACCCTTGCTGGGGTCCTGAGGACACTCTCCCAGGCCTCCCTGCCGTTCGCCGGGGATGCGAAGGATGCTGGGGGTACTCAGGCCGGCGGCTCCCGCGGTGTAGCAGCGCCCCCTGTCGGCCCCGCAGCGCGCTGCAGCCGCGACTCCCGCCCTCGTCCGGGTTCCCAAAGATTTTTTTCCCGGAGATGGGTAAAAGTCCCCAGGTTGGATGGGACTAATGCCAGGGCCCTGCACTGCTCTGGGGTAGTGCCGCGGGTAGTGGCAGCAGTACTTTTCTGTGCCTTTGCATCGCTTATTCTCCTTGAAAAGTACGCAGAAATGACAAGTTTGGCTGACGGTTCGCTCACCCCTGCACTGACAAGTGTGATTTCCAGGATGGGTTAAACTATGTGGAGAGAGGCAGGAAGGGAGGCTGAGAGGAGATGTGCAATGCAAGACACTTTGCGTGATTTGCATTTTAGATTCTTGTATTGATTACTGCGAGATCCAGGGCGGGGTGCGGGGGTCGAGAATAAAAAGAGAAAAGCAGTTGGCGGGTCTCTAACTCCAAATATTTCCAAAATGATTACCCGTTTTATTAATCGAGGTCAACGGAACCTCATTTGGCCAGTATTAATGAAAACATAGGGTGTATGTTAACTAAAAATCACTTCAGCTGGCAGATTGAGATGCACTGGAATTCGGGGTGAGCAGTTGCCGGTGCGCGGGTTCCAGGTGCCATCTGCTGGTCACATCCCAGGCTGCAAAGTGACAAGTACACATTTACTTCGGGCTCCGCAGTTTCCCTGTTCTTTCTCCCGCAGCAGTTTTCCCGCAGTGGTTCAAACACAGGAAACCTTTTAAACCCGTTTCGCTTCGGCTTGAG
Organism: Acropternis orthonyx; assembly: GCA_035583155.1. NCBI lineage: Eukaryota > Metazoa > Chordata > Aves > Passeriformes > Rhinocryptidae > Acropternis > Acropternis orthonyx. The sequence continues at coordinate 38,924,930 of JAWWEU010000001.1, read as the reverse complement.
AAAGGCAGCTGGTTTTGTGCAGTATTCAAGTGCTTTTCTGAACTGGGGGACAGGGATGCCTGTGACAGTGTATTTTTACATTACATTCACAAAGTTCTCTGTAAGTGCTAAAGAAAGGAAGGTGTTTTGCCATTTAAGTACAGCTCAGAGCACAAGCATGATTCATGTCAGGAAAACCACTCCCAAGCACCTAAACCCCAAAGATCATCTTGAAATAGGATGTATTGTGCAGTAAAGCCAAATAATTACTTGGGAATATTAAAAATAAACAAACAAACAAACAAACAAACACATCGAAACCCCACAAACAAATTAAAAAAAAAAAAACCACAAACCTACAAACCAAGAGAAACCTAAAGGAAACATTAGTGTATCACAATTTTTGCTCATAGCATGAATCATGCATTGCAAATGTATTGGAGTAAGTGGGATTCTTTGCATCCACTTCAGGTTTTGGACTAGAGTCAGACTAACAGTCTTATCCATCTTTTCTGACTAACCATCCTTCACGTTTGATAATTTGGAGTCACTTTTTCAACGACTTTGTTTCAGCACTGCACCAGAACCAGAAAGGATCAACCTATTAAATAAAGTGAGAGTCCTTACCTGGAGATCTCCCAGCTCACAGCCTGAATTCTGGGAAGCAGGTCCCATTAGGATAGAGCGTTAGCAGAACTGGTTTTTTGGGTCCTGGGCTAATAAAACCTCAGATTATTCTGCAAATTCAGCAGTCCTTTGTGAGCTACAGTTCTGGCTTTCAGGCCCCTTCTCTGTTTCTTTGATCTGCTACAAAGCAAAGCTACCATGCAGTTTAAGTTAATTTATCTTACATTGCATCAGATTAAGAGTACACATATAGTAATTTCCTCTATCTTTTCCCTTTTCCATCTCTCTCTCTCCCCCATCTCCCAAGACTGTGAATTTGTAGACAAACAATCAGACTTTTTTGTTGGTTTCTTTTCAGTATTGTTTCATTTTAACAGGATCAGTGGGAATTGGCCTACTTAATGAGAGAAGCTTTGAAACTTTTTGTTTAAATAAATCTTATTCCAAACTGTGAGGAGTAGGCAAAAACTGAAGGGGAAAAAAAAAAAAAAAAACAAAAAAAAAACCCAGTCCCCTTAAAATCTGAACAAAAGGCTAATCAAAATGGCACACTGATGCAAAGCACAGACTATGTATTTCAGTATTTTTAAATGTGTGGTTTCTAAAACATTTTACAACATGCGTCAATAATGTACAGTTTAAAACAAAATTATTTTGAAATATAAGACAAGGCTTTCTCAAGTTTGAAAATATTAATATATTCATAATTTTTAAAAATGCTCTGAGCAATCTTTAAGTTAAGGGGGTAATTTCAACTAACCCATTTCTATGACAAGTTTTGTACTCACTCTTTTGATAAACCAGTTTATTAAATAGTTCCTAAACCACTGCAGTTCTTTAGTATGAAATGAGAATAAAAGAGCAAACCCAGGAAGAAAGCAATTTCCTGAGACCATACTGGATAAATCCAGCTCTGTCCCAAAATATAATCAGTGCTACATCATCTACAATCGGTGCACCAGAAGAAGATAAATCAGCACCTGTCAACTAATGAGGAAGAGTTATCATTACATTACCCCATAGTAAGTCTCCTTTCCTCAAAAATCACTTTTAAAAACCTGCTTTAAATGTCTATTTTAAAAGACTGCTGTTATAAAATATAACTTCTTATGCTAAAAAAAAAAAAACCTTTTCAAATTCTTTCTCTAGAAGCACATTCTAACAAGAAAGCAATAAAACTGCACACATTGTGAAAGATAAAAATACTTTATGTTGGCAGTGGAGAAAAGGGCTTGTTCTGGGTCAGTTATTCTGTCTGTTGACACAGCAGAAGCAACCTAAGCAAAGACCTGTCAGATGCTTCTGAACCATTGTCACAGGAGAGAACACAGTTCCAGACTTTGAAGTTGTTGTGGGTTAGACCTTGGCAAAGTGCCAAGCCCCTCAAAACCCACATGGTCCCAGCAAAAGAGGGGAAGGGGGAAAAAAAGTGAAACTGATAAACTTATATACATATATATATATATAGGTATATTTACACAAAATTTACAACACATATATGTACAAATACAAAAAAAAAACAACAATAACTTCACCCCAAACTGCTTCCCCAACAACACAGAGATTCCACCACCCAAAGACGCTTTCTGGGAAGAACACTCAGCAAGAAAAGGGAAAGAGCAACCCCAAACAAAAAGGTATTTACTTCACAGAGACCAAAACTGCTGTGGATATCTCAGCAAGGGACAGCGAGGCCTATCGCTCTCGGAGCAGCAACAGCATGTCCTCTCACACCACACACCAGGAGAGGAAATGGAGGAAGCAACCTCCTTTACTGGATTTATACTTGACTTCAGATGATATGAAATACCTCTTTGGTTGCTTAAGTCGGGTGATACCTGTCCCTCTAAATCTACAGAAAGCCCCCATGGCCACAAAACTGAGGCCTGCTGAATTTGACTTTGGGCTTAACTGAACTAAGGCCTTAATCTGAGTTTTTTGGGGTTTAGCAAACCCATCACAGAAGTTCACAGGAGATCTGGCCCCAGTCAGTGGGGTTGAGTGTTTACTGGCAACAGGACCTATCTAGTTTGCACTTTGCTTTTGAGTCAAGCAGCCCTGTCCCCCACCCTCAACCACACAACCCTAATCATAGATACATTTACAAGGGAAGCAACTTTATTTTCTTCCTTATCATTCTCCATTACTTCTCCTCTGTTTCCTCCACTGCTTCGTTTTGCACTTTGGTTTGCATGTACAAGTGAGCCTTGCACCCAGAGCAGGCTAGAAGACCTGCAGCCCACAGCAATCTTAATATGCTGTATCGCTATGAAATATTTGTTCTTCCTGCTCCACCACCACCACTGGTCACCATGATCCTACTGCTCTCCTGATCTCATCGCTGTGTACAGACTCCCCAGATTACCAGTTCCTTAGTCTGGAGGGTTACCACGCCACAATTTCTGTGATTCGGTTCCATTTGCTCTCACACTGGATGAGGAGTTTCTTTTCACCCCAAAATATGTAGAAAGACCAATAGGAGCATTAAAGCAGCATTAAAGCATATACGCAGAAGCATTAAAGCGTAAAACTTTTACTGAAATTAATGACATTAAAGTACCTACGTAGAACTCGGGGCCAGATACACACAGATTTCAGTGGGAAATCAAGTCCCTAAGTCTGTGGGTTTATTGCCTGAACCTCTCATTTTTTAGAAGTTAAAAACAGTGACTGTAGAGTTTTTTGAAACACTGTTGAGCTGTTTCAAAATGGATTCCAGGGATTCATATCTCTGGAACTAGTAACATGTTAAGAAAGATATCATGTAGGTGTTCATAAGGAACAACATTTGCGATATGTTTAATTCCCTTTGCCTCCTGAGAAATAGAAAATGGTTATGTTTTCCTACATAACTAATTAATGGATTTTTTTTTTTTTCCATTTTGAGGTGGAAGTATTTGCAATGTGAGCTGTTCTGTTATGAAGCACAGAGAGAAAATAGTTGTCTCATCATATCTGAACAGGCTCATGACCATCTTTGTTGCTATTACCTAGATATGTGTGTTATATTTGCTCCCAAACTTGGAGCCATAAAACCTGAAATGCCCCAAAGTATTTGTTGAGAGATGGGAAGAACAGAAGTGTAATGGGTTTGGAAATCACTAGCTCTGGGGTTATACAATATCAGGGGTGTGGGAGATGTGTGGTCACATGCAGAACTCATGAACCTACATGTCATGAAGTTTCCTTCATGGTCTACTCAACTTGAAGAAGCAGGAACAAAAGCAGATCCCAGTCCCACTAACAAACACCACCTAAATGAATGTTGGCACAATATTCAGGAACGGAATCCACAGCAGATCGAGAGAAGGGTGCTCTGCAGTTTTGTTGTTTGCTTAAATATAGCTTTGACTACAACAGTGCTGTCAGTTTTGACTAAGCAAAATATCCTAGGGGCCTAAAGGAGGGCAGAAACTATAGCCAGTTTAGAGTGTAAATCTCTCCAGCTGCAGGAAATACTATCATTACTAATCATTTAATCATGTTCGGGTGGAGTAAGTGGTCACCCTGAGTTTGCCTGAACACATAGGTGAAGAAAGCTTGTTTGCCCAAAATTTTCCGTATATATACAGTAGTTGACTCCTGTCTATATTATGGTTTTAGGAGCTTCTCTCAACTGCTTTTACTTTGTCTAGCTTCCCAGATAAAAGGCTGAAATATCTGCCCATGTTTCCTACTTACCTGGCACTGTCAGAGGGAGAAGAAAATGATTTAATAACTTTAGGCTACAGAAATGTTTTCAGCAAAAACAACAATCAAATTCCAAAGTTCTCTGGGATTTGATTCATGGTGTTTACAAAACTGTGGTTCTGTGACCTCTGCTTGTCATTGCAATCATAAATAACTGGCTGTGTCCCTCTTTTTCTTTTCGTTTCCTGTTATCCACCCTTTGTCTCTTACTTTATCCTTAAATCATACATTCTAAGGAATAGAGACCATATTTTCACAATAATCGACAGTGCAGCACTATGCTTGTACTGGTAGGTTCTCTAATACAAGGAATGACTACTCAGAACAGCAACAGTGAGTTGAAATTGAAATACCCCTTTCCTGCCTCCCCTGAGAGCAGTTAACATCAAGTCACTGGGGTTTGAGTTATACAAGCACATGGGCAAGACAGAGACCCAGCAACCCTACAATTAGATTCTAATGTTCTGCACTCTTTTGTTGACTGACAATATTAAGCCATTTGTAAATGTGATGCTTGGAATTTAACACGTAATTTAACCACCATGTTACCAACTTCAAGTGTGAGGTACTTAAGTTTAATGGAGCCAAAAAAAATGAATACTGTAAGGCAAGCATAATATCAAAATACGTTATGCACTACTATTAAAGCAGGCCTCTTATGTGAAGCAAAAATCCATACCATTGCATGATATTATTACATTCAAATGTAAGACATTCCTAAGTGTTTAGTATAAGCAATCATAGAAATCTTAAGGAAATTTTTCACTGTGACCAGTTTTGCTTACAACTGGTTATGTAACTTGTAAGACAGCAAGAGAGATTTCTCTTCAGACAGAAAGCAGTCATTTAAAGATTTTATGGGAACTTATAAAAAGTAGTAACCAAATTTTTTTTAATAAGCCAAATTACACACACACACACAAAAAAAAGGGGCGGGGGAGGGCGGGGTCGGTGGGGGCGGTGTTGGAATGCAAAAGCCTTTTAAACAAATGAAAATTACAGTCAGCACTAGTTTTAAAGTTAAGCTCCTGGCAAACATCCATATCTAATAAAAGCAATTTTACCAACATTCCCCACCAGGAACTTTCTTTCCCTCCCACAATATCCCCATGTGCTTAAAAAGTAGCTGTGACAATTCTTAAGCATGTTATGTAGCTAAAATACAAGACACCAGTTAATGAACTATGTACCCCTAGATCTGAATGGGAAAGTATGTCACATATGCTTAGTTAGATAACATCAGAAATAGAAAAGTCATGGGAAAGGAACTGACAAATTACATAGCCTAAGAAATCTAAGATAAAAATCTAGCCCAGACCTCTAAGGGCACAGGTCTTTGAGGCCTTTCACATGACCAAATTATTTCATCCTTTGCAGTGTTCAGGGGCAATTCAGCCTGTGACAGCTTACTTAGTAAATAACTTTTTCTTTTTTTCAGGCTTATTTCACCTTGCTGAAAATGCTGCTATTCTGCACTAAGTACTGTTTGGAAGTGTGGGGAAACATCGTAGAAGTGTGAATATTTCTGATCTCTAATCTCAAAGGAATGGGATTACCTCAGCAGCAGAGATCCTGTACTGGCCCCTATCTACAGGTCTGTCTGTGGTTTTGATAATTTCAAGGCAGAATTTCAACACAGGAGGTTTTTGTAACACTCTTACATTTGACTTTTCCCTGTGGCTTACCAGAGACCACATCCCAACCTCAATACCATGTAGCTGGGCTCAGCTGAACTCAAATGCTATTTCTGGGGGGAAGGAACAAGCATATAGTACAGGAGATAGGAAACCTTAAATACAGAGTCAAAGTGAGGGAAAACCTCACTGCACCATCTGGTCTCTGCAAAGACCATACCTATACAAAGGACATTGACTGAACATATTCTGTTAAGAAAACAGCAAAATATTGTACTTACAAAGAACTTGTGCTTAAGAACACAAATTTGATTACTTACTGGGTACCAGCATTTGTGCCTGTCTTGTCTACATTTTGCTTTTGGGTACTTTTGATACATATTACATATTATTAATACTGTTCTTTTGTACATATATCCCCAATTACACTGAAAGATTCCCAGACTTTAATGCTGAAAAATAAGCCCTCTAAAGTCAGTCTTGCTGTACAACAGGCTAGGCCTTGAATGAGAGGTAAGCAGATACAAAAGAATATAAGGGGAGGCAGATGTGTAAATTTCACAGTAATAAGAAAAAATAAAAAATTTCAGAGATGAATATTTAAAGTGAAAATCCATCTTCTATTTTAATTATTTTAACAATGAAATAACTCTCCATGTGATGTATTTTTTCATATAGTCCAAATGTGTAGATCTAAAATAAAAGTTACATTTCAAAATATATCACATATCTATTTCAAAGAAGACCCAGGCAAACCTGCTTTCTCTTTTTCTCTTACGAATCTCTTCATGCATCTCCTTTTCCTGTGTTGGTCTTACAGGGTCTGAGCCCATGTGGTTGAAGTCAGTTGTTGGCTCCACCAGCAGCAGGTTAAGACTTACAACTCATAATCTGTCTGCAACTGTCCTCATATCTGTATCTCTCCTTTTTGCCAAGATTCTGAATACAAACAATACCTTCAGATGAAGGGTGTTTTACTCAAGTAGTAAATCTTGGAGAAGAACCATTAGCCCTGAGATGAAACAATCCTTTATTCTGACTTTGCTATTAGGCAAATTAATTTAATAGATTTCTAACCTTTACAGATAGAATATGTAAATTGCACCTCCTTACAATGGGATTACCTCACCTTCATTCCCTTGATTAAATAAGAAATAGATGGCACAATAAGAAATTAGTTGTAGGGATGTCAGTTTATTTGCATATACTTTGGTATTCACTTTGTAGTAAATGCATGTTAAGTTAACCAGTCAGGTGCTCTCTTCATTACAGTTTAAATACTTACGTCATATATATGATGCAAAGAAACACACAAAAGAAGGCTTTTTGTCGATCAAGCCAGGCCAAAAATGAAGGCTAAAGCTGAAAGGCTTTGCAGGTACAGAGACTCCAATAAGAAGATTCATGGTAAGAAGTTAGTGCAGATGTACTAACAGGCAGATAAACACTTGATACTCCTTCTAAACGTCCCTTGTTTCTGCCGTCCCAGATCAAATATATTAGAATACCTAAGCACAGTTTTATGGCTGCAACTCCTACTCTTGGCAATTTTAACAGCACAGCTATTCAGGTCACACATCATGACTCATCACGTTCCTCCTGGCAAAATACTGTACTCCTGCTAGAGAACTGCTGCCAAGGGATTTTATGTGGTTTGTGACAAAGAGAAAAGAAACCACCCAAAAGCTAAAAATAAATTCTTCAAGAAACATCAAAATGAAGATGAAAATCTCTGAAAGTAGGATGAAATATCACTCCCCTCAATGCACAAAAATTCTGACCTTCATTATTACACAGTTCGTGTGGATGCCAGCAAGCTATGCCTTGAATTACTCTTGCTCAAAACTCAGCACATCAGTATGGTCAAGCTACGGCTAACAATATCTAAACCTAGACATCAAACAGAACTTTCCAGGACTGTGTATAAATGTCTCAACCTTATACCAGCATCAGATAAACATCAAATCCTATTTACTTCTCAGTCTCTTCAACATAGAAGGATGTAATTCACACTCTGTGTGACTTTGGAAGACCAAGGTATTCCTGATATCTTTTGGCAGTGAAAATAGAATAAACTGAGTTTTACTGGAGTGGAACTGGATCAAAACACAGGTTATCTTCAAATAGTGGTAATGAACCTTAACTACATTCAGCCTTGGACCATCCTACTATTAGACTGTATATACTTCAGGCACTGAAGATAAAAGATTTTAACCTCACACACAAGTGACAAGGTAAACTACACATTTTATCAATTACTAGGACTTTCAAATAGCAGGAATGACAAGAACTCCCAAAGGCACTGCGGACAACATAAACATGCAACTCATCTAGCAATCATGATCCAGCCTACAAGACACACAAAGAAAACTTTTGCATATGGAACATCATTTCAGAATCTCAAGAGACCAGAAAGCTCTCAGTGTTTCAAAAAAGAGATTAAATGTTAACTCTGTTGGTGTCTTTTGTCTGAAACTTAGTCTTTCTATGAAATTCAACACTACACAAAGAGCCAAAATCAGGATTAAGGATCTCACGAACCCCATTTAATTCCTTAACAAGGCTTCTGTGCAGAAATGAACTCCAGTCTCTGAGAAAAGCTGTATTATTAACAAAAGGGGGTGAGGGAAGGAAGGCATTTAGAATTACTTTTACTATTTTAATAGTAATATTAGAATTACTTTTAGAATACTGTAGAGTATTTAGAATTACTCTATGCTCTAGAAAACTTTAATTTTTTTTTAATATTTTTCTTCTAAATGGAGGTGTATGTTTCTTAAAATAGGCATTGAAATAGAATGTTAAAATACTTTCTGCTAAGAAATTATAACTATTAAGGTAAATTTTTCTGTTGCTGCTGACTACAGAGCAATACCAAAAAATCACAAGAATCATGTCCAAAGTTAGACAGCAGCTACCAGGGTTTCTGGCCAGGCTTACCATTTCCAGGGATTCTCCAAAAGATTAGGGAAATTATCTTCCATTGAAAAGGATTAGGAGACAGAGAAATGCAAGATAACAAGTGTCCTGTAATATTCTCTTCATATATCATGCAGAAAGTTGAAATCAACAAAGAAAGAATAAGAGAAAGAGCAAAATTAAAAGAAGACAACACTATTCAATTCCTACACTTTAGGCATAGTCTTACTTGGGGGCCTCCCTATGAGTCCTAGCAGCTCTTTCAGGTGATAAAACTGTTATAGTGTGGTTAATTTACGTCTCTACTTAATGCAAGCAGTGTGTTTGGTGTAGAGATGGGGAGACCCTGGTGACATAAGCTGGTGACCAATAAATATTCCTTTCTAAGCAATTGCAGTGCTGAAAATTTATTTCAAAAGCATTAAAGCTTTGGGTTCTGTTGGCTAAACCTCTTATTGTCAAGCTCAGAAGTGATGTGCCATTTCTGCTGTAACAAGCTGTTGAGCTATTGCAATCAGTCAGAGAGCAAGAGTGACTTCTGTGGCTGTGCCAATTCCAGACAGTCCTAACCTCCTTGTAAGTTTAAAAATTAGAAGAAGCTTTTTGCATTGTTTTGTTTTGGGGTTTTTTTTCTTTTTTCCAGATGGGGTAAATCCAGCACTACTATTTGGGCATGAGCCAGCCTAATGCTCAGTATGCCTGGGAGTCAGAGAGAGTTTGCAAATGCTGCACTGCTGCAGGAAACAGTCCCTGGGAACTGTGGGCTCTGAGCTTCCCATTGCTTACCTTAGGGAAAGAAGAATACCCCAAGCAGGAAGAGTCTGTTTTACGGAAGAAATGCTCATATAACCATGTACATCACTGAATGCTATGTGTGAACATAGCAACAGCGAGACAACTAACAGACTGGTCAGAAAGCAGCATGAAAAACACTCAGCAGCTAAAGCAGACAGCAAAATAAAATTTCCGACATATTCATGTCTCTGTTATCTAAAATCATAGGGGACTGAGATATCCCAGTAAAATAGAAAACTCAATACTGAGGAGATGCTATCCCCATCACAAGGCATAGTGATTGCACAAGCTCCATAAAAAGGTTTTGGTACACATGAAAATCAACTGAGTGTATTTTTTATGTGACAAATAAGTTTGCTTAATGTGTAGGGAACATATTAAGATATTTAGAGAGGAGCTTTGAGGCAAATTGGTCTGTTTGGAAAACTCCTGTCTCTTGACTGGAAGTCTGCTACTGAAATCTAAGGACACAACACATGTACATTCCCCTGGGACTCCGACTCACCTGAAAAATTAAAAAAAAGTCAGAATATAAGATCTTCCACCACTGTTAATAATAGAAACTTCTTTGCTGTCCTTCAGAAGCCAGAATTCAGAAGTGAAACGCTTCATGTCACTCAAGTAAAAAAAAACAGTATTTACTATATATTTTCTTTAGTTACATACAGTATTTTCACTGTAGCTACCTTATTTCCGTCTCCTGTACTACAGAAGTAAAACTTACTAGGTTTCCTGCACGTCTTTGTCACAAGGTGGCGACGTCGGAAACAAGAAGCGCGATGGAGACCGGGGCAGAGCAGCAGCCTGAAATGTTAACTCCCACCACACTTTGGAGGAAATACTAAATCATGGGAAAAGTCTGATCCGTTTATTTATTTGAAAATTCACCTACTGGCTTTAAATTTAAAGCAATTAAAGGAAATGTCAGCCCAGGACTATAAATTCCTTAATCCAATATAATCCTCGAATGATAACCATAATAATCCCTGCAATATAAACATTTTGGTGGGAATTCAACCCACCACGTACATAAACACCTGTCCACACTTCTTTGCCATATCAAAGTCATAGCAGTTCTATGCAAATAAGATGAGAAAAAATTGTCTTTCGTTTCCAGGATTTCCTCTCCTTTGTAGTTTTGCTGCCAGCTATTTTTACAGGAATACACAGAAACGATTACAAGATCTTGCTAAAACAGTAGAAAAAAAAATATCAGCAGAATGAACTCCAAAGTAGCAGAAGTTTTCTGCCACAGACCAAGTAAAGCAGAGCAAATTTAAAACATGAATCTTGTTATTAAAATGTATTTGTAAGCATATTAGCTCGGAACAGAATCCAGCATCCTATTCAACAGGCATCTTAAGCAGAAAACCAGCAGAAGCTCATTATTCACAGAAACACAGTCATTAGTTTGGAGAGAAGACCTTTAAGGTCCTCAAGCCCAACCATGAGCCCAGCACCACCACCACATTCACCATTAAACCATGGCCTCAAGTGCCATATCCACACAAGTTTTGTGAACCCTTCCAGGGACGGTGACTCAATCACTTCTCTGGGCAGCCTGTTCCAATGCTTGACAACCCTTTTGGTGAAGAAGTATTTCCTAAGATCCACTCTAAACCTCCCCTGGCACAACTTGAGGCTATTTCCCCTCTTCCTGTGACTTGTCACCTGGGAGAAGAGCCCGACCCCCACCTGGCTACGCCCTCCTTCCAGGTAGCTGTAGAGAGCGATGAAGTCCCCCCTGACCCTCCTCGTCTCCGGGCTAAACACCCCCAACCCCCTCAGCGGCTCCTCATAAACCCGCCGGGTTTGCTCGCAGGGCCGCAGAGCGCTGGCGCTGAGGCGGGGCTCGAACCCGACCCCCCGGCGGCGCTTGCGTAAACATCGCGCCAGGCTCAGGGACGGCGGGGAACGGGCCCGGGCAGGCGGGAACGGGGTGTGCGGTAACGGCGGGGCCGTGTGAGGGGTGTGCGGGGCCGGGCCGGTGTGCGGTAACGGCGGGGTGTGCGAGGCCGGGTGGGGTGTGCGGGACGAGGCCCCCCCGGGCCTTGCTGTGCGGCGCTGCAGGCGCGGGCCCCGGCCTGGAGCGAGCGGTCCGGTCGGAGCAGTTCCAGAAGGGAGCTGGAGGCTTCCTGTGTCGGGAAGGGACGATGGGATGGGTAGCTGGGCTCCAGACCTGATTTCCTCCGGCTCACCCACGCCGGGTGCGGGCGCTCCTGCTCTTTTGCGTGTTTTGAGTAAGGTGTATCCTCTACAGAAGGTACTGTGTGGACTTAGTTTTGTTTGGTGCTGGTTTCCGCCTGTGCCTCTTTGTGGTACCGTAAAGTCATAAGTGTATGTAACAAAATATGTATAACCATGTACTCTTACAACCCCCCTCCCCCTTTTTTTTTTTTTTTTTTTGAACGGCATAAAAGTGTAAGCGCTTTGCTTTACCGGTGTGTGTTTTGGTGTGTTGCCACAGCCTTCCGATGGAGATAAAAGCAGCTGTCAGGAGATACGAAACTAGAAGCAAGGCGGCAGGAGCGGACCTACCGTCACCCAAATCCCGCGTCGACTGGCGGCGCACTAAAAGGGAGCTCATACTGCTCGACAGCAGTGACGAATCCGCAGCTAGCTCCGAGGAGGAGGAGCCTACCACATCAGAAAGTGAAACAGAGGGAAAAGATGAAACTCCTGTGAAGGGCAGGCTTCCAGATCAGGAAGCGAAAGGCCACAGCGCAGAAGTAACAGATGATGGGGAGGATGAGTGCATTGTGCCTCGGAAGCGTAAGAGGTCGAACACCTCTGTCTTGTATGACAGTGATGAAAGTGAGGACAGTGACATACTTGTTAGAAAAGTTTTTGCTAAACGCCACTGTATAATGGATGAGGATGACAGCTCCGAAGAACAGCAGCCTGATAAAGCGTGCCCTACAGAGGATGTTTCTACTAGTAGAAAACAGAAAGTGCTTGCAAAATTGAAAGAACTTGTAAGACAAAGTGCAACTCGGAGATCCTGCAGCAGTGTAAATTTTGAGGTCTGGGTTTTATCTTTGAAATTTAATTGGAGAAAATATTTAATATGAGGAAAGATGAAGACTAATAGATACAAATCAGTGGGATTGTTTGATTTTGAATGCATGACAAATCAGTATTCTGTCACATTTTTATAGTCATGTTAACTAGATTACAGTATTGATTGCTGAAAATCTATCAAATGATTTCTATCAGAAAGCAGAATACCTACTGAAGTAACTTGGAGATCTCATGTTATCTTAATTCCTATGATTAGACTGAACAGAAGTACATGGAGATGGCTAATTTAAAGCTAAAAGTAATTGTCATACAATACATAATGATATATTTTTTGGAAATGTGTACTGTCTTGGTAATTGAGGAAAGTGTTATGAGATAGTCAAAAATCTTAGCTAGTATACGTGGTATCTTGTCAGTGCGAATACTGAAAATTCTTGTGTTTGAAGTACTTTTTAAAATTTAATTAGGATTCTAATAGCGAAGCAGAAATAGAAGAGGAACCGTTCTGTCACTTGCCCCTCACACCAGCAGAAGGTAGTGAAACTGACAGTGGCAGCATAAAAGATTTTATAGTAGAGGAAGATGATGACGATGACGACAACAACAGAGAGCACGTAAAGAGTGAAAATCAGCCACAACAAAAGCAACTAAATACATCAAATAGCAAGTTTCTGGCATGCTACATCCCACAGTGTAAGATCAAAATTAGTGGTAACTGTATGTATGACTTGCTTGTAGTGCTCTTATAAAAATCCATGGGCTAAATAAAAATGCTAAGTAGTAAGATATGATAGTTTAAAAGCCGATTCCTAGAAGGTTTCAATTTGTTGTGGAAGTAGTCTGATTTCCACAGTAAACTTTTGCAGTCTTTCAGTATCTTAATTTGGAGGGTATAATTTAGGGGAAAGGAAGGGAAACTTTATTGCACAAATTTTTTTAAGTTGGTCTGATTTAGGATGAAGTAGGCTGCCTATGATGCAGTCATTCCTGTGGAGACCTGAAAGCATCCCCCATCCTGGGATCTCATGATATATGCTAAGAGCAACTATTTTAATTCTGTCCAAATTCTGTTTTTGCCATGAGTTTGGGCGCTTGGGATTTTTATTGGTTTTTTTTTTTTAAATGTATTTTTATTCTGTGGTGGTGAGACTTGGGAGCAGAGGTCTAGAGGGCTTTCTGACTTCATTGGCCAATCTCAGCCAAACTACACAGAGCAAAAAAATCTCTTCAGATTGTTATTTTATGAAAACCAGTTTCTGAATGGAGCAGAGGGATTTGAAACAGAACTTCATGTGAGTTATTTTGTTCCACATTTTCTTTACAGAAGCAGGTATGTACCGACTGGACAGTCGATGCTAGTGTAGGTGATCACAAGGACTTGTGGTATTTCTTCCCCAATGAAGACCTCAGGAGAATTATGTGTATTTGAAAGAAAGTTAGAAAAATAAAACAAATAAACAACACCCCCCACCCCACCCCCCCCCGGCAACATAAGCCCGGTCTTCTCTGATTTGCATTATTTCCTGCTAGTCATAGAACAAATTATTCTTTGCTTTTAGTGTTTGTAGCTCTCTGTGGGCTCTTCTTGCTGAAAGCACGTGTGACTTTAGGGTGCTAAAATTGTGTAGGATCATTGGGATGAAAAGCACAATTTAAAGGCAGGGTCTTAAGGGTGTGAATGTTGTACCTTGCAATTATTTCTAAATCCGATTTAAATAACTTTAAAATTCTAAATTCACAATAATGGGAAAAAAAGAATTCTTCTTACAGGGCTTCTAATATTGCTTAAGTTTTTTTCTTTTTTTTTTTTTCCTTTTTTGGGTAAATTCTGGTTATATTGCTTTCTTCCCAGTATTTCGCTGTGATCATTATGTACACTTCAAAAGAATAGTAAAGGCTTTCCTCATAAATGCAATTGATGACACTTTCCTCAGCTCATTATATGGTAAGTAAGTCACATTAAATAACATAACACTGCATTCAAAATTATACAATGCCATTTATTCTAGGGAGGGGTGTTTCTCCTGATTAGAGTATAGAACTGAGTCCTGAAATCTGTTTGTGGTGTTCCTGCTCTGTAACTTTGGCAGGGAAGGGGAAGGGGGATCTATCTGAAAAGGATAGAGTAATCTTGGAAAAATGTGTAGACTTAATCCTTTTAAGCCTAGAAGGCTTAAAATGCCTTCTTGAGATGTAGGGAAGTGTTTTTGTGTTACTGATCAGTAGTAACCTTTCCAGCATGAAAACAAAATGAGTTTCAAAGCACGTATCTCAATGAAAACATTGCAAGGTCAGATGATTTGTCAAAATTTTTTGTGCTCCCTGGCTTTTTTTCTGAGGAATTTGATAATGAATAATTTTAACTATGGAGATGATTCCGTATCTGATTTTTTCCTTTCCTTTTTTTTAACATTTGTGCTTTCAGATAAATAAATTTCATCTGCAGTCAGTACTTTTTCTTGCTAAGGAAGCACTTTTTGGCATTTGGCCTTGTGGGGCTGAATGGCAACCTCACATGTAGTTTCATAACAACTGTAAAGATGGGATTATGGAGAGGACTGCCGGTGTCAGATTGTGGAAGGAGTCAGTAAAGTGCCAAAGAGAGGAAGTTTTGGTGTAATCAGAGACTAAGAGAGGGAGCAGAGAAACTGAAGTATACCACAGACCTTAGAATAAAGGTTGTATATTCTTGGACTTAAAAATGTCTTTCATATACCACTGCTAGTTCTTTCAGGTGTTTGTTTTGTTTTGTTTTGTTTCACCAAGTGTAAACAAGCTTATGAAAAGTAATAAGTAAAATTTGCCAGATTTATGTTGTAATAGCTTCCTGCTCTTTCAAATGGTATCTCTACAAAGTGCCAAGGTGCTAGAAGTAGGTGAGCTCCGCAGGTGAGCTGGAGGTCATACATGAACATTGTATAGTATGAACATAGCCTAGGATTTCAAAAATGTATTTTCATAACGTAAAATGGATTTTTCTAAGTTAATGGAAGTGAAACTCTTCATTAGTTTGAATCAAGAGCAGCTACTATAGCATTAGAGTTCAGACTTGCTTTTTATTGTGAGGGGTCTTTCTTTTTATGGTCTAGCAAAGCCTCTTCAAGCTTATACTGCAAATGTGTGAGTAAAGTGAATAGGGAGAAACAGTTAATTGTAATTATGGAAACTGTAATGGTGAATAATAGTTTTATATAGACAGCTAGATAGTCAGTGGTCCTTCTCAGTTCTGTTTTTTAGGTGTTTGGGTTTTTTTATAACAGTATTGCAAGAAGACATGGGAAGGTAGCTGAATTGTGTGTCTGTACATGCTGAAGTTCCAGGACAGTATGCACCTTTGGAAGTCCTGTTTAATTCCTGGAGTCCAGGGTATATTTGGGAAACAGTAATAGAACAGTGGTGGTTTTACTCATCCTCATGCTTGTTTATTTATTTTGCTTGAGTAAGTATTTGGAAGTACTTACACTGCCTAACTCAAGGCACCTGACTGTGCTGCTGGAGTGTAAAGGTCAGTTTCTCTGTGCTTTTAATAAGTGACAAAGAGAGTTGTCAGAGTTTCTGCTCTGAAGTAGCTCAGAGCAGTTTCTTTTCGTGGATTGCAACCACCTCCCCTTATGCATTATCCACAACTGAAATAGTTTGGACAAAAAGTAAGATATTTCTCCCCTCCTTCCTCCTTTTCTGTTCTTTTAAATGGGATTGAGTCAATGGTTCCATGTGAGATGACAGCTTTTCACTTTAACCTTGATTGTAGAGTTTATTCATGTACCACTTTTAAAATAATTAAATACATCCCTTTACCAAAAATGCCTGGACCACTTTTATGGGTAAGAGTAGCAAATATATGGAGTAATCATTTATTAAAATCATTCATGGTTCTTAGTATGCAGAGGCATAATGGCCTTCAAAATTTTATCAAAAGAAACTTGTACAACATAGGGTGGTCAGCAAATTAGTAATGATTCTCACTGTCCAGATGGAACAAGACAAAAGAAGTATGCACAAGACATGTTGCTCTCCCTTCATTATTTGGATGACCGCTTCATTCAGCCTCGGCTTGAGAACTTAATCTCTAGAAGTCGCTGGAAAGATCGATACAAGGTATGTAGAGTCTACTTTAAATAGTGAAGTAGGCTCCAACATATCATTACTGACTTTTTCTTAAACAGTGTAATTCTCTGTAAAGGTACAACAGTCGCTATAGTAATTTTAATAGAAACTCATTGTTCTTTAACTTACATAATTTGTTTTTTTGCTTATAAATATCAGAAATATTTTGTGTTTATAATCAGATAAACAGTAGAGTAGCAGAACAGAATCAGCTACCTGAATGCTTCTCCTGCTAACTTCAGCAGATGATTTTTTGGGGACTTTTTTTTGACTTGCTAAATGTCATAACAAAATTCCTTCCTTCTCCCACAAAAAGATAAACTAATATGTTCACTAACCTTCTACTAGTACCACAGGAAAATCAAGTCAGTATACAGGAACAGAGTCATTGTATGCATATTACTAGAATGGTATTAGTGTGATAGGTGTGGTGATCTAATAATCACTGTAATGATGGGGTCTGGCCAGTGCAGAGAGACAATAGATTTATTTGAAGGAGAACAATTGATGTAGTTGCACCCCTAACCCTTAAAAAAAAAAAAAAAAAAAAAAAAAAAAAGATGTGAGAAAAATAAGTGCCAGGATGCAGAAGCCATTCTCTAGGTCTGAAGCCAAAAGAAAGAATTAATGAACTACAGTGAACCAAGTGAAGTGCTGGAAAATGATGGAGAAGGTCTATGTTCAAAACTGAATGATGAAAGCTTTCAGATTTGAATCTGTTTTTCTTGGACTAATTTTGTGCAAGTACAGAGTACTCAAGAGCCTATTGGATACATCATTCAGTTTACAGAGATTCTTTAATGTTATTTGAAATCTGTTTTTCAGGAGCGTGTGGATTGTTACCCAGATGTTCGCATAATCTTGAAAAATGCAAAAAATATGTCATGTCAGGCCTGTGAATTGAAGCGGTATTGTAAGTTTAATGTGTTGCTCTCTGGAAAACTTTATAATAGTAAAACTTTGGAAGTGGATGACTTCATGCCAGATGACAAACAGGTAACTTCAAACAAGCACTGTATTTTTAAGCTTTGTGTTGTGTAGGATTACATAAAATCACATATCAGCATATCTAATGTCTATAATGCTAGAGGCAAATGTTAGGCTTTTATATTTCCGTGTCTAAACCCTATTAATTTTTAAATGTGAGGACCATTTTGCAGTTGGAAGTATAGTCTTGGATTTAGCTAGGAATTATGAAGGAAGTTCCTATAAAATTTGAAAAGATGAATGGAGCCATTCCCCCCTGCCTGCCCCCCACTTCCCTTTTAATTATATGTTGGAAAAGAGGTTTCTTTATCAAGAAAATAAGTCAGATGTTTTTCTGTGACCTTTATTTTTGCCTGCACCATAATGATCCATGTGCTGTTTCCTGCCCAGTTTTATCACTTGATATTAGTCTGGGATGCAGCAGATATAAGCACTAGTAAGTGTACCCAGCCATGAGCTGGGTTTTGTAATAAAAATGATAAACAGCTCTAAGACATATGATGGGGTTATTGATAAGTCTTCCCCTTAAGTCAAAATTGACATTTGCCTCTGGTTTTTTCTCTGCTTCAAATCTCTACAGTCTGAGTCTCATCCAGGGCAAGAAGGAAACTCTAGGTACATGGTATCCTACTCAGCATGCTTGTATTTTGTGGTGCTTAGGGAAGCAATCTGAAACTCTGTGTCAAGGAGGCTGAAGCACACGTGAAGATTAACATACTAACCAAAGTACTAAATGAGTACTCAATCAGTTATTTCTAAAGTAGCTTTTTGTTTAATTTGTTTAATTAATTTGTTCAATTAATAGACAATTAATTAATTGTTTAATTAATAGAAAATTGAAAATCCTAAAGCAGATGCATATCTTAAAGGAAGGGAAACCAGTGGTAAGGAAATTACATCACTGATGCTCTGCACATGCCTGGCATTCCTGGTTTTTACCAAGTACTAGAGAAATTATTATTTTTTTTTTATCTTGAATAGATCCTGTCTATATGCCAGCAGTCTGAGGCTTTAAATCAAGAAAGACATTTTCCTCAGATTTACTTACATTCTAGATATCAGAATGCCTTTTCATTGAAGACAGATCACGTGAAAGCTCTTTACCTTTGTGTGTGCCTATAATGCCCTTAAGACTTTCCCACCACGGATCTTACATTGATTAGCTTTCAAAAACATTGTAAAAGTAACTTTCTGTATGATGGACAATGATCTCCCTTGAATGATTGTGCTTTTTGTTTTGTGGCAAGTAAGATTTGTTCTGCATTGGCTCACTAGATTTGCTAATTCTGTGCCTATTATTCCTCTAGCATTTGGAACGTCCATGTGCATTCCAACAGTTCTTGTTTACTCTAGGTCTGAAAATCGAGTGAAATAGTGCTGTGATCATCCCAATAGTCCAAGTGCGACCTAGTCACAATTTACTGCTTCATTCTTCAGATTTTTTTTCCACATCTGCTATTTCCCACATATCTATTCCAGGACAAAGTGTCTTGGCCTCTCAGTTGCGTTGACTCTTGAAGTTGCTGAACTCCTTTTGAGAAGACTTACTCCTGCCTACATCAATACATTTTATTAGGGCCTTTTCCCTATTACTCTATTATCAGAACTGCTTTTCCAAACTAGAGAAAACTTCTGTTTAGGTAGTCTTGTATCTTTTTCTCATTCAGTTGTCTCTACTAGAACATTTAATTATAATTAATTAAAATTATAAATATAATAATAGTCATATTTTATAATTATTTTTGAATGAAAGACATTTTTCATGCTGTTACATGATGTTGCATTAGGCAGTAATTTTAGGTGACTTGAGGAGTCACCTAAAGTAATTTAATAATAGTGTAATACAATTTTAATTCACAGCTGAGCCTTTTGAAGGCCTTGAATTTTAAAAACTGGGATGTTTCTAATATTTAGAAATCTTCCCTTCCAATTTACAGCTACTTGTTACGATTGTTATGACCTTCTTAGGTAATGTAATTCATGACCTCTTATGAAAAACTCAAAGCACGATTTGTCCAGAATAAAATATTGCTATGGTTGTTTACCAAGCTGATATCCAAGTTCTGCCTTTCTTGCCTTTCAGGAGCTGCAGATGGTATTTTCCTTTTCTTTGTGAGTGTAAAAGAATTTTTGAATACAGCTTGAGTTCCTCATGTATTTGCTGAACAGATAAAAGTTTCAGAACAAGTTTTTTCTTTTCAGTATATTTGGTAATGAGGTATAATGGGATTTCTTATGTAAAAATAAAGTGAAGTCCTTGTCAAACTGGGAGGACACCTTACTGAAGTACAAGCCTGTATGGTTTGGATCTTTGCCAGTTTTCTAACTTAGAGATATGAGAGGTGTCAGTGTGATTATAATTGTGTCATCATATTGGACTCTGTGTGTAATACAGGAGCTAGGAAAATCTGTGCCAGTTTTTCTTAGATTACAGGTCTTTCTGAGCAGCAGTTGCTGAGACTGTTTTGAAAAGTATGTATGTGCATGTGCATGATAGTCAGGAGAGCTCAGCTTTTCCATCAAGGCTTTTCCGCTTGTTTATTGCAGGAAAACACTAAGGTCTCTGCAATCATCCTAGCACTGATACTGCATTCTGTTGTACAGTCGTTCTTCCTTACATACAGGTCTCTAAATGAAGATCATTAATTTTAAAAATTTCAGTTTTTCATGGGAAGTGTGTGCCTTACCTACCAGAAATAATAAGTGAACTAGCACAGGAATTTAATCTTTACTCAACTTCCAACTTAACTTTGGAAATAACAGTAGCAATTCCCTCACTCCTGACCAAATATTGTCCTACATAAAACATTGGCTATTTTTCACTTTGGAAAAAACTTGAAATATCCTGAATATTGAACTCACTTGCTAATTCATTTTTGTCCTCTTCAGGTTAACAGTAGAAAATGAGAGCTTTTTTTACCCTGCATACACCAGCATCTGGGGGCATGTCTGCTATGTGCATGCTCAGTGTAGCTCAGGGGCTGTAAAACAGGCTTGGGGGAAAGTAATTGAGTATTTTCCAGTAATTTTTGATAGTGTCTGTCTAATGCAACATTTGTGTTCTTATGGTGACCTGCAATTTAGACTGCTAAAAGTACTGTTCTCAAGTTGTATTTAAAGGTCTCCTGACAATGCGTGGATTGACTTGTCCTGCCAATTGATCAACAAGGAAGAGAAGGGGCGGGGGGCGGGGGGGCGAAAGGGCACACA
>JAWWEU010000001.1:38887000-38903951 GCA_035583155.1 Acropternis orthonyx | reverse complement strand
CCCCCCCCCCCCCCCCCCCCCCCCCCCCCCCCCCCCCCCCCCCCCCCCCCCCCCCCCCCCCCCCCCGGGAGAAAGGGCTCACAGAACGACATAAAACTGGCATTTCACAAAGTTAATTGACTGATAGAGAAGACAGCTCAGCAATAGCAGTTGGACTATCTTCTATAGGTTTGTTAGAAAATATCTGAGAAAAGTGGATGTGGAGAGAAAAAAAACAGACCTTCAACCCCCTTATTCTGCATAAAACTTTCTTTTTCTCTCATCTCTGAAGTATTCTGCTTTGCCAGTAGAAAGAGAAGAGAAACAGCTGCTCCAGCTTTGCTTAGGCTTGCAGTGATTGTTCACTGTGTAGATGCCAATTCTAATTTATTCATGGTCAGGGAAATCTAACAGTTTAGAGGTATAGGTGTCCCTCACTTCCTTTCTCCTGTGTCACTTGGATTATAAACTGTTTTCTCTCTCAGTCTTGGTGTTCTACTTCTGTTTATAATCATGCTTAGAGGACATGGATTCAGTCACTACATGTGCTATTGTCAGGCCATGCTCCTGCATTCCATACAAAGTGATTTAACACAACTTTGGCTGATAGGTCCAGCTTGAGTAGATAAGTTAAACATTAGGACAGAGAGACTGAGAACTGTGAAAGGAAAAAATTAGAATGAGTACAGTACTGAGATTCTTTCCAAAGCTGCGTTCTGAAATAGCATTGTATTTTTAGACTATCATTCTTGCTTTAGAAACACAATGCATGGTTACATTCATACAATATTTAGCTATTTGCCTTTGGCATTTCTCCAGTGTGGAAATACTTTACACCTCACACATAAATAAGCTATGAAACTCATGGCCACAAGATACTTTGGTAGGGAACTTATTAGTGGGTCCCAAAACAGATTAGACAGGTTCTTGGGAAAGGTTCTTTCATCCTATGGAACGTGATTTTTTGGATGATACGGACTATATTAACTCTTGACTGCCAGAAACTGGGTGGTAATCTTATGATCGTTCTGATGTTTGTCCTGGATCTTATACCAATTTCCTAAATTTCTCCTCCTAGCTGTTGTTACAGGGGAAAGAACTGGGCCATCAGTCTGACGCAGTGTGGTATCTCCGATTTTACATCTCACATAATGTTCCAAGTGCCACACCTCATTGCCTGGGATACTTGAAAAGTTATGAAATGCTGCAGCTCAGTTCTTGATTGTTTCAGTATTTGAAATGGTTCTACAAATTCAAATAAATCGAGGTTGGTAGGTCTTGTGCTTTAGAAGCATCTGCAGCATGAAACACAACCCTTAGCTTTTCTTTTTGGGGGATAGTAGAAAATGGAGCTGCATATAGGTACAGTAAGTACCTATAGTAGAGAATTGCAATATAGTAATAGGCATTTTTTATCTCAAGATGTTTAAAATTTCAGTTAATAACCATTTACTGTAGGTCAGATCAGAAGTTTTTAAGTGGGTGTGTATCTTTACTTCAGTGATATTATGTCTGCTGATTTCAATTGAGCTACTGGTTTTATACAAAAGTATATTTAAGAAGTTAAATATATTTGTATATTTAAGAAAATTTATAAATAATGTGTATCATTTTTGTTTGTATAAATAGTCTTTATAAATGTGCTTTTCTGTTACTTTCATTGTCGGTAGATACAGCTAATGCTAGGTTGCACAAGTAGGTCAGGGGAACTGCTCACAGGTGCAAACATTTGGTCAGGCATTCCGAAAAGTTCCCTGAAAATGCAGGTTGTAAGCATCAATTAAAACTTAACCTTCTTGTAATTTGAGAGTATTCAGATTATTACCATCGGCAGCAATAAAAACTATCTTGTGAAGAAGAAATCATTTTTCAACTTATAACACAGTTGGTTTCTTATTATATGTGTGTGTAATCTGAAATAGAGTACAACTACAGCTTGCATTACTGATACAAAGAACTCTTGACCTTTAGCCATTTGCTTATTTCTTGCAAAGGTGTGACAGGACATCAGTCCAAAACAATGCTGCCCTTGAAGGCTAAGTTGATGAGGGTTTTTTTTCAGAAAAACTAAATCAACTTCTCATGTATGTATCAGGAGCTGAATTTCTTTACACTTGTTGCTTTTGAGTGTAGAAAACCTGCCCTCTGAAAACCAGCCAGACTTGGATTTCTTACCTGACAGGCTTTGTCTCCTTGGGTTGGAGTAGTAATCAGTGTACCTATGGGTCATTTAGAGGGGATAAAATCCTCTTCTGGCTTGCCATTCTGTCTACTGGAACTACTGTTCTTGTAGAAGTGGGACAAAACATATTCTTATGAAACACAGGATGTCCTTAAATGCAGGTGAAAATTGACTCTTTCTCCCTCCCCACATCTCCAATTTCACATACTCTTAGTGAAGATTTAGGATGGCCAAAGATTCTTGTAACCAATGTATTTCCATGTTAGTGTTGATAGATGATGACAAATCCACTCTAATCCATGCTCTGATTATGCAGTAACAAGCATATTTACCACTTGTTTGTCTACAAATACTGCTGTAAAGAAAACTGGAATAAGAAAGTTCTGTCTTTTCTGCATAGAAGTCTTAGAAGTAAAACTGGTAATAACTGGGAGATGCAGAGGCTTTGATTTCTACAGCATTATGGCGTAGCTGTACCTCCCAAACAGCTGCAGGTTAAGGTCTGCATTGTATAAAACCTTGGTTTTCAGATTTTATTTTTATGATATTCAACCTCTCTATATCTTTTGATGAGTGTGTCTATTTGTATACTTAAGTATTTCTTGAAGAAATATTAAATATTATTCAGTCTGCAAAATGTTAAAACTGGAATTTTATGTCCCTAGGAAGTAGTTACGTATTAAGCAAAAGTAAACAAATAATTTCTTGTCCTCTGCTTTCACAATATGATGGTTGTCTAAAGTGCAAGTGATTTTGTAACAAAGTTCCTTCAGAAGGTAGGAAAGATACCACCAATTATAAACATGGTTGTGTTTGCAAAAAGACCATACTGATAAGCTGCCATTGCACAGACCTGCTTGCTGCCTGTTTGCTCAGAAATGGTTGTGCTGTGGCCGTGAAAACTACATGGTTTTGTGCTGCTTTTATGCATGTAACGTCATTCTGTTTATTCCATTATTCAGAATAATTTCCTGAACTTAAGTCTTACTAGACTAACTTACCAATTCTATATATTGTCAAGATAACCAGTTCTATCAGGGAGAATGATTTGTTTATTCTGGCCTAGGTTTTGAAGGTTGGCGTGGTGTGTGCAAATCGTACAAGAGTTTATCACAATTTGAAGCATTTCAAGTACAAGTTGTTTGTGGATTGCAGTTCTGTTGCTGAATTGGATGGTGTTGAGGATGAAGCAGTCAAAGACACTGTAGAACGGCTTTTCAGGCACTTGGAAGAGAGTGGGTGGATCCAGAAGGTATGACAGAGTTATTTCCTGTATCCTTTTCTAAGCAGATAAAAATAAGTTGAGATAAAATGTCTGATTTAATTGATCAGTTCTGAATTACTGGCCTTCAATAATACAACTCAGTTTCACCGTTTATCCATTTCTGCTGACTCAGTCTTTCAAACAGGGGTAAGCTGCTGTGCTCACATAGAGTTTGTATCTAATTTTGACATTAAGCTTTTTGACAGCTGCGTGATCTCTTGGCTGTGGAGGACAGGCTCCTCTTTCATTTGAAAGCAGCAACACAACAAACTTGACCTGTAACTTAGAATGATTGGAAACACATACATAAGGCACAGAATATTTTAGAACTCTGTTTACACTGAAGTACTTCGAATTATTCAGAAACACTTTATGAACTATTTTAGGACAACTTGAAGTACAATTGCATTTAGCAAGCTTTCATATATCATTGTTTCTAAATTTTTATTGACATGCTTACTAATGTGTTGAACAAGAAAAAGCAGTCTTTACGTAACAAAGTTATTTAACATTGATAAAATAATACAGGTTTTATTTCATTCACAGAGATACGATGATCTTGAAGACTACATGGATGATGCAGACAGTTTCCAAGAAGAGAAAATTGATTAAGTGATCATATAGCTCTTTGAAAGACATCTTATAAAAAATCTGAATGGTCTGCTTTATCTGCATGCATTTTATCTCTGCTTGGACTTCAAGGCTCTATTTAGGCTGTGTTATACCTAAATTCATATGCCTTTAAACTAGTGTTTGATAACGTGTTGTATCTTTTTTTCTGTGTCAATAATAACCCAAAGTTTTACCAGATCAGTTTATCCAATCTTACTGCATAAATCACTTTTAAGTTTCCTTCTGTTCTTAGCGATAACAGCTCAGTGTCTATTTACTTGTGAAATAAAACTTCCACCTGTGTGTATTGAGCTGCATTGTAAGAAAGGTAGGAGATCCTGAGATCTTTTGAAGTGGATGTATTTGGAAAGGTAAGGCTATGTTATACAAGAACTTACGACTTGCATCTTACCTTCCTTATTGCTCACTATATGCAAGTAAGCGCAGCCAGTTAGAATGATAGTTACAGTAAACAAAACCCAAATGCAAAGATCTATTTCTCCTCTGAGGAATCAGTATAGACTGTTGCAAGGCAACAGGGGAAATATTCTGCAGTCATGACTACATTTGCAGCACAGCAGTCATTCCTCTCTTGAGAGAGATGATGAGTCACATTAGAGGCGTCATACAGACCAAGTCTGGCTTAGCCATCTAAATGAATATGTGGGCCCACATTGCTGTCTGTGATAAGCAGCTGTTGCAATTTACTGAGATTTTTAAACATCAAATTATGTTGTGCAAACATAATGGCAGCAACTTGCAGTAACTGCAAGCCTAAGAGAATGGATTAATGTGCTTATGCAAGATAAGCAATAATTCTTCCAGTGTAACTGAACAGAAAGTAGGAGTTACTCAGAAGCAAGCATGGCTTACCAGAATTACATGACACCCAAATCAGAGCAGATTTTTGAGGAATTAGCAAGGGTTAAATACAGAACTGTCCATCCTGGAAAATTGGACATGTGCCAGGAACAGGCACTTGCAGCCCCGAAAGCCAACCGTGTCCTGGGCTGTATCAAAAACAGCTTGGCCAGCAGGTCAAAGAAGGGGATTCTGCCCCTCTACTTCACTTGGAGTGCTGCATCCATCCTGGGGTCCTCAGCACAGGAAAGACAGAGATCTGCTGGAGCAAGTTCAGAGAAGGACCACTAAATTTATCAGAGGACTGGAGCATGTCTCCTGGAAAGACAGGCCGAGAGAGTTGGGGTTGTTCAGTCTGGAGAAGAGAAGGCATGGGAGAGACTTTATTGCAGCTGTTCAGTACTTAAAGGGGGCCTACAAGAAAGATGAAGAGGGACTTATTTTACTAATACCAGCAGTGATGGGACAAGGAACAAGCTTCAAACTCAAAGAGGGTACGTATAGATCAATGTAGGGAGAAAATTCTTTACTGTGAGGGTGGCAAGGCACTGGCACTGGTTTCCCAGAGAAGCTGTGCATGCCCCATCCGTGGAAGTGTGTAAGGATAGGGCTTTGAGCAACTTAGTCTAGTGGAAGATGTCCCCAGCCATTATGATCTTTAAAGATCCCTTCTGACCCAAATCATTCAATGTTTCTATCCCTGTATTTTGTGCTGCGTATAAAATTAATCAGATGTAGCCTAAGTTAAAATGCAGGGCACAGCATTTTGAATCCAGTTAGGAACTGTTCCTTCATCTTGCTGTATGCACATGCTTTATTAGCGTTTTGTGGCTGAGTAGCCTAGTGAAAGGCGAGATACAGTTAACACTCTGAATTCTTACAACAGGTTACTTTCTCAGAAGCAAAACTAATGAAACCCAATTTCTTGTGGATTTGTCCATAAGAAATCTCCACATGGATTTTGCCACTCTACTGGGAACAGATATATTGATTGGATAGGCAACTGCTAACAGGTGTATAGCTTAACAGTGAACATCTGCTGAGTTTTTTACACAGAGACTGTACCTTAGATTTGTCATTCATTACCCTTTTTTCAGCATTCATTGTAAGAAATGAACTGGTTTTATTTTTCTAAGCAGTTGAAATTAAACAATGGTTTATATGCTATTGGAGTGAGCTAATAGCATCAGTCCTCCTTTGTACCACATAAAGATACAAGATTTACAAAACCAAGATGAAAATTCTCAGTATGCTCAACTTATGTTGGAGATATTCTTTCCATACCTTCTTCCATAACTGTAAGATATGTGAAATTCTGAAATTTGGTATGTGTCATATCTATCTCCCTGGTTACCAAAGCTGAAAGAATTCTTCCCTATTCCTTTTCCTTCATGTTGCTACGTATAAACTTGTTTGCTACCAAATTAAAAAATAAGTTTGGAAATTCTGACTTGCTGATTACAGATATTTCAAGAATACATACATTCTGATTGAAGATTAAAATGACCAAAACATTCAGTGAGTTTTACTCATTTTTTTCATATCCTAGACCTTGTTTCTCACCTCCTATCCATTCACCTAAAAAGCGTAAGCTACCTACTTCTTTTTTCTGAAGTCTTTTTTTTTCCAGAACAATATTTTTCTGTTGCTAACAGGGATACAAAAGTATCCTGCTGAAGTTTCTTGGTAGAAAGTGCTTCCAAAGGTGTACTAATCTTAGGTGCGGTATCACCAGTGGGGCTAAGAAAATGCCTCAAATTGACATCACTGATTTCTATTACAGTAAGAAACAGATACTTGATTTGGTTTTGCAGGGGCTGATGTTTGTGTGCATAGTCTGTCTTAAATATTCCCCTTGCTGATGTTAGAGGAAGTGATAATGTTTTTGTGGCTGTTGTTTTACCTGAAGTGTTTCTGCAAGACAGCAACTGTGGAATATCATGTTTATACAGGAATTGAAAATATTGTTTAGAAGAGTAAATGTGTAAAAATTTATCTTATATTTTCCAGGTCAATCTGTAAATGCTAATGCTTGTACAGTATGAAGCACAAAGAAGACTCTTACCCCCTGAGACTTTCTATATATAGAAATACTCAGTAAGAATATTTCTAGCAGAAAAATTCTGTGCAAATATCTAATGGTGGGAGAAGTCAGAAATCTGACCAGTCTTTCATGCTTTTTTTTTCCACATCAGAGAAGCTGAATGGGGTTAGGAGGTGAGAGAATAAAATGTTTATTCTGGTAGGACATTTTAAATTGTCTTTAGCGTTAATTTTTGAAGCAGTAGCTCTAATTAAGATAAAGTACCTGTCTTGATGGAACAATGAAGAGAGCTCAGTATGTGATTAGACTTGGCATGGGTGATTAATGATCGTACTTGGAAATTACTTTAGTTCTTTTAATGTTTTGATAATCTGCTCTAGTTTAAGTTCTGTAACTGGAGATGGTGATAATGATGAAGTTCACACAAGGTATTTGTGCACAGGATCAGGCTTACTAACATGATGTACTTCTGGGACAGAAGGCCCTTTTTGATCTACATTGTGTCCAGTTCTTGCAGAGAAGCTTGAAAAGAAGCAATTTTTGTCCCCATGTCCTTCAGGTTTTGGAAAGAAAGTCGTTTGCTAATAGTAGATAGCTGTTACTGTCACTTTTTCGACAGTGAAGGCTTCTCCTGTTTCCATAAAGCAGCTATTTTTAGCAGTTCACAGGAAATTCCCATGCTTAGCTCCTCTAGTTTACTTTTATTTGGATAAATAAAGACTTCTAGTTTTATCCTTCTATAAGTCTGTCTGGATAAACAGAGTGGGTGTGCTAGTGTAGGGGTGTGCTGTACAAAAACATGTAAATACAATACCACTCCAAGAGAAATATCCAGCACACACAAAAGAGACATTAAAAAGTTGACTTTCTAATTCTGCTTTGAGAAGAAAGAAATACAAATTTCTAATCTGAATGTAGAGATTAGACAAAAGAATGTAAGAAAGTATGATCTACCAAAATTATATTGAAAGAATCCGATAATAAATCCTTCAGTGACTCCACTTCCCTGAATAGTTTCTGTGAATTTTGGTATTTGTCTGGGTAATAAGTGATAGCATGAGGTTCTTTTGGTTTTGTTCCCATTATTTATTAAATAAGATGTAAACACAGTTTCTTTAGATTGCTCTGGGGAGTATATTCTTAAAACAAACAAACAAACAAAAGCCCAATGTGTTCAAGATGGCTTACTTTACAGTTTAAATAGGGCAGCAATTGCATGCACCTTATGCCCAGAATTTAATGGCAAGAAAACTGACTCTGTTACAGTCAGTCTGTGCTTCAAAGTTAAACAATTTGCCAGGCGAGCAGCATGATACATGAGCCTACCTAGCTGGGAATACCCCAGGAAATGCATGTATGTATAACTGTAGGCCTTGAAAATGGCTAAAAACATTCGCTGAAAAGCAAATAATGGAAATAGCTGAAAATTCAAAGCTCCAAGTTCGCAAAATCCTACTCAGAATTGATATTAAGCATATGCTGTTCCAGTGGAGTTAATATATTTAAGCAATTTGATATGTGATTTTTAAACACAGATGAACAAGGTCTGCACCAAGATTGAAGCATGCACTCGAGATTTTAGGTGACATAGGTTCAGCACAGTATTTTTTTCCATTTTTGTAAAGTTATTATCACAATGGCATGTCTATGGTGAGAATTCCTGGCTATGAAGCCATCACAAATAAGTGCTTTGCTGATCTGGGAGGGGCTACCAGTTTGGGAAACTCAGAGCTTCAACAGCAGTAGGGAATTCACACAGAAAAAAGGCTCAAGCATGACAGCTCGTGTGAGATTAACAATATCATGCAAAAAGGTCAGAAATTAGTGTCAACAGAAGGGGGGAAAGTAATTAATTGTTCAGGTCCTGTTGTGTTAAATGTTTTATCCTCTGTTTAGTAGAATGCCTGTGACACGAAGCGCAAGAAATGTTACAATCATGTTAAGAGTAGTTTACTTTTAAGAAAATTGACAACCAACCTATCCAAAACTGATGGTGGTATCCAGGGGCTGGTGGCATTCGCCAGGGTCTTCTGGACAAAACTTGGAAAGCCGAGGGATGGCTTTGGGGTATTTCCTGCTCGGAAACACCGGGGGCAGCATTTGCTGCGGATTGAGCGAACGGGACTCGCAGCGCAGCCCCGCAGCCAGCTGCCTCTCACCCCGAAAGGGAGAGAGCAAACCACAAACCGAATGAGGTGCTGCTTGGCAAAAAATGAATCTTAAACTTTTCAAGTTAAAATGAAAAAAAAAAAAATCTTTGTTTTTCAAGATCAGTCGCTGAGTTCTGCAGAATCTTGTAAGAGAGAGAACTCCTCCAGCTATCTCGGTAGCTTCTGGAGCAGCACTATGCATTTCATATTCCCACAGCCACTTTGAAAATCCCAGCCAAACTGTCATTTAAAATACCCTTGCTTATTCTCCATGAGATTTGTGTGTTACTGTTGCACGTGTGTTCTGTGACTGGCCCTCCTAAACACAGCAATAACATCTGAGCTGTAAAGAACAACTGAAAGCCTAAGCGAGGCCTGAAGCAAAGGTAGCATTGTCTACTATTTTACAAACATAATTTCATTTTATTTTCCAGCTGTGCCAACCCATTGTTCTCAACAGATGCAAGCAACCATTACGTATCAAATAATAACCCACTCTTCCTCAGTTGTTCAAGGTTAAACAAAAAACAAGAAAAAAAAAATCTCTTTTTCCTGTTACCAATAATGCCTTCCTCTGAAGGTAACACATCCCCAAACCCACTCCCCCAGACCTTGTCCCTCAGCAAAGACCCAAAGCCTTTCCTGAGAAAAACATGGGTCTGAATGTGCTGGAGCCTCTGGCTGGTGCTCACAGAGCCAGGTCCTGGAAACTCACATGTTGCAACAAACATGAAGGTTTGTTGCAACATGAAGGAGATGAGGGTCATGAAACCGGAGACTTTCATATATCCCATATGCCCAGTGCTGTGTATCTTTTATAGTTGAAGGGATTTTCCAGGAATGTGTCATTTCATCATTAGCATTCAAAATATTTATTTGCATGACCTTGGAAGGGGATAAAACCACCTGAAAGGGTTATCGTCAGCTCCTCATCCTCAGCTGAATGCTCTCGGTATGCTGTGATGAAATTTGTTTATTCTTCTGACTGGACCCATTGCAGAACTGAATGAGATGATGCACCCATGCACTAAAGGCTGTACCTTTAGTACAAAAATACCTTAGAGGTTTTCCATTAGGGATGTGTGTCTATGTGCTTGGGGGCTGGTTTTACTCCCAGAGGTATTTGGGAATTTGGCTAATGCAGCCACAATAGTACAACTGCATATTGCTTTAATAAAGCCGGCCAGCTCCCAGCTATTTCTGCATCCTCCTTCACAGCTCACCTACAACAACACGCAGAACCTGCCGGCTGCCAGTTGCAGCAAGGCCAGTTCCAGAGGCCAGATCTCGCAGTCTAAAACTGCCCTGCTCTAAACAGTGGAGCAGGGCGAGAGAAGCACCAAGGCTGCGGCTTTCCCGGGGAGGAACCACAGTGCAGGCGCTACGTGACTTGCCCCGGACACCCAAGAAGCTCCTGTCAGCGCGCGGAGCTCCCACATCCCGAGCCTGACCTCGTGTCGTGCACTCGTCCCGTGCATGCGAGCGCCCTAGAAGGCACTGCTTGTTTTTCTACCGTCTGTTCCAGAGAAATCCAGCTGGTAGAGCAGCGCAGCGTGGTGATTTATTTGAGAACTCCCTCGTACTCGCCTGAAGGTCTCGCCGCCGGGGGAGGAGGGAGAGCGCGCTCCCCGGCGGCCGCTCCGCGCCCGGCCCGGCACCCAGGTACGGGGCGAGGAGGAGAGCGGGGATTTCCTCGGCTTCCTCCCATGCACATACCTCCCGATTTGTGGCGGCGGCCCGGCTCCCCTCGGCGGCCGCTGGGAGGCTCCGCGGCTCGCCCCGGCCTCCCGGGCGCCGCGTCCCCGGCCGCGCTCGCTCTCCGCCGGTGACACGGTGACACCCGCCTCCCGCCCCCGCAGCGCCCCGCACCGCGCCTCTCCGCACCGCACCGCACCGCTCCGAGGGGCCGCGGGCAGCTCCGGCACCCGCAGCGCCCACAGCGCGCCGGCAACCACCCGCCCGCCGCGCCGGGCATGGAATATACAAAAACACAAAGGAAAAGTGGCCGCTGGACTGTGCTGGGGGCAAAATGCTGGAAGTTTGTAAGTGCAACTCTCCGTTTGTAATTACTGTCTGAAGAGGGGCTGGGTGGGTTTTTTTTCCCCCCCTCTTCCCCTTTCCTCCTCCCCTCCCTCCTCCGTGCTTTTCTTGAAACTGTACTTGAAACTATTCAATATCTGGGAGTATAAGGGAAAAGTACGCGAGAGGAGTTCTTTGCCTGGGTCCGTAGCTTGCTGCTTAATACTAAGGGGGGAAATGAGCACTGAAAGCAATACGGATTTATCCAGTGGCTGGATTAAGTGAAGGCAAAGCGTGGTCTGGAAGTCCACTGACTGACATTGTTCCGGACCGGGGGATCCGTCTGATTTTCAGAGGAAGTACAGTTTAGGGGCAGGCAGCCCGTCACAGTCACACGCCGGAGAGCGGCCAGCACCGAGCGGGCGAGAGAAACGAGAAAGCACAAAGACTTAAACTAACCCGAGCCTCCTTCTCCTCCTCCTCCTCTGGCTCTTTATTTGCACATTTACTAAAGACTTAAAAAAAAAAAAAAAAAGAACGAAAGAAAGAAAGAAAGAAAGAAAAAAAAAAAAAAAATAAAAAAAACCCAACAAACCCACTTCACCAAACCTACGGGATTTTCGGTCCGCCGGGGGTTTCTCCGCACCGCCGAGCACGGCAATGCCTTAAATTTCCACTTCAAGGAATAACCTCCCCCCCGCTCCCCCGAAATAAAATAAACCCAATAAACCTGCCAAGTCTCACTCATTCCCGAGGGAGAGCTCCTTCGCTCAGGGATTCATTTTGGAGGCAGCGGCTCGCTTTATTTGATTTTTTTGTTGTTGTTGTTTTTCCGCCCTCCTCCCCCGGCGGAGCCCCCTCCGTACCCCCTCCCGGGGGGCTGCCCGGCCCCGACCCCCGCCCCTCCCGCCGGCCGATGCTGGCGCGGCCCTAGCGCCCCCTCGGCCCCCGATCTGTCAACCCCCCGCGGGGCCGTCACCGCCCGGGGGCCGGGCGGGGGTGGGCTGGGGGCGCGGGGCTGACCGCCCTCCGCCCCGCCGCCAGCCCCCGGGCTCGGGCTCCCGCCGCTGCCCCCGCCTCTCCCCGCCACCCCCCCGCCCTCCTCCATGCGGCAGTGAGGATCGACCCATCCGGAGGGCCAGGACCGGCAGCCAGCGATGGGCGACACGGCTCCCCCCCAGGCCGCGGGGCTGGGGGCCGGGCTGCTGGGGGGGGGCCCGGCGGCGCCCCGGGTGCACAGCGCCATCGTGGAGCGGCTGCGGGCCCGCATCGCCGTCTGCCGCCAGCACCACCTCAGCTGCGAGGGGCGCTACGAGCGGGGCCGCGCCGAGAGCTCCGACCGCGAGAGGGAGAGCACCTTGCAGCTCCTGCACCTCGTGCAGCAGGGGCAGGGCGCCCGCAAGGCCGGCAAGCACCCCAAGGCGGCCGCGCCCGCCGCCCCCGCCGCCGGCGCGGTGCCCCCGGACTACCCCCAGCACCTCCTGGGCAACGGCGGCATCAACGGGGAGCAGCCGGCGGGGGAGCAGCGCGCCTCGGCGCTCCTGGCGGTGAGTCACAGCGCCCCTGCCGGCGGGGAGGCGCCGCGCCCGAGACCCCGCTCGCTCCCTCCCTGCCCGCCTCCCTCTCTCCCTCCTTCCCTGCCTCCCTTCCTCCCTCTCTCTCTTCTTCCCTGCCTCCCTGCTTGCCTCCCTCTCTCCCTACTTCCCTGCCTCCCTCGGGCCGCCCGCCCTGTCCGCACCGCCCCTGGGCAGCCCGGCCCTGCACGACGCGCCTCGGCCACCCCGCGGTGCTCCCTGCCGAGCGCCGGAGCCCCGCGATGGCATCGAGGGTGCCAGGGGCGGTGGGCAGGTCTGCCCGGCGCCGAGGCGGGGGCTGAGGGACGCGTGCGCCTCGAAGGGGTTTTGGAACTGCTTGGAGTGTTTTCTGGGGTGTGTTTTTGTTTTTGTTTTTTTTACATCGTGTTGTGGCCCTAAAGACGCGTCCCGCGCCGCTGCCATCGCCTCGCCAGGGCGGTGACAGCGGCATCCCTGAGGAGGGCACCGGGGGCCGGCGCGGCCAGCGCGGCCCCGGGCAGCGGTGAAAAGTAGCGCTGAAGTATCGCCCGTGTTCAGAATTACCCTCCCCGCCCACCGCCCCATCTCATCCCGTTCGTCGGGGCTTCAGGCACCTCTTTTCACTCAGTTGTCGGCCATGCCCGTCGGACTCGGGCAGTGGCTCCGCCCGGGGCAGTGCCGAGGGCGCTGCGGGTCAGCTCCGAGCGCCGGCCTCCCCGGCGATGCTCAGGTTGTTATTGCCGTCCTCTGTGTTTCACGGAGCAGAGTTACTAGAGTTTTCCAGGCACTGCCGCTTTGTAAATGATATGTTGACCTTTTTCAACTGGAAATTGCTCCGAACATGTCAAGGAGGAAAAGCCGTGTCTCCTGTTACTTTGCTACAAGCAGTCAGTGAACCAGGCTTTTGAAGGCGTTTGCTGCGCTGTGCTGCCTCCCAGACCTTAATTCTCGGCACACAGGCTAAACACTGAGAGGAGTGACTGCGTCCTGATAGGCCCGTGGCTGCTGAAAATAGATCGCTCCCTCTGCTCCAGACATCAAACTTATCTTTCTCAGTGCCTGACGTATGCTAAAACGGGACCTTTGTGGTCGTTTCTCCCTTCTTACCCGGGAGTTCGCTGCGGGTGCGTGGATCGACGTTTGGGGCTGTGTTACTCAGCATCATTCGTGAGAGTGATGATGTAAGCGTTAAACGCGATAACATTGTGTCCGAGGGGAGTTTAGACGCTTCGACCTGACTCAGTGTTCAGATTAAATCTCCCCGCATTCCTCCTCACAATCAAGAAAGCCATTATCTTATTTTTCCAGTGTGTATTAATGTAATGCTTTGCACTTGCCTTATGGGAAAAAAAAAATATTTTCGCCTAATAATGTACATCCCAGAAAAATTCACTTTCTGAAATCAGGGGACAGGCCTATGTGGAGAATTTTATGTTGTTTTGTTTTCAAATTTTTTTTTACTAGTTGTTACTATTATGAAATAGCTGGAGACAGCTGTTTGAAAATGCTAAATGAAACAACTCCAAAGCAAATATTGGAAGATTTTCATGTCTTAAGTGCAGAGAGGTTGACCTTGTTTCTCAAATACCACTAGTGACTGTTAACCTCCTCCTTGCTGGAGATGCCATGCACGGCCATTGCTCCACCTTGCATGTTGTGTTACATCCCAGAAAACTCCACACATACGTGTCCTTGACAAGTAAAAGGTCTGACAAAGTCCCCATTGTTTTTGCATGGTAGTGTTCAGTAATCCTGCTGACAAGGTGTGTGACTTCAGTGAGCATGACTTTTGGGCCCTGAACCGTTTTTTGACACTGAAGAGACGCTGGCTCATGAAGCAGCATTGTGGTAATGGTATCACTACACATCGCTGATCACCCCACTCTATGCTTGACACAGGCATTCTTCATTTGCTGCTGTGGTAGGACTGCCTAATTAAGAAACAGAGAAAGGCATCAGTTCTGTCACGTCTCTGTGTCACAGAGATACACGTTCCCCTTACCAAGAGCTTCTTAGAACATTGTTGCAAATATTAACAAGGAAAAGCAAAATGCATGTGTCTAAGTGGGATGAATTCAAGTGGCTGAGGGTCATATATCAGGCAGGACAGGATTGTGCTCCTGTTCTTGAAAACTCAGAGGGCAGGGATGGACCAGGAAATAATAAAGTCTTGCTTTTCCTCCAGCCACAGCTGGAAAAGGAATTTGCTCTGCCAGTTATTCCAATGATACTTGAAGAGGAAGGACAAGGCAGACTAAGCCTGTTGCCCTGTGCATTATAAATAGATAGGAAGAGAATAATCTCTAAGCAGAATTCATCCTCTGTGGGTTGTTTCCCAAGAGGAAATGCAGCAGAAGCCTTATTTGCAGTATTCCTCTAGTTCCAGACTTTTCCTTAGAGCAGATCTGAGATGCACAGGGTCTGAGCTTCAGTTGTGGCAGGTACAGCTCTGGCACAAGGAAGCACAAGACAGGAGCACTGGTGTGAGTCTCACACTGAGCATGACTCCAAGGTGAATGTAAAGCTCCACCTGCCTTGCTGTAGGTCCATGAGTTAAAAAAATCCCACAACTCCACACAGGTATGTACAAAGCCAGTCATAACTCTTGTAGGGGAGAGTTATCAGGACGCTTTTTGTTTGCAAACCCCAGATGAGTTGTTTCCTTTGCAGGTCCCACTGCTCTTGTTACATGTGTGCCTGCCATTTTTAGTGGCATTGGATGAGTCATTTACAGAGCTGGACTCAAGACTAAATATTTGACACTCGGTAACATATGTTCACTTGAACATATCAAAGAGTTTAAAGTGACTCTTTGACATTGTTGATACTATTATTTGGTAATTATCTTTTCCCCATGGAGAGTTTAAAACTGGCAGAAGACAGTTTTTAGTGGGGTTTGGTTTGGACTTAATTTGACAGTGTTACTTTGATTTTTGAGAAAGTGTCTTTGGCATCAGCATTTTCTGATTGGAGAGTGGGGGTCAGAATTTTCAGCTGGACCCCAGTGGATGTGTGTGTGTGTGTGTGTGTGTGTGTGTGGAGTAATTTATTCTTCAGGACATGGCTAGGGAAGCTTTTGTACTTTCTGCCTCCCTGCATTTCCCAAGAGATGACATTTGTTTATTTATATGGTGGTGCTACTTTTCATGGTGCAGAGTGGAACAGATAAAATATTCTGTCTTTCTTTTATACATACATCTATATGTATGTATATGCCCTCCAGCACTTAGCTGTTTATACTATTTATGTTATATATAAACAGCTAGCTCTGGAGGGCATTCCTCAGTGGTTTAAGCACTGAACTGGTAATACCAAAGCTCTTGCACTGCAGTTTCAAGTCTCCGGCAGTCAATTTGTTCCATCGTTCTCCTGACATGGGCTGAGCCCTGCTCACTTTGCTCTGTGGAAGCTGGGAACTCTGTCTCACGGGCATTATCGTGTTATTCAGGTCAGATTCTTTCATCACAGCCATCACACTGGTGGCTGTGAGTGTGTTAAGGGATGTTTATCATCAGTCACAGGTGACTTGTCCTACTTTCACCCACCTCAAGGTTGTGCTGAATTTATCATTATAAGAATTAATTTAAAATAATTAAATATAGTAAGATTTTCTCTATTTGGAAAAGTAACTGTGAAAGTAGTCTGCTCCCCAGATGTAGTCTGCAAGCAGGTGAAAAAAGAAAAGGGAAAACAATCCCATAAAGGTGATGTATCCAAGGAAGAGGAGAATATGTTAATTCCTCCTGCTCTCCTAAATTCTCATCAACAGCTGTACAAATCTAGAAGAGTCAATGGGGTTGTCCCAGTTCCCTGAGGACCTCAGTGAAAAACAGGGTTGCCTGACTGGTACCAAGAGCCAAGGTTGAGTTGTAAAACCACAGTTTAGGCAGTTATTTTATGTGGAGATCCTGAATTAATTTCCCTTTCTTTTATTTCTTTCTTTTTTTTTTTTTTTTTTTTTTAATGATCCACACTGTGCTTGCTTAGGTTTGGCCTCCTCTGTGCTAGAATTAAATATCCCTGAGTATTTTAAAAGGAATGAATGTGATCTGGTATATTTGACCAAGTTTACACTTACCCCATCTCCCAAGCTCTTTGCTTTGTTTTTTGGTTGGCTGCCAGGGTACCTGTTGTGGGGTTTATACTCTCATGCGAGGCCTGGGCAACTCAACACACCAATATGATGAGCAAGAGTAGCCAATTTATTAACTATATACTAATCCTTTTATAATATTCTTCTACTGCAAACACACACAGAGGCTACATGTCATTTGCTAAGCACACTTG
>JAWWEU010000001.1:38855400-38886900 GCA_035583155.1 Acropternis orthonyx | reverse complement strand
CTGGCAAGTCCCAAAACATACTCTTGTTTTCTACAGTTGTTTTTCTCTCTCTTCAGCTTTCCCAGGCCTGGTCCAAGAACACAGGCAGTGTTTTCCACTGCCTTCCCAGGCCTGTAGCAGCATCCTCTTAAAGCCAAAGCTGTCCATAATCCAGCAATCCCCAACAGGTACCCTGCAGAATACCTGCATTTTCTAGTTGTGGATGTATGTAACTTTTGGAAGTGGTCTAAAGCAAGTAGAATAAGGTGACCAGCTGTGGGTGAAGTGACGTTACAGTGTGGTGAGCACAGGTGGATTAAAGCATAAACCATTCTGGAAAGTTAGTTTGGGATCTTATGACTGACAAGGTTGAGTGACAAAGCAGTGCAATGTTCTGTTTGTGACATGAAGGACTCCTGTCTGCTCCTTGGGCTTTTGCAGGAATGAGGCTGTGTTCTGATAAAGACAATTTATTTAGCCAAATCAGGTAAAATGAGTAAGTCACTTTGTGGGTAGAAAAGTTTTATCTGCTGTCATGGGCCGTCTTGCCTGCTGGGAGCAATTTGGTCAGGATGGACATGGGCACTGCTTAAAAACTTTGTTCCCCTCAGCCACAAGAACATTTTTGAAACTAAAATCAAGAAGACTCCTTGGAAGCTGCATAAAAGCTATATCTAATGAAAAGTTCGGCAAGTGAATTTGTTAAATTTATGCTAGTGTAAGAGTCTTTTCAGGCCTAGCTCTCCCATCAAATCACTTGCCCCCTTTAAAGCTTTTTAAACTTCGAATACATTTAATGAAAATCTCCTTCATTCTGAAACTGTTTAACAGATTGTTTCCATCACAAAATTTTCTGTAGGTAGTGCGCAAAGGAACAGTGTCTCTGCTTGGACTTGACCTGCTCTCCAAGGCCAACTTGTGCACTCATTAACCTCCCTGGGTATTAAGGCATGTCTTCTGGTAGAGTTCTTGCATCCTCTTCAGTACTCAAATTGAGTCCCTTGTCTGTAGCACCACAACAAAGGAAAGTGATACAGAGCTTCTGTTTCTTCTGTGCTGGGAAGTGTGATTCTAGCAAAAATGTTAACCACTCTGGGGAGAAATCTGAACCTTAGAAAAGTACATCTGAGTCAGAGAAGCTGTTTTGCCAAAACTTTGACATGCATCACTATTAGTACTTCTCCCCTCTCAAAGAACACTACTTACAGAAGGTGTATGTGGGGTTCAGTTAGGTTGCAGTGACCAAAAAAACCCCAGCAGCAACATTAATCAGTTAGCAGGTAAAGAAAGGCTACAACATGCCTCCATTTCACTTCCTAACTGCTGTCAACAGTCCCTTCTACCAATATATCATCTTCTGGGGCCAGTTGTAGTCTGTCCTTCTCATTGAATCTGTAGGCTTCTGAAACTGAAACTTATCCATGTCTCATTACTGGAAAAGAAATGCTCAATCCTGGTCCCTTTGACAACTTTGGGAAGGGTAGTATCTCCACTGCTCCATTTATATTGCACCTCCTATGAGGTGTAGGAGGAGCAGGAAGCTGGCAAGCTGCTGCAGCTAACAAAACACTGACATAGAGGTGCCAGCTGTGGCCTTGCACATGTCCCCTGCTGTGCTGCTATTTCTGTTCCAGGTTTAAGCTCTTCAGGTGGCACCATCTCATGGGACCTTGGTTTCTGCTGAAGGCTCAATTCCACAGGATAATGACCTGACACCATCACATACATCTATGGAGTTCAGGCAGATGATTAAAGCAACCACTACAAAACACTTTAAAGGGCACACAATCAGCTACATGGTGCCTGGAAGAGCTTTAGGCACCTGGCTGCCCTGACAAGAAGAGGAACAAGGTCTTTGCTCTTTGACCCCTCTCCAGTGCCTGCATGTCAGCATTTCTCTGCATTTCTTCCCAGTGGTGGTACTCCCAGCAGCAGTAGGATGAGGCTAATGGGATTCATGACAGTTCTGTGTTTTCCACAAGCCTTAATCAGTGTCTGTAAACCTGAAACGGGTGGTCTTACCCATATCATGCTGCTCCAGTTTGGAACAGCTTTAAGAAGTGAAAGAAGCAGTGGTCTTGGCTGCAGAAAAGGAGATGCTGCTGAGTGAGATTTGGATCACATTTTCAACTTAAGAGTATTAAGAGACAGATTTTTTCTGGGCTTTTTTCTTTTTTTTTTTTTTTCTTTTAAATAAAAGCATAAACTATTTATGTTCCATATTTCCATTGGAAAGCTTCCTATAGTTACTTTAGGGTCAACTTGTGAATTTGTTATACCTTGTCATGTTCTTCCAGAATATTAACAGATGCAGGTAATCAGGCCATAATTGTGCTGAAGTGCCAACACCAATACCTAAAACAAAATACTTGCAATCATCAAGCAACAGTTTTTAGGTGAGCATGCACTAAACTAAAAAGTCAATGTTTCTACTTTGACTGTGGGATCTATTCAACAGATTACTCCTGTTATTTCACTTCCATAAACCTCAGTTTCCTTTATGAAAGATACTATTTATAATCTTTGCACTGAGATCTGGTGGTAGTTTTGTGGCTCAGAAGCCAAATTCATTATTGAGGGAGCCTAAGACATCAGTTTTCAATGTTTTCTTTGGCAAAGCCTTTGAGGTGCATTCAAATCACCTTTTCAGCCTTTGACCCACAGATATGAGTACTGGAAATACAAGCCCAAATGAATCTTTCTTGCTTTACTTGCTCTGTCCTGCATCAGTTTGTACTCAAATTAGTCTCCCAATTAAATTGTCTTTGTTCAAGTTTCATGCACTTGATGCTTCAGCAAACTTGGAGTAAAGTGGGACTGGAGCTGAGATCATATACACACGTCATCAGTTTTCTATGAGGCTGTAGCTGCACCCCAGTGCTAGCTGGTAGGAACCACCTTGTCCGTGTGGTGCCTCCCACCTGGTAGTAACGGAGGATGGTTCACAGTTATGGATCAGGGTGGGAGAAAGACTCAGCAATATTTCTTAATTGAATAATTTGCACAAAATTCCAACACACTTACTGAAAAAAATTAATTTATTTTAGTTTTAATTTGAAACTACCTCACACCTGTGGTTTCACATACAGGTTTTAGCATTTCCCTGAAGAATTTCCTTTTGTTCAGAAATGGCTCCTGTAGCTATTTTTATCTGTGTCACTCAATTTTAATTCTGATGCGCTTGCAAACCCAGCTGAGTCAAGGTGCAGAGAAATTAGTACCAATCAGGAATTGACGTGGATGTGCTCCTGACAAGGCGGGACGCAGATCTTGCAAACCCATTTACCTGCTTCCTGAGCATGGCAGCTGGCTGAAAGTTCTGGTAGGATCCTGGGCTAGCAGATGAAACCCCAAGAAGGTTCATCGTGGCTATTCTGTTTTGAAACAAAACATGCTATTGTACAAGAGTCATCCCTGTGGTACCCCGGCTTTATTACAGAGCTCTGCAGCCTTCTCCCTAGAGTAGGTGTTATACAAACACCCAGTGAGAACTGTGCCCTTCCTTTAGCTTAGGGCCTCAAGAGACAAGATAGACAAAAAATGGAAGGAGGAACAGAAGCACAGAAAGGTCAAGTGTCTTGCCCAAGGTCAAACAGCAGGTCACTGGCAGAGCTGGGAACGGAGCCAAGATTTCCTGACTCTTAGTCCAGCACTCTATTAATCATCTCTTTATTTTGTGTTCCGTGGCCTGTTACTGTCCATAGGAAATGTGAGAATGACTTTACAACAGCTTCAGAGTTATTTCTTAGTTTTGGAAATTATTGATCATCAGCACATTACTGAGATCAAGAGGTCCTGTACTAGAATCTTGTACATGTACATGCACTAGAAAATTCAGAACTAAGTGCTCTAGGTATCAATGTCATTCCAGAACACTGAAAACCTGTTTTTCATAATCCCCTTCTAAGTCAGATTTTTGAAGTCTTTTTTCCCCTTACATTGTGTACAGAGTGGCTTGTTTTTACAGCAGCATTACTCATCACAGTTGAACTCCTATATTGGTGCTTGCCCTATAAATTATTTCTTCCTTGAAAATAAGTTGAAACAGTTTTTAGTTAGCAGGGCTTTTCTTCTCCATGAAATCTATCAGTGAAACACTCAGAGAACCAGATAGTCAATAATCCTGAGACACTTATGATTCTTACTTATTTTCATTCCTCAGTGTACAATGTATTCAGTTTTTGAAGTCTTTCGATGGATTATCTTGATCACAAAGTTAATTATACCTCTGAGATTTTTTTTTCTCCCCAAAATTTTTGACTTGAGGCAAAACTGACTACTGTGGTAATGACTTATCAAGAGTCTCTTGTAAACAATAGTATAATCACTTTCTTATAGTCATGGCAACAGTGTTTAAGCAATGAGCTTACTGAACATAATGTGCACTGTCTCCACTGAATAGCTATTGCAGCATTGAAGTGTATGATGCTCATTTTCAGAGGACTCAGGGACATAAATTATTTAGCAAAACAACACGGCTTCAGAAAGCGTCTTTGAAATTGTTGCATTTTGTACTAGCCAAAGAAGGATGCCTATTTGTGCTGACAGGGCTGTGTTTAATTACTGCGCAACAGTGTAGTCTTTGGGCTGGGTCTGCTCCCACTGAATATAAGGGTGCCTGTTTCAAACCGTTATAGGACTGTGCTACCTGTAGGCAGGGTCGTGCTTCCCCTGGTAATGTTTGATGCCATGGAGGGCAGACTGGCTCGGAAGGATGCATCCCGCATACATCCATGGTGTGAGAGATGGTAACTAGGTGCAAAAGAACTTCGTTTAACACACAGGGGGGTTTACTCCAGAAGGGCCAGTCCCTTCCTTGGCTCAGCGGGTCACCTGGATTCCTATTCAGTGGGTTGGGAAGGCACCTTGGAGACTGGGTGACTTCAAAGGAAGCTTCAGAGTTGAACCCCAAGAAAAGAAACTGTCTCTGATTTTTCTGTTTATTTAGTTTTTACATATCTCTCATTCAAATAATTAGACCTGGAAGAAAGACCTTTTTGGCAACAGTTGTTGTTCTGGGATGAGTCATTCCACCAGATTTTAGAAATGCCACCCTAGTGACAGTTGGCAAAAATGCTGCTTGGGCTGTTCAGTTTATGTTTTTCACTTTGGAAAATCAGACAGTTTATTTAGGGTTCTGTTGCTTTAGAAACCATCTCTAGACACTCCAACTTTTTCCTTTCCTTGCCTTGCATTGCCTTGCCTGCCCTTGCCCTGGCCCTTGCCCTTGCCCTTGCCCTTGCCCTTGCCCTTGCCCTTGCCCTTGCCCTTGCCCTCCCTATTATGGTATCTCAACTCATCTGAGTTCTTCAGTCTTGATTCTGATCTGATTTGCCCCTCCTGAAACTGCCTATGGGAAACAGTATGGACATGGCACTGTGGAACATCAGCCTAATGCAGGATCAAGCTTTTTATTTCTGGTCATTATGCTAGTTTATAGTCAATTATTTTGTTTTCCAAAGAAATGCATTCTCTCTGCTTCTCTGAAACCTTTTGGTTCAACATCCTTCCAAGCTAGATACACTTGGTCTTCCACATGTGGCTGCTTACCTCTGTGGCCCAGTTCCCGGAAATAGTTATGCATGTGCTTAATTGTGCACACATGGGTAATCGCACTGAAATCAAGATGTGTCGAATTAAGCAAGTCTAGAAATATTTGCAGGGTTTGGTCTTTGTTCAACAAACAGGCCTCAGCCTGGCTGAAGTCCACGACATGTTACAAAAAGAATCCAAATTCCAGAAGTAAGTAGTTTATTAATTATCAATTGACTTATTTCCTTAAACCAGTTAATTCTGTACTTTTAAAAACTACTTTCCATTTTTCCTG
This sequence comes from Acropternis orthonyx, assembly GCA_035583155.1. Classification (NCBI taxonomy): domain Eukaryota; kingdom Metazoa; phylum Chordata; class Aves; order Passeriformes; family Rhinocryptidae; genus Acropternis; species Acropternis orthonyx. The sequence goes on along the minus strand of JAWWEU010000001.1, from coordinate 38,881,094 downwards.
CAAATCCAATTGCCCTTCCTTTCACACTCATTTTTCCTTCTCACTGCTCAACTCCCAGCAGACCTGAGCTGCCAGCCACATCATCCCCTTTCATAATGATTTGAGTTCTGATGTTTCTTTTTTCCTACCAACTTTGTGTATTACCATAATGGTTCCTAAGACATATTTTGGCCAGCTTTTAGGGAGAGAGAGTGTCACAGTGTTTCAGACCTTCATTTCCAAATGCAGTATTAAATATAATCCTTATAATTATAGCACTGCCACTTGGACCACTGTAGTTTAGGCTATGTCAATATGTCGTCAAAAGCTCTCTTTCTCAGGAGCTGGAACTCAGTCATGTTGATTGAATTGAAATTTGGTGGCCAGCAGCTGCAAACACACTCTGACCCCATCCCCCCACCTCCCTGCTTTTTTTTTCCCTTTTACCACAAAATCCTCTTGCTTTCCATCAAAGTCATGAGTTTAGAGAACAGAGATAATGGCTGATACCAGGCTCAGTTATTCAGAGCCAATTCTTTGAGTAAGTCTAGACTGTCCTTCGAGGGGTGCCTGAAGCAACATGAAAGTACAATTTACTGTCTGTGTGGATGGTGAATCAGGGAGCACAGCCCCAGGTTCAGTGTGAAGGCCATCCTCAGACTTAGTGTGACCATTCTCCATGTAGGAGCTCTTAGGATGCCATCAGTGTCACACTTGGCAGCTAAGGAAGCTGTAGATATGTCTGGGCTGAAGTCTGTGAGGCTCCTGTGTGAGCAGGGCTGGGAGCACCACAGTCCTGTTGTCTCTTGTTGCCTTGATCAATCACCATACAGACCTCGCTATTCATCTAAGCAAGGCCATCAGGATGAGGGAATTCCCAGCAGCATAACACACAACTTTTTTAGCCCTAAGGAACTGGGGGGAGAAAAACAGCTTTGAATTGGGAACAAAAAATAAAATTGGTATCCAGTAGTTGTATAGCATTATCCTGTCATTTTTGGTACTTAGAAACCAAAACAACCCCACAGCATTCATAACATGAGATATACAGGTTTTAAAAATTACCACTTGCTAATACACAGTAATACATTTCATAAGGCCCTTTAGTCCATATATTTACAGGTGGACCAGAATAGCTCTGCAGAAGTTAATGCAGTCCCTTGAGTAAACAGTATGTGCTTCTAAAACTTTCTATATAAAGCAACCATATGTAAGGCCTTTGACATGCATTTGTACCACACACAATACATCTGAGGGACCCTGCTAGAGCCAGCATGGCTAGTGAGGTTGATAAGGGCCTTGCTAGCGTACTGAATGTGTGTTCATTCTGCTGTGCCATGAAGGATAACTGCCTTTGGATGACCAGGGTGCCAAAAAGGGCTATTTACTGCAACGGACTATTATGTGGTTCTTGCAGCCCTCTCCCAGGACATACTGTCTGTGCTTGGGTCTCCCAGGCTGTCATCAAAGCACAGGCTCTTTGACACAGGTCAGAAGGACTCTTCATCACAGCCTTGCATTGCGACTTTTGGTCACAAGTCACACTCATCTGCTTACCCTGGAAAAGTTCTTCTCCGTCATCCCCCTCCTCCACTTCCCAAAGCTATTAGCCATTCCTCCTCCTCCACATTCACCCCTCTCTCACCTGGGCTATCGCTCTCCCTTCTCTCCTTTCATGCTCCTCGCACTGCTTCATAATGTTGTTTTTCTAGCTTGGAAAGGCCAGAGGGCCAAGCTAAAAGAGAGATGCTGAACACATGTTTTCCACATGTTCTCCTCATCTTCCCTTGTGCTGCTTCTCTAGCTGTCTTTCTCATTTTACTTCAACTGGAAATCTAATGACCATGAGCATATTCTCTCCTCCTCTCATTAGTTTTATAAAGGATGAGCTCAAAGGTCCCGTGTCACTGTCATAAGAAACTTAGAGCAAAAACTTCTGTGAGTTGAGAAGGCTCTTGTAGGTTCTTTGGGCCCTCACCACAGGCTATGAGTGCTCACAGACTGGGCATGAAGTTATGAATGCTCAGGCTCCAATTCAGAAAAATACTTCAAGAATATGTGTGATGTTAAACATGTGATTAAATACTTTCTGTGTTGAGTGCTTCCTTAAAGTGGACCCCATCCTGGAGAAGGCATCTTTATTGGTCTGATTCAGAAAATACTTCAGAGTATACCAAAGTTTTAAGAATAGTAGTACATCCACTATCTCATGTTTTTAATATCTCTTAAATAGGGCAGGGTGGGTGAGAAAGGCATAAAATGTGGAGACTCTCCTGGTCACTTTTTACGTTTTGACTCACGCCCCAGAATCTGAGTGTTTCTGAACTCTAAACACTTTTTGGTAGTGTTGCTGCCTGTATGCCACTGTAATGTTCTATAATGTAAGTGTGTTGCATGCCCATGTGCAGATTATTTAAAGCAATTACAATTAAATGAGGATCAATTATGTCTTAGAAAGGAAATTTTCTGAGAGTTAGAATTATTTCTATGACTGTGATTGATGGCGAGTTGGACCCTTGGACTTCTGGATTCCTCTCCTGCACCCAGTGATCAATCTGGGAACAGCTAGGAGTCCAAATCTTTTTCACTTGTAACACCTAGGCATTTAATCTTCTCTGTACTGAACTGAAACCAAGAGGAACTGGACATCTAATTGTATTTTTGAATCTCAGCCTAAAATCTCTGGAGACCTTTGGAAAATGTATCCCTATGAGATTTTGCTTGAGTCAAGAATACGGACTAGAGCTATTGCTCACAAAAAACCGCTGACATGTGACATCAGTGCATCACTCAGTGAGTCATCCATCAGTGCCAGAGGTTGAAGTATTCTTTGTATCTGCCTAAGAAGTAGTTACCTATTTACTTTCTGAAATTATGCTTGTAGTACTAACATGACATTTTGGTTTGCTGTACAGCAAAACCACTATTTCTAAATGCCTTGTATAAAGACAGGCCTTGTTGTTTCTTGGAACAGTTAGAAATACTAGAGAACAAGTGTAAAAGGCCTACTTCCTTCCTTGCAAGTATGTGTGATCTAGGAAAAATCCTGAACTGCGCTAGTAAGAGACAGTCCAGTCTCTTTTCTTGCCAGTGATTTAAGTGTACTCCTTCAGAGAAGGCTGAATTATTATCATTGCCTTATGATCTATCACTGGTTCTGCTTTCCCTTTGTTTTGGCTCTTCTTTCCTTAGATATATTACTGAAAATATATAAAAAAACCTGAATGCAATAGTTTATTAAAAAGGGGTTTATCTGTAAAGGACTCTAGGCATATCATACATAAGATGGTTCCTGCTGGGAAATCCAGTATTAATGCTGAAACTCAGTCTCTCAGGCTCATTGCTTCTCACAGGTGCTTGGACCTTTCAGGGTGCTGGGATGCCTGGACTTCCCAGCACATGTAGTAACCATCGATGTTAGTGTGGTGTTAGAGGCCAGTGCTAGGAGCTGAGGGCAGAATCAGAGCTGAAGGGCAAAGGAAGACAGTGAAATTTTGCTGTCAGTGCCTGAGTGTCTCTCATACAATCCTATGTATGCACGTAAGCAAAGGTTGCTTGGAAAAATTACCCTGAGACCAGGAAGGCAAATTGATACAGAGCAGGACAGTCATTCTTTCATGGAGTAGAAAAATTATTTTTGTTATTTTTCAAAGAAAAAAACCACTGATCCAATTTGACAAACTCCACTGCAGTAGTGCAACAGGAATCAAGTGGCCAGATCTCCTGTTTTATAAGCCCTATTGCAAGCCTTTCACACGTCTAAAACTTGTACCTTTCCATCTTGTTATGCTTTGTCACCTCAGATTAGGCTTTCTCCCTCAGCCCTTGAGCCATCACCTTTTCTGCTTTACAAACCCTTCCATGTGCATGCTTCAAAGCTTGTGTGGGCACCAACTTAATGTGAGTGCTTTGTAGGGAAGTCCAGAGCCATTGTCACTCATGGAAGCAAGGAGCTACCTGTTAAGACTTGGCTTCTCCTGAAGTGGTCTGTAAGGCTACAAGATTACAGGAGAAATGGACTTGAAAGCAAAACAAAGTTGTCTAGAGCAAGAGAGATTTAAGTCCTGCATGAACAACTCTGTCAGTCAGAATCTCTTGTAACCCTCTCTTATCTAATCTAATCTAATCTAATCTAATCTAGCACATCAGTATCTTTACTGCATTTATTACCTTCTTATCAAGGAATGACAGGAAGGAGACTGGGGCCTTGGTATAAACATGAGGCAGTGAGGCATGAGACATTCTGTTGAGCAGAGGTTAAGAGAGCTGTGCGAGCTCTTTTACTAGGCACTGAGCAATGCAAACAGCAGACCTTCTTGTCCTTCCCCTATCCCACTGACTTTACGGCAGTGAGGACCTGGTTGCAGAGGTTTGATGTGGGTGACTGAGACACTGTAGCCCATAACTGAATTGTTTAAAGGTTTCCTGTGACTTAGAGGGTTTCTCCAGCAAATTCATATGCAAAGTCATAGATGTCAGTAACACCTCTGATTATCACTCAGAAACATTATTAATGAGATCGCTTTTCTGAACAGGTCCTGAAGCTTCTGCACCCTCAGATTTCATTTGATTTTCTTGATGGGCACGAGCTACAGCTATTGTTTTTATTTTCATTTAGTTTTACTTGTGGCACTCCTGAGTAGCCCTTGGTTAGGATGGTCCAGTTAATCAACCCTCCTTCTCACTGCCTTCCCCTTTCATTAATTTATCTGCTCTTGCATCACAGAAACACTTCCAGCAATTCCTCTTACATAGCAATTACTGAGGCAGAACTGCCTAGTTATGCCCCAGCAGAAACTCAGAATCACAGAATGAGTAAGGTTGGAAGGGACCGCAGTGGGTCATATGGTCCAACCTCCCTGCTTAAGCAGGGCCATCCTAAAGCACATTGCAAAGGGTGCTGTTCAGGTGGTTCTGGAATATCTCTGCTGATGGAGACTCCACCACCTCTCTGGAGTATCTCTTCCAGTGAGGAACTCAAGTGATAAGAAAGAAACACCCTTCACACAAGTGATTCCCAAACCAAGGAGGGCAGGGCACCACTAGGAGATGCTTATGCTCAAGCTCTTTCAAACAGGGGACTGTGCTCCTAGGACACAACATCAGAAATAGAGAGTGGCCCTATGTGAACCAACGTACGAAGCTTCCTGCCTCTTAGCCTGGTTAGGGATGTGCTGATGGCAAGTCTTTCTGCAGTAGCCAAGATGGGCTGCTTAGAAGGAGACAGTCAGTGCCTTCCCCACTCACAGCAGACAGAAGGTCTGCTTATTCATGAAAACCCACCTGAAAAAGAGAATACAAAATTAAGCTGGAGTGTTTGGTTCCTCTTGGAACTTGCACTGCTGATGGTGCCCACTGTTGTGTCTAAAGGTTGTTGGGTAGCAGTAAACAGCTGATGTGGTGGGGGGGGGGGGGGTGCAGACAGGCAAATCAGAGCAACTGGTACCTGGAGCTATTGAGGCTAATGGCAAGGGGCACCTTTGATATGAATTGGGCAGGCCTGAACCATAATGTAGGACTTCATGTTTGTTTTCCCAGTGTGAACTAATTGATTCCTTTGCTTGCACAGGATCTCTAGGCAGATGGTTGAGATCTTTCACCTCATCTGTCTGTGAAGGGAATGAGCACCTGGTGTTGCAGAGCGAAAATGTATGATCTACTGACAGGGAATGACTTTGCATGCAGAAAGGCACTTGAACAGCTGGGTACAAAGCAGAAAGTGAACATGCAGACCCTTGGCTAGGACAGGACCCTACAGTTTTATACCCAAACTCATTACTTACTTTTGATTAACACTAGCGAGAGAAAGAAGAGACCTTGTACCAATAGCAACGAGGCTGAAATTTCATCTCTGGTTAATAAGCCATTTGATCTTTGCTTTTGTGGTCTTACTGGAATCCAATCTGAACATCCTCCAGCTGAGGATGCCCCCTGGTTCTCACATCCTGGTGCATGTCTGCAGCCATCACCAGTGGCACATGAAGAAGTGATAGCAGGAACGTCAGGTTCATCCATAGGCTCACCAGCCTGTTGAAGGGAATCTTATCACAACTGAGGTAGACTAATACAAAGCTCTAGATTGCTTTTCTGGGTCTGTAGGTCTTGTAGGTTTTGAGACTGCTGTGCCAGTGCATCACAGAGTCCCAGGAGGAAGTTGTGTTGTGTCTCAGTAGGAGCCACTGGCATTGTGCTAGTGACTCTGCTCACAGAGAATACAGTGGTCATGTTGCCACTGAAGAAAAAAGGATGGGGCCCAACCCTAAAGTGAAATTCTATGTTCTTAATATAAGGAAAAATCAAATTAAAATTGATTTTCATAGAAGAACTAAGTTCGGATTGACTGGCTTTGTTCAGGTCATCAGTACATAATCATACTGTAACCTCTTTTTTTGTGTCCTTGCTCATGTTAACACACAGAGACTTGCATGCTAACCACTGTTTTTATCACCACCAAATTCTAGAGGTCAGGGACCTCTAGAATTAAATTTATTAACTACCATAGTGTGGGCTGAAGAACCAGCTCTTTTAGGGTAGTAGCTGAAACCCTCATTTCCTCTGTGGATGAGCCACAGAAATGGATGCATAACACACACTGACCAGCCGGTTATATTTTGGCACCTGTACTGGGCAGATGTAACCCAGTGGCCAGGGTGAAGCAATCTTAAAATGGCATCAGACATACCATCAGTAAGAACTCATCACACTGTGGGCATCCTGTAAAGTATTTCTCTTGCCAATGAGAGTTAAACTCACGTTAGTTAGGGTATCCAGCTTTGTGTTAGTTGCAGCAAATCCTGCCTGAGCCATGTGTATGTCTGTCATGTAGAAAGCTTACCCTTTTGATGAAGCTATGCACACCAAAATGTCTCTAATGTAAGTTTGAACAAATTAGTCTGGCTGAGGGCACAGTTTAGAGCAGTTCTACACCAACCCATGTAACTGAAGTGCTGTTAGCACACCAGAATCCTTCCCACGGTCCTTGTTTGCACCATTCACCCTGAAGGATGGATAAATTCTCTCACAGGTTGTACAGGACCAAGGCAAACTGCAGAGCCTTTGGATGAGGGATCATGGCCCCACAGTGCCTCAGTCACACGTGTGGCAGTGAAGAAAAACAATTGGTGGCAGGATTTTGCAATGGAGATTGACACCCTCAAATCACTGGTTCAGTAGCAGGGGTTCAAACCTTCACACAGCCTTATTCCAAGGCCAGGCACGGTGAAACCACAGGGCTACCTCAGCCTACATTTAAGCTTGAATACTTGGAGTATTATTTCCTTTTTGAACTTTTTCCAGAGAAATAATTTTTTCAAATGTTATAAAAATAGCTAAATAATTTTGTAAAGCCTGAAGGACATTCTTGTGCATCAGGATTTGAATTGGAAATGGCTGTTTTGGGGCCAGTTTACCTAAAAAATTACTTTGTCCACAAGGAGTTAGTTGGCCTATGGTATTTCCAAACTACAAAGCTTTGTTTTTACATTAATGAGGGTCTTAAAACTAAACAAGCAAAATCTTAGTCCAAAGAAATTATAATATTGCTTATACCAGGAAAACTATATCCGTTCTTGAGTTTACACTGCTGAGGTTTAGTGGCAGAGAGCTGCCATACTCTTATCCATGCTGTCACGTATATGCTCAAATTATCCTAAAACAGGGTAGCTTTTCTTGCACAAAGCAGGTTCTTGCCATATCTACAGGAAAGTATAAATCCTGTGAACATACTTGCCAATCTTTTAGAAACTACAGTTCCTCTAAAAGTTCTCCAATGCATATGAAGGTTCATTTACAACCAGTTTAAGCCTTGTGGCAATTGATTTGTTTCTCTTGCTTAGATCTCACAGACCTTTCAGAAGAAGTCCCGAGACCCTCATTGGTCTGCAGACCACAGCTTGAAAACCACTATCTCTTAGTTTAAATAAGATATTTTAGGGCCTTTTGGTCTTAATTTTCTATTGCCCTGCAGCTTGTGAGGTCTTATATACCTATGCAAAATGTGAGTAAAGTGCTGCCAGATGAGGATGGTGGTGTTCAGTCCTGGTGTTGGCTTTTATTTGGACAGGTGTGGAGGATGCCAGTGCAAAGCAGTGACAGATCAGGACCCAGCCCTGTAACTGCACACCTCCATGAAGACTGTGAGCAGTGCTACTCACTGCAGAGCTGGAAATGGACGCTATTTGCTGAACCGTCAGTCTGGTGCTATTCCCTTAAAACCAGAGAGTGGGCTGGCACAAGTGTATATTGATAACCATAGCAAAGCATCAGGCTGTTAGACGCCTTGGAGTGACAGGTTGTTCTCTTGGGCTAAGGCACTCTGCTCAAGGTTGGACTCCTGCTTTGTTGTGCTGTTTGCTCAGTCTCAGTGTGCTTACACTTTTTGGTGTTTCATGTCTCCTACATGCAGCAAGTCTTTTCCCATTTAAGCAAAGCAGCTGAGAAATGTTGAGTGTTTCAGTGCCTTTTCTTTCGTTTGATCTCATGTAAAGCTCCATGCAGAGGGCAACGTGATATCCATCACTATCTCCTTTCATGCCTGATAATTAGCACAGGTCTATGGGCTGGGTGCAATGCAATCCTTCCCTGTGCTAAGAGGGGAGAAGTAGAAGGGGTTGGAGCGATTGTATGCTGTGTTGATGACTGTGGTGTTGCCATGGAAAAGCTGGAGACTTCAGGGGAGTTTGTGTTTTGTTGGGCAGGGAGCCAGCCTGCTCTGACTTATTACAACTGTGAGTGAGTGAGCCATGCAGAACTTTTTCCCTCTGTAGCAATTCCAAGGCAGGGAGAAAAAGAAAAGGACAGGACTGCTTTAACAAGGAGAAGTGCAGTGCACTTTGCTAAGGCTGATTGCATTAAATACGGGATATGCAAAAAAAAAAAAAAAAATCCTTTCCTGTTTTCCACTTTTTTTTTTCCCTTTTTTGGCAGAATGTGTCCACTCTCTTCTAAGGACTGAATTCAGAGCAGTGCAAATAATAAAATCTCAAGTAATCCTCCTGGAAGTGAACAGGGACATTTAATTGGCTGTATCTGTACAGAAAGGAGCATTTAGAGTTCTGCTGAGTCTGAGTCCATTAAAGTCTTTGATCTGTTCCAGAAACAAAAGTGGAAGCAGACTATATTGTTTTCATTATCTATTCTGAATGAAGTGCAAAAAGTAAATACATAGTGTAAACAGGGAAAAAAATAGATCAAGGTCCAGATCCAGCAAAAAGCTATCTTCATACTGAACTTTCTGTACTTTGAGTAGTGTCATTATTCCCTGGGGGTGGAATTAATAGTGTGATGCACGCTTTCTACAAATCACTTTCTATGGGCAGATCTCAAAGCAATTTACGAAAGCAGCCAGTTCCACTAGTCCCACATTAGAGAAGGAATAAAATAACTGCAGCCACACGGCTCATCCAGGAGACTAGACCCTGCCTGAATCCTTGGTTAGCCACTGCCTTCTCACCGCACTCCCTGTGAGTACAGAAACTAGGTGTAGGCTGTCAGCTTTATTCTGAAGCATTGAAATAGCGCTGCATGGTACAATTTTTTGTAACTGTGACTTTTCCCTACAACCCTGGCTGCCATGTCATGTTCTTATGTTAAATTTAATTGAGATAGAGGCACATGCCTCTTCCGGAAATGTATTTGAGCAGATGGGAAGTGACAGGATTTGTTTTGCACTCTTTTTGCCTTCAGGGCTTCTGGATGTTTCAAAAAATCCCTTTTCCATGGAAAAGAACTGTTGTGGGGTAATTTTCTTATTTTCTGTTTTGAATCATAATAATATCCTACCTGACTGTTCAGTGTTATAATAGATGAATCTAGGAGTCCTATTTTAACATACCCTTCTTAGAGAAAGGTGTTCTAAATATTCAACATAAATTGTCATCTAGCAAAGCTCTGATTTCTATAAGAGCAGGCAAAAAAAAAAAAAAAACAAACTTTCTGTAGGATTTGGCCGGGGAACACACAGGAAAATCTTGGCTCTGCATCAGTCAGTGACAAATTTCTGGTGCTTGCAGTCATCCTGTGATCATACTCAGGAGGTGGATCCTTTAAAACCCCTGACAATGTGAGACTCCCATGAACTGTAGCCAACAACATCATCACCTGTTTACTTCCAAAGGTAAAAAACTGCCTGGATACCATCACAGTCTCTGATGTTAGGCTGGCTTGTGGTATTCCGTGGTTGAGCTGGGAGCTCCTGCTGAGAAGCTGGGGACAGATGTTGACAACATGTGAGGTGACAGAAACTCCTTTTAATTTCACTGTGATCTAGGTAAGATCTAAAGATTAGGTATCACCACAGGATCCAGCCATGGTTTGTCAGTGAAGGCATGGGCTCTTTCCTGTATCTCATTGCATTTAACAGGATTCGTCTTGGGAGATGATTTTCCAGTTGCTTGGTGGCTGTGATGTCTCAAGAAGTTGCAGCAATGAAGTGGACTAACCTTGTGTTCCAAATACAGCAGGAAAAATCAACTAGTATGAATAATTTGGCTTCATGGATCTGTGACAGCTTACACCAGCAGAGGACTTATTCAGGGAGATAGAGTTGTTGGTTTAAAGCTAATCCACTACTCAAAAGAGTTGCTTTTATCCTGCCTTTTTTCCCCCTCTTCTCTGTTTTGTGACATTACTGATTCAGTACAGAAATTTGCGTCCTCCCTACAGAGTTGTCGTAGCTACGTGTTCAGGGACACTGCAGATAAATGAGATCTGCAACATCTTTAATCTTCCCTTGCAGCATGCTGTGCTTGGGATGCAGTGTGTGAGAAAGACCAAAAGTGAGGGATGTGAGAAATGTAGTCACACAGGAAACTGAAACTGCGTTGTCATTCATTACTGTAGTACAAAAAACCCTTTCTGTAACCTCAGTTTCCTGATTCTCGTGTGGCTGAGGCCAGATTTGCCACTGGTGCAAACTGATGCAGCACTACTGACATAAGCTGAGAGCACACCGGTTTACTCCAGGAGATAATTTGTTCCAAGCATTTTCAGCAACAAAACCAAGAGGACAACATATGTAGACAAATCCAAAAGCGGTGACATCTTACAAAATGAAGGGATTGTTTTTCATAGTTTATGAGAATAAAGGCTGGGCTTGTTTAATGATGCTTGGAGCAAGTTCTACCCCTCTTTTTCCAAAGGAAAAGCTACTACTGTACACAGTGAAAGTATCCACAAATTTGTTTATCATTTAGGGAGTCATCCTTAAACTGAACCATGTCAACAAAACACATGGTATTTTGTATGCTGCTCCATCCGAGGAACTACTGAAGTTTCCTTGTCTAAGGATCTTAACGTTTCTCAGGTTTTCCTCCACTAGCCAGAGAGGAGCTGGCTGGTATAAACTGCAGCAGCAGTTTTCTGGGGTCATGCACGCAGTGGTGTCAGAGAAATGTGGGAAGTCAGCTTCCAGAGCTCCTGATTTATTTTTCTTCCCAAAGGGAAAAATGGTTTTAATAGTTACTGAGTCAGACTCAGCTACAGATATGTCCTACAGCAGGTCTAGCTATGTTAGCTTATACCATTTTCAGGCCCCTAGACATGGGTGTCAATGGTGTTTACGTTCTTCTACAAGTATCAGGGAAGGAAAACTGGCAGAACTGGGGTGAGGTGGGGAGAAAAGGGAAGGAAACCTCTGAACACTCCTTCCTCTGGCCCCAGTGGATTTACTCTGTTTGCATTGGGCTTGTCTGAGCTTCGGGGCAGTGGGCAGAGAGGAAGTTGGAGTGAAGCTGTAAACTCGCTTCAAACCTAACTGCATCCTTGTTCTGATGCCTTATTTTACTAGGCAGTGGTGTACAAAGCTTCCCTGCACACAGTGAAACAGTCTCATTTGGCTTAGTGGTGTCTTCTTGCTGAAGTCCTAACTTTTACCAGCTAGCAGCATTTCAGGCTAGCCAAGTAAGAAGAAAAGGCCATGGTTAGGTAGAGACTAATTAGAGGGACTAACCACAGGTGCTGGCAATAGTGACAACAGCCTGTGGAAATGAGGAATGAGGAAATACCCATGTTTCTCAGCCTCCCACTAAGAGCTTTTCTGCTCCAAATGGCTACTACAAACTTCTGCAACGGGTATGAATTCCTATGGTGTTTCTTTACCCCTGTCTCAGCCAGATAGAAGCTCTGTGAAGACAGAATAGTTCATGCTACACATCAACACAGCTGCAGGAGGGCACCTTCCTGCTCCTGGCCATCATCAAGCTGACTAAGGCAGATTTTTTGCCTCCATGATATCACCTAAATCCCTCTAGTGGGTAGGAGATAGCAAAGACAAACTTGTGAAGTGGATATTCTGAAATTTCTGGGTGCTTGAGAACTTTGTGCTATTTGAAAGTGCTGTTTCTTAGAGGTTGACCCACCTGTAAACCAAAGCTCTTTAGATCCTGTCACATTCTTCTCTCAGGGTATTGCAGAGACTCTGCTGAATTTAGGGAGAACTACACCAGTCCTGCATTTCTTTGTGCCATCTTAAAATAGGCCCTCAGCCCAAAAGCATAATCTTAAACTTAATCTAGAAAGGATTTTGGGATATGCTAAAAGCTCAGCTCAGTTGGATAGCTCACAGACACACTCATTTACCCCAAATGGGTGACTTTTTCTTAAGGGCTGGGTGCAGCAGCTGCCTGGGGAGGAAGGGACAAGAGATTCTGTGTAGGACTGCAGCCACATACCACATAGTGAAGGTGTACGTGGCACACACAGCTACACGTGAGTGGGAGGGGAGAGGGGAAGGAGAAAAAAACCAGACCACTACAGCGCCCTGGGCTTCCTTGGCAAAATTGTGGAGGACTTGCAAGGAGTGATAGACTAGGTGGAAGCAGAATTAAAAATAATTGCATTACCCTGCTTTGGTTAAAACGTGTCCCTTGTTCATAACACCATCCGTGACTCAAGTGCCCTGCAGTAGTCTGGACATGTGACAGCTAATAAATTCATTTATTGCGAGGGCTGTTTGTTTCAAACTCAGAACTGAAAGTTCATCTGCAGGTGCAGCAGGGCTGTGCAGGGAAGCAGACACAGATTTACAGCTGTTGTGGCTTACTCCACTCTGCTACAACAAATCATTTTGTTCAGGAAAGAGGCTTTGCTGTTAGCCAACCAAGACGTGGTCAGGAATTTGAAATGCTGCTTTGTTAGTTTAAAAGAATACATTGCCAGACATTTTAGAGTGGGCTTTTTTTTTTTTTTTTTTTTTTTAACATTTAGTGAAATCTGTCATAAATCAAAGACTGATTGAAACTGAACAGAATGTGCCTTGCTTTTCACCGTTGTTTGCGATCTTCTTCCTTTGCCATTGTGAAGGTGAATCGAGATCAGGGTTTTAAAGCGTTTAGCTCCAAAGGACAGTTATTACTTCCTCCTGTGATCCTGTTTAATTTTCTGAAAATGAGTCAGTCATTTTCAGCTAGAGTTTGGTGCAGGCTGAGCCTCTTCTCTGAGCTCCACTCTGCAAGACAAAAAAACATATTGCTTCACAGGCAAAGCAAGTCTGCACAATAGAAGACTTCCTTACAACTAGGCTCTGCCAAGTCTGCTCTTAGCCCTGCAAGGAGTCGTGTTACTCCTCAGCAAGGTCATACAGGCCTAAAATAATCACTGATGTTTATCTTTCCCAGAGGATATTAAACACCCCCAAACACCAACACAAGAACATCTATTAAAAAAAAAAAAAAGGATTAAAATAGTTTGCACCTCAGCTATCAGTAGAGAGCATTATGGCTTTGCCTTTTCCGTTAATATTTTATGATCTCACATGTGAAGTGTTGAATTACACCAGCAGTGGGGGAGGAACAGTTTTGGGTATCTCCCTATTAGTAAATATATAGTATAGAAGCAGGCTGTGTGCTTTCCTCATCATTTTAACACTGTACCTTGGCTGTGTGCTGGTTTTCCACTACGTTTGGCAGAGAGAGAACCAGAGGATGGCTTCATTAGGGCCATGCTGTGGCTACTTTACAGCCTAGATACTTGCCTGAAGGTGCACTAGCTGAACGCTTCATGGATCTAGGTCTTTGCAACACCCTTGCAAAGGAGCAAAGTGCTGTCAGCCTGTTTCCACAGACAGAGAAGGAGGAGGCTTGGGAGGAGTTTGAACTGGCAGCTGTCTTTTCTCTCTGCCCAGTGCCAGTGGCTGGCGCACCACAGTTCCATCACCTCGCTGCTGCCTTGTGTGCTCCCAAGTGGCCTGGAGCAGCTCCAGATGAGCAGAAAGGCTGCAGGATGAGCTGGTGATGAAGAAGGGAAGGGTGATCTGGCTGTGCCCTGAGTCAGGCTTCAAGGAAAGAAGCAGGGACTTCTGGATACACAGGATTTTTAAGCCTGTATCACTGAGGCTCCCAAATCACAGCAGTTTTAGCCCAATCAAGGGAGTCCAGCACTGCTATTAATAATTTACAGTTCAGAAAAGCAAATATCCAAATGCTTTGTAGGCCATATTTCCCTGCCTTTCACACCTGCACCTTTGAATGCCAATTTACTTCAGCCTTCCCTTCAACACTGTGTATTTGGCACATCCTGTCATGCCTACATCCCAACCTTCACAAGCCTCCTCTGGCTGGCTGGGGAGCGAAAGACATTTCCTTGCTGAAGTGATGTTTGTGGGAAGATGTGCACTCAGGGGGATGCAAAAAGCTTCAGGCAAGTTCTTTGTGTTTTGACAGACTTTGCTGAAGGATTTTGCTCTGATTTGAGCCAGACATGGTACTGGCAGATGCTGTGCAAGCTTCCCACGCAGCACTGGCAGTGCCTCTCTGATCTGACCCATGACCACCACCCTCCCTGTCCCCTCCATTCCCTCTCTCCTCTCAGCCCAGGCCAGCGTTTATCTTGAGCAAAGAGAGCTCTCTGTGCCAGATTGCGTGGTGGTTTTCTGATGTGAACAGATGGGACTAGGGGGGCAGGCTACATCTGTTCACTGAATTCTTCCACCTTCGCAATTGTTTGCAAATGGGTGAGAGCTCTGGGAGGCTGGGAAACTATGGGTTTGGGCTCAAAATGTTCTTTTCCTGTACCATGCTCAAAAGTGAACCTGTGCTGCATAATTAAAATTTGACGCTGATGAGGAAAACACCTGCTGGTGCAAACAGCTTGCCTCTTTCTCTGCAGAGGCACAGATTCTTTACAGGACTAGTGTTAATGCTTTCTTCAGTCCAGTTTGGAAAGGCCCAAGTGAAGAAATGTCCCTCAGGATAGCATTCCACAGCTTCACAGCATCAGGGTGTCTTTTTGGGATTCAGCATCAATTTAATTCCTGTTTCAATTTCTCATTATGTTTATGTAACTGGTTTTCAGAAGGCCTCAGCTCTCATTTCTTTGTGAATACTAGTCAGAGACAGATGTAAATTGCAAAGGAAGACTGAACCCCCTTTGGAAAACGGGCCATAAATTCTTCACATTTCAGATTTTTACATCCTTTAAGCATTTGCAGGTTGTTATCATCCATGTTTGCTTCTCCCACTTATTTCTTGCCATACAGTTGCATCAGTTTTCCTCAAAAGTCATGCCATATTACCTCCTGGGTGCAATCTTCTCTCTTCATAGTGTACTTGCCAGGGCATGAACAGTCCCCATCTCTCTCATGCTGTCTTCTCTCCAATATGGCATCACCTTATGGGCCACCCAAAGCCTTAAGGCTGGAGCTGCGCATGCTGAGCCATAGCAAACCCACTACACCCAAGCTCTAGGCAGGGCACCCCTGTTGGCTTGCTGTCAGCTGAGAATGCCTTCTCAGAAACGCAGCATCAGGGGTGCTTGAAAACAAATTGTGTGCCTGTGCTCAGTCCCCTTATGCCTGTCTCCTCCCAGCACAGCAATGCCAGCACTTGGAAGCCAGTTGTTGGTCTGTTGGGCTTACACACCTGTGGACTCGCGCTCTGGTTGGTGATACTGTGCTATGCAACTGATTTCTTGGGAGGACAGAGGTACCTACTTCCCGTAAAAAGGAGTGTAAGCTGAGAGCTTGGATACCTCTGGTGCTCTGGTTGTCCATGTTCATGGCACTGATCTACTCTTCCTCTGTACTTTCATCTTCTCAGAGTCTGCATTTGGACTCCACCTTGCTGAACATATGTAAGCCAAGTAAGTATTTTCCACAGGCAACAAGTTGCCTTTTTTGTGCCTGAATTAGGCATCAAATTCTTACACTTTTTAACTGCAGGTTTCTTTCTATTTGCAATATTCTGTTGTTTTCATTGTTTCTTGATGTTTCTCCAATTCTGCTAGCAGCTGGTGATTTCATTCCTGAACTGTTCATTTCTTCTTTTAGATTATTTGTAAGTACTAAAAAAAATTCCACTTTAATACACTGATTCATGCATTGCCTCACAGGCAGAACTCATTATATTTACATAAGCATTAGCCTTTGGTTATGAACCTTCAGCCAGTTTTCAAACCACATCACAGTGGCCCTATTCTGGCATACTGGATTATTTCTCCTTTAAGATTTTATCCATTGGTAATAGTGTGTGTTTTAAAATAAAAGGAAACACTCATTTTAGATCTGTGCTGCCTATTATTTGGGTTTCCTTTTCCCTCTAGATGTTTAGCAAATTATTATGTCTTGACATCGTTTGCATTATTTTACTCTGAAGAGTGGCTAGATATAAAAGATTACAATTACTACAATCACTCCAGGATCAAAAAGCAGTAGTATGCTTGCTTTTCTTTGGTCTTTCACTTCCTTCCAATTTTATATTGACTTATTAAAGAACAAAAAAACTCAAGCAATTTAGGCAGTCCATTACCAAATTCCCTGAATGCTTTATGAAGCTGCTGAGCAGAGCAGTCAGCACTGTGGTTGAGCTCAGTGTTAGGGAATTCTGAACAACTGCCTTTCATTCAAAGACTTAACATTTGTGGCTTAACGTTCTCCATGAGTATGGTGTTAGCTCCCTCTCTCAGGAAAACAGGAATATCCGTATTTTGATCTTTATGGTGATACAGATTCCAGTTTTGGCCTCATCAGAATAATTACTTACTCTTCATATCTGAGTTAACCTAAGTTCCTAGATCTGAAAGGGACTGAAGTGCAGAGGAAGGCAAGGTTATATTCTTGAGTGAAGTGGGTTCACTAAGTGCCAAGTGTATCTTCAAAAACATCCTTCCTAGTGAGTATCAACCTTTTGCTGAGCTCAGTATTGGTATATGTGACCATATTGGACAGCAGTCACTTTTAGGAACTGTAGTGAGCAATGTCCTCCTGAATATGACACAGGTTGTTTAATTCTTCTATAAACCTTCACAAAATACCCAGGACAGCAAGAAGCAGAGGCTATGATCAAAAATGTTTTTGTCTTTTCATTAGGAGAAAACTATGGGCCCACAATTCAGACAGCTGTGGCCAAATTCTCACAGGCTTTAGTCAACTCCTGCTAAAAACTGTCTGGTGAAAATGGTTTTCATGTTGTCTGAAGAGTCCAATTAGAGACATATGATGCTATAAATGACATTTTAGGTATAGTGACATTTTCTTGAGCACAGAAATGGTCTGTATCTGAGCTGGGTGCAAAACATGCTTGGTTGGTGGTTACAGGCTTGGTTTTCCCTGTGGTTAGGGAGTTATTGTGGGGTTTGAATGGTGATCTGAGAAATGGTCATCCCTCCTTTCTTAATCAGGCAGGTGCCAGTCCTATCATAAAACCTTGCAGAAGCTTTGGCTTAAAGAGAGAGATCTTATTGTACATGCATCTATTGAGTCCTCCAGTGCCCTCCTCCAAAACATATCATAGATGTCTAAAGCAGAGCTGATCCTCCTAGATGCTGCTGTGGTCTGTGGAGGGAAATAAGAACACTGTATTTGATCTGTGAACATCCAAAATAGGTCAGCAAATTTATATCTTTTTTCATTGAGTAAAATCAAAAACAGTTAGACTAAATTGCTCCTTCTTAGAGCTCGATAAATAGGTGAAATATGCCCTGCCCCTTAGTGTTTGCCAGAGGAGAAGAAAGATAAATTTGATCATTTAAGAAAGAGGTGAAAGCTTTCAGAGTACTTCTATGATGTAAGTGAAACAGGCCCTGGAGGCAGCCCTTGAGGACTCCTGTATAGGGCATACTATCAAAGCTTCTGAGATCTCCCCTGCCTAAGCTTGCCCCTTGGCTCAGCACATGCCATCATGCATGGCCAGACAAGCTCTGTGTCTGCTGAAGTGTCAGAGGTGGTTGTGGGACAGGACACGGAGCTCTTTGCCCTACACTGGTGACCGCATGGAAGCACAGCCTGGAGCTGTGGGTCTGAACTGCTGCTGGCCATAGGGAGAGGAGGTCACTGTAGGGACTGATTTGCGTGGTGCAAGGATACATCTCCACCTTTTTTCTTTGGCCACATGGCATGTCTTGTACTTGGGATTTGTCCCAGTGTCTTGGTCTCAGGACTTGAATATCCTCACATCCTGGTAACAACCCTAAAAGGGCACTGAAGATTTCACAAAAAGAGGTCTCCAGTGCAGCTCTTGCTGTAGATGACTATGCTAATCAGCAGTGATGGCTTAGTAAAAAGAATTTGATCCCTATCAGATTTAATGCACAGAGCAGAAATTGAAGAAAAGATGCCTTTTTTTTTTTAAATACAAAAAGCAGGGTTTGTTTAGGGCCTTTTGAACATCTCAGTGTTTTTTCCTTCTTTGCCAAGCTTTTAATGGTAGGAGAAAAGTATCACACTAGCGATGTTGCCAGCTTGATGATTTTATCATGAGACAGTACTTTCTATTTTGCTTAAAACTCAAACTCCTAGAAACAGTGAATTATGTGAGAATCATTCAGCTCTGATTTGGAAAGCAAAGGAAATTTCTAGTGCTTTTGGTGTCAAAAAAATGATTGAAATATAACCCAAATTATATATTAAGGAATCCAAAACCATATTTGGAATTGATTACATTTTTAATGTACATGTTTTGAAGTGAGTTGTGTGATTTTTCTTTTGGAGGGAGACATCTGACTCATGATTTTTGAATGCTTGGGGAGTGGTGCTATTACATTGGGGATACCACTGATGTTTCCAAATCTGTTGAATGATTTCTGGCACAAAATGCTTTAGCTCCTTAAAGAAACGTCTTTAATTGGTAAGATGTATAGGACAGATCCTGCTTTAAAAATATATGGATTGTGGTTTTATTTTCCTTTTGCTGAGTAGCAGAAGCATCGAGCAGATCCCATACAAATCCCTAAAAATTAATTGTATGGCTTTTTGGTATGCACAGAGAGTACCTGAGTTGACCACAAAATAGACTTGACCAAAAGGTCCAATCCCAGGTATATTAAATTCTTTTAGGAATACTGAGCTCCTGTGGTTTTTGTGCTTCCTAAGAAGCCCCTTTTGCACCTTTCAGAGCTAGAGCACTTCATAAAGACTGTCTAAATGCTCCTTTTGGGCAGCATAATTCACTGTCACAAGCAGGCAGCAGGATAGGATGCACTCGCTCACGTGTACATAGCTTAGTTTTAATGGAGACTGTGAGCCAAACATTTCCCGTTGGACCCCTGCCTCTAAAAGTCTGTAGCCAGCCCAGAGGAGACTCGGAGCATACAGTTCATGTGGGACCTGGACAGGATTGAGCAGGTTGTGGAAGGTCAGGTGTCAGAAAGCAACATCAGCCTTTGAGGGCAACAATAACAATTCTTTGTTAGGGAGTCATTTTTCAGGTTCCGGGTTTATACAAAGGCAGCTGATAGCAACAGAGGTCATGGCTAATGAACCTGCTCCCTCTGGGAACCTTGTAACACACTGTCAACACCTGGTAGATGATGCCATTCACTTTGATGCCAGTGTTTGTCCAGAACACATGGTAGGTCTGGCATTGCTGCCATGCATGCAAGCACTCCTAAAACATCTTCTGTCTTTTATTTATTGAGAACATATTTTTACTTCAGCAAGTCCCCTGCAGAATTAGCTGTAAGGTGGGCCTAGAGAGTGTTTTTCTTGCTGAGTGCTCCACAGGCCTTTCAGATTTTTTTGGGGGGAACCATGCATTTACAAAAACACATCCTGAGTCCTTGCCAGTGATAATGTGAAAAATCACATGTGGGCTATAGCTGTTCCAAAGACCTAGTATTATTTCCCCCAATGTAATTGAAAGACACTGCCTGAGTCCAGGGGCCAAACGTTGTCCCTGTGATTACTTAATTTGTTGGGGTTATGTAAATGATCCTGTAATTAAATGAGACTGCCAAGACTAGTATTTGTTATAACATTCATTGCACTGTTGAAGTGATTCTATCCAGAGGGAGTTTGAACTATGTTTTCCAGTCTCATTCTTAAATAGCATTTTTTGTTATTCTTTTTTATCTTTGTTGTTTTGGATAAAAATTATCAGAAGTTAATAAGAGGTAAAAATTGGATGCAAGACTACTTTATCCATGACTGTGAGATTTGGGATGTTTAAATGTTGCTGTGTTGCCAATGGTCAAGGTGCCAGTTGCTTAGTACATGGCAAAAGCAGGACTGCTGAGATCTGCAGGAACTGAGTGCCTGAAGACACTATGAGACAGATGTCCTTAGTAGGATCATGAATACACTTCTGTTTTCTCTGTCTATTGTCAATAGCTGTACAGTTATCTAAAATGTTTTCAAATTCTTTCTGTATTTCAATGTTTGGTTAAAATTGGCCAGCAAACATAAGAATTAGGGGTTAAGGCTAGGCAGATGCAAATATTCTTGACTAACATCATCTCCTTTTATGACAAGATGACCCACTTAGTAGATGAAGGAAAGGCTGTGAATGTTGTCTACCTGGACTTTAGGAAAGCTTTTGACACCATTTCCCACAACATTTTCCTGGAGAAACTGTCTCCTCATGACTTGGATGGGTGCAGTCTTCACTGGATGAAAAACTGCCTGGCCGGCTGAGCTCAGAGAATGGTGCTGAATGGAGTGGTGAACTGGAGCAAACTCCAGCTAATGGCTGGTCACAAGGTGGGGTTCCCCAGGGCTCAGTATTTGTGCCAGGCCTGTTTAATATCTTTATCAATGATCTAGATGACGGGATCGAGTGTACCCTTAATCAGTTTGCAGAAAATATCAAGTTGGGCAGGAGCATTTGTCTGCTGGAGGGCAGGAAGGCTCTGAAGAGAGATCTGGACAGGCTGGATCAATCAATTGTATGAGATTCAACAGGATGAACTGCTGAGCCCTGCACTTGGATCACAACAACCAAAGGCAGTGCTACAGGCTTGGAGCAGAGTTGCTAAGAAAGCTACCTGGAGGAAAAGGCCCTGGAGGTTCTGGTCAACAGCAGGTGAACATGAGCCAGCAGTGTGCCCAGGTGGCCAAGAATGCCAGTGGCATCCTGGCCTGTATCAGCAATAGTGTGGCAAGCAGGACCAGGACAGTGATTGTCCCCCTGTACGTGGCACTGGTGAGGTCTTGCCTCAAATCCTGTGTTCAGTTTTGGGTCCATAACTACAAGAAGAACACTGAGGTGCTGGAGCATGTCCATTAGAAGGGCAATGGAGCTGGTGAGGTGTCTGGAGTACAGGTCTGATGAGGAGCAGCTGAGGGAGCTGGGGGTGTTTAGCCTGAGAAAAGGAGCCTCAATGGGGGTACCTTATCGCTTTCTACAACTACCTGAAAAGAGGTTGCAGCCAGATGGGAGTCAGTCTCTTCTCCCAAATAACACGGAATAAGACTAGAGTAAGCAACCTCAGGTTGTGCCAGGGGAGGTTTAGATTGTGCATTAGGAAAATTTTCTTCACTGAAAGGATGGTCAAACATTGAAACAGGTTGCCCAGGGAAGTGGTGGAGTCATTTTCCCTGGAGATTGTTAAAACATGTGTAGATGTGGTTCGTAGGGACATGATTTAGTGGTGGACTTGGCAGTGCTGAGCTAATGGTAGAATCAATGATCTTAGAGGTTTTTTCCAACCTAAACAATTCTATGGTTCTGTGATTCTATAATTCTCATATAAGTACACATGGAGTAGGACCACATGTATGTCTTTTCTTTAGAAAACCAAGCAAAACCAAAATACCACCCTAGTAAAAAAGAAGGCCAAGGGAAATTACAATGCCCAGTGTTAAGTAGAGCTTTGTGGAGGGTCTTTCTGGTTCCAGGGTGCACAAGGCCCTCATCCTTCCTCCACACACTGTAATCCCACAGAGCACCAGCAGTGATTTAGCTCCTCTACCACTCACTGTGGGTGCTACTTGTGGTGAATCCTTACCACCTCCAGGCTTTTTTTAATTATATTTTTCTTCCTTAGTATTTGGTATAATGGAGTACAGCAGATACTTTGGTATAGTGTCCTTTTTGAAATATGCGCAAGACCTCTTAAATACCACATTGCATCAATGGAAACCAGTTTTCATTTATTTAATAACCCAAAGACACTTTTTTTTCCTCATATATCTTAAATAGTTCTTTAGCAAGCATGCTACTTTCACATTATTGCTGATGGCTGATATTGGTAGTATAGCTTCCTTCATTTAGTACCCAAGAAGGAAATTATACATGTGTTTAGGAGTGCAGTTAGCCATATATTCTGTGACTTGGTGGGTATGATTGGAATCAACAGTCCCTTCTTCAACTGCTGAATCTGAGCCAATATTTAAGAAGAAAAGCCATTGTAAAGGACTTAGTGCAGCAAAAGTTATGGTCTTCAGTTTGTAAGTGGGTGCCAGCATTAATGAATAGATAGTGTTGTCTTCACTGATTCCTGTCTTGAGAAAGACAGAAATTATTGAATAGCGATCCTACAACAGTCAGGTAGGTAGAGTAGGTTGGCATCCTGTCTAAAGCAGAACATCCCTTCTAGTCAGTAGAGTTTTAAGTGTATATTTAAGACAGTTTTAAGGATTTTGCTGCTTAAGAATGGGTTTTGCTGCATCAGAGACTGGATCCTTTGCTATCTTTTGTGTGAGGTGCATATTCAAAGCTGTAAATGAGAAAATTCTTTCTGTTGCTACTGTTTTTTGGAAAGATTCTATTCCTACTCTGACATTTTTTGCTAATTAACTGACAATTAGCAGCCCTAGAGTTTACTGTTTATTATTTTGTCTGTTTTTCCCCTTTGCTAAATAAATGAGCCAAAGTTAAGTTTTATGGATCACACACCTCTTTGTTTGCCATTGTTAATGGATCGTTTTCCACTCAGAATGGAAATGATTAAACCATATAAAAAAAGATCATGCTTGCCGCTTATTCTCTGGCATCATATATGGAAAAATATTGCAGTTGGTTGAATTGTCTAGTTGAAATTAGCCTTTAAAGGAAAACAAAACAGAAGGGAATTGTGCAAGTTGGGTTCATTAGGGTTTTATCAGAAAAAGGACTGAGTGGTGAAGAGGGAGAAGAGATGATGGAGTTCATGTTCCTGCAGATTAATTTATCAGTCTTTATGGGCACATGAAAAGAAAATTATGGCTACCTATAAAGGTCTAATTAGGGCATCTAGTGTAAATTCTCTGCAGCTAATCTGGTACAGTTCATAAAAAGCTAACAATAAAAACATAATGATGTGTTGCATTAAATGGGCAATCTTCAGCTAATGGGGCTAAATTAAAAAAGGTCTATTGGAAAAGCAGGCTCTTTATAGGCCTTAAATTGAGGATAACTCATTAAATACACAGCGTGTTTTGCTGTTTAGTCCAACAGTGACTAATGTACTTTGAAGTGTATTCCTCGGAATGTTTCTGGTCTTGGGAGCAAGTCAACTTCTAGTAAAATTGGTGCAAGTCTCACCTGGAGCACTTGGGGAATACTTTCATTTTTTTAATGCTTCTTCACAGTTCTGACCTTCATTTTGTAGCCTGAGTCCTGCTAGTGAGCATTTCTTGATGTAAACAATCAAAACTGGGACAACTTCTGTGACCCAGCCTTCATATCCAGGCCTGAAGATGGACATTGGAGAACTTGGCAAAGGCGTGAGTTAAAGATCTCATGTAAAACACCAGTTCCCTCTGAAAGGAGTAATTCATAATTATTGTAATTTGAGAGCACTGAGAGTGCACTCTGTAAACTCATCTCTAGAAAGTCTCCAAATGTAAAGGCGGTGAGAACAGAAAGGCAAATGAATTTATTCAAAACGATGTCAAAAAGAGAATTTTCCTCAAGCATTGCTTTGACTACACTGTTGTCTTTCTGTCTCATGATGACTTTCCCTTCTCACTTACACCAGACATAAGGTACTTGTCTTTGCTTTGTGGACTCTCTGTCTGACTCTGTGTGACTCAGTCCCTCCAGTTCTGCTGCAACTAATTGATTTTTGTAGTTGCCCCCTTGGCCACTAATGGAATTTTCAAGAAAGTATTTTTGCAGTTTGGAGGATTAATTTCTCAAATGCACCAAACATCAAGTAAATTTTCTCTCTTTATCTTCAAACTCGGTGTAAAACTGTAATGGACAGATACTTAAACACAGGTCAACAACCATGAAGGAGCAAAGACAGCTGTCCATTGGTGCTCTCCTTTTCTGGTGCTCTCCTCTACTGTCCTTTGCTGCCAGTCTACCTTCAACAGAAAGGAACAATTTCTGGGAGGCTGCTGCTTTGTCATCAGCTTGCTTATATGATAGCATAACATAAAAAATGACATGAAGAAAGGCAAGAATTCATGAGGGTTGGAGATGCTTGCAGAGTGAATAAGAGTTTTGGGGTCTTACCAAAATGCACTGCAGAATGTTGAGCTCCAGTGAGCACTTCCTAGAAATGTCTTTCAGACAAGGAGCTCTGTTTCCATGTCCCTGAGCAACATAGGAAGAACATGAAAAACTGCAGAGGCCAAGCATACATACCATAGAGGTGGTAGTTTCTTCCCGAAGTCTTTCATTGCATACACAAATACAACGATCAGCTTGCTGTGTGGTATAAAAATCTCTGTGAGTATATTTAAGGGGACAAAAAAGAAAAAGTAGCAGAGTTTTGTGCATAAATTATCCTTTTCTGTGTAAAAGAAACAGACTTAGCAATTATGTTTACCTCCACATCTTTGGAGGCCGTTTTAGCAGAGGTTTCTGCTTCCCTGGTGTGACTGCCAACTTACAGAATTTTTAGGTTCCGGATGATTGGTCTAATTGGTTGTAAAATAAACTATTTCAAAGAACTGACACTCCTCACATCTGCTGCTCTTGGCCTAGTGTGTTTGTGATGTATTTGCTGGTAGAGAAAAATGTTGCTGGACGTGTGTGCATTGGAAAGCTGCAAATTGTTTTTCCTTTCTTTTGTTTCTATTTATCTTGGTTTGCAAATATTAGGCAGACATAGTTCTCAATATGGACAAATGTGCTGCAAAATGCCACTCAGCTGAGGAGATCATAGCTGTTTTTCAATTATTGAAAGCATATGCAGAAAAATAAACTCACAGTTAATTTCAGAATGAAGGTTTGCAGCAGATATATAAGCCCTAGTAAGTAAGGGCATAAGCCCTAGTATTCTGTTACCTAAACAGAGAGACTGATGTGTTTGAATACATGTAGTGAAATCCCCAGAGACAAGGAGGGTTGTAGGCTGGCACAATCACCACTTACAGGTTATACCTGCATGTCTGAGAGTGCCTGTTAAATGCCACATAGCCCAATTTTTCACTTACCTATTGACAGGTGTGAAATTTGCTGGTTGGTCTGAAGAGTAATATGTCCCTACAAGTCATGGATGAGCACGAGCTCTAGGGACTTTGGTGAGAAGAGGCTTCCCTCTCCCTCTGTGCATTTTTTTTCTCTCCTCTCCTCTCCTCTCCTCTCCTCTCCTCTCCTCTCCTCTCCTCTCCTCTCCTCTCCTCTCCTCTCCTCTCC
>JAWWEU010000001.1:38740259-38847034 GCA_035583155.1 Acropternis orthonyx | reverse complement strand
TTTCTTTCTTTCTTTCTTTCTTTCTTTCTTTCTTTCTTTCTTTCTTTCTTTCTTTCTTTCTTTCTTTCTTTCTTTGTCTTTCTGTCTTTCTTGTCTTTGTCTTTTCTCATTTTTCTCCTTTCTTTCCTTTTTTTTTTTTTTTTTTTGTGTAAAAAAAGGTAGCTAAGAAGAAGGAAACACTGCTATTTAAAAGAAAAAAAAAGAAGCTTAATATATTCCTAGAAGCCTGTAAATAGAGAAACAACAGGCAAAAGAGGGAGAGCGAGTAAGTTTTGACAGTAATAACAGTGAGCCAGAGGAACATCATGAAAGGAGCTAGCCTTGTCTTAGGAAATTAAAAAGACATGTGTGTAGCTGTTAAAAAGCCTGAGAAAAGTGTCTGTGATTCTCAAGCAAGGCCGTCCTGCAGGAGGAAGTTTACAAGAGCTAGGAGTAGTAGTATCCGTGACTTTAATCTGGTCTTGGAAATTATTAGTTCTAAGCATGCTGGAAGGAATTAAGACCAAACAAGGGGTTTCAGTTTAGAATCTGAGTCTTTGATGCTTTATGAAAGTAATTTGATTGCATCAAATGGGTCCCAGGGATAGGAACCTTAGTCCATAAATATCACCAATCCACATCATTAAAAAAAAAAACTCAAGTGCGCTTTTTTTCCTTTTTCTTTTTGCAGTGCTAATATTCTTGGGACATAAGAGGCCCACAGCTGAATCAGCAGAGAGATTGATTTCTCTCTCTCCCTTTAAAAGAGGGAAAAAAGGTCCCTTTGGGTCAGGGTTAAGGGCTTGGAAGGGGCCTAATGGGAAAGTTCATCTCACAGCTGCCAGCGGTATATAGTACCAGGCCCATGGATAACAACAGGATGTGGGTTTTGAGCACTGTCAGCTCCTTCATGATATATTTCTTTTTAATTTTCTCCTTTTAAAATAATACACCAGCAAAGAACATTCTTTATTATCATAACAAAATCTCTGCTCCAGTGACTCTGAGATGTTCCTAATTGTTTTCAATCTGTCAGGAGTGCTTTCTGTTTGCATTTCTGCAACCACTCAAGAGATTGCTGTAAAGAAAACAAACAAAAAAAACATGGCCTGGGCTGACTGAGGGGTTGGGTAATGGATTACAGCACTTTCACATCGCTCAGCACCACTGAGCACAAACCAAAAGCTGAATTGGTTGGTACTAACTCGAGTATCAGCTTTGCAACAGCCAATTTTGAGCTCTTGTTAGCACCTCAAGTCACCAAATAGGCACAGTGACAGTCAGTGAGTTAAAAA
Source organism: Acropternis orthonyx (assembly GCA_035583155.1). Taxonomy (NCBI): domain Eukaryota; kingdom Metazoa; phylum Chordata; class Aves; order Passeriformes; family Rhinocryptidae; genus Acropternis; species Acropternis orthonyx. The sequence continues at coordinate 38,845,760 of JAWWEU010000001.1, read as the reverse complement.
TAAACTCTGGTAACGGTGTAAGGCACAGGGAAAACACCCCATTCACCCAAGTGTGGAGATAGAAAGTGAAGGGGAAGAGTGCATATAGCTCTTCACGCTGTCATCCTATGAATGACAAATAGCAGTGCATTTCCCACAGAGAAAAACACATCTGATCTAACTTTTCACACTGTTTCGTAAAAAGTGATCTCATTAATGCAAGAGTAGAATGGTTTCTGGGAACAGTTGTTTCCTGGCTGGTTGCTGTTGATGCTACAAGAGCCGGTGATGCAGAACAGCCTTATACAACCATAGGTGCATCCTCACCAGCCCATTGTGCAGGTCTTGCTGTGTGATGGAGGGAGTGGTGGGAGGAGAAGGGGCTACAGGGAAGGCGGTGCACAGGCAGCCCCGGGCCCCCTGCAAATATTTGCTGGCAGAGCTGGGACACATAGGCCATGGGAGGAGCACTGAGGAATTTTCCCAGCATCATTCCCTGCATGTGTGGGTGTTGCCTCCCACCATGGAGCCAGCATCCTGTTACGAGTCTTGAGTCTCAGTATTACAGCACGAATGGTGTGCCCGCACCCTGGAGGAAGTCCCTGTGGTATCACAGGCTGTAGGAGAGAGAGAGGTCCTACCTGGAAAAGCTGCAGAACTAAGATGGGATAAAGCTGTCCTGTACAGCAAGCGAGCTGGGCACTGAAGGCAGCATTCATGTTGCCCACTAGAAATGCTCATGAGTTGTCAAGTCTGTCCCTCTCCATTAGTGGTATAGGGACCAGTGGTCTATCTACAGACCGTCTGAACCTCTTCTTGAGCTTGGTGATAGCATGTAATGTTCATCATGGCAGTGGCCCATAGCCTTAGAGAAAACCTGAATTCAGACCTGGCAGGTGTTGAAGGCAACCAGAGAAGACTGAGGAGATGCAGATCAAGTCCACTGAGTTTTATTCAGGATTGTCCAGGAAGCTGAAGACAGAACAGGGCACCAAGCTCCTCAATCACAGCTCAGTGTTGTAACCACACATTCCACCAGAACCATCCTCCCATGGCTGTCCCTGGCCATCAGGGTTCCATATGTCAGTGCAGAAGGAGCTGAAGAAGAGTCAGGGCTGGTTTTGCGTGCCTAAACACAAAAGCAGAACCACCGGAACTGTCAGTTGATATGTTTGGAAGGAACTCATCACCCTGGCATCTGGTATGTCCTGAGCTTCTGTCAGCTACCAGCACTGAGAAGTTCACACCAAAACTTAAGACCTCTGACCATACCTGGAGGAAGGTCTGGCTGAAGAGTGGGTCAGCACAGAGTACCCAGAGCCATGGGCCTGACTCAGGCCTTTGTTATGAAGGACGGGAAGAAGTGTCTGTGTCAGAAAAGGCTTATCCTGCCAGTTTGGAAGTTGGAGCTACTTTTTGCTCTGCCAGACTTTCCACATGTGCTTTAGGCATATCCTTCAGCTTTGTCTGGCTGCCTGTGAAAAATAGAAGGTATTGCCTTACTCTCTCTCACCAGAGAGCGTAAAAGATGGTCTATTCTACTTTTCAGGGTGCCTCATGGTTCCTCATGCAAGTAACTTTAAAAACTTCAGCTTAACACAAACTGTCTTTGGGACACCTCTTTGGTCTCAGTACTTGGCAAGAACCCACGGTCAGAAAAAAACATGAGGTTCCTGTTCCCACTGCTACACAGAAGTGGCTGAGAAGTCTTTCAGTAGGACACGGTTTCCCACCTGTTTTGCACCAGTGTAAGGAGTTCTGCTAAATGCAAGGCATCAGTGGGGTCCATGCTTTTCCACAGGAAGCGCTGGACACAGAGATAAGCTCCTCAGAGTTAACACTGAGATAACAGCAAATCTCTAGCAACTAGGAATGTGAAGCATGGCAGCCGCAGTAGCCGGGGGTATGTGGCGGCTCTGTAACATTTTTTGTGAAGAAACAAAATTGCTTTCCCTCTCACCTTCCTGGGAAGGGGGAAACAGATCCGTGGTTAACCTCGCTTGTCAGGAGTGTTGGTGCTGCTACTCCCTCTCCTCCCTGTGCCCTTTGGCTGCCTTTGCTCTCTGCAACAGCGTACAGAGACACACAGTATGGCTGTGGGCAGTGGAGGAGCAAACAAGCTCCAGAACAAAACAGAAAGTATGTTCTCATGCAAACCTCATTAATAACGAAGAGCAAGTGAAGAGAAATGGTAAAAATAAATGATATTTCTTGTTGGAAAGAGAGAATGTACTGCACCGCTGCAAAGACGGAATGTGAAAGGTGAAGCCTTTCGGAATTTACATCACCCACCCACAAATCAAAATTCAGGTTGTTTCACAGTTACTGGAACATTTAGCCAGGCAGAGGGATGACAACCATGACTTACAAATAAACAAAGAAATCATTTTTATATTAAGATTTTTTACTATCTCAGTTTCTTTTTTTTTTTTCATACTGAAATGATAAGGCTTTTTTTCCAGTTAAGCAAATATGGCCCAAATAGCACTGCTCAGCAAATGCATGACTCTTGGAGACGTACTGCCAGCAGGGGCTGTGGCTTAGCAAGTCCTTCATTATTCAGAGCCATCAGGATACTCTCTGGCCTGGTCCAGGTAGATGTTTGAAAGATGCAGGTAGTTTTAAGCAGAGAGTGCCTGTTACTCTGCCCATAAGCCTCTGCCACAGTGCGACATAAAGTCCTCCTAAGATTGCGGTTCACACATTTTTTCTCTTTTATGCTGGTCATTAATCTCAGAAATGCATACGAAATTGATTTCCTTTTCATGACATTGTTTTCAAATGACTCTTCTGTTTTCTTCTGCTTGTTCTTTGGCAATCTCAGTGGCTTGGGAGCTACAAGGAAGATAATTTAGATCTTCTCTAAATGTTTCAGTGCCAAAGTCGTCAGTGCTTGCTCCCTCCCATATTTTATTGGTTGTGGGTGTAGCAAGGAAGTTGCAAAGAGTGGGGGCATCAGGGTGGTAAAATTCAATGCAAGAATGTAGTAATCAGAAGAAATTAGATATTTTTGAGCTTACAGGTCCTTTGGAACTTACAGAATTAGAACCAGGATCAGAACTTGGATGCTAAACCTGGTAGTTATTTGGGGTGTTGGGTTTTTTTAACTGCAAAGTTGAGAAGAGAAAACGGAAGAGTCAGTTGCTTTAATATGCTCTGCACTTCTGAACAACAAAATTCCCAAAGAGCAAAACTCTCACAACAGCTCTCCCCTTGGCTGCAAACAGGGAGTTTACATGCAGGGAGGGGGAAAAATGCAGCCACATTCCTTTCGCACTCCCACTCGCCTCTGAGGTTCTTCCACTTCCTTCCTATGGCTTTTTTTAGAACTGTAGTGTTTTTCTCACGTCCGGCAACAAAGGATGTTTTGTGCTGCTCCTGAGGTTGTTGGTTTCTCTCTCTCTTTTTTTTTTTTTTTTTTTTTTTTTTTTTTTTAATGCCGCTTCTCTTCAGATACAGCTATTATATTTGAAAATATCACTCTTGTTTTTGTGGAAGCAATTTTTGTTTGCTCTCTGATACCTTACAAGTTTGATCAGTTGCTTAGTAGGATTTACTTAGTAGGTTAAATTCTCCCACCAGAGTCAACATTTTTATTTTCCTGCAACCTTCTTATTTACTTGTGAAAACCACCATGCTGCAATCCTAAAGGTAGAATGATACTGGGGAGATTGCAGAGATTTCTGTGCCCTGTTAATGAATAAAAAATTGAATCACTCCAGAATTACCATGGTGCAGGTGAGAGGAAAGCATGGTGCATAAATTGGTTCAGAAAATGCATAGCTCATAAAAAAACTCTTGTGATGTTCCCAGTAAAAAATCCACTGAGGAGACAAGGAGGAACACATCAATAATGGAATTACAGTCTCCTGCCCCTAGAGTCAGCTCTTCTATTTTACAGTAGTGTAACATCATGAAATAAGAGTGGAGATATGCATTCAGGATTAAACCTTTGGGGTTTGATATATTCTTGTCCCCAGTCACTATAGCTGGGTCTTTGTCATAGTGATAAATTGACTGTGGTCACACACATTGACATTACTCACTTTGAGAAGTAAAACCCCAAACATCAGTCATTGCTGTGTCAGGGACCTTGGATATTGGATATTCAGGCATTCAGTGTTTCTAATTTATTATAATTTGTAGGCAACTAGACAAGGTGGCAGGAAAGCCCATGAACAGTCTGGAATTATAAATCTCCAAAAGCTTTAACATAATCTGTAAAACTACCTTCAGTTCCTCAGATAGGGAACATGAATGATACAGTGAGCCTGATTTTGACCTTTTGCTCAGCAATGCTGCACAGGTATTATTACACTGTTGGCTTTGGCTTCTGTGGGACCTGGTTCATAAGTGTCTTGGAAAGGAATTATTCAGCTCAGGGTAAAAATGTAAGGACTGCTGTCTCAGTGCCTGCTTCATCTTGATAGTCAGGGTGAAGCAAAGAGAAAATGAGAGGCCATGAGTCCTCACTTCCTGGTGTGGAAAACCCTCCTGGTTTGTGCAGGTGGGGACAGAGTGAGGTATCACACACTGTCACTGCAGACATCATTTTTACTGCACATAACTCAAGAAATATGCCTACCCATCTTACTTGCTGGGTGGTTTTTTTCAGATTTCAGAGAAATAGCAATACCAGTCCTCCAAAACCGCCAGCAAAATTCAGGAGCCTGCTGGATCTCTTCCAAAATGAGCCCTGATTAAGAAAACTATTTGATTGCTACTTTTGTGGCATGTCTGGTTTCCTATCCCTGCTGCCAGATTCCTCAAAGAGGAGGCAGGAACTTTCTGCCATTATATTGCCAAAGCCTTGCAAGAGCCTTGGAGCCTGCTCTGGGGGGTGTGAGCTGTGGGTGTGCTCTGGGAATCATACTGCCACACACACAAATGGGGGTGCCTGTGCAGACCACAGATGTCCCTGTGACTTCCTGATAGCTCAACTGTGGTTTTATTGCCTGCCTTGTCCTCTAACACTAGGCTGAGTGGAGGGAGAAATGTCAGATCTGAGTGACTTGAGTTGCCCCCGAGTACCACCCTCACTCAGAAAGTCTGGATCTCAGAATTTGTTCTGTAGTGGCATCCATCCCACCTCTTCTGCTAGATTATTTCTCCCTGGCCTCCCAGAAAGGAACACAGGCATCCCAGCAGCCCAGGGCTGAGATAGTCACATGGAACCTGCTTCACACTAAGATGCAAGGCAGTGAACTGGGACATCAAAGGCATGTTTGCTTGTTTTATCCACGGGTTTGGATAAGGGCTGTGATTGCAACAAACACCCAGGGTGGTAATATCTCAAACACATCTGTTTACCAAAAGCCAGTCTGTCTTCCATCAGGTTTGGCTAACATGAGCTAGCAAATCTGATTTAACCTGAGCCTTTTCCTTGAGGTAGGCACAATCACTTGAAGCTGTTTCTAGAAAGGTATTTTAAGCTCAGTGGCTGGGTGAGGATACCATCAGCTGAAAGGTGGTGTCAGATGGATGTCCATGGCAATACCTGGCTGGCATTATTAAACCTTGCCAGTAGAAGCTAGTTTTGTCACTGCAATGGGGCATGCTATAACAACCCTATGAAAAGACCTGGCCAGCTTTTCTGTGACTCAAAAAGATCCCGAGGCCATCAACTGATGGATTCTTACTCAGCAAGCACCATGGCTTATGCCAGCCCCATGCATCAGCAGGAGGAGGCGGTACCCTGTGGCCATAGCTAGTATGCAGCAGTGCAGTGAGGTCAGTGCTCATCCAGAGAGAGATACAGCATTGTCGATGTAGCCTGGGAAAACAGCCTGCTAGTCTACGGTCAACTTACTTTGCAAGTCAAGATAAATAAAAAAACAAACTAATAAAGCTTGCTATTTTTTTTACTTATACAGCAGAAATACCCTTAACTACTTGCCCAAGTAGCACTTTCAACAAAGAGCAACAGGGAGTGAGATGTTCCCTGACCATCACCATCACAGCCTCCAGTCAACCCAGGTCACAGTGGCAGCCTGGTCTTGCTGCTACTATCACCTTAAAGTTGCTGGCTTACCTTTGTTTGGATTCCATTAGAAAAAATTCAGTTTAAACCTCCTTCCCTAGAGTCAGCTGTGATTCTACTTTAGTAATGACAAGCAGGTGTTGCTGTGACACCAGGTGACACCTGTGCTCCTTCCCTACCACTGGGACACTTCCTGGATCAGGAAGGTGATGCCTTCATGGCCCTCAAGTAGAGCCTAGCACAAAGGGATGAAATGAACATACTTTGCCTCTTTCAGAAAATGTGATTTATGAGCAGGAAAGATCCACCTTTCAAGGTGGGCAAGCACTGTGGGAGAGAGCTTCAGCTCACCCAGCCAAGGCAGCACTCAGGGCTGCAGTGCTCCATCCTGGTCCTAGCACTGCAGGGAAAGGGAGGGTGAAATTGTGTGAGACTTGGCAAATCTTCATGATGCCCTGGAGGAACTGTACTTGAGAGAGAAACGGAGCCCCTAGTTCTACTCTACAAATCCCAAACAACCTCTGGATAAATTTCAGCTGAAAACTGGCTCTTTCATGCCTGTGATACCTGCACTTGACAGCCAAACAGAGACCCTTTCATATTTAAAAATAGAAAAAGCAATTAATTATTGGAGTCAATATAAGCTGGGAGCTGGCACAGTAGCAAAGCAATGTCTGTAGTGATCTGACTGTAGCAGAGGCCACAGTGGCTTTACAGCTCCTGCACCCATGAGCCCAGGGGGATGCTCTGGAATTTCGTATGCAAAGCTGCTCAAACACAGGGCACAATACAGATTGATGCCCCACAGCGGCAGGGTTGGTAGGAAGCAAAAAGGGAAGGCAGCATCAGAACCCTGCAAAGAGATTAATGGAGTCAGTGCTACTTTGTCAAATGCATCATGTCTCAGCATTTGGGCATACTCAAGCTGAAATGCTCACCTGTCTCATTCACTGTTCTCCAGTGGCTGTGTGCAGTGAGTACCAGTGGGACAGAGGGAAGCCTTGGAGGTTAATGGGCAAACCCTGAAAGCCAGAGCCACTGATTTCTCCTTCTCATAGCTGGATAGTCTGGTTTGGTGTGGGATGAAGCATTGCACACCAAAGACAGGCTCAGCTTTTTCAGTCTCAGTGTTTACCTGAGACAGATCATGATGTGAGGCGGCAGTGGGACATAGGGACTCCTGGCTTGGTTGCCAGAGATTCAGTAGCATTGGACCTTCCATTGACTCTTGAGTCCTTTGGATAGCAGTGAAAGTTCCATAAGGGAACTTTCCTTATCCTCCAGGAAAGTCCTGATTTTTCTTTTTACTGTAAAGCCCAGTTCTTGCCACTTGCTATCTACAAGCTGTCCTCCTGGATTAGCAACTCAGTGAGATAATGGAAGTCAGCTGCCTTAGACACATCATTTTCTATTGCAAGATACTTGCACGTGACTGAGGTTGCTGATGTTTGGTGACCCTAAACCAAGTGGAGAAATGCAAGGAGAAGCAGGTCCTGAGCCAAAGGAGACTGTGTCTAGGAAACTGAGGTGCTGCTCTCTGATGTGAGCTGAGGAGAGGCCTCTGAAGTGGCATATTTAGGCAGCTCCCTGGGCCAAAAGCAAAAGCTGCACAGGACTTCCACTTTGCTAATGATAATGAAAGTAGTTCCTGGAATGATTTGCTTGTCCTGACAGCAGCACAGTTTAGTTGAAATATGTACAAATTAAAATTTAAAAAAACCCAACAAAACCAACAAAAAAAGAATAAAAGTGGAGCTTGTAAGAGAGGAACTTGTAAGAGAATGGACCGACCATTCTCACAGCCTTATTTCCCTGTCCAAATAGATAATTCCAAGCAAAGCCACAATTCAAGCACACGGTGACGGCTCTTTTAACATGATCAAAGTTATATGCAGTGGAATTCTCTGAACACAAATATTGTGTGTGATCCTCCTGGTGTGAGGAACCGGCTGTGTGTCTGCAGAAAGCTCCCATTTGCTCCGCAGACAGGCAGCCTCAGTTGGCTGCCACGGAGCTCTTCCTCAGCTGCCTTTCACAGTGCAAACCCACTCACTGCTTCTGGGCTGGCCGAGTGGCAGGGAGAGGTGGAGATCCTTTGTTTCTCTGTATGCTCAGGGGATGAAGGGGATATTTTCCTAAAAATTGACCATTGCTTACTTAGTTTATCCTGGAATGGAAACTTTATTTATAGAAGCAACAGCAGCAATAGGCACCTGGGTCCTAGCAACAGCAAAGTGAGCTCTGTAGTTTCTGATGGGAACTATTGAAAGATGCTGTGCTTCAGCAGCAGATTTTGTTTGTGGTTTCCCACTCTGCATCTGTCCCATCTCTTCTAGGAGATGCAGATCAGAAAGCCAGCCTTTTCTTCATCCACTGAACTGAGTTTTTTTCTCCTCCTCATCAGTCAGCATAGCATGATGCCTCCAGAGTAGGGCACTGCAAAGCTCAGCAGGCTGTAGGTGAGATGTGTCAGGTTGTGCAGACACACGGAGGTGGGGAGCTCTCCTAGGGGTGCAAAAGGTTTCTCTGGTAACTTGAAGTTAATGTGTCAGCTCCAGGCCACAGATGTTTGAGCAGTATGGGCTGTATTGAAAGTCACTGAGTCCCTTGACTCCAGCGCTTTTCTACTACATCCCTGGCTGTTATCCAAGACCAAAGTGTTCACCCTGCAGGATTACTGGTGAGACATCCAGGCACTGGACTCCAGTCTACCTGCATCTGCTCTCCCCAAACTACACAAACTCTGTAAGAAATCCCTGAAGCTGCTCACACTCACTCCAGTGATAGAGCTCACCTGAAATTCCTGCTGGAGCGCACACCTGTTAGGCAGCAGTGCCATGGTAGTCCAGTCTGCATTTCATTGTGCAGGTGTGTCCTGTCTCATACAGACTATTGCTGGCATGTGTCTTTTCATTTAGGATCTTAGGATGAGCATCTGGAACTGAGACTGCCCATGTAATTGATGCCTTATATAGTGATGTGAAGTTTTGGAGTGGCCTTGAACTTGAACAAATCACCCTCTACATCCTTCTAAATGGAGTTTCACTTTGTCAGCTATATATAGTTGGCCCTATCTATTAATTTTGTCTTCTCTTCATTCAGTCATTCCTTAAACTAGCCACCAGATCAGACTGGTACTGTTAAGATGCTGCTGACTGATTGCTGGTCTACACTGTATTGTCTTCATCAGTTTTTCATATCTCTTCCCACATGCGACTGGAGATTATCTAGGTTGTTTTTGTTAATAGCAGACAGATGGGAATTGGGTGTCAGGTTGTGGTTCTGAAGCGTAGGAGCTTTGTAGCCTTTTTAAAAATGCATGATATTAAAGATCATTTAAAATTAAATTAGTTTCTTGCATTTAACAATTAGTGAGGTAAAATAGATCCTCAATAGATAGGCCAGAAGAATATAATTCTTTAGTCTGAGTAGTCACCTCTGGACCCCAGGCTGACATATTCACATCTGGTACAAAAAGTCAGACTCTTGAATGCTCTAAATCTCCCATGTTAGCCCTGGCATTGCACAGCCCTCAGTCCAGTGGTTTTCATTGCCTTTCTCAATCAGGTGATACGTACCACAGGAACCCTATGGAAGGAGAAATAATGGGAGCACTGATATATCTGGGACCTTGTACATTGGACAAGTCAGATTTTGTGGGGCTTACTTTTCCTGGGTCTGTCAATTGAGCCTTCAAAATAAAAAGCAAGAGGTGTTTCTTGGAGCACACACAATTGTACAATGAGCGGCAGGACTTTTTACACGTGGCTGAAGAACAACTATCCTGGGTCTGAAAGGGGCATGTTGAGTCCAGGATCCTGTCCTAGTTTTGGCCAGGACTGGATGCTGGAGGAAAAACATGAAAACAGCCGAACATGGCATAGTCCTTTTCCCAATGCAGTCATAGGGCTGAGAGTTCTTCAGTCAGAGACAGTATCTTTGTGTTTATCTTTGTGTCAGTAATTCCAATGGACTTTCCCTCTACAAGTTTGTGTAATTTCTCTTTTAACTTCTAACCTCAGCTGTGGATGATGGCAGTGATCTCCACTGTTTAATTTGCACTGGATGGAAATGTGCTTACTTTGGTTTGCTGGAAATCTGATGCTTTATAATAGCATTTCATGTCCTTTTTTTGGAGGAAAAAAAAATAACAGGAAGGATGGGAAGCTCCAAACTCACCTGCAAACTCACTCCAAACTCAGCTGCAGGTGCTGTGGTACGAGGTGTATGCAGCTAGCTCATGCTTCACCGCATACAATCACTGTGTGGCTCAGCCTCCTGCCTTGATGCTGTCTGGTGAACTGTGACCTTCCTGCCAGCAGCATCCAGCAGGCCAAGCCTCTGTGTAGGTCTGCCTGTGGCAGCTCAGCAGGTGAATGGGCAGCAACTCCAGTTCCCATCTTGATCCATCATGTCTTTTATTGTTTCTAGCTTAAAGTCAAGTTGATATTGTCTGGGTTTTTCTCATATACAATCGTTTGTGCTCAGTGATCTATCCCACACCCTGGCAGAAGGCAGCAAAGTGGGATACTCAAGAAGTGCCCCGGCTTGGGTCAGCTGGAACAGAAAGATACTGCAGATCTGAAGTGGCTGGTTTTCACATGCCCTCCAAGTACCTAAAAAGTACAGATATCTTAATGTGGCCGTGTGGGGACGTGCAGCAGAAGCTCTGACAGCAACTGTCTGCTTATTTACTTACAGAAAATAATTTATGCTCCTACGTTCTCTGTCAGCTCCTGTTTTTTTCTTTCTTAATTTATGCCTCCGGAGGAGCCTTATTTAAACCCCAAGCCAAGATTAAATATCACAACTTATGCAGTACCTTGATGTCTCCCTACTTAAACTGCCCTCCTCCTTTGAGAAGGATGCACTTCACCCGCAGGTGTCATACCCCCAGGTGTCCAGGCGATGATTTTAAACCATAAGAAAGGTTTGGATTTTTTTTTGTATTAGTACAAAAATACCATCTGATTAATCCAGCAGTGTAGTCCTAATGTAGACACATATGGCAAAGGTGTACTGGCAATGGAAAACTTCTTTCCATTAGTAAAACAAATTCTACCAGTAGAAATGTGGATTTGTCACTATAACTGGGATGAGGGGGAAAATGGCTCAGAGCAGAACTGAAGCTCTTATCTCCCACGGTCTGAGAAAGAGGGTGGATAGTGAGGTGGCAATGTTTGCTATTGATAGTAAGTTATTAAGGGTAGTAAAAATGGAAGTTGACTGCAAAGACTCACAGAAGGCACTTACTTTAGTGAAGCAATAAAAGAGCAGGTGAAATTAATTTAGATAAACATGAAGTGTTGTGCATGGGAAAAAGTCCTAAACTGTAGATGCCAGTTGATAGACTATGAGTTAGCTGTGTCTGTTCAGGAATTAGATCCCAGAGTTGTAATAGCTCTGTGAAAACAGCCGTTTGTTCCTTGATAACAGTGCAAAACAAGTCAAACATCAGGAGTAATTAGGGAAAAAGGGGAAAACCAGAGCCATACAAATTTACTAGTTCTGCCTTTCTTGCTCAGAAAGGGTATATGAGAAATAAAAAGGCACCAAAGTTACAAGGATACAACCCAAAGTATAGAACAATTTGTGGGTGTTGAGGACTCTGTTGTCCGAAAAGGGAGTGAGAGAATAGCACAGAGGTGCTGACAATCATGAGTGCTCTCCAGTGAGTTTGCTGGAAATTATTTGGGCTGTTGCTTTCAGTACAAGACCTATGGGACATCCAATATGATGAGATGGTGTCAGGTTTTAGAGAGACAGAAAGAACAGTCACAGTTAAACTGCAGAACTCACCACCACATGATTCTGTGTTGTTAACAATTTGCAAGGTGAAAAGCAATTAAACATATATCAGGAATAAAAAACATTGACAGCCTTGAAATGTAAACACCCTTGCTCTGTCTCAGAAGTTCTCTAAGCTACAAACATCTGGCAGTTGGTGGAAAATACAAAGGATTTATTCCAATGTGTTTACCCAATTCCCATCGTCTTTCCTGTGTACTTACTGTCAGTCCAAGATGGAGATGGGACATTGGGACAGAGTAACCTTTGGGCTGACCCATGGCAGGGGTTTTTAAGTTTAGGATAACCTTTATTTTTATCACTTTTATTCAGCTATAATGTTGGAATCATGAGATGAAGCTGTATTGTAGTAAAGAAGCAGAGTAATAGCAAGATTCTCCTGCAAGGAAAATAATCTATACTTCAAAAATGATTACATTAAAGTAAAATCCAGTGAAAAAATGGAAATTAAAAAAGTAGTCATTTGAGCATTGGAAAAGCACCATGTAACTCTCCCTAACCATTTTCTGCTTCTGTCTGTCATCAGCCTATTTCACATGCAATCATAGCTTTCAGTCACTTGCAAGCCATGTCTCACATTATGAAAATTCACGTGATGCAAAAAACAATGAAAATGTGCTAATTGGGTTGGCTTATTTTTTCCAGCTCTGAGAATGGGAAAGAATCCTTCAACTCCACTTCTCACAAGATAGCTGTCTGTACCTATCCTGACTACTGCAGTCACTGAGGGCATCCTTCGATGGATAGCTTTAGGAAGAGGCACAGGGTTGGCACACAGGGTGAGCGAACTTGCAGGCTGACCCTTTGTAGGGGTTAGGTTCTTTCTAATACAGCTGTTTCTTCTCCAGCCCTAAACTTTCCAGCTTAATGCCTGCAGAGGCGGGTTTTCTGAGCACTGTTAAGGTTTGTTATACAACTCTTAGGCTTCACCCCAGAGTTAGGTGCATTTTGGAGCTGAACAACGGATTGTCAGGTTTAGAAGTGAACACCCAGAGTGCTTTCAGAAGAGGTACAGGAAGTAGATAATCAATTACTAAGAAGTAATTAGCAAAGAAAGTGGTTTGCTTCAAAGTAGGGTTTTAAAATTTCCTGGAAGATTGGTGTTCTTCCCCAATGCTTGTAAAGAAAAGTGGAGCTGCTGATAGTGCCAAACATGCAACTAAACACCATTGTGTTGATTGTGGATTTGTGAGACATCAGGAGGGGGCTGTACAACTGATATCCACCACTTGCACAAATAGCTGACTAAATAGCTGTGATCCAAGATACCACCAAGCAATCACTGCAAGGATTGGAAATGGAAAGTTAAGAAAGGAATTGCTGTGTATTTCCCTTCTAGCCCGACCCTCTGTCTACTCCAGTGCTCATGAGAAAGGACTGGTGACACTTCCTAGAGGTGCATGCCCATCCCAGCTGCAGCTTCACAGGCATGGGAGAGTGAGCACCTTGGAGAAACACCTCTCCCTGGGACGCTAGGTGTCTGCTTGGCCACCTTCAGGGAGGAAGTGGCTTCCATTTAAGCAGCTGGAGAGGTTCTTGGCAGGGATTGCAGCAAAGCATCCCAAATGTTGGGTCCTGTTGGCAGAAAGGCCGGGCACAGCTCAAGCTCATGCTTTGGAAGTGCATCTTTCGTCAGCCTGAGATTTTCCAGAATTTCAAGGCAGAAAGAAAGAGAGGGGTGTGAGGAAGCTATTAAAGAGATATAAAATAAACTTGAAGCAGGGAGGAAAGCATGTTTCATTGAGGAACCGCACACTTTATTCAAGGGAAGGATTGGTGAATGCTTATTATTTTAACAAAGACTTTTTCTGTCGTGAACAAGAGAAGCAGATGTTTAAAAGACGGACAGGAAGCGGCTGTGACAAATGAAAGGATTTTTGATTGAATTCATGAGCTGTGTTTCCTGCCAGTAATTCATTCAGCTGTAGGCTAGATCAAAACATAATATTATGGTTTAATCAGTACACTTTTTTAACATGAAGCCAGAATATACAAGCTCTTGGTGCTACAGGTAAAAAGCCATTAGTACAGTTGGCTCAGAAGCTTCTTTTTAATGCATTATTCATTCTTTTTCTTTTAAGCAAATATGTTGTCTATCAGCAAACACCTGAGAACTCCTAGAGAGCCGTGTTTTGCAGTTCGCACAAGCAGGTGTAGAAAGGTTAACGCACTTTCAGGGCATGGCAGATGAAATAGGCTGCCTGAAAGTACAGTCTTACTTCTGTTGCAGTCTGAGAAACCTCAGTTTCCTACCAACTGCAGGGACCACTAGATCAAGCTGGTTATCCTTGGAAAAAATAGGCCTGGCGTAAGAATTATTTTTTTCTCATCACAGTTATGAAAAAGCAGTGTGTGTGTGTATACATATGTGTGCGCACGTGTGTTAATTTTGATGTTTTCTGCTTCTCTTCCTTTTGCCTAATTAATTCTATTTGTTTACAGCCTCAAGGAAAGCTTGTCACTAGAAATTTCCTTTTGAGTTTTCAGCCCAAGATTTCACAACCACAGAGCCATTGCAACAGACTGATAAACAAGCTGAGGGAGGCAACTCTGGAGAATTGAGTCTTCTCTTTTTCAACATTTAGTTAAGTAAATAGTTACCAAATGTGCTGAGAGATAGAGAACTTTATCCGTAATTATAATGAGTATTAGCAAAAGTCCTATCCAAAAACTTAGAGTGGGCACAGGACCTGTTTTGAACAGCTTATCCTTACACCACTCCTTGTCAGACAGGACTGTACTCATGGGACACAGCACTGGGCCGTAGGCTGTAGTGAAGAAGGGATAATAGAAAAGAGGGGGTTTAAAAGCTGCTTAAAGCTCAGGGTCACAGTCCTGGATTAGCATTTTCCACGCAAAACACAGGACCTGGCTGAAGCTGAGAAACAGTAACTAGGATGTGCCCCATGCACAAATATGAGCTGCCCTTCTACCTCCTACCCTTGGTCAGGCTTTTGGAGGAGGCGTGAGGACACTAAAGCAGCCTTTGCCAGATTTCCTCTTCTGCAGGCTTGCAATCAGCATATAGCTTGGTTGTTGGGTGGATCAGGGTCTCATCCTGCACCGAGTGTCTCCTGTGCAGGCTTTGGTGCTTGGCTTAAGCACAATATCCATAGATCCACTGTGATTACCAGGCAGGCTTTCTCTACTGCATTTAGTACATTGTAAGTTTTCTGCACGTAACCTTCTTATTATACCAGTGTATTTGGGGAAGCCTTGTAGTCATGATTTCCAGGGTGCTCTGGGATAAGGCAGATAAAGGCTGCTTTCTGGAGGTTTGGATGAAATTATAGGACACAGACTTCCCTTGCTGAAAAAAAAAATAAAGCTTTGGATCAACCAAAACTTTTTAACAATACTTGTGAAATTTAACAAGTGGTTTTAGTGATGGCAGAACAGGCATATCGTGACATTATTGAAATAACTGAAGTGGCTTACTTTTTCACTGGGAAACAGATTTTTTTAAAACAATTTGTCTCTGTTTTGTAATAATGAAGAACAGAAAGAAAGAAAAATCCTTCCAGGGAAAATAAATTCAATTTCAAAATTTCAATTTAAGTTGCATGTAGATTTTTCTGTTCAACCCCAGTGGAATAGATCGCTTCACTTCTTTGAGGAAGAAAAAGGGGCTTTGGACCATCAAAACAAAACAAACAAAAAACCCACACAAACTGTCCAAGGAGTAATAATATTAGAAATATTTACCTAGTTCTGTTTATTTCAGTGTGCAGTATAATTACTGACATGATGAAGCAGATGAGATGTGGAGGACCAGATCTCTCACTCATGCAGAGAAGACATCACACATTTAACCATTTACACACTAGACCAAAGAATAAAGAAAGGGAAAGAATATCTAAAGTATAAAGACAGGAACTAAATTTACCTTCCTTCGCTTCAGTAGCAGAAAACAGAGAAACTGTCTCATCTTTCAGTGCACAACCTGATCGTGCATCAGAGAAGCTAAAGAAGGTGTGGTGGGATTTGCTGCCAGCCAGCTGTTTGAAGCAACTCAGGCCATAGAATCATAGAATGGTTTTGGTTGGAAGGGATCTTTAAGGTTCATATAGTTCCAAACTGTTTGCAGCAGGCAAGGACATCTTCCACTTGACCAGGTTGCTCAGAGCCCTGTCCAATGTGGCCTTGAATATTTCCAGGGGTGGGGCATATACCACTTCTCTGGGCAACTTGTGCTAGTGTTTCACTACCTTCATCATTAAAAAAAGTCTTCCTTATATCTAGAGGTTTGAAACTGGTTTGAGTTTTCCAGTGTCCCAGCCGAGGCACAGCATGCACTAATCCTCTCTGTCGTGTAGCTGAGGCAGACAATCCCCAGATCCTTCTGTTCTATAAAGCATCTTCACTGCCAGAATTGCACCCAGTAAGTGGTGACTCCTTGGCAAACAGTACAATTGTTAAATGTCAGCTACTGCTCACGGTTTAATTACTTTTGAGTTTTAGCAAGCAGCTCTTCATTCATAGCAAATTGGCATTTTGTACATTCAAGATTGTGCTATTAGCTCCACAATAGAGATGCTGGTTTTCTGTAAATATTGAGATTTGGTAATTATAGCCTGAGAGTTATTAACACTCCATGGCATATAAATGCTTCAGCTGCTGAATCTGCTGTGGGCAAACCTCCTTCCGGAAGGAGCGTCTTATCAGTGAGTGGAGGGAGGCTCTATCTGCCATACTCCATTAACACCACGTTAATGAGCCAAGAGCCCACGCACCACAATGAAAACATACCCTGAAGTGTAGCAGATGGGCTCAGAAGCCAAAGTCACACAATGGGGAAACCTAGAGAATGATAGCTAAATTCAATAGAAAACAAAAGCTAGGCAGCTTGGCCCTCCTTGTAGTAAATATCCTGGAGTAACAGACATTCCTGGATCTTACTGGTTGAAATTGTGGCCAAACAGAACCTTCCATGGATTTCAGGAAGACTCAGGTCTCAGCTGGTTACAGGCAGTATGTCAAAACCCATTCAGATACCACTGATTGCCTGAGCCCTGCACTGGAGTCTCCAGGGAAATCCTTCAGCAATGCTCATGGAGGAGCATTGTGATTCAGTCCTTCAGATAACTGTGCTGCTAACCCACAGCAAGGCTTCACACATCTTGTTACTAGAGCTGATTAAAACAAAATAAACAAAAGTAAGTTGACAAATGTGACTGAATCAGTGTGAGGGTAAGTACTAACATGTTAGTCATGTAAATGATTAACAACTGTTTATTAGTCATATGTGAATGACCCTTAGCCACATACTAATGAAAGTGCTTCATCATCATTCATAATCTTAATGATGTCATAGTAGAAAAAACCCTCACACTTTTCTGGGAGACAGTTACTTTTGTACATGGTTTAAAAGAATTTATTCTTTTACAGACTAATGTAAGTCTGTTTACCTTTCCACCAGCACTACATCACTGTACCCCATTGTCATTAGGGAGGATGTATGTACACGAAGCACAAAATTAAAATTAAGTAGCTTTCAGATATGTATCCCAAACAGAGCGAATGCATCCTTTAAGTCCTTTGATAAAGCTGTGTGTAATAACTATTGTTTTTCCAGTGCTGGGGGTTGTAGGCAGCAGTACTAGTACCAATATGAGCATTCTTTAAGTCAGCCTGGTAAAATTTCCCTTATTGTGGCTTACTAATACAGAATGGTTTCAAAAGGAGGAAGACACTGCCTGTTCAGGAATTTTTGGACAAAATTGCTTACTTAGCAGGTTTTGATATAATGGTTATTGGGAAAGACTTTTTGATCATAAACGGCATTTCAGGTCATCCAGAGGGATGCTATTTGCATCTTCCATCCCTGCCCCGGTCTCTGCGACAGGTTGCCCAGGAAACAGGCAACTGAGGCCCTGTGGCTTCCACTGGATGATGTTTGCAATGTGGAGATCAACTCCATGTGTGCCTGCTCGCAAAAAGAGCAAAAACCAGGGAAAAATAATATGAAAAGGTCTTATTAAAACCAGGATAGGGAAGGGGCAAGGACTGCAGTGTATACTTGATTGTCCAAAGGGGCCTCCTGCTCAGAGTTGATCTGGAGACACTTGGTAGAGCAGAATTTGGCCAGAGTTCATGGTGCCAGGGCTGGCGAGATGGGAACACAGCCTCAAACACATGCTTCCAGTTTCCAGTGGCCAAAAAGATATTTTGGTTAAGAATGCAGATGCCTGTATTAAACATATTAAAGTGATAGTTAGCTCTGTGATCTTCCACATCAGACCTGCAGAGAACGAAGACTTTAAGGCAGCTTCACCATGCTGTTCTGATACAAGATTCTTATCAGGGCAATTTTTCCATTAGCCAAAACTTTCTTTCCCTCCCTCTGCTACAAACAGGGCTTGTCACCTGTTTCTCATCTGTTTTCATTACAGAGGAGAAGTAATTGGTACATCTGCAGCGCTATTGGAGAAATGGCTTGGCTGAAGCCATAATGTGGTAATTATAGACTGAACTGAGCCATGCTGATACTTTGTAAATACATTTGCCTCTGAGTGTCTGATATTGTCACATGTTTGTTCAGATAGCTTTTTAGAGGGGAAGAGGGAGGATAGAGAGGGGCAGCATGGAAAGCCGTCCACATCTGATTTATCCTGTGCATGTGCAGTAAGCCTCGAAGGAGAAAAAACAACAGTGTGACGCACTCTAAAATGGGCCCATGTCTAGTGTTCCAAGTGGCTTGTTTTCCTGGGGAATCAGTTATCCCGTGTATGACAACTTGCTTCTGGTGTTTTGTAACTGCAAGGAGGCACCAACAAACCAAAACAACTCATTTGCACTGTTTTGGTGGTGCTTTCTGCTAAATAGCAACACAAGACTGCTGGTCCACCACTGAAGCCAGTAACGTAATGCAAAGTGGGAAGGCAGGCTCTGGTGGCAGCTTTGCACTGTCTGAAGGAGAGGAACCAGAAACCTCCAATGCTTCTGTTTGTGTGTGTGCTTTGAATGGAGCTTCTAGACACTTCTCCACAAACTCACAGCCCTCCTTCTCACATCTGACACTTCCAGTGCAGAAGAAAGTGTTGGAAGCCTCAGTGGTGTTTTCCACCGTCCGTGCATGTCACATGACAGAGCCACTCATGGCTGAGGTTGTCAGGGATCTCTGGAGGTCACCTGGTCTAACCCTCCTGCTCAAGCAGGGCCACCTGGAGCTGGCTGCCCGAGATTGTGTCCAGGGGAATGGACTGTGTTCATTGCACCAAGCTGGTGGCATCTGCTTTGTGCCTTGGGGTTTGGGTACAGTTCTGCATAGGCCAGGTGGATGTTAAAGTTCAGAGGGTTTTGCCTTGAGGAAAATACCAGTGTAAGATGCTGCTGTAGAAACTGAGCCTGCCCTGTACAAAACTGGATGGGTAATGACAGTTGTATCTTTGGCAGTCTCTTGGCACGTCACTGCTATGCTGCGGGTTTAGAGAGGTGTAGGATTTCAGAATATAGGGGAAAGGTAAGCCTTTTGGAGTTGGGTGTATTTCCAGGGTAACTGGCCTCCAGCCTGCACCACTTCCATAGCTCAGTGTACAGCATTCACAGGTAGGCACTATCATGAAGGGATGTTTCCCAGAGGGAGGCTCATCCTCTGCACCCCATGGGGTGCCATACCCTGCAATTTCTCCAAATGCAAGAAACTTGGGTGCATCTTTTGGAGAAGTGCCAGTTTGTGTTTATACTTGTCCCTGTTTTCATTTCTCACATGAAATTGTCTTACCTCTGATCTGTAGTGAGCCATATATTATAAAAAATATCAAAATAGATGTGTATAAGTCTTTTCCTGTACGTATGGAAGAATGTAGAATGGGAATGGGAAGAGCCTTAGTCATGACGTGGGTGAAAGTGGCATTTGCAGAAGGCAGAAGACAGGGTGCTGGTGGCATTGGTGCCAAACCTCTGCAAGCTCCACACCAGCTGAATATCAAGCCAGAGACTAACATTTTTATTACTTTCTCTTACCTTTTTGTCTAATCAGGGAAAAACCACGGCCTTTTGGGCTAGACTAAAATGGAGCAGTCTGTTCATTTAGCTGCTGAGAAGGGAAATTAACTTCATTCTTATCTGGCTAGCTTATTAGCACAAATATTGCAGCTGCATTATCCTATCCCACATAAAACCCTGTACAGTAGAGCCTTTTAATTGTCTGGCTAATTGTTTGGCCTCGGAGCTGTCTATTTCTGATTGTCTAATTCTCATTAGAATGCCAGCTGACACTGAGTCCTCCAAAGCTCCCTTTAGCTGCTTTTAACCACTTCTGGACTAATTTGGTGGTGTTGAAAGCACGTACAGAAAGGCAACCAACAATAAGAAACACAGTGCAAATGTTTCTCTTCTCTAATGCATTCAACATTTTACATCCTAGCCATAAAGGAGTTTTGATGCTGGTTTAAATGCATGTATCCCTACAGAGTCCCAGCATTGTTGTTAGTGTTCAGAAGTGTGTAAAATACATGGACTGAAAATCGAGGCACAAATGCTTCAGTTCTTGAGCTGAAATATCTTCTGAAACCAACGGGTGTTTTTCACCGTATGAATAAGGAATAAATCAGGATGCCAGAGGGCAGGCCCCCAGTGAGAGAAAGGATTGGTCTGTATTACGGTGCTCTTTGTTAACCCTACGTTACGCATTTCTGAGGATAGTCTATAAAACCTGAATGAGACAAATCTTGGGTTCACACTCTGAATTTACTGTCATATATTACCCCCATGTAGCCCTTTTTTCACTTTGTGGTACTGCAGCACCATAGTTAGAAAATTTTCCTGCTGTCAGTTCTTTCAGTTGTCTTCTTTGAACAGCTCTCAGCAATCTAGTTAGTGCCATGAGAGTGGCAAAAGCTTGTCCCATGTTGCCATCAAACTGAATAAACAAAAGCAAGAAAACTCAGTGGGGCAGGACTCCCTCAGAGTCATGTTCTCTAACACACCTCACTGCCCTGAGAGAAGATGGGGGAAAAAATATATTCTTGCCAGCTCTCAAGTGAAATTTGCTAGCCCAAAACCTAAAAAGGAATTAAAATGTGACCAGCTACTGAAACTGGAACGTAGATGTCTGCTGTGGCTTTATTGGCAGTTTTAGCACTGGATTCCTTGATCAGAAACACGGGAGAAGAGTAGGAAAGGCAGCAGTGCTGCAGTGGTGGAAGGTTTGCTGACTTCCTGCAGATGAGGCATCTCTTGCCTGACTAGGGAGCCTTAGCCATTGGGAGCCAGTGCCCCAAGGCTGCCTTTTGCTACATCCTAATGGTTTGTTGGGCAGAATGAAAGGTTCCAGGGAGCCTCAAAGCTTGTGAATCTGCCCACAGGCTTTTCCAGCTCCCCCCTGCAGTGCAGTGAGCAGGTGGGCAGAAATGAGCGAAGCCCCAGCAGCCTCCCAGCTACTCTGTAACAGCAGGCATCACACCTATAAACCAGGGCACCCAGGTCACCCATCCCCAGCAGCCACACAGTGCTCTTTGGAAGCATTGCTTTTGACAGCTTTCAAAAAGAAAAGCTGCCAAGATTGCTGCTCTGTAAAAATGTGGTCTTTGGGGAATTTCCTCTCAATCCTTGGAGAAAAGAGATTGGAATGGTCATGCGTGGAGTTGATGAAACCCCTGCATGTTGTTCCAGCCCACCCCAGGACTTGCTTTGTTCTTCTGTCCTGGACATCTCAGCACTGCCGTCCCCCAAGCTGTGTTAACTGCCTACTGCATTGCTCTCTGCAGCCAAAGCGGTTCATGATATTTCCTGCCAGCAAGGGAAGCTGAGCATACACAAATTATGTTTGTATCTTGTTCAAAAGATGTAGTAACAAAATTTTCTATCAGCAGTTTCTTCTTATGTGAAAGATAAAAAGGGAATAAAATTTCTGCCATCTGCAACTTGAGGGTGCCTGTTCCAAAAGCAGGTTCTGCAGACCACAGCCAGAGTGATTGTGGTTCAAAGAGCAACACAAGGCCACGGATACAGCCTGGCAGCTCTTCCTCCCGTCCTGAGACAGGCCATTTTCTACATTTTTCCATACAGTTCCACTGCCCTGGTAGCCTTCATTTCCCACACATCCTTTTTTAAAAATACTTGAACTACTTTTGCCATGGATTTCTCTTCCTCATTTTATTGCTTTCTAGAAAATCACGGTGTTCTTCCCTGACATCTTCTCCTGTCTCATGGAAGATGAGACCGAGTTACTGGTGTCTCCTTCAGCTGTGAACACAGATGGAATTTATGACTTTTGGGGTTGTGTTTATAACTGTTTTAAAAGCATAGCAAATGTCATCTACAAAAATTCCTGTTAGGCTGTTTCTTCCCCAGGCACCACACGCTTCACAACTATTGCAGCACACAAGGCAGGGATCCTCTACTTGGTGTGAATTCCTGCTTTTGTAGCTGTAGACACCACTGTCTTTTGCCCAGGGATTTGTCTGAATGTGACACTTCCTTGAATCATACACTTCATGTGAGTCACGCACAACACCACTCTTGCCTGTCTCACAGAGACAGGTTAAAATGGAAGAAAATGCCACATTTTCTATTCTATGCATTTTTCAGACTTGTGCCTGCATTTAGACTTCTAATTGTCATCAGGTCTCACGGCCTCGTGAACTTTTTTGGCTTCATCTTTTGTAGAAATTTTTTTTATTGGCTATAACTCAGTTCTCTAGCCCAAATTTTTCAGATATCCACAAGTATCTGATTAATTTTTCCTTTTAGCCTAGGTTCCTAAGGAAACAGATCTCATCCAGTTGTGCTTCTTATCCATAATAAGTTCTGGGCAATTTTTCAACCAAATTTGATAGAAGGCTAAAGGTCTGCAACACATAAGTTCCTGCAGTTTCCATGAAAATTAGTCTGGTTAGAAGAAAGAGGAAGAAATTAAGCTGGCACTGAAGGAAAGACAGCTGTCACTCAGTTTTCAGTGGCATCAGCCAACTGCCCAGCCAGTCATCAGGAACTGGCCACAGCAGTTAGTCCCAACAAATGGGCTGGCAGTGTTAGAGGGCATTGAGCAAGCTGCTTTTTGGTGGTGGGATTTTGAGGACACTGGGCACCATCCCTCAAAAAACTAGAGTTTACCAGATCCATTGCTCATGGAATAACTTTATTAAATAGGAAGGCTAAACAAACATTTTCCTTCCTCCTGATTGTGTGTCATTTCTTTTCAAGCCAACGCTTTTGAAAACAAGAGTCTAATGTTAGCACAGCTTCCCTAGAAGAGGTTTCCAAGACTTTCTGCTCCCAGCAGCTCTTAGTGAAATTAATGGGAGCTGCTGGGGCTCAGTGCTTCCAAAAATAAAAAACCTTTGCCAGTGGTAAAGATGCAGATGTCTAAATTTAAGCTGTAGTTTTTGAGCATCTGGGATCTGGGGCCTAAATCCATGTCTGAGCACTTCAATACAAGTGGCCTGATTTTTTATAGATACTGAACAGCCTTACTGAAATCAAGACTTATGGGCTGTACAGATCAGCCTATGTTTGGAATTGAAAGGGTAGCTATAGGTAGCTGAAATTTAGGCATGCAAATTGGAGCACATGGGGCCCTGCACCTGAGTGCGGTGGTTTTCAAAGTGTTCAGCCTTGGCATGAGTGATCTTATTGAAGTCGCTGGAGGCCAGAGGGAAAGAGTTAAGTCAACACAGAGCACTTCAGAAGGCTCCTGGCTCAGCAAGTACATCTGTGTTTTAGAAAGATGCTGGAATAAAAAATACTTTGCAGGTGCAACGCGGACAAATTAGCACAGTAGAAGAGACCGTGGGCTTTTTAAAACCTTGGCCTGGAGCAGCAGCTCTTGCAGGTTAATGCTACACACATACCGGGGGCTTTTTGTATTTATTTTCCCTGTGTGCCTTGTTGTTTTAAGAAAAAGGAACAAACAGAGAGCAGTTGGCTGGCAGAGCCTGTGAGCTCGGCGGGAGCTGCCAGCGGGTCTTGCTGGGTCTTTGCAGTGAAAGGAACAGGCTTGTGGAGTTACAACTGCTCCGCACACCCCTCCTGCCCCATCCTGCCCTGCCTCAATGGGGCTTTGTGTCAGAGACAGGGGCTGCCCAGCACTGCAGCCTCCTGATTCCCTCCCCGGGATGTAGACTGACTGCCTTTAACCCTTTCCTAGCTCTACAGCAGGATTTTGATCCAAGCTTGCCTTTTAGGTTTGTTTTCCTTCTTCTAGCATCAGAAAACAACAGAAAAAAAACCAACCAAAACCCCTCAAAAACCCCACAAAACACCCTTCAAAAAATGCAAAGAAACCAAACAAAGAAAAACTCACTTTATTCAGGCCCCAATTCAGCACAATTTAAGCAAACAGGTGTTTAGATGTTGCTGACAAGGGAACTGATTTTTAAGTATTGAAAAGTTCAGTCTGTAGCTATCAGAACCCAAGCCAACACTCTGTCCCCCGTAATGTGGGAGGAGTTCCATGGTTGAATAAGAAGAGGCAGGATTTATTTGGTCAGAGTTAGATGATTTATCACCTTTTGTTTGACAGCTGCAGGATTAAATGTACTATCGAGTCAGAGGTGGCTGTCTATAAGGAGATTTACCTGTGTATGTGACCCCTGAGTGAAACAGTCTGGATTTACTAAAGATGCCAGATTTACCACAAGCAAATGAGAGGCTATATGGGCCCACGTGATTAAGTGACAAAATGGAGGTGGAAACTGGGAGGAAATAAGGTGAAACACAAAGGAGCGACAGTTCGAAAATATGGACTGAAAAGCAGAAGAGGATAAAACATGTCAGCAGGAGGCTTGAGAGGCTCTTAGGTGCAAAAAGGCAGAAGAAACACTGTTCAGATACCCTTATATAGCACTGGCCTTGAGTCTTTGCCTGTCCTCTGCTGTATAATGTGGCAAAAAATTGCCAAAGGTTCCTAGTGCTATTTATGGAAATGAGATAAAATTGAAGCCAGGTTTGGGGTAAGCAAAACCTCCTTATTACAGGGCTGTAAAGCCAAAACCCTGGTTTGGATTAAAGACCCTCTGGATCTGCATGTTGGAGCTGGTGAGAGGGGAGCTGGTGGACAAGGAATCCCATCAGTGCATTGCTCTGCCTTTGAGAGCTGCTGGGAGCTGGCTGTCATGGTAATGCAATACTGCAGAGTTCTTGTGCTCTATGTATTTGTTTAAACTTGACAAAAACTCAGGCCCTTAATCTGCAACAGTTTATTTGAACAGCCTGGGAAGACAAGGTTATTGTTGTTGTTTGAAAGCCCTGTAATTTAAAAGCTTGTACTAATGATTTGTGGATGTATGCCCGCTGAAGTATTGTGAGGATCTGCGTGTGGGAAGATGTTGGGAAGTAAAAACTGTGTCCACATTGTGCCAAGGTCAGAATTCAAAGGACAGGCCCCAAAGAGTCACCTGGAAAGGCTGTATATGAGCAACCCAAATAAAAGTCTGCAGGATATGCTCATCCCTATGTCCTGCCTATGGGTGTCCATTTACCCTGACTTTTTTCGGGTTGGGAATGACCCTGTCCCTTCATCTGAGTTCACATGCACGCATGCTGAAGGGACACGTCTTTGGTGCTGCCTTCTAAAATCTGGCTCTAATTTCAGACCAATTTACTATTCTGATTAAATGAACCTGCAAAACACATGGCTCAAATATCGTTCACCTGAGTGGCCTGCATGGTTCAGGTTTGATTTGTGACTTCTCTTTACATTCCTATTCACGGGGGAGTCCACGATAGATCTTTAAGCGGAATGAACCAAAGCCCGTCCACAGCTGCCTCTCATCAGGGCGAGGGCTGCAGACAGGCTCGAGGGCCCAGCCTTGGTCTGGGGCAATTGCTGCTGCTGCTACTGCTGTGGAGGGTGGTGCACACACACCGCGGGCCACGGAGGGGGCAGGTGCTTGTTCAGCTTGTGCCTGTTTGTCCTTCAGACAGGCGTTGCAGCCACTTAGAGAAATCCAGTCTGAGGGGGGAAGAAAGGGAGAGACAGAGCAGAAAGAAAGAAATCATTAAAAAAAAAAAAACCACCACGGTGCAGATTTGGTAGTGGATTTTAAATCACATTTAGACATAAATCCTTTGACTTCACAATTTCCATAGATTAGTGGCATCTGTGGACCCCAGATAGACTGTAATCACTAAGATTGTTCTAATCTTCCTATGGGAGGTTTTTCAAAGGAAGTATTGAATTACACCAATTCTTAGCAGAGCTGGGTTTTAACTTGCAAGAAAGTGCTTTAAATCCAAATGCATACATTAGTGCCAGACCTATAAAATGAGGATATAATGCTTGTGACTTTCATACATCCTGATGTATAATTTGTTATCTGGACAATAAAGCTTCACAAGAGACACATGCTCAGCTGCACCCACTGGTAAGTATGTTACAAACCATCAGGCCCATGTTGTCACCTTTGGACCTTCTGTGTGACAGTCCTTTGAAGCACATCTGTGTCCTTTGCAGACAGCAGTGCTTGACTCACACACCAACGTTGCCCTAATTGAATCTTGCTGCAGCGGAGCGTTCTGTGTCATTGCCCTGTATGCCTGCCCCTAACCCAGCTCCCATCACGCTATGGAATTAAGCAGAGTTGAAAATGATGTCGCTGAAAAGGGATCTATTTGGTATGGAAAACTGTGTACAGAGAAAACAAAGACATGGTCCTTGCTCATGACCAGAGCATGCAGGGGAATGTCAGAGAACATCAGCAGAATAAACCTAATTCTGCTCACACCCATATAAATGCAAGCTGGAATCACTTCTACTGAACACACTAGAGGGATGTGGGAAGCTGGTGTGAGATGGAAATACTGATTGCTGGGTTGGATTCATCACTGGTACATGAAAATGAATGGAATTACACCAGGGATAATATTGTCCCCATATGGGTTTTTATGCCTGGTAACTTCTCAGCTTCAATGGGTATCAAATTTGTGCCTGTTGTACTGGGTTGCACAGCTGAATGCTTTTGCTTCAGTGCTAAGGGATTAAATAGACAATTGAGGTTTCTCAGAAAGGATGTAGAAAATGTAAATCAAAAAGAGAGTCACTGGAACTGGTTGCAGTGCTGACAGCCCTTGCAATGCATGCTGCCTCCGACCGCTTGTAGTGACCACCTGCAGCAGTGCCCGCACTGATGCAGAGCAGTGTCGGGGCCATACTCAGGGTGAATGAGACATGGGACTGAGAGCCCACAAGTCTGAACAGCCAGCTCCAAGAGATGCCATCTGCAAGCTGGGAAGCAAATCTGGTCTTTCTGTGTGTCCAGGAGAGCTCAAGTGTACTTGGTGTGGGGAGCTGGCAGGGGATGGCTGTGCTCTGACAAGGGGGCTGTGCTCCACAGGACTACACATCTCAGGTCAGTGACTGCTTTGTTTACCATACCACTTGCCAGCCAGACACCAGTGTGGGGAATTGTTTGCCTTTGCATTGCATTCAGATAACTCTGAAATATTAGGGATCTGTTGGGAAAGTCTGGAGGAGTCTAAGGCAATGCTATGACTGCCCTGAGCAGAAATATGCTGGAGGGAAGGACCTGACCTTGAGAACAAGTTCATGCTGTGCTGTATTTCTGTACGATCAAAATTATCTGCTTTATTGGAGGATAAACATTTTTGTTACCTGCTTGGGAACCAGTCAGCACTTCTTTTATGACAATGCAAGTTTCCAGTTTTGGGTTTACTTAGGGGGAAAAAAAACATCTTTTTGGTTTCATTTGGTTTGAGGATTTTGTTTGTTTTGGAAGAACATTGCTTCCTTACAAGGGACCACAGAAATTCATTCTCCACAGCTATGTGAAAGCCAAGCTGTGCAGAGAAAACCTGTTCCAAGCACTTGTTGATGTTCATGCAGACTCTGCTTTGTGTGATGGGGCAAGTAGTAGCTATGACAGAAGACTGTAATGATAACTCCATGCATCACTGTGATGTTGTCATCAACATGAGGTTGAGCTGGTTGCCTTGTCTGAAGTAGATGAAAAGCAGATAAGGAGTTTCGGAAACACAGTGCTAAACATGACCACAATGTGCTTGGTGTTAGTGACTGTGTGCTGTCTACTATGCCATGATGGCTTGAAATTAATCCCTAGGCTCCTTTCTGAATAGAGCTGTGGAGAGCAGAGTGTGGATTTGATCCTCACAATCTACAGTGATGTTGAGACAGCTAAGACAAAGATGATGTGGTTTCATGAGCTAAGGGTGCAACTATACAGTTTTGGCAGCCACACTTAGTTATTTTACTTTTCTGTGTGAGGTTAACAAGGTTATAACCCAACTGTGCCCCTATATTGGACTCCCCAAGCTACCACAGGGCTTTGTGTGGGCTTTCTGTCCACTGCCCCTGCCAAAGGATCTGAGTATCGGTGTGCGTATGAGCAGAGGAAGGCATTTGTGGCTTGCATTGTGGACCTTGTGCTTGTCAGCGTGCAGAGAGTTTCTCCCTTCTGTCTCCTAAGGGAAGCTTGGCCTGATCCTGTGTGCAGAGCTTATGCTGGTTTCAGTGGTGGTGAGACATTTCCCAGGGTCCACTGAACTGCCTTGGCTCTGAGTGGGATTTCTCACAATGCTCAACTACTTGTTCATCATACATGTCATCTTGCATGTACATCCTGGCTTAAGCGACTTGCCATGGTATAACCCTTGCTATAATGAACATTTGGAATGGTTATCTGTGTTCCCTCCTAGCTGAAGCAGTGCAACTTGTGTCTGCAGGTCAGCCCTCTTGGCTGGGAGCTGCTGAAGTGACCTCTCAGAAGTAATGGTGAGCACAGGGCTTCTTGGAAAGCAACTAAACACTTGAGGAGACAGTGCATATCCTGGTTGGCTTCAGGTGGCACCAGAGTGGAGGGCTTGTGGTAACTTCCATGCTTCTGATAGCTGCATCCCCACAGCTGTGCTATGGAAAAGCAGCATGCTGCTTTTTCTGCACACACACACTTGTCATGTGGCTACTTCACTCCCATCCTCAGAGAGCACTGGACAAATGTAGGTGTGTAGGAACCGGCAAGCTTTGTCCAGGTGTTTGGTGTTTCTTGAGGAGGGAATCAGGGCTCGGTGAATGTGTAACCAGTCTCAGAGGTTGAAATCCTTCTCCATTGCCTCCTTGCTCTGTGGGTCTTCTCTTTTTCACCTCTTGTTTATTTCCTCCTTGCTGTCAGCAGATCAGCAGGACACATTAGCTGAAGTATAATTCTGGACTAGAGCTGGCTCCCATCCACTGAGTTGAACTGGCCTCACTTCACACAGCCATATATACATGTCCAAAAATATTCTTCAACTTCAGCAAAGACATAGGAAGGAGCCATAGATATAGATGCAAAAAGAGTGGCAAAGAGACTGACTGAGTTGTCTGAGTTGTCACAGGTTCTGTACAGACCTCTATCTCTCAGGTGAAACTGCATTCACAACTTAAATGGATGCTTTATTTTGATTTACTGGAGGTGCACTTAGAAATACAATAGGATTATGAGACAGAGGTATCCTCAAGTAGATTAGTCTTCAGAGAGGGGTTATTTTCTCTGCCTCTTACCTCTCTGAGTTTAATACCAATGATATAGTAGCTGAGAACTATCAGGGGAAGACAGTGCTCCTGATTTTTTCTCTGACATATGTTACGGTGATTTAATAATAATTCTGTGGAAGGCAATGAAGTGGTAATAAGCAGGATAAATCTTGGTGAGTAAGAAACATGTGATTGAAAGTCCCTTTTATATTTCACAGCACTTAGGCAAAAACTTTACCCCTAGCAGTTTCTACTTCTATCTAGTTCAAAAGGTGCTATGGTCAGATTTAAGCCCAAATTACCACGATTGAAGCCACAACACCTTAGCTTAGCTGTGGAGTTCTCCATTTGCATATGAACTCTTAGCCTGGGGCCAGTGTAGAAGGCTAATTTCAACCCCAGTTAATTACAGGCTGAACTGGGACAAATTACCTTGCTGCAGTCTTCCAGTAAGTGCAAGGTGAATTACCATGGCTCAACTGACCCATGCAGTAGGATCCAGCTCTGGATTGTTAACACATTGTTGTAGTATCTAAACTCCTTTACTCAATGGAGACTAAGGCAATGCAATTAGTAAAGTCCTGAGAACATTTCAGCTGACCCAACATTGCCTTTTGCGGTATGTGCATAGGTGTGTGTTCATCCATCTTAGGATGTTGTTCATGTTAGAGCCTGCCCAGTCTCTGAGGTGTGAGTTCATATTGTTTGACTGTCATTGGGACCATTTGTGAAACAAGGCTCTATACATCCTGGATAAGGGTATCAAATACACTGAGATAGTGAGATGTGAAGTACTCTGTCAGGACACATTCATATTTGATCTGTTTCCAAAGGGCTGCTTACTATCAGTGCTTTGCACCCTGGGGTCAAAACTGCATGATGCACAGCAGCCTTTGTTGACTCATTGGATAGAAGAAACCAGAGACATATGGGAAGAATAGAGTATTTCCTAAGATTATACTCATATTGATCATTCCTAGTTGTGATTACTTCTGTTACAGAGAGATGACATATTATCATATCTTAACTCCATTTCATAGGGAAAGAACTGCTATGATCCTTCACTGACAGATGGAGTGCAGAGAACCAGAGACCAAACACCACAAAAAGTGCTGACATAATCATGACCCAAGCTAGTGGGACATGATTACCTGTACAAATCTGATTACCTGTTTGAATGGCCCATGGTAGATTTCTCTCTCAAACAAACTTAATGTTTCACTGGCACAGTTCACCATCCCCATTAGACAATTTGAATGCATATTCAGATCCTACTTTGGAAGTTAGAGGAGTGTAATGATTTGAATGTGGTCTGTGTTGTGTTAGTGGTGGTGAACAACAGAGGACAACCCCAATGGTATTTAATTTCCTAGCAGAGACACAAGTATATTGGTTGTCCATAAAGTTGCACAATGAAGTTAGCAGAGAGCAAGAAAATGAACGCAGATCTTGTGCCTTCTAAACCCTTGCTTTAACAGCAGTTTAACATACCTGGCAACCAGATGAGAAGAAAGCAGAGCACAGCTTGTAGGGAGATGGAAAAAGCTACAGCACTTTCTCCTCTTGGACATGATTGCAGCTTGGTGGTGCCCAGGCTGGTGGTGATCTGTGCTGTTGAGTCTGCATGGCACAACATGGAGTAATGCTGGAATCCATAAGAATGCTAGGGGAAGCTAGTATGGAAAATGTCATGGTTTGACCTTTCCATACATTATTTTCTAGTTGAACATGGTCATTTTGTTTGCTGTCATGCAACCACGATAGCCACAGACTTTTCCTGTAGGACTTAGTGATGGGGGATCATTCTCTGAGCTTGCAATTTATTGCCCCACAGAAAATTCATAACATTTCCCCAGTTAATCTGGAGAAATTCAGCTAATATGTACAGTCCATCACCAAAGAACTGTGCTGCTTCCTTGCATTTGATGACTAATAGTAGAGTTCCTTAAACCTTATCCCTTGGTATCATTTGGATCCTTGACAACTCCATTCTCTCATGGGATGAGTAAATATCAGTCTGTTCCCAGGAAGATTAACTAGTAAAAGGATTGAGGGAAAACAAAACAAAACAACACAACTTTTCAGCATGTGCACTTCAACTGCCCTCCAAGACTTCCCTTAGACTCTGTATCCTTTATTTTTAAGGTTAACTTGCCTACATTCATAAAATCCCAGAGTGTCTAAAAAAATCCTTTTTTTTTTTGTCTCACAAAGCAACTAAGTTAAGGAGGGATTTAGCATTCTGAATAAAAGTCCTTGGTCTGCTAGGGAAAGAAATGGGTAAAACCACAGTCACTTTTTTTCCCTGCAAACAGCAGAGACTATATCTTGCCTGATTAAACTCACTGCACTGGAGCACTAACAAAGTGTGGAGCACCAGATAGGGATGAAAGCAATGCCTGTCCACTGCAGCCCCCTGAACTTCAGTGAAACCAGATTTATCCCCAGCATTCCTGGAAAGGGATATTCAGTTCATTTTAGTGATTAGAAACTTGGGCCTTTTGTCTTAGCTGCTTATCTAGACTGCAGTCAGTGTAACAGACAAGCACATTCAGAAAGTGCCTGGCCTTCAGGTGGGTTGAATTGCCCTTGGGAGGTGCTTCTCTTCCCACTGACTGAAGGACTGTAGTCCCAGGGCAAGGATGGAGATTCAGTCCCATACTAGATGTTGGCACAATCATGCAAATGGCTGTTTAGTTATGAAAAGTGAACTGGGAAGCAGCAAAAGCACGGTACAAAGGTGACAAAGCTTAACACAAGCGTCACCATTGTTACTTTTTCTGCAGACTATTTAAGGGTTCTTTGGAGCATGTCTCCTCCAAGCTGAATGTTGCTTCTTCCTGTGTCACAGTGAGGCCCATATTGTCCACCTCTGCTGAGGGTACACTGGCTTTTCTCTTCCTCTGTGATGTACTGTGCAGAAAGAGCTTGGGCAATGTTGATACTTGGACAGGGAGAGACTGTGACAGGTCTCAAGGTCCTCTTCCACGTGGTAATATTTTGGTTACTTGGCCAACTTGATGTCGTCTCACCAGCTATGTTTCTGCTCATGTTCTCCATTCAAAGTGTCCTGTGTTTTCAGAAATCTGAGTCTTGGGCAGTCACTTCACTTGGCTTTAAAATCCAGCTGGTACTATGGAAACATGAAGCACTAGCAAAGTGGAGGGCTTCATTTTACAGACACTTGGCTTTCCCTTTGCATTTGCAGCAAAGACTCAGGATCCAGCCTTTTAAATTAAGTTTCTTAACTGCATTTCATTGAACACGAATTAAAATAGACATCTCAAATACAGTGATCTATAGCATCTGACTGCAGGCTTCTGAGATTCAGTTTACTTAACAGTTGCTCTACATACACCAGCTAATTCCTGCCGTTGACACCAACTGAGGACTGTTTACTTTATTACCAAGGCATGATAATGCCGTGCTCCTACTTCCCCCATAATTTCATCCAAGGAATACAAAGATGTCTACTAATGTGAATGAGTTAATCAGCATAACACCCTCTGAACAAGTTTGCCCAAATGCAAAATGATGCAGGGAGAACCTGAAAGACGTACGCACATTCACCCTGTGCAAACTGGGATTGAACTGGAAATGCCAACTACCTTGTCCCTAGTTGTTAGAAACTGCCTCACCTGAAGCAATACAACTACACCCACAAATACAGCTTTTCATTTGTTTGGGGCTTTTTGTTGGTTTTGTTTATTTGTTTTTATGGTAATGTTGCTAATGTTTAGGAAGATCATTTTTCATGTAGCAGGTCTTGTCTTTCCCAGTTGTAGCTAGCAAGGAGTTGGCATACTGAAACACCAAGCTGAGTCGTTTCTTCTTAGGTTTCTTCTCAGGGTGACACACGTACTTTTGCTCCTGAAATACATAAACCACCATGGGACTCAAGGCAGTGCTGGGCTTTGAGAATAAAAGAGAGGAAAGAGAGGACTTGGGCTTTCCCTTGGGATGTAAGTTTCGTGTCAGGTAGGAAACAATTTGTATGACTGCAGGAAATGCCCCAGTTTGAGAAGGGGAAGTTCAGGAGTTAAATCAGTATTTCTTGTTAATTAAATGGAGCATGCACATCTGCCTTTGAGAGAGGGTCAGGAACATGGATGCTGCCTCTCCAGTGCAGCTGATGGTTAAAGCTGTATGGTCTAAACCACAACACTCATTAAACCGGGTGATTTCTTTGTGGTCACAGTGCAGGTTTCCAGCTCAGTATGGGAGAAAGCTATGTGTCGTGTACCAGACATAAATCTTTCTCTCCCCATTGCCTCTCCAGAGAGGGATAGCAGGCACAAGGAAACTGCTCTCCCAGCAGGGGTGACTTGTTTGAGCTTGTGCTCTCTTTCTGCTGAGGGAGAGTGTGAAAGCTGCCACAACAAAGCATATATCCTAAAGCCATAAGAGATACTGTATCTGCTTTGCACTTAAGCATATACTTAGCTTTATCTCTGGACTGTGAGTTTCATCAACCTAATAGAACTGTTCACCTAAAAACAATAGAAGATGGGGTTGAAAATGGCCTCAAAAGGAGGCCTGGCTTCAACCTCTGCCATCTTACCTCAAGGCATAATCATCAGTTTCTGAATCAGATACTTGTATAGCCTATCCCTGCAAACCTCCAACAAGATTCCTAATGCTTGGAAGGCAACCTCTCCTATGGTACTTACTGTGTTTCAGTTTTCTTTGGAGGCTTGGGACCAGATTAAAAGAAATCATTGGATATTACATTTCAGAGAGCAGTGTTATGACTGGTTTTACTCACTCACTTATTTCACTTGAAAGAAAGGCTCTAATTAGAATTGTTGATTCCAAACCATTAAGGTGTAAGGGTGTTTTCTTCTGGATACATGCATTTACCTTTATCAGAAGGTCTGGTGGACCTTAGGAAAAATAGCATTGATATCTAACATGACTGTGATAAATAAAGGTGTAAACTTTGTAATGAGGTCTCTCTGTGTCTGGTAATTTCCCACCAGCAGCTTCCTGGTCTGTACTCTGAAATTATGTAATTTTGAGCTAGTTTTAAAACTGGGTGTGTTTAGTAAAAGGGTATCTAACAGTTTTTAGTAAGTCTTTCATGCATTACATATACAAGTTTTGCAATGAAACTAGTTATGTAGAGAAGGTAGAAAATACCGTTTGAGGAGAAAGAGGTGTTATTTACTTCAAGTGAATTACTTTTCACATTATCCTGCTGCTTTACACAGGCACTGTTTGGCACCAAAAAATTAGCAAATATTTGCAAGAAAACATCATTACATTGAGTTACTGGGAGTTAATTATTGGTTGGAAATACAGGAGGGACACTGATTCCTCTAGCCAGGACATAAGCACCTGCAGGTCTGTATCTGTCATCAGGGATTCTCTTTGGCCTGTGATGGTGGAGGAGCAAAGCCAAGTCTCTGCCCTGTCTTCTGCCTTCAGCAGGGCAGTGAGGCTTGAGGAGCACAGATGACCTGTGACTGTGCCACCATCAGGTCCTAAAAATGCACAGGCTCTCACCTGATTGGAAGACAGACCCTTGATGCCATAGCCGTGGTGGGGCCTCTCTCATGGGATTTAGCCCTTCCTGAACTGGTTTAGGGTTACATGTACTCCTCTCTCAGACTGAGCAAGGACATGGAGCAATTGATTTCACTTCAGCTTCCAGTCAGTCTCTAGCCCAGGTGGCTCAGATTTGGTTCTGACTGTAGATTCATGAGATTCAGATTTAACCCTTGCATGTTCAAGGACGTGGTCTTCATTTAAATGAAGAGTTGTGTTCTCTGTCCTTTACATTTTAAAGCAAACTTTCTGTTAGGAGGTGGTGGATACCAGTGCAGAAGGACCTAGAAGGGGCACTGACAGAGTGGTTCTGGGATGGTCTCCCATTCAAGTACTGTCCTTCTGGTGGGGGCTACCCCAGTCCTCGTCCTCCCAGCTGGTGGAGCATGTCTGGCATGTGTGGTATAGTGAGGACAGCTGGTTGGGTTTACTGTCCTGATTTAGTCTGTGTTGGTGAGGTGCAGGGATGCAACACAGGCATCTCCAGACAGCATTGCTCACAGCTTGCATGCCTTATGAAGCCTTTTCCCATTTCTTGACCCTCCTTTTCATTACTATTTCTCATCCCCTTTCTTCTCCCAAATAAATGACCCAACCTTAGTCACTTTTCCCCTTGTTGGTCATTTCCCACAGGGGCAGATGGGCTTCACAGGCAATGTCAGTCATGGAAATGATATCAAGCTGCAAGCTGAGGTATAAAGCATCACCATTTTTTGATGCATAAAGCCAGACTTTGCTCAGTTTAGGATTTATCAAAGCATATAGAAAATTACTCTTTTTTTTTTCCAGTTCTCTAAAGAAGTCGTTGTTGGACTACATCCCTATAGCAAGTGTTGTCCAGATCTTTCACAATATTGTTTATAGCTCATTTTTAGGCTTGTTGCATGCAGTGAACACTTGTGTTATTTCAGCAGCAGCAGGTGAAATAGTGAAGAGAGGAAAAGATTAAAAGTTTTGGAGGAGCACTCTGCAGCATTGTTGCTTAGCCATGCATGCGGTACAGCTAAAAATAACAGCTAATGGAAGAGGAAGCCAAGATGATCTGTTGATTTATAATGGCTTTTTTCCTGGCTTATTGCTTGAGTGCCTTGCCCACTGAAATTTGACATTGCAGCCTAACTGCAATTAGATAATCAAAGAATGCTCTTCTCTTTGTTACTGTAGAGCTCTCTGAATTTCTTGGCATGAGACATTCTTTTCTAATATCATTCAGGCAAATTAGAAGATGACTTCTAAACTAATCAAAACATTTAGTTCTCTTCCAGTGATAGTTACAAGATGATGCACATAGGCTAAGAACCCGTGTGAGAGATACACATTTGAATCTGTCCTGGTTCTAAGACATGTACTTTGTCTGTATTTATAGTTCTTTTTTTTATTTAAGTTTATATCACTGATCTGCATCAAGAAACATGGAGATAATAAGTATAGGTGTCCAGTCTTTCTTCCTTTCCAGGTTCAGAATTAAGCTTTAAGTCTTCTTTAGAAAAGGATTTTGTTACTAGTAAAAGAAAAAAGAAAAGTAAGACTATTGATCTCTTTGTATATTTTTTTTACTTTTAAAGGCACAGTAGATTGTATACTGAGAAAGTAATATTCTATATGGTTTGTAGAAAATAAATCTGTTTTATCACTGCAATAAAAAGGGAGCCAGATGTTTAGAGGACCATGTTCCATATGGAAGAGGCTTAAATTTGTGGAACTTGCTAAAATCATGCAAAGCTGCAATTATGGAGAAAACAGGAAGGCAGCTTCCTCCCTGAACATACACCATTTCCCAAGGAGGAAGTAAGCCTTTTTTCTCTATTCTTTGTTGATTTTGAAGCAGAGACAACTATTAAGTCATGACCATAAAAGGCTTATGCTGCCAGTGACATCAGTGGTAAAACCACGCTTCTTCCCTCCCCACAATAACTCTAACTACACTTTTGAGAGACTTCTGCTTCCTCTGCAAAGGGGTGGAGGATGCATGGATTTCTGCCTAATGTAGGGCTAATCAGCGTTGTCACTTTTATGAACATAGTTCCGGCTTTGCAGAAAGCTGAGGTGCCTACCAAATTTCCATGAAACAAAACTGAGCGTCACCTTAATTAGCTAATTTGATTTCACTTTATGACCAAACCCACTGTGCTGAGGTGTGGCCTGCCACATCCCCAAACATGCCTTGCTGCCTGCTGATCTAGGTGGAAGTCTGCTGGCTGGCTTTAGCCCAGTGAGCACCACATGTTTGTTGCCTAAAATGTCATTTAAGAGAAGGAGAAGCAACATGGCACCATGCTGTGGAGAGCCTGTAATAGCATTTAGTTTTTAATGGGGGCTGAAACCAGTGTATGTGCTACTAGAAGAGGGCAGTGGAGATCCCCTGGCTTTCAGAGGACCTGCATGCTGCTCTGCTGAACACTCCTGAGTGAGGCTGGATGCTGGTGTTGTCAGCACTTGGGGTTTAATCCAAAAGCCCATAGCGTTTTGCTCTAGTCCTTGGGCCAATTCCATGAGAAACTAGGTATTTAAATTCTGAAAATGCACTGGGTGCTGTAATACAGGCAGTGCTGTGTCCTTGCCTTACCTTTAAAGCAGGGTCTTTCTAGCATAGTCTGCTGTTACCTAATTTGAAAGTGCCATAGGTAGGCATGAGGAGCAAAGGAAACCTACTAAATCCTGACTCTATAAACCAGAGTTGAATATTGCATTTAAAAACATGCCATGAAGCATTTTGATTTCTGCCTGTCATTGTAGCTGTATGTTTTGAGCAGAAAAAGGAGGCAAAATATGACTTAAAGTTGATCTTTGTGCAAATATATCCCAGGGAACCAGTAAAAAAACATACCAAACTGGTTGTGCTGCAGCTACCTTTGGTCTTTGGTTTTCTTTATATCTTTCTAACTTTGGGGACTTTATTCTTTGCCTTGTGAATGCTTGCAGTTACCCTTGCATTTCCTCTCCCTCATTCCTGCTGGGCCGTACTGTGTTTGGAAAAGAGAATATTTTCCCACTTTTTACTATGCAGTGGATAACTTTTTGCCTTGTGATGGATTTCCCCACCTTACTGCTAGGCACTGCTTGTTTCTGGTGCTTGTTCCCTGAGTTTTACCTGTCTCCTTGATGGCTGTGTTCATGAGTGCTATAGCGACCAGCTTGCAAACTGGTGACCATAAAATGTGGGTGACATTACAGCAGAAATAAGGAGACAGATGAAAGTAATACTAAGTAATAGTTGGAACACTTGATGCTCAAGCCTGAGAAGGTGTAAGTGGCTTTTTGAATTGTGTAGTCACGAGGGAAGGTGTCATTTCAGTATTCACCAGCAGCAGCAGCTGACTTTCTTCTCTTCTCCATCTGGGTCATCTGCTGGTCTCTCCTGAGGACACCAATGAACAGAAGTCTTTGGGGTTAGTGTAGGAGGACCTGGGCAACAATAAACCAGAAGATCAAACTAGGTGATTCAAGAGTCATCTTTATAATCACCAGTGCTTGCAGGCAAGGGTGATATGGTTGTGGCCTGGAAAGGGGCCAGTGGGAAGCGTCATCAGCCTCAGCTCAATTTAACTAAAAGCATTTTTGTTTCTAGCTTGTTTTATCACACCAAACCAGCTACGTTCATGGGATTTGCAGTAAGTGCTGCTGCGCTGCACTGGAAGTTTTGACAGTTCTTTTAGTACCCTTTAACAGGCTTAAGAGATAGGCCAGGAAGAAACCAGGATGACATCCTCTGGAGCACAGGGCTTCAAAGCAAATGGATCCCCCCTCCCTCTTCCCCCTCGTCCCTCAAAGGGCAGTGCCTCCGTGACTTTGGAGTTATAGATTTTGCAGCTGCAGTGAAACAAAAAAAAAAAAAAAATGCTGCAAGTTGTAAGGAAGCAAGAAGTATTTGTGAGATCAGAGCCAAGTGATTTATGAAACAGTGAAAGGAAAAGATGTAGCAGCTTTAAATTCTCATGCACACATTTCCAGATAATAAAGTTTTTCATTGGGGAAATAGTTTTTAAACCCCCCCACAGACCTTTTCTTCTTCCTCTGTCAGCTGACTTTCAATACCATGCAAGAGAAGCAAAATCCACAGAGAATGGTTTTTTCCCTTAGGCCAGTGTCTCCGCATTCCCCAAATACATTTGAAAACATTGTTTTCCTCTTTTCTGCATTTTCATTTTTAAATCTTTGATATAGAATCAACTGTGTAATTGTTATTCTTCATATATTTTCCAGTATTAACGTAAATTCATTCCTTCAAGGATATCTTTAATAGTCAGTGTTAGAAAGCAAGAAAACAATTTTGAGCTCACATTGTTAGGAGTTTTTATAGATTTTATCTTATTTATTTGTTGGCTACACTGGAAATTTGCCCTCTTTTATTAACTAAAGGTTTGCCAATATTACTATATATATGTAAGAGAGAATGAGTTAAAGTACCAGTCACAACTGTGATTTAAATCAGCAAGTAAAAACCTTCAATTTAGATAATCTATTTTAGGTCTCAATTTGCTTTATATAATTTACATATTTTCCAAATGGAAAGTTTAAGTCATTGTTTCATAACAATTCAAATACACCAATGTGCAGCTCAAAATGGATTTTACACTAAAATTGAGGGGGGGGGGGGTTAACAATTTAGAGAGTATTTAATACATATGCATTAAAGCCATAGCATACTTTACCACATATATATTCAGATTTCAGTGTTATCTGTAAAAGATAATCCTATGAAATAAAGCCATTTTTACTATGGACATTTTTCTGGTGGTTTGTATCAAATGGCACATACGCAGAGTCAGAATACAAAAATTCATTTAGAACACCATAATAAGTTGCCTAATAATAAAGGGAATATGGTAGATAATTCAAGAATAAGTATGTAAAAAATAATCCAGTTTTTAAAACCTATTTAATGTATTAAATTATGGGAAACATATCTTTGGGGATGGATTGGACAGATTATTTCAGACCATCTTCTCTTTCAGTTTCAAACTCAAATTTGTGGGTGAAAACAACTTGTACGTAGTTTTTATTCCTTGTCTAGAGAGGGAAAATTGGTTTCCTTTTTTCTTTTTTTCTCAAGTGGTTTCTTAGCACTGAGTGAAGTAACTACTGAAGTGAACTAAGCTGAAGGAACCAAGAGGAAGAAATGCTTTCTGCACCTGCAGAACAAGTTGCAGCTGTCAAGCACTGGTTTATCACTTCAGCAAATTCTTGTTCCAGGTGCTCAGCAAGTGACTTCCCCAAAGCCTGTTGTGTTGCTTTCTTAAAACTTCAGTAACAGCATGCACTGCCTGAAAGCTATTTGTGTTTAATTTGAATTGTAGAAATAGATTGCTTAAGTCTCACATAAAAGTTGTCAAGCTTTTCAATGTAACATAAACGGGTTTATTCTTAAATAAAAATACTGTATTTAAATTGGATTAAAATAGCACCACTGTTTGAATAAAATGAACGATAAAGGAGCAAAAATATCCAATAACCCACACATTCCTTTTAAAAAAGAGAATGAAATAACATTTTGCTGGAAATTATTCTTTAAAATGTAGTTCTTTTTTACTTCAGTCAATAGAAGGAATGTGTGAGTTACAAAATACTTTTGTATCTCCTCTACTCAGTTTATTAATACATTATTAAAATTTTAAATCAGCTTTTGAAGTACTCAGAGGCCTCTTGGTTATGACTTACAGATAAAATAATAAAAAAATATATTTAAAATACTCTCATTTTTACTGGAAGGAATTCAGATGATAGTTTGAAGAACATTCCCTTCACTACCTTAGCAGAAAGTGAGCCTTAATTTCAGATTTTTCTTTGTATTTTTTTTTTAATAAGAAATCATGAATTTATCTGACTACCACAATATCCAGTAGGATTTACTTACTGCACACAAGGATACTCCTGGAGGTAGCAAGCAAAAGGTCCATATAACCTGGTCCCTGTGTCTAGTGATGACCAGGAGTGGATATTTAGACCAGAGAGCAGGAAATTAGATGATCATTTCCTTGGTGAACATTGCCAGTTGTCAGTACTCATCAACATAGTGAGACCAGCTGTGGACACCCCCAAGTCAGTCCTCTGTGAACTTGTCTGTTCGCTTGTTGAACCCACTTCTTTTGGCAGTAAGTTCCCATTCAGCTCTGCACACAGTTAAATTAGCTGGTGAGTGAGGTGGTTTAAATGGGGTAAAATAAACATGATAAATTTCTGCTTTTCACAGTGCCATTGAGAAATTTTTAGACGCCACTGAAAAACTTGCATTAATTTCAATGGACACCATAAAACACAGTCTGAGAAGGGTATTTGACTGGTAAGACAGGTACATATCTACTTCAGCAAGCTTTGGTCACTGTGAGATTGTTATGTAGGTGCTGGATGCCCATCTCTGAGTCTGATTAGCAATTTTCCAGCATTATAGCAGCCTTCAGAAGCACTAATTGGTGTGTGGAGCACAGAGAGTGCTTTCAGAAGGACTGAAGGGTGAATTTTCCACTTCTGCATGTATGAAAGAATTACAGCAAAAGAACTCTTATTCCCCAGTGCTGTGAAACACACAGACTACAGAGCCACTCAAAGCAGAAAGTTTTGGACTGCAGTCTATAATTTCCTAAAATCTGAACCTTAACCAGAGCTTTTGGTTTAGTTTTACACTCTATGTGTGTGTCTCTTGCTCCAAGTACTGTCAACACCCAACCCAGTAAGCAAAGGCAGCAAGGAATTAGGGATCACCCGGCATTTGTAGCACAGTTAATTACTTGTATAACATATAACGATTTCCTGAGATCTACTGAAGAGGCCTAAAGCAGTGACGACGACTAGGCTCTCTGTAAATCCGGCTGAGTGGAGGAATGCCTTCTCCTCCCTCCTGTTGCTGGAGCAAGCAGAATTTTGTCTGAACTGATGGATGAGATAAAACCAAAGCAAATGTAGATTAAAAAGTTACATTTTATCAGATTTTCTAAAGCACCTGAGGAGCCAACCCCCAGTCCTGGCTCTCTAGCCATCTGATAGGGGACCTGTTTGGGGACAGCCTATGGCCCTTGCAATGGAGCCAGGGGATCAGCAGCAGAGTGGGGAGTGGTGCATATCTAGGTTTTTTTCTTGGTGCATTGTCAGGAGGGGCCATGATGGTCATTCAGAGGGGCTTGGAAGCCCTCCTAGAGCTTCAGCTCTGACCACTGTGACTCCAGCCCCCCATAAAGGTGAAATTATCCAAGTGCTCTAAAACTCCTGGAAAGGATGAGAAGGCAATTGGACAAGCAGGTTGGCTGCACGGTCATATAAATATCATTCCACTGGGGGACCAGGCTGGAGAAGTGGTTTATGGATGTCCTTAACTTAGATGCACAAATTGGTGTGTGTGAGGACTAGCTGGAGTAAACTTAAATTAAAAAAAATAAATTACCAGCTAATATAAGAGTGAAAGGTAAGACCAATTATCCTTGTACCAAAAAAATCCCTGATGCTTACAGGAAGACAGCTTTGCACAAAGGAAGATCAGTCTCAGGAAAAGGGAGTATGTTTTGTTAAAGAATCACTGTTGTTTCTGCTGAAAGGTAGAACGTATTTTTCCGAAGGGTCCAATAATTTGCTTTTGCAGTTATATACCAGTGAACTTTGGGAATAGCTAAGGAATGGGGGTTGGTGTTGGCCAGCTCAAGTCTGAAGGCCATTTCTTTTAGCAGCTAAGGAAAATAGATTTTACAGTCCAGGAACAACTCAATAGTTCCTTCTCTGAAGCATAAAACATTCACAGGAATCAGTGGGGGTCCTGGCTGAAAAGGGAGTGGAATTCCTGGTTGAGCTTTTAGCCCCATGCAACGCTCTGGCACGTAACTTGCTACATGTCTGTTGTTGGGCAGGCGAGGCCATGGGATGGACTTCATGGTTCACATACAGATCCCGAGCCATGGGATGTGGTGGTCTGTACAGACTAATGCTGTTCCTGCACTGCTGCCCCATAGATCTGTCCCTTGCAGAATGCTGGCTAATGGAAGAGCTGAGAGGTGGCCTGTAGGCGCAAAAATTATTAACATCCACACCAACCCATGGAGGAATACCCAGATTTCAGATGCAGCCACAGCAGCTTGCACACCAACCTTAAAGAGCCTGAAGAGCAAATCCACCCATTGCCTGCCTGAGGAGGGGATGGAGTCCGACCCATGTGCTGCTCTTGGCAAGCTACTTATGGGGAGCAGTGAGAACTGGATGCACCTTTAACATCAGGCAACCAGTACAAGGCAGTGAACATCAATTTGGGAAGGAGAAAGACAACTGAAGAAAAGACAGACTGACAGTGAGAGGGATCACTGGGGCTTATGAAGAGGAATTGCCCCACTTTTAGGAAGGTGGAGGGAAGTTCGTGGCACCAAAAGGCACCATGGGAATGCCTGCATGGCGCACACTGTAGGATGCAAAGATGTGGCTGGATTCCAAAAGGAGTTTGCTTTGTGGCTGTCGATGCAGTCCCTTGTTTGAAACACATGTGCAAACTGGCCTGAGTTTTGCTTTTCGTACTTTTTAAGGATGATCAGAAGACAAAGTGCTGTCTCATGAGTTTTGTCGACCCAATTCCCTTCCAGAAATTTGCTCACATCTGATTTTGTTTCCTCTGCCCACTCTCTCTAGACACTGAGTTTCCAGTGTCATTTGCCTCCTACACATGCTCATTAACCCATTTCCCTCCACCTCCGATCCTACAATGCCCATTTAATCCAATTAATGATAGGAAATAAGTGGGAGTTTTATGACAAGGGTGTGAAGTTCCATCTGACACTTTGCATCTTTCCAAAGAACAATGCTTTCTTAATAATTATGTTCAGATGACCATTAAGCTGGTGCCACTACAGTTCTCCCTTCAGTTTTAATGAATATAATAACCAGGAATGAACTTCTGCTATCTGCAGCTGCTGCCATTGTCTGTGAACTGCACGTTGCTTCAGAGAAGTTTATTTTAACCTTAAACCTTTTTCAAACAATGTGCAAGAGAGTGAAAAAAAAAAATAGTTGGTGCTTTTTTGTCAGCTCTTGCCTTTCTCAGCTGTTTTTGGCATGAGAAACGCTGTAGGACAATTAAAAAGAAGCCTCATTTTCAGAAGTATTTGGGAAGCAAGACTCCAGTGAAGTCCCAGGACTTTGAGAGTGCTCCGAATTTTGTCAGCTCTGGGGTGCAAAGTCTGGTTGTACGACCATGCAAATCCCATAGTGGGAGAGTATCAAGGTAACAGAGCACAGGGTTTTCAGTCATATTCAGATAAGAAGACAGTCCTGGCTTGACAATCTCTTTGTTTGGGACAAATCTCTTAAGCTTTTTTAAAATGTTAGTCCACCCCAGTAGTGCTTTGCACCTAGGACCCTTCAAGCACGCTTTTAAGAGCATTTTTTTGTTCAGTATTCAGACAGAACCAGTGCTGCATATGCTATGTTTACTCACCATAACTAACTTAAAAAGCTGTTCTCTAAATGTTTTATTTCAGATACAGGTATTTGCAGAAGTTCTGAAAAGTTCTGAACACTGGAAACATTTAGTCTAAAATTATTATT
Source organism: Acropternis orthonyx (assembly GCA_035583155.1). Lineage (NCBI taxonomy): Eukaryota > Metazoa > Chordata > Aves > Passeriformes > Rhinocryptidae > Acropternis > Acropternis orthonyx. Next base: position 38,801,499 of record JAWWEU010000001.1, on the reverse strand, counting down.
ATGTACATACAGCTTTTGCAGCATTGCGATTAAAGTTGTGTCAGCAAGTAACATTTAAAAGCCAGGTTTAGGGACTTATAATTCACTGAAGAAATTCACTTGGGGCTAAAAATTGGCTTTTTAAGCAGTTTTGTGGGAGTTAGCCAATATCTTTGAATTTTTTGGCTTCTCTTGGCTTTGAGTCACAATGTGACTGAAGCACGAGTTTCTTATTTTCTCTGTTTAAAAACTGATCTGTTATCTTCCCACCCATAATATAAGGTAGCCCCAATTGTTAGTGTTTGACCTAAAAATAGTTACATGTTTCTTATTCAGTGGCAGAAAATTGGTCAATTGCAAACAGATTAACTGAATAACCAAACCCACATTGTGCACTGTTACTTAGTTTTGTTTCTCATGAAGATGGCTGATGCATCTCTTTGCTGTGACAATTTGTACCATTTCCACAGGGCTGATCATGAGCACTCTAAGATATTTTGAGATTTATTAATTTCCTGAAGGGACAGCATACATGCATACAGTTATTTGTCTTGCACATACATGGCAGATAAAAATCCAAATGGTTTTACCTCCAAATGAAAGCCTTGACTGTTATCTGATTGATTTTCATAGTTGGTGGTTTGGGGTTTTCCCCTTACTTTTATGTCTAGAGGCTTGAAAACACTGTGAAGCCTCTTTCCTCTGAGACTCTTCAAGGGTTAAATTCAGACTTGCAACAGCCCTGGGAGGCAGGTTCTGAAATCACTGATTTTTATGAAACATACATTGGTATTATACTGTGAGTAGGTAGCTGTTTGCTGTAGTGCTAGCTACATTATTGCAGGCCTGTACATACAGTTTTCTTAAGTTACCATTGTGACATTGTCCTTTGGAAACCTCACACCTTTTCTTGCTTAGCGCTATCATGAAAGCGGGTTCTGATTAGGAATATATGCAGTTACTTAACTTTCCTTCGTCAAGGTATTTGAAATATCTCTGTACTTGGAGGAGAAGGTCTTCAAAGTAATCTTCAGTCCTCTTGTGATTATGATGAAATTTCAGATTTACCCAAAAGACCTTTCAGTGTCCTTTGCCGACTCCTGCAGTTCTTTTTCTTACAGCTCTAGGACTCACCCTCAGCCCTGCTATGTCAGTAAGCTTGGGGTTGAATGGTCTCCTTTTCAGGAAACCACCAGCTGTGTGCTCAGGAAACTGAGGACACAGCCTCAGTTGTGGCTGTGCTTCAATAGGATGCCATGAAAATCGCTTTTGGATTATGTCAGCTCTGTGGCTGGTGATGGTTATTTCAAAGACTCCCGCTCCTACTAGCATAGGTAGAATTTTTACTGATCCAAAATGGAAGTCTGGCACTGGGAAGAAGTCTCTTGAAGGGAGAGCTTGTCTTTTGGGAGCAAGACTTTTGCGAGAACCAGCAGAGATGGGAAAGAGATGTGGAAGGCATGGCTGGAGGTGGGAATGATGAAGGCTCCTTTTCCCAAAGAGGAGGGTGCCAGGGAAGCTGCTGCAAAAGGAGGTACTCACAGGGCCTGCACAAACAGCTCCAGAAGTTTTAGCCAATGGTTAGATTGGATGAGGTTTCACCAGTTGTTAAGCCTCAGAAAGAACTCTCTCTGCTGCTTTTAGTTTTTTACTTAAATAATATCTTAAAGATTAACAGCCTTTGAGCTCTAGCATTATGTTATCAAAGCCTGACATGCTAGAAATTACACCTGTCCTGGCTTCCCCAACTCCATTTGCTGATGTTCTTTGTAGACATATCCCCCAGTCCTCTCTTCCTGAGCTGAAGAACACCAGTTTCCTTACTTTCAATATTTTCATCCACTTCATTGCCCTTTCTGTACATCCATGTCTGTTCACTTGTCCTCTCCATATTTCCTCCATGTTTTAGGTGAGGGGATGGTTTCATGTGTTAGAGAGATGTCACCTTTCAAAAGTAATCCATGACCCTGTGTTGACTATTCAGCTGGGAGTTTCACACAATACCTTCTTGCACTCGAGGGAGGGACTTAACTCATTGACATGGGCAGCATAAGAGCTTAGCACTGCTCACTGCTCTGCCAAGCTTCAAGTCACCATAATCATTGCTGTCATTTTGCAGGCCACAGAAATACTCCCAATTTAACATGAACAGGTTCCCATGTAAGGCTGAAGATATGTGGGGGTTTCTTTGGAAAGAAGGGAACATCAAAATTGTGGAAGTTGTCACTGTAACTTCTTCAGTCTGATATCATGGGAAAGGAAGAGCTGCCTCTCAGAACTAGGAAAGACAAAATTGTTGAGTGACCTGGTATGCTCATGCCCATCTCTTTCAGCCTGGCCACCACAGCTCTTACCCCAGCACCAAGGGAGGGTGTGCAGCTGGCCCAGATGTTGGTGCAGGAGGCTGAGAGGGATGAACCAAGGTAGCTGATGAAAACTCAAATTTGTCATGCACTGTTCGGTGAAACATTTATGCGTGGCTGTTTCCTGGGCTTTTAAGAGAAGGCGGGCAGCAGTATTTGGTACCCACTAATTAAATGCAGTTTGAACTGTCTTGTGGTAATGTAGTGAAAATCTGGCCCCTGCTGTGCCATCTGCAGCCAGACAAGTGACACCACCCAGCCTCTGGTCAAAGCCTGTGTTTTCAATTCAGCAAATAACACAATAAGGATCACAGAAAGACAGAGGCGAAGGAAAGACCAATTCCTATTATTTTCATATGATGTTAAACAGGGCTGAAAAATATATCCTTTTTTTTTTCCCCCAGAAAGGTGTTTTATGAACATTGAATATACTTTGTCATTTCTTTTTTTTTTTTTTTCTTTTTTGAGAAAAAGTCTATTGGTATTCTATGGAGTAGTTCCCTGTTTAAAAGAAGAGAAGATGCTTCCTTATAGAAGTTAGCAGATTTAAAAATTTGGAAGTAATTTCTTTTCTGGTATATGAGATCCTCTTCCTAATGTACATGTTACTTACTTAAAAAAACCAGCATAAGCCTTGCAAATGATTCACTATGATGTTAGAAAAATGTAATTGAAACAAGTTTTGGTGTGGTTTTTTTCATGTAGTAATGGTGCTGTCTCCAAAAGCAAAGCTTAGAGGATCTCAGGTTCCTACACTCCCAAAATGGAGGGCAAGTGCAACAAAGAATAGAGAATTCATGAATATTGCAACGATATCAGAGGAAGTGGAATGACCTTGCTCAAGCTCATCAAGCTTAGCAGAGTTTCTCCAAGAGGTTTTAGGACTGTAAAACAGCTGTAGATGTCTGGCTGAGAATGGTAACACAACTAAATGGAAGCCACACTAGGTAGTGGAATCATACATTCGGTAAATGGGAGATCTATAAATAGTTTTTTAAGGCCTGAAGAATTACTAAAGGAGAGCTTAGTACCTTGTTATGTGATCCTTCAAGAGCTCCAGGTGCTCAATAGCTTGTTTTGGACCACAGCACAGAACCAGAGGCAGTACATTTTACAGATGTGCTTTCACCCTTTGCAAACACATCACTAGAGATCATTGAAGAACGTTGCCAGCGTACTACCAGGATGCTGTATGTTGTAGGTTTCCATACGAGGCTGCTGCCAACACAAGAAGACAGTCTGTTGGCTTGCAGCATAACTACCTCCCAGGTTCGTCTCTGATGGTCTGTGGTCCTCAGTGTGCTGGCAAGGTGGCAGCTGCCACAGAAACACCTGTCACTCAGCCATGTAATAGGCTGACCACTTTTCCTAATGTTAATGTTGATTTCCCTCTCTCCCACACTGAGTGTGGTGCGGGACAGAGCAACTGTGCCGTGTCACGGCAGCTACCATGGAACACATTCAAGCATTGTTCGGTGCTGAAAGCTGCCTCCAATTAACCCAGCTGCACCTCCTTATTAGGAGCGAAGAACCAGCTGCCAGTCAACATGATGCTAACTACAGCATCCTGCCTGCCACCAGCCAGAGAATTTGGTGTGTCCTAGCCACATCAACTCCACAGCCAATTGGACTCCCCTTCCATGAGGTTTAACCTCCTCCAGTCTACATCTGCAATAAGGTTTAATTTCCTAAAGGTGTAGAGAGCTACTAGGATTAGGAGGTCTTTAGCCAAATCCTGTTGACGCCAAGGGGTTCTAGGTGCCAGCTGGCACAGAGATTTTGTAAAGACCAAGTGTGTTGAAGCCAATGCACACCAGATTAGAAGAGGAAAGCAATTCTTAGTGTACAGTTGCCTATTTACATTGCAGATTCTCACATCTTTTTGAAGCCTGACCCTGTGTGTCTGAGGGATGTCATTCATGACACCTATCTAACTTAATGGAAATGATTGGAGAACAGTACTAACTAGCAAAGCTGGGCACTACCACCCCTGCAGCCATTCTGTCTAAGCCCAGCCTAGACTGTGCACCAGCACACTCAGCTCCCTGCCCATACATTAGTGTTAAGAGAAGTCCAGAGTAGCTGAACACCCTGCACTGAGTTGTATGGCAGGCACACTAGTGCTGCTACAGAGCCACAGCCATTGACTCAGGGGCTGTGCAGACAGCTGGCTGTGGTAAATTAGCCCTGCACGAATTATCAGAGTTTATAAGTCAAGGCTGAAAGGTACTTTTGCAAATGGGACCTCACCTCCTACAGCACTCCATGGCTTTTGTAATGTTAAAATCAGACTGCTTGGCTGGGTCTCACAAAAGGGGCCTTGCTCCCCTTGCACATGTGCTGGCTGCTCCCGGAGCACGGGGAGCAGGGATGCTCCTGTCAGAGTGAGCACCAACAGCTCCCTCATTGGAAAACTCATCTGAAAGCAAGAGCAAAGTGCTGCTGGCGAGCACTGCTGGGGAAATGGCTCAGCTGTGTGCCTCCACCAGGCTGGACACTTTCAAAGGAATAAACTTTAGCACCAGTTTTCAACCTAGGGCTTCCTTACCTAGAAAGGTCCTGCCATAAGAGTGTCCCACAGCCTGGCTTTATCTTTTGCAAGAGCCATGCTAACATCCTGGAAAGGGTCTGTCAGCATTCAGGCAGGACTCAGTGTCCATCTCTACAGCAAGGAGCTGGAAAGCACATGAAACCAAATTGCTCATATTTTCCCATCTGTGCACATGTGCTTAGCTGGTTTTAAATTATCAGTGTAAAGGCCTATAGTAGCTTTGTAATGTACACACAGAAAGATTCCCACCGATTTTTTTTTTTTTTTTTTTTTTTTAATTGAAGCCAGCTGAGTAAATTCATAGGAAGTTGTAACAGGACAAGTGAAATGTATACCCACATTCCCTGGGAATCCAAATGCCTTTAACACATATTTAACACAATTTCATGTGAAATTTCTTTTATAAGACACCAGAACAGCGTACCTTCTTCATCACTTTGTTTTAAAGCTATCACTTTTGAAGGAATTAAGGTGACAAGAAAAAAAAGAAAATGTGAAAATCCCAGAACTTGATACCCCCCTCCCACATTCTAAGAGAAGAGATTAACTTCTCTATTTTTCTGGGTCACTCTCAAATTTATAACTAATTACAGAATAGCTTTAAAATGCAGCCCCAATTTAAACTGCCATGAGTGAGAAGCAGCTGGAATGACAATTAACTGTGGAGTTAGGTGTTGCCTTGCACTTATTCCCTATTTTGTCTTAGAATTTTTTGCAATCCATTTTAAATTAAATTAAAACTATTTCTGACTGTGACAGGAAAGTCGTACCTGAGCACCATACAAGCAAGGACCATGCATGGGACTGGGGTAGCTGTCTGATTAATTGTGCGGTGGTCAAGCTGCTGAAGGGCAACGTCCATGCCAATTTCTTAGGCTCAGCAGACCTATTGTTGGTCGCAGCAGAGGTGCGGATCTTCTTGGTCACACTGGTGAGCAATCTGGTAGTCAGCAGCAGCTCGGCAGTTGCAGAGTTTGCAAGGCAATGGTATCACGGTATCCTTCACCCAATACCTACCCTGGCTCCACTGCCTTTTATATTAGCCTCATAAAAATCTGGGAGCCAGACCTCCAGTTTTTTTGAGTCACTGGCTGATTTATGCTATCTGAGGGATCTGAAGGTCTCCACAGTCAGTTCCTCATTTGTAAAATAGACTGAGTGAAGCTTAATGAGAATTTGTGAAACGACTTTGGTGAACTCTGCATTATATGCAGTGACATTTAGCCCACTGTACCAAGGGCTGATGCTGTCTGATGCTGCCTGCAGCTGGGCAGGTGGCCCCTGCATTTGGAGATGGGGTGGTGGTCACTGATGGGAGGAAGAACTACAAGAGCCAGCATCAACTTGGGGCTGGCCCTGCCTGCTCATACAGTTTGCAGTGGGGATAAATGATCAAAAGGGCATGATCCTTCTCTTGGTGAAGTCATTGTGATGTCTTATACCTGGATATAAGTTTGGGTTTTCCAGAAGCAAATAGTTTCTGCATCCTTTCTGAAATTAAACAATTTGTTACTCAGCTGCGTAACTGTAGATGCCATGTAACACTGCACTGAGCTGCTTCTGCAATATTTTGTCCATGAGTCTGCATGCTGCTGAGCTTTGAGGAATTCCATACCTGAGGAAGCTCTGCAGGGCTGGGCTGCAGGTGTTTGTTTGGTGGGGTGGCACATTCCCAAATGTGCATGTACAACACAGGGACTTGTCTCACTTTGTGCAGACAGCTAGACCTGCTCTTGCTGGGCTCCCGATCCTTTCCCCTAATGAATTGGAGCAGGAATGGACTTTATCAGGGCTGAGTTCAGGCTTTGAGCCCTGGATCTCTTCAGCAAATATAGCTTTAGTTGGCATGTTCAGCAAACATAGATCTGACTTCTCCCAACACCTTGTCCTTCATCAATGCTATTGCTTATTGTGAAGACTGATTTTGAAATCACCCATGACTTCCAAATGAGTTCAGTCCCAGCATGCTGACCATCACATACTGATAAAGCAAGGATTCCATGCTGCCCTCTGAAAACAAATACGTTTAAATGAAGGGGGGACAAGGCAATGATACAAAGGCTTTAGCTTATAAAATAACTGTTGCTTTGCAGTTGTTGGTGTTCATTTTTGGAGGCTAAGAGATCTTTTTTATGATTGCAGTAAAAGTCCAAGTTGCCTGGAGGATCTGCCCCCAGATTTGTGCTGTGGTGTTACATGGCTGTGAGTTTCCTCAGGGGCAAGGGCAATTGCTCTCAGAGAGACTCCCATGCTTCAGTTGCTCAGCAGAGTACAGGGTCTCCCTGCACAGCCAAACTCATGGCTGTGCATGGAATAAAAATTTGCTGTTCCTTTGATTATGAATTCTGCTCATTTGGCAAATTCTTGTGCTCATTGGCATCAGCTGTGTTCCATGTGTAAGGAAGGGATGAGCATGTGAACCAGGAGCAAGACTTGCAGTAGTATGATTTTCCAACAACACCACTCATCTGTTTCTTTGGCTGTACCCCAATGAAAACTCTTTGTACTATGCCCATGCCCTCTTCTTCCTGCACTCTCTACTGTTTGTGTTTTCTGTGCTATATTCCTGGTTCCAAGGTCCAAGTGGGATTTTCATCTTGGGGGAGGGAGCTCAGCACCAGCCGGGTCAAAAGAAAACACAGGAAAATGGTGCTTTTCTGCTGGAATTTGCTGAATCACTGAATCTCAGCAGCCTCGCAGAGAAGCTTGGATTTTGACATGGTTCTGCTGGAATGTGATGGACTCACCACCTTCTCCCCTTTCATTCTCCCACTTCACCAGCAGCACTGACAGAACCAGCTCTCCTAGACTATCCAAGGCCATGCATGCCAGCCAGCCCCACAGCCCAGCTCCAGCTCCTGGAGCATTTTGAAAAGTGTAGGCTTTCCTTCTAAATCTCTTATGAAAATCCAAAGAGCAAAATCCTCCCCAAGGCTGTCCAGTTGCTCTCCACGCTATGCAGGATGAGGCCTTTTCACTGTGGTGTGTGTGCTCAGCCCAGCTTTCAGAGGCTTTGTGCCCTGAAGGGGCATAGGTTTGTCAGGACTCACACACTGCTCAGCACCACTGGCTCTCACACAGCTGTCACAACAGCCCTAATCATGTTGACAATCTGATTAGGGATGAGACCTCCTGAAAGGGGGGCAACTGTAGGTACAGTTAGGGTATGCTGCCTCCTTCCTTTCCCCACATCTCCTGTTGCTGTTTCCTCAGCCACCCTTGCAAACACTGGTCCAAAGGTCTTTTTGCTCTTCTCATGGAAATAATGGCACCTGCAGCCTCTCCCTGCTGGAAATAAGAAAAAGTTTGGCATGTGCCCCTCCTGTCCTCTGCAATGGAGCCCTGGTCTTTGAGAGAAGTGCCTCTCCCCTCCATCTGCCTGAGCAAGGGGAGATGATCAGGGTCTTTCAGGGAGCAGTAGTGTGCTAAATGACCTCAGTCTTGGGTCTACTGCTCTTTTTCTTTTTTCCTTTTTAAAGAGATCACCCAGCATCCCAGTGTCTGAATGCACATCCCTGAAATAAACCATCTGGGGTGGCTGTTATCCCACAAAATAGAAGTACATGGTGACATGTAAGAAGAGAGTACTGGGTTTTGCTTTTAGAGATTTGCTTTTCATGCAGTACTTTCTTCCCCTTGTCAAATGCTAGGAACTGAGAAGGTCACAGGGCTGATTATATTGGCTATATGCAGGCAGTATTCAGGCTTCCCAGCAGAGCTCTGTCAGTGCAGTTCAGGCCTGACCATAACTCCCCTGAGCTAAATCTGTCATTTACGCTTAGTTTTCTACCCATGAAAAAATATTTACTGGGGCTTGAGATAAAGTTGCCAGGGAAAGCCTTTGTTTTACCCAATAGTCTGGTAGATAAGGGAGTTTTCTAGGATGCAAACAGAGGTATTCATCCTAATATACTCATGGCATTCAATAAAAGAAAACCTCCCCTAATACTGCAGAGGAGCTGAAATCCTCAGGTGCTCCATGTCTAGCTTAATAACATCATCACTGAATTTTTTTTGCTTGTCTTCTTCTTGAAGTGAAACGTGCCAAAATGCTAATGACAAGGGATTTTTAAAAAGTCAGTGATGTGCTATGCTCGAAAATGGATGGCTGTGGAAGACAACAGTTTTGGAAAGCTCACACATATCACCAACCTCCCTCATTGTTTTAACTGAGACCTTGTAAAAATGGACTGTCAAGGTTATCAGTGCATGGACAATAAACAGTTCAGGAATGCAAGGTTTTGTGGGGAAGATACAGCTCTAAAATATTCACTGAGAAGACCTTGGAGGAGGTTAGGTTTGGAACCTTCCAAAGATAAGCAGCCACAACAATATTGTAACTACCATCCCTCTGTCTTTTACAAGGGAAGAATCACTCTGCAAGAGTTGGAAATAAAAAGCTTGCACATAGATGGTGGTGGTTAGGGACTCACAGAAAATGCTGCACATTTAAGGTTGCCTCCTAAATCTGGTCTAAACTAAGGCAGTCCAGTGGGTTTGTTTCTCTAGGGGTATTAATAGTCTTTAGTGAACCTTGCTGGGATGGTAAGTTGTTGTGGCCTCAGCCATCCACCCCACTGCCCTAGGAAGGTTGTCCTACTTGGGAGTCAAGTCTGCAGAAGCGAGTGTTTTCTCCCACCTCCTGCCCCCAGTGCCCTGACAAAAGTGAGCTCAGTCCACAATACCACACTGAGGTAGGTTACCAAGGTACTGACCCACACTCACGTCCATCAGCTGGTAGAGGGAAGAAATGGAGTGCCAGCACTCTTGCATCAGCCCAGCAAGATTCATCAGAGACCATTTGCCAAAGCCCTTGGTGCCTGAGGTTCACTGCATAAAAAGGATTACAGAGATTTCTAGCTTGAAACAATTTTATTTCAGCTCTTGTAAACCTACACTTTGTATGTCAAAACCCCTTTAAGAACATACAGAGATTTGGGGGTGTTTTTTCTCCTTTCTCTCTTTTGCTTGGTGACATGTTTGTTCTGAGATCACCTTCTAGGCATCTTCTATTAAAATATATGTGACAAGCACCAGATCCACTTTCACGCAGCTGTGCAGTATGTTATTTTTCATGCTAATGCACTGTTACAATTCTACTGAGTGCAGTTATCTAGAGATCAAATTCACCACATGTGCGCTGTGTTTTTTGGCTACCAGGTCAAGAGCAACAGGGAGAAGGAAACGATGCTTGTGCATTAACTTTTAGTGTTGTCTTCATGAAACATGGGCTTAATTTTCAGGCACTCAGAAGAACTTATGCTTTGCCCCACCTGCCCTCTTGGGTTTTTGTGTCAGCACAGCTGACTGCTTCATTGAGATTTAAGACCAAATGGACTGTTATTACATGAGACAGAGTCACTGTCTGCCACCAGGAGATGATTTAATGTTATGTGATACACAACCTTACTCTATGCCCCCCCTACTGTTTTCCACACAAAAATCATTTTCCAACTTGCTTTGCTGTCAGGTTTCACCTAGGAGAAAATTTGAGTCACTGACTACAGCAATGATAGCAACCAGAAGTAATAATTAAGGACCTCCTTGTCACCATTGTGCCAGATAGTTGTGGGTGAAAGAGGTTTACGAAGACACCTTCAAATCTTATTTACCCCAAGCCCAGCAGCTAAATTCTGCCTGGGATAAGATGTGTGCAGTACACAGCAAGACTGCATGCAGAAGTTGCTAAAATACCCCAAATCTCAAGCTACGCTCTTGAAACAAAGAGGAAATACTAGCTTTGGTGAAATAGTAGGTATCAGCATGGTCAGAGTTACAATTCCAAATTGCTCCTAGAAATGCAGAGAGCACTTTTAGGGTTTCAAAAAGGACTCAATGCAACAATATAAAAGCAATGCAGCCTATCTCACTTTTACCAAATCCCTCTTGCAGCCACTGGTTTCTTTGTTGCTGTCTGAGCTAAGACCTGCCACCATGTCTGATGTTCTTTCTCCATCACAGGCTACTTGCTCAGCTCGTCTAAATATGAACCAAAGTTCCCCTCCTGTGGGGTTATAGGTTTGAAATATTTTTCACCAGTTTCAGCCTTTGAAGAGGAATCATTTCTCCCCAAGGCCTGTCCCATTGCCTTCTTCAAGGAAGAGAGCATCTGCAACTGTCTCCACCTTCTGGAGACAGATTTGTCTTTCACAGGTTCCACTGCTCTATTATTTATTCAGGTATCAGGGGAGACCTTGCTTCTTTCCCTTTCCTCATTTTCTTGTCGTCTCAGATTGATACACCAAAGCAGTGGAAACTATTTTCCAGACTTTTCTATGACTCCAGATTGCTGAGTGTACAAGATGATGCCTTTTAAGTTTACGCTTGATAAAAAATCATGTCTCGTTCATAAGTTAATTATTTGAGAATGTCACAATAATAAACTTTGACTTCTTAACCTTTTCCAGAAATGATGCCAATACCAAATCCTGAGGCTGCTTTCTAGCTACTGATTAGTAGCTAGAAATCTGACCTTTTCTGTCTATGTAGAAAACAGAAGCAGCGATGCAACTCTCCATGCTGCTAAAGTCAGCTTGATTACAGCTCCATCTTTCCTTCCAAGTAACATTAGCCTTTGGGTGTTTTGGTCTGCCTCCCTTTTTTTCTTTTGAAGAAAGACACATACCTGAGCTAGATTTTGAAAAACTTCAGACCATCACTACTGCTCTCAAATTAGTTAGTCTCTATCTTTTCTCACTTCTTATCAGTTGCTTGCTCATTGCTGTCATGTTTGACCACCTTTGAGTAGTGTGTCTGCCCCTTGAATGCATACCATTTGTTCTGCCAGCCTCTTCCAGGAGAAGAGAAGTATCAGTGGTTGAGAGCTTGGAAGGGAGTTTAATTACCTGTTTGTTAAATGAACATGCCAACACATACATTGAACATGTTTCCAAGATTAGGTTGACGAATGGCATCATGCCTGTGGACTAGACAGTGGTGACGTCTGTGATATTCAATGACTGTTGGGAGGGTTTGTACCACCCTGTGGACTGGACCTGTAGTACATGATGTCTCATGCTCAGATGTGCTTGTTTAAAGAGCCACGTCTTGCAGAGGAGTAAAGTTGTCAGAAGGACTCAGTGTTACCCTAAGACTCACACTCCATGTAGAACTGCTCTGCAGTGCAGAGCTGGCAGCAGTGACTGCACTGAAGAGCTTTGTTTGTCACACTGTTGTGCTCTAATGATTACTCAGCCTCAAAACTATGTGTTCTTCAGGACTGATAGGGTTTGAGACTGTTAGTCAAAATTTTGTTATAATCAGTGGTGTTGTTTTCATCTCACTTTAGCTAATGTCAGTGATGGTGTTCCAAAAATTGTTGTCACCTATGTTTTACAGTTTAAAGGTGATCTCTTTATGCTGTTTTCCCCCTGCCACTATTGCAGAAATAATGTATTCTTTTTAAGGTGTTCAGAGTCATCTGCTTAGCACTGAGCTGATGACAGCCCCATATTTGTCTCTGGAGGTTGCCTGGAAATTAACTCCTCCCTGTTTAGCTTGTAATGTGCCTTGTCAAAGACTTTTCTGGGAGGCAGTGAGGTGGTACAGTGGTGCTTGGTGGGCCTCTGCTGAGGAGGAGGAAAGATCAGGGCTGTCTTGCCTAACATCAGCTATTTCTGTAGGCTGAGGTTTGCAAAAATCGAGGTGCTGACAGACAAAGCCCTGATGAAGTTCACTGCAAAAGTTAAAACATCTCCCACGTGCAGCTCTCTGCTGACTCCTGTCTCAGAATTACCAGCCTTTGCTCGGCATGGGCAGGAGCCAGCTCTGGAGCCCGTGGCTCAGCCTCTGCAGTGCACTGTTGAGTGGCTGCATAAGACCAGCTTTGCTCTATCCTTCCAGCTGAACATCCATCCTGTGATCCAGTCTGCAGCTTTGGGGCAGAGGCAGTAGTTTGTGGCTGAGGAATAAGAAAAGCTGGTGACAATGTCTTGAACTCCTGCTAACTTGTGCTGAGTGGCTGTGACTCAAAGCCTTTTGGCTCTGGAATTGCACTCAACTGCACCTCAGGGAGCAGTGTGCTCTCACAGAGTGCTGAGCAGCAACCACTGACATCCATGGAAACCTGTGGGCTTAGCATTTATCTGCACTAAAGCAAAAGGGAATGGAGGCTGGTCTCTGAGTGCCACAAATGTGAAATTACTCACCAATTTTCAGAATGTAGTTACTTACCAGTTAATCAAGTCCCTTTAAAAGGGTCTAGACACATTTTACAGCCATAGCTAGTGAAGTAATTTTTATGTTAACATTTATTTTGGTCCTTAACATGTTTAGATTGTGAGTAAACCCTATGCAAAATGACAGAAACGTATGGCATACCTTTGGAATTCAGACCCTAACCAGTTTTGCACTATAGCCATGATGGATTAATCACCATTGGATTCTGCATATAAGCAAAAAGTCTTTTAAGTCAGTCCTGTGCTGCAGAGGAAGTCAGTGGAGCTTTCCCTGTAACGTGAGTAATGAATCTTGGCTGGGATGAGCATTTTGGAGCCACAGTTCTGCAAAAATTCAAATCCCAGAAGGAAGTACGGGAGCATGAAGACCTGCAAATAATGCATTACAGTAATGCCGCCAGGAAGTGATAATGGCATGTATAAATATTTGCTTTAGTTGATTGCAAATTATGTCCTCCTAAAAGGTGTTTGTCACTGTCGTTAGTCGTTAGCATTTTCTAAACGCTTTAACAGCTGTGGGGTCATTCACAATGTAGGAATCCGTCTCTACCAAGCATGACCAAAGTGTCTGAATGGGATCAGATTAGTTTTTCCTTGTGTTTTTATTCTGCTGCTTATCATATAACCATAAAATAGTTTGGGTTGGAAGGGTCCTTAAAGATCAGCTAGTTCCAACCCCACTGCCATGGGCAGGGACACCTTTTACTGGACCAGGTTGCTCAAAGCCCCATCCAAGAAACCAAAAGCCTGTGGTGCCAATCTGGAGTATTTTTCTGAACATCACAGAGAGTGCAAACCATGGACTGAAATGTGGCCATATAGAAGTCTGCATCTAACCAGAAGATGAACTGAAACTGGATTCATATTCAAAGGAGAGGATTTTATTGCCTTATTATTACCCTGTTTTTGGTGGTCTTGGCTCTGCAGAGTCATGGCTGAAGGTGGGCATAGCTCTGATGAATGGGAACAACCTGTACCAGCAAAGAGCACTTGCAATTTCCCAGCGTCCTGTCAAGCCTGGCTAACTCACAGCCTTTTACATCCTGCAGATTCCAAGAGGGATTAAGTCTTCATTGTCAGTCTAGTGAAGCAAGTTGAAACTCAGCTGCAGTTTTAAAGAGAAAAAGAAGGATCCAACAGTCTTCAACAGAGGCAGAGGACTAGGAAAGAATAGGATTTAGAACAGAAGCACAGCCAGAAATCAATGGAGCTTTCATGGCATCCCTCATTTATCTATAAATCCCATTCTTTCAACTATTTAGGCCTTATCTCCACACAGAAGCTGAATTAGGTTTATTTTGTAAACCAGTTTAGGAAACCTAGAGCAAAGCCCCATATTCCAGTTTAAGAGTGGCTTCAGAGGTTAAGCTGGCACCTGAGACAAAACCTCAGTTAAAGTGGTATTACTTGGGCTTATCTGCTTGGAAGATAGAGTGAAATAACTAAAATGTGAGTTTAAAGTGTTTGAGGTAATACATATTAAACCTTTGGGTGGATGCTTTTATCTAGACATAAAGGAGCCTCCAGTTTGCTTGATTCATTCCTACAACAAGTTACAGTTACTTTATTTCTAAATGAAACCTTCCATGTAAGTATTTACTATCCTTTAACGAATCCACTTGAAATTCACGTCTATTATTTAGCTTTGTTTCTGTTGTATACAAATCCTTTGTGTGTAGTTCAGGTCATAGAGAGGAAGGCACAAAAATATCCTCACTAAGCTATATGATAATTAATTATAAATTTTTCAGTAAAATCAAATAAAAGCTCCAGGTAGCCCCAAAGCATCAAGTCAGCTGGGTTGTCTCAACCCTATCAGTTTATATCACTTGCAGATCAATCCCATTGCCTGTGGTTTACATTGCTGTTTTCACATTATTCCCTGCTGGAGATGGGTTCCAAGTATCAAAAAAGCATTTCTGATGTGCTAAGTATCAAAAAAGTGTATCTTGACTTCTCCCACATTCAAGGTAGCCTAACTGAGGGCAGCTTTGCTCTCAAAGGTAGCAACTTGTAACCTGTCTCATGCTCCCAAGAGCACTGTGTTTGTCCCTGCTCCCTCTCAGGCAAGAGCTGCGTCAGTTCCCTGCTCAGAGCTGTTAATGGTTGCACAGGGGCTCTTCAGCTGGGCAAACTTTCACTTTCACCAGGTTCTCAATGGCAGGATGTGGTTTGCTGTGTATATGTAAAGGAAAGAGGAGGATCTGGCCCTGTAGGATCTCAGCTCACTTCTAATATACTCCAGGGTCTTTGGCTGTGAAGTTTATCTGGCTTTTTTTTTGCTACTGTCATTTGTTAGTGCTGTGGTGATGATTGAATGCTCATCAGAACATTTCCTAATGCATAGAAATTTACTTGGTAATTCAGGGGAACATATATTTACTGCAACATCCTCTCCATGACAATGAGTATTGGAGGTATTACAGGAAAAGGTGCAAACAAACAAACTGAATAACCTTCAGCATAGACAGTTATGAGTGAGGCTGCCCAAAGGTCCTTGTGTTGAATGCTTTAACACATACCCACATTTATTCATGTTGTAGTGTCACAGCAGAATTTAAACCACTGAATCAATTACTACAGAAGATGCCACATTCAGAGATACAAGGCTCTGATTCTTTTCTTCTTTATAATTCAGAGGAGAGAACTATAAGATAAGAAATAAAAGCAGGCTGAGAGGGGTTTCAGGTCAGCATTTGGTGTTCTTGTTCTTAAGTGACAGGCATCAAACTTGTTTGAAGACGACACATGAAAACTGGTGTTTATATTCCTGACTTCTTTTCCCTTTTGTGGGCTGCAATTGTACGTCTGCATTTGTCTCCAAATTATCAGCACAAAAATGGATGTAATATTAAAATCTCCAGAGTATATAAAAATAACTTGGTTTTCCTTACCTCTCTCCTTCACTGTTGCCTTTTCTTCATCTCCGGTTTTCATGCTCTGCTGTCTTCATGGGACTCTGAACACCTTAAGCAATGGCAACTCTTTCCTTCTTTCCTTTTTCCTCATTCCTGACTCCCATTTGGACGTGCTGTGCCCACATCTCTGACAAGCTACTGCTATAGCAAATGCGCTCGCTCCTCTAAATTTCTTCAAATAGATAGAGTGTGAAGGCAGTCTGAATTTGACTGCCAGTGCAATGTAGACGGGTACTGCAGAAAGTGAGCCTAATATCCTTAGTGATCTGCAGAAGCCTGCTGGGGAAATGGATCTGGGCTCTCTCAAACACTGCAGTGAAGTTGTCATATAACATTGCAAGATGCTTTCCTGACAAAGGCTGCTGTTTGGTGAGCATGGCAACCTGTATGAACACATTAGGAGAATACATCAAATTAGCGTTTACACCTAAACCTTTGGCATGCAGGTATTGTCAGGAAAGAGCAGTGATAAAAGGTGTGGTTGGCCTGCAACGAATCCCACAGCAGGAACATGCCAATTTATGTCCCTGTCTGTCCTGACCTGTACCACTCAGGTAATCTAGACATCTCCTTCTCATTGACCATCCATGGCACATCACTCTCCAAAGGTTTGGACAGATGCCATGTTTCACCTCTGGAAAAATGGATGAAACTCCTGTTCTCCACTCTCCAGTTCACTCATGTGGAGAGGAGGAGCTGAGGGATCTGCAAAGTGGATTTCAACTTCAGAGAGAACATTCCCAGTTCCTGTGGTCCACCTGGACCCAGGGAGGGGGGAACTCCCAATGAGATAAGGGAAGGGATCAAAGAGCAGGGGTTTTGCTTGAGGGAGACCATGGGGCAGCCCTGCCGTGGGTGATCCAACACCTGTGTGCTACCAAAGCTGGCAATCAAAGGCTGCATAGCCCCTAGCTGAGAGCGTCTGGTTTTTGTTGTCAAACTTGTAAGTTCAAATAGGATTGTGGGGTTTTGGTTTTTCTCAGATTTTTCTACTGATAATTTTTCCATTCATGTACAGTCACATGGATCATTACTTTTTCAGCCTCTAATTGAATTCAAGTGATACGAAGTATATTGGGCAGGATTTGCAGGTGGTCTACATCAGGATAAACCTATAGAGATCAGACCCATCACATTTCTAAAAAAATCAAGGGCTTTCTTACCAGGAAATAAAGCCTAAAATAAAACCTGATTTCCCACTCCCCTAGCTTTAAACCAGTACATTTATACTGGAATCACTCATAACTAAATCACCACACTGTCATGAACTTAGAGTAACATGGGTGTAAAACAGTTTTCTTCCACATTGTTCTAAGTTTAATAATATCTTGGACATTGTGGCTTGAGCAAAAAAAAAGCACTCTTTTCATATATTCTTTAGTCAGTGAAACTTTTCAACATCGTATTGCAATAATTTAATTATTGTTTACTTTATTTAATTGGTGTTTTCCTAAGCATACATCTTTCCTTTCTACTTCAAGACTTTTGGAATTCTTCCAATCAGTCCAGTATCAAAGAATATTTATGGTCTTTTATTTAAACTTCTCATGCTTGTAAACTAAAAGCTGTGCAAGCCCTAAGGCCAAGGCTTTCACTGTATGTTGTTCATAGCTGATTTTTTTAATGTATAAGCTAATTTTTTAGGAAAGAGGTCTTTTGCAGAAGTAAGAATATCAGAAAGTTGATGCTGACTTTTTTTGATTGGGATGGAAAGATAAAAAGCGAAAAATCTGAAGCTGATAAATGAAATTTCTTCATCCTCTATTTTTTCCCTTTCTTTTTTTCCTCCTTCCTCTTTGTTCTTTTTTGTTCCCCCTGTTATCTCTATCAAAGGGGTGTGAGAGAAAAACCTGTGAAGACCAAAAGCCTTTCCATTTCATGTTGAACAAAAAAAGAACTTTGTTATTCTACTGAACATGAGAACATTTGGGAGAGCATAGTTTCCTTTTGGAATTTAAATATATATATATATATATATATGTATAAATCACAGAGAATCACACACAGAATATGCCAAGTGGAAGGGACCCACAAGGATCATTAAGTCTAACTCCTGGCCGTGCAGAGGACCATCCCTGAGAGTATCATCCAGGTGCTTCCTGAACTCTGTCAGGCTTGATGCTGTGACCGCTGCCCTGGGGAGCCTGTTCCAGGGCCCAACCACCCTCTGAATGAAGAACCTTTTTCTAATGTCCAACCTAAACCTGTCCTGACACAATTTCAGGCCATTCCCTTGGGCCCTGTCACTGGTCACCACAGAAAAGAGATCAGTGCCTGCATCTCCTCACAAGGAAGTCGCAGACTGCAATGAAGTCTCTCCTCAGTCTCCTCCAGGATGAACAGACCAAGTGATCTCAGCCACTCCTCGTACAGCTTCCCCTCCAGGCCCTTCACGATCCTTGTTGACTTCCTTTGGACGCTCTCTAATGGCTTAATATCATTCTTATATTGTGGTGCCCCAAGCTGCACATGATATCCAAGGTGAGGCTGCCCCAGTGCAGAGCAGAGCAGGCCAATCCCCTCCCTCTCCCAGGAGAGAGTTGGCCCTCCTGGCTGCCAGGGCACTGCTGACTCATACTCATCTTGCCATTGACCAGAACTTCAGTACTAATTGCAGTCTTTTTGTAGTATTTTTCAGGTTGTCTTTTGTTTAAAGAACTAAAGGCACTTTCCAGGAAGGTGGTCTTTAAGACTGTGTCTGATGGGGAAGCACCACACTCACTAAAGTCCATCAAGTAAGACAGAGAGGTGGTTGCATGAGTAGAAATGCAAGTGAACAGGCTATTAGCAAGGATTACAAGTGATGTGGTGGGACAGAGGTTCTGTGGGTGCCAAGAACCCCCAGTCTACACCTGTATGTGTTATGTGATGTTTTGCTTTGGACCAAGTCCTTGCAATTTTTGCAATTGCACAATCCTGTGCCCTATACTCTGGGATGACTCTGCTTGAGCAGGGAGGTTGGACTAGATGACCTGCTATGGTCCCTTTCAACCTTACCCATTCTGTGATTCTGTGAAGTCTTGTGCAGTTGCATGGGCTAAACCAAGGGCTTCCATGCTGGGAAGGCAGAGCAGGACTGAGGGGTATTCTGACCTTCCTGCTCCCTCTAGTGACCCCATCTGCCCTCTAGAGAAGTGCTCCCCCATCTCATACCCACACTGGCACTGCCCTTCAGCCCCACTTCTTGCAGATGTGGTAGTGCTATCTAAAATTGCAGTGATGAGTTATGGACAGGTTTCAGAAGCAGAGCTTAGAGTCAGTTTCGTCAACAGTGTAGAACTGAGCAGAACTTTCAAAGATGGGGTTGGAAATCTCTTGATAATAAACTTTCTCATGAGATTTTTGGCAACCTTTGTGTCTTGTCCCATCTGGAAATGCTATAAGAATGTTCTTTCTCGGGGTATTTTGTCACTCCCAATTTCAGATAGCAAGTGGGAAAACATTTATTCTAACATAAGAGAGGTTAAAAAAATGGTCTAGCATACTGAATCCCAGAACAAAAGGGAAATTGAGCAGTTCACTCAATACTCCACAGAAAGTCATCTGAAAGTCGCAGATATAAGAAATGAAGAAAGCTGCCCAGACCTCTGAGACATCTAACTAATCTCCATGCTGGGTTCAGAGTCATTTCTTGTAGTACACTGTCTTTTGTTTTGTCAGTCTACTTTTAAACAACCCAAGCAGTAAGCCTTCCACTTCTTCACAGGCACACAACAATAAAGCCAGTAGATCTCATAATTAAGAATTTTTTTGCTTATATCCAGAACATTTATTTTTCTTTTTCCCTTAGCAGTTGGCCTCATGAACAAGTTACCCCAGACAAGCTCAGCTCTGGTGGTAGCTGTATGCTTCCTTGTAGTGATTCATGCAGAAATACTCAGCTTGGTTCTAACCTATTTCAGGGCAGTTTAGGGCAAGTGAACTTTGGGCTAAAATGCACAGATAAAAAGTTACCATAGCTCTGCTGAAACACACTGGCTTGCCAAGTGATGTATGCTTTACAAGTGTCCAAATTTTTAAATCCATCCCGGGTGTTCCCTGTTTGAACTGGTCAGCCCAGTTCTGTTCAACATCTTCATTAATGACTTGGATGCAGGACTTGAAGGAATACTAAGTTTGCCAATGACACTAAATTGGGAGGAGCTGCCAACTTCCTCAAGGGCAGAGAGGCCCTGCAGGGAGACCTCAGCAAATTAGGGAGTTGGGAAATCAAAACTGCATGAAGTTTAACAAGGGCAAGTGCCAGATTCTGCACCTGGGATGGGGCAGCCCTGGCTGTGTGTATAGCCTAGGGAATGAGATGCTGGAAAGCAGTGCTGTGGAAGGGGACCTGGGGGTCCTGGTCGATGGCAAATTGAATATTAGTCAGCAGTGCCCTGGCAGCCAGGAGGGCCAACCATGTCCTGGGGGGCATCAGGCAAAGCATCACCAGCCAGGCAAGGGAGGGGATTGTCCCGCTCTGCTCTGCACTGGGGAGGCCTCACCTTGGATATCATGTGCAGTCTGGGGCACCACAATATAAGAATGATATTAAGCCATTAGAGAGTGTCCAAAGGAAGTCAACAAGGATGGTGAAGGGCCTGGAGGGGAAGCCGTGTGAGGAGTGGCTGAGATCACTTGGTCTGTTCATCCTGGAGGAGACTGAGGAGAGACCTCATTGTGGTTTTCAACATCCTCATGAGGGGAGGTGGAGGGGCAAGTACCCATATCTTCACTCTTGTGACCAGTGACAGGACTCGAGGAAATGACATGAAGCTGAGTCACGGAAGGTTTAGGCTCAATATTAGAAAAACGTTTTTCACCCAGAGGGTGACTGAGCACTGGAACAGGCTCCCCAGGGAAGTGGTCACAGCACCAAGCATCAAGAAGTGTTTGGACAACAGTGTCAGGTGCATGATATGATACTTAGGGTGTTCTGCGCAGGGACAGGAATTGGACTCAATGATCCTGTTGGGTCCCTTTCAACTCAGCATATTCTATGATTCTATGATTAAAACACTCCAGTAAATAATGACTCTGCTCCCAAGGCATTTATATTAGCTGGACACTTTAATTCAGTGCTCAGGCAGGCCATGTGTGGTTAACTCTTAATGTTTTCTCATACCTTGATCCTTTCATCTGCCTCTTCTCTTTCACCACTGTCTTCTGAATTGCCTGTGCTTTCCCTGCTCCTCCAGCTCTGGGGACCACAGCACACTGCTCCACATGCCACATCACAGCCCTTTCTGAGCACATTTTTAACAGAGGTTTAGCTTTAGGTATGAGCAGAGCTTTGAGTGACCTGAACAGTGCACTTTCCATACGTCTAATACTGATTCCACAAAAGGCAGCTGTTAATTTCCAGACTAATATATTGTGTATTGTTCTTCTAAGGTTTCCTCTTATCCTTTTAACAACTATCCTTTTCAGAAAGATATGCATCTAGAGCTCTGTTGTGGTGTCTCAGTTATCTACAGATCACAGATGATCAACGAAAAGCTCCTCTCTTTGCCCTGCCAGCTCTGCAAGCCTAACCTGGCATCTCACAATGCAACCAGGATCTTTTTGTGGTTATACATGATTCCCAGGAATCCTGTTTCAGCCTGAGCTCTATTATCAATACAATTAAGGTGAACTTGAGCTGGCGTGTAGTTTTCAAAAGCATTTACATGACCCTAGAGGCTGGGGCTTATTTTCAAAAGTGACTTGGTGCACTCAGGAGCCTAAGTGAATTAATTATCTATTAAATCGGTGCTCTGTTATGATTTAAATGTCTTTGAAAAGGGAATTTTGGATTTCTTCAGCATTCCAGGCATTTCTGACAAGATTGCTAATGTTATTTGGGTGCAAATATATCAGACCTCAGCTAGCACAGAAGAACTGGGAAAGTACCAAGTTTAATTCTCAACTAAAATTTGAATTTAGGGGTGTAATGCTCAGAAAACTTGTGCTGGAAACTAAGACAATTTGACCCTGAAAGTAACAGGAATAAACATAAAACGCTTCAGTCCTGGCTTTAATACAGTCACAGACTAAGTGACTGAGACACACTGCGGTATCTCCTGTAAATCCCCATCAGGGACACTCAGTGTAGGTGGAAGAAGTGATGGGACATAGCAACAAATAAGTCACTCCATTATATTACAGGACATTTGATTTGAGACTCTGGTATTTTTACTGGGTACTTGTCTGCATTGCAATGGGTTACTTTTCTTTGTGGTTCTTAAAGTTTTTATAATTATTTCAAGCAAATATGAAGCATTTAAAATATGTACATATTTTAAAATATTAAAAATATGAAAAACATGCACCATAGACATGAAACAGCAATATTGCATATAACTGTACTGATTTACTCCTGTTTATCTTGAGTTTTGCCTGGGAATACTATTAAATGTCCTGACGTTGAGGTTGAGCGAGTTTTCTGCTCGAAAGTTTTATGCTATATCACCTAAATGGACTCTGTTCCTCAATCAAAATGCAATTATTAATCATTTTCTGTTTCTCAGTCATGCTCACTGTGGTTCTTCATTGCTGATATTCTCTTGTCGAAAAGTGTTGCTCACAAATAACTACTGAAATGCTGATGGATGAAAGGTAGATTAACAAAAAGGCACATTAGAAACAACCTTTAGCCCAAGTGGGCAAATTAATCTCCCACAAAACACTACTAATTCCACTGGAGTTACAACACAGTTCATCAGTGCAATGTATAATTGTCATGGGATGAGATCCACATCTGAACTCAAAGTGCACATGATTCCACACTATTAAAGTCTGTTGGTGACTTAGTCTTACACTGGAGAAAGATATGAAGAGCTGCTTCACTTTAAACAGATTTATCTTTTCATTTAGTTTCAAGGTTTTAGTTGCACTCTCAGCTCTACATCAGTTCACACCTATGGAGAGAAAGGTGCAGAGGTCCTGAAGAAAAGGCACTGCCATACTTTTGTAAGCAGACTGTCAGTACATTGAACTTATGGTTCAAGATGAGAAATTTATTTTCAGATTTCTCCCTCTGTGTACTTAAACTTGCTTCTGATCTTACAGGGTGCTCCTCTTGCTATGGTTAGATGGCCCTTAAAGCCAGCGTGACTGCAGGAGCAGAAGCAGGATGCCCTGTGGCAGTGGGTCACTGCAGTCTGAGGAAGGGCTTGATGGGATCTGTTGGGTGTTACGGGATTGCATCAGGCATAAACCAGGCAGGATCTTCTCCCTAGATCTTTTGTGTTTATGTATTTTTATTCCATAAGGTTAGATGGCATTGGGGTGCCAGCCCCTCAGTTGTGATGCAGAGATCATTTGATTTTTCAGCAATGTACATACTTCACAGTGGTTCTCAGTATGTTTTTGTAATTAGGCATATTTAACTGTGCCTTGTTTTACTGCTGTAGGAAGAATCTCATTTGTCAGCAGTTTTAAGCTTTGCCAAATAAAGGCTTATTGGCAAACTGCATTGAGCACTCTGATAATAACCCAACTTTAGAAAACACACACCCTGCTGTGTTGTATTCAAGCCATGGTGCTGTTGAAATTAAAAGGGAGACAATGCCTGCTTTCAAAAACTGGAGGTTCTTTGTATTCTAATAAAAGCCTAAATTAATGTTTTAAAAGGTTATTGCTATTTTTTACCAGCTAGCTGGCACTGTGTATAAATCTTATTTAGGCAAGGTCCTACATTATTTTGCTGTTTTTAACACGTCAGCCAGTATCATACTGCCATGGATAATCAGTTCCTGAAATTCATTAGTCCAACCCGTTAAATCCCTTTTGTTTAGTTTTAATAGCAGGGTATTTCTGTGTTTTCAGGAATATAATATATGATGTACATTCTGACAACACCAGCAGGGACCACAAATATTTCTTACATAATCTAAAGGGCACATGTTTGGCTTATGGCAAAAATAACCTCATCATTCCTGTGTTTTAGGTTGAGGTGTCCATGTGAGGTCCTTTTATAAGAGCAGAGTAATAGGAACTATGTACAATTTAATCTTGCTGGCTTTGAATACATTTCCTTCAGCTTTTAAAGAGTGCTCTAGGAAATGGAAAAACACACAGTCAGCTATGAAATTCTATGACACTGATGCAGTCAGGCTATAAAATATTCTTTGCATCTTAATTGCATTTTATATAGCCGTATAACCATGTGTAATTCTTAACTCTATAAATCCTAGCTCTGCATCCCGCTCTGGCAGCTTGGTGAGAGCGGCAGAGGAATGTTTCCCACAGTCCATTGTTCAGTTCGGTTGTGTGGGCAGTGCACAAACGTCAGGACTAAGCAGGGAACTTGCACTGAACTTTGCAAACTGCTTTTTGCAGACAAAGGATTCTCCTCATCCCTGTGGATGAACCTGATCTCACATGATGAGATCCCTATCTGAGCTCCCTCCAAAACCAGTTGTGATTTGACAGTGGGAAGAATGGCAGAGCCTGTTTTATGTAGTGTGCTTTACTTAAAGGTTTGGAGGACAGTTTGGAGGAGAAGAGAAGGTAGTTTTATTGGTGTATAACTGTGAGAACAAAGCAGGGCATGACAGAAGCGAAGTACCTATCAGGTGAGAGAGCAAGCCAAAGCCAGAACAATCTTTCAGGCACCACCAACCATGTGAAACACTGACATAATGCAAGTGTGCCAGCAGTGATGCTGGACCCAGCAACACAGCAGATGCATTTAGCAGTACTTTCTGCCCTCTGGCTGCCCTCTTCCAGTGAGAGCTGCATCCCCAGTCAGCGCCACACTCTGCCCCCTGTGCTTGCTTCCCCTCTGTAAAACAGAGCCTGAGAAAAAGAGACCCCTATGCAGACACAGGAGCCTGGTTTAAAAGTGAGGAAAACAGTGGGAGGATCATAAAGCAATGATGGATGTGATCTGTTCAACTCTGTAGCATATTTCTAATAATAGAAAGTTTTTAGAATGGATAGACAGAGCCATAACAGGATCCAGTGGCTGAAAACTGAAGCTGGATAAATTTAGATGAGAAATAATGCTCTGTCTACACTGCAGATTACAGCGCAGTGTTGAGATACATGAACATTAAATGAGCTAATTCAGAGAGCAAAAGCCATCCAACAGCAATGGCAGGGAGAGAGATCCCAGATTGATATCACTCAGGAGAATAAAAGAGCCTGCCCAGAGTTCTGTGCTACTGCAGCCCAGCCACTAGACCAGGTTGCTCGAAGCCCCATCCACTCTGGCCTTGTCAAGAGTAAATGCAACTCATATTGCAATATCTGATCAAGGAATGTTGAAATTAACGAGTGGCATGCTGTGTCTCGCTTTACACATAAGATGTAGATAATTTTTACATTAAGGTCCCTTTCTGGTTTTAGGGATTCTGCATGGCTGCATAAAGTGAATGTCGTTGAGAACCTGTCTAGAAATATTGGGGGAGGTCAAGCTATTTGTGTAGCTGAAAATTTCTGCTAAACCAGCTGAAACTCAGAATTTTCATGTCATGGTGAATTTTGATATTTTAATGTTTGATTTATTTTTGAAGACTTTTCTGGTTTCTTGTAGCGCTGAAATTCTGAAATGTTTTTTTCTTTGGAAATACTTTATGCAAAATATATTGCTTTTGACAAATCAGCATTGTTGCAATGGAAAATCCTTCCTGACTGAAAAATTCCCAACTTCCCATCACACAGTTGCAGTCGAAACTCATGGGTTAATCTCCATGAAGTTCCACAGGACCACCGTCTACAGGAGCGACTTTTACAGCCTCTTTTAGAGAACAAAAATAAAGAGCAACTGACTTTGGCCTAAAGGGATTAATTGGTACCCTATTTCATTAGGTTATTTAAAACAAAGTTCTCATTAAACTTTCATTGGAATAATGTTAGAAAAAGTCTGTCAGCTGCAGCTGTTGGGAAGAATTGAGAGGTCAGCAAATTCCCAGATGATAACAAAAAATAGCATTAAAGTCTAAGAGAGGGAGAATAAAGGTGCAGACTGGAGATTTGGAACCTTTTAATTCTCTGTTTTTATACTGGATATGCAGGCAGTGATGTGCCGTTTGTTCCATATAAAGTCTGCTGAGCTAAGAAGGCTCAACAGAAGCTGAGGAGACATCACAAGCCCAGAGTGTCAAAACACGACAAAGTTGTTCATGTGGTTTGTCACTGAGGTTGCTTTGCTCACTCTGGCCTAATTAGCTGCTACTAGGGATATTTATGTTCTCTTAGTTCACCCTGTTGAAACGGCTACACCATGCAGCATTAATGGGTTAGTCTTGGCACCCCAAAAGTGACTTGTGCATGTTGGGGTGAGACCAGGACAGCTTGGCAGTATGCAGAAGAGAACAGCATTAAACCTGAGCTCCACATGCCTTGCATCACTTGCAACCTTTACATTTCTGAAACTGGATTTTTGTATTTATTTTTGTGTTAGATGTGTAAATTCAATTAGAAAGCCTTTCCGCTCAGTTAGCCTGAGGAAGGAGTGAAAGATGGTTACTGCCTGGTTGGGTTTGGTTAGTTTTGACCCACTTTCTGTGCTGTTTGGACCTGTGTAAATCAGTGTTTGGAGAGGGCCAGACTCCTTACAAACAGCGGGGTCACTTGTCATGAGATGACAGGTCCACAGCACAATTCGTTTGCTTTCAAGGGAATGCACAGTCTGCACTGCAGCCATTGGGCACCTTGGCCAGGCTGCTGTCCTAACAGTCAGAATGCCTGAGTTCCCATCACAGTCCTGTGACTGCAGCCCTCCACTTCCCTATGCCCTCCTTCCCCTCCTTGTACTTCTCTGCAGTGGTTTGGGCTATCCTCAGACTGTCTCAGAGGGTCAACAAAGCCCTGGGCCCACCTACCTGGGACCAATGAATCCAGATGCATTCACATGTGATACTGGCTGCTGGTACTGTTCCCAGAGGGCTTACACAAGTGTGACCAGGGATAGTTTGCATTTGGGAGGATTTGGGGAAAACAAAGGTTCAAAATGCTGTTTGGTTGCAGCATCATCTGCC
This sequence comes from Acropternis orthonyx, assembly GCA_035583155.1. Classification (NCBI taxonomy): domain Eukaryota; kingdom Metazoa; phylum Chordata; class Aves; order Passeriformes; family Rhinocryptidae; genus Acropternis; species Acropternis orthonyx. Next base: position 38,774,565 of record JAWWEU010000001.1, on the reverse strand, counting down.
AGCACTATTTGCACTATGCAGTGGGAAGTAGCTTCAAGCAAACTGTTTGCTAGAAAAATCAGATTTGAAGTCCTAAGAAGTGAAGTTGAATTGTTTGTCCTTTATGGGGCAGGAATGCTAATAGTGTCATACTTTGATGCCACTAAATGATGCCATTAAACTTAATGCTCAGCTGCTGTAGCCAAGTAGGGCTCTGCTTCTTTCCCTTCCCTTGTTTGTCCCCCCGCCACTCCCTTTCTGCTGGCACTGACAGATTTCTGCCCCCACCAGCAAACGTGTTCAGAAAGCTAAATCAGCAGAAAACTAGCCCTACAGAAATGAGCAGAGAGCCGGCAGCTGGCTCAGGTCTCCAACCCAGCTCATCTGAGGCCAGAAAAATGCCAGTGCACAACGAAGAGTGGGAGGAGAGGAGCAGGACCATTTTCAGTGGTGGCTATTGTTTAAATCAGAGTAGTTTCCCTAAAGAGCCACAACCTAAAATGCAAAAATACCAGGATGGGTACCCTGCCTCTACTAAGCCTCCCAGGCTGTCTGTCAGTTCCCACAGCTCAGACACCCTACATGCTCTTCTGCAAGCCCCTTGCCTGCAAGCCTCTGCAGCCCCCAGCACATCAGCAGATGCAGTCTGCAAGAACTCTTGGCTAGGGGAATATTCCTATTTCTATTTGCCTTTTTGTATACTTAAATTGCATTGCAAATGCTGATTGTGTTTTACCCTGGAGATTACAAATCCTAACAAAGTACACTGAAATCACTGAGCTATTTCAGTTAGCAGTTCCTGGCCAAAAGAATTTTTTGCTTTTTTCTGTAAGTGGGGTTACAATTAGTGCTTGAAATTTGGCAACTGCTGAAGTCCTGTGTAGTATCACTGAAAAGGGAATAAAGTAGTCCTCAAGACAGGGAAATCTGACCTGTATCATCAAACACCTCTTCCATGACCTGTGTATGCAGAGAGTTTAGACTCTCGGGTAGGTCAGCACAACATCAGTATTTGTGCTCTTCTGATTGCCAGTGGTAACAGTCCATGTGCACACTCCCAGTTCCTGACAGATACATGGAAATGTGATTTAGCACAGCCCGCTGTCATTGAAGTATGACTTACTTCATGATTACTTGAATTATATCCCATTTGCTAGGCACTATGAGCACATGCGTGCAGAGTTGCTGTGACTGAGCTGTCGCATGCCAACGTGTCATGCTGCAGGAGCTGAGGTATAAGTCTGAACTCATATGGACATTCTACTGGAGGAGAACCAGCATGTGTGTACTGGATCTAATGAAATTGAAGTAACTGCTCCTGAACTGAGTTTTGGTATCTCTTTTTTTTTTTTTTTTTTTTTTTTATGAGAGAAGGGTGAGGGCTGCCTTTGTTTGTCTTGTGTGTTGCTGCAGGAGATACCACAGATGGGTAGAAAGCCCTGCAGCCACACAGACAGAATTAGAATGGTCTTTAATAGCTGGAAGCTGTATTGAGACAAATCAGTCTCCAGGCTGAATGTGATGTATCTGTACATATATATTGATCTTTAGGAATCTCCCAGTGCACTTGTATTGACAGAGAAGCAAATTCTTACTGTAATCATAATGAAGTGTGATTCCATTAATTTCAGCTGCTCCCTGCCATATCTCTCTCACAGCTGTTAATATGTTGGGCCTTCAGGAACAGCCTTGTTTACTCTATTGCCTTTGAAAAACAACCCTTGTCCTTGATCTTAGCTCCATTTTACCTAGAGTGAAGCAGTGGGATTTGCAGGTAATATACAGTATGTTCCCAAAAATGCATACATATTGTGAATATGGGTGTTTAAGAGACACACAGCTCACTCAGAGAACTTCTACGAGTGCATCACACATGATCAATACTTACCTTAGTTCTAGGTTTTTACATTATGCAGAGTGGTAGCAAAAGATATTTTTAGTGTGTTTGAATAAATAGAGCTTGGAGGTTTGGGTTTTATCTCAGAAGATTTGTACATGAGACTTGAGATTGTCCAGTAGATAAGTGAGAACTCCTTTGTCCAGAGTCCCTTCATGTTTGCCCCTCCAGTGGTTGCACAGCCGGAGCCATCATCTGGACAAGGCACATGTGCAGACCTTCAGTTTCCATGTAGGTGATGAACTGGCAGCTCTTTAAGGCCAAGTGTGTGCTACAGGATCAGTGCCCTCCATAGGGCTGCTCCACTCCTGGTCCCCTATGCATCACACAGTGGGGCTGCAATGAGTTCTACCCACCACAGGGAAGACAGCCAAAAGGGCAGCTCTGACATTTCCCTCTGCTTCTTTTTTCCTTGATGAAGAAAGCAGAGCATTTATGAGTCAGTTTCTCAGTGTTGCCAACCTCCATCACTCATAATTTGTCAATTAGGCATGCAAAATCATGTAACTTGGGGCTTCTTAGGGCTGTTGTGTTCTTGAACTCTGTATCTTTTGCCTCCTGGGTTGCAGGAGTTTGGGGTGCCTTTCTTTTGAACCTTCTTTTGGAGTTCCCAGTTTAAACAGGCAGCAGTTCGGTGTTCAGCAGGAGTCTCGACCGGACTCAATCTTCATATGTATGGCAACAAATTGGGGTATATTCATAGGTCAGAGCATGGGATTTCCTCAGCCACTGTTTGATCTCCTGGCTATATTTCAGCTCCCAAGCCTGGCTTTTGAAATGTTTGGGTTTATAACCAACCTTAGACATTATAAAAAGACATCCAGAACAGAGTTCATGTGGTCTCTTGTATATTATAGTAAGCCAGAATTTCAAATACACCAGAAAACCCTAGTCACTGTGCTTTTCAACAGCATTAGAATTGCCGTTTTGCCATTTTGCTACTATGAATCATTAGACTCCAGGAATGTAATGCCCATTAGATCACCGGTTTCAAATCCCAATCCCTGTCAGATTGTTCTCTACAAATATTTTCCTCATACAAGGTATTGCATTCAGTTTACTACACTGTAGACTTTCCACTGCTGCTTCCCTTGGAAAAGAGTGGATCAAGAATACTAGGAAACATCAAATCACATCGAATATGTCATTCCAGACTGTAAACAAACAAAGCTAAAAATAATTTGAGGACCACTTACAGTGGAAGCCTTCCACTTCAAAAAAAGCTACCGAACAGCTACTCTAAGGGGGGAGCACTTGCATGTCTTTGGACAGTTGTAGGTTTTCCGTCTGTCAGAGATTTTTATTTAAAATACAAGATCAGAAGGAATATGCTAGAAGCTCAGAATAGTGGTTTCTCTTGGAGAGATAGAAAATGAAGCAGACTTTTGGTTCTACTGCTTGTTTATATGTCATCCTCCTTTATTGGTAAATAATTATAAGCAGAATCAAATGAGAGATATCTGCTGCACCGAATTCCACTGTTCTGATTTAGCTGCACCAAGCATGGAGGTTTTGAGTCTGATTTTTAAAACTGTCAGGCGCCAAATGGCATGCTTCATATTAGCCTGCAGTTCTGTACCTAATTTGCATTCAGTTATGCAAATTAAACATTTGACTTGAGTAATCACACACAAATCAACATGTCTGATAATTTGCACACATGCTTACTCACTTCATTTGCTCAAGTAAAGTATATAGTCAAGCTAAATAGACAGCTTAGTCTGTAACCATTTTAGTAAGAGGCTTTAGGATTTCTGAGGCTGATAACATTTCTTAATAGGGCAGCTTCAAGCAGTTAGTAGTATAGGCATTCTTTTAATAAAATTTCCCTTGTGTATTTTTGCATGCCTTTAGAATCTGTTGGTGATGGACATAAGGTTGCCTGAATGAATGTAAACTCAAATGCATGGAAGTTTGCTAAAGCTGACCTTCAGTATTTTTGTCTGTTGGTATGCTAAAAGCAAGTAGGAAAAAATAACCCTGAGAGCTAGTTACGCATGCTAATAGAACATAACCTGGTGTGGACAGCTTAAGTAACAAGTGAATCTACACATATGCTGGTTAGAAATGTGCAAATTTAGCATTTTCTTGCAGTGAATTAAGCAAAAAATAAAATTATTTCTGTACCTAAATATTCATTCTGTCAGTAGCATTCCTCTGTTTCAGGAAGTTGCAATAATATGGATTGCTATCTGATGAAAGAAGATCAGCTTTTGGAAGAAATGTGAAGTTATTTAGCAAGTGAAGCAGAAAGTGAGGGTTCAAAATATTTCAAATACATTCAGTTCTTAAGGGAAAAGTGGCTGTTGGCACAGGCACAGAAAACTGCCTTGATACACTAATGCTCAATAAATATCTTGTCTGTGAAAAATGCATTTGATAAGCAAGGTCTTTTGAAGTTAAGATGGTTTTGTTATTTCTTTGTGTGCAAAATTGGAATGTAACCAGTTCCTGTAAATTAGATAAACAAGCAGTTTAGGAATTAATACTAAAAAAAAAGGATTAAAAGAAAATATTATTCTCCTGAGGTCACTCTAGGACGTCCTGCAGCTGCCCACTCTCAGGTGGTGCAGTACCAAAGCTGCCTGCCTGCGTGGTGAACTCTGAAGGACTACAAAGGCTGTTTGCCATAGGTAAACCAGGTCTTGTATTGTGTTCAAAACTGTTCAGGTAGATGAGGAAAGCTGGAGCCCATAAATTCAAAAGAGCTCTTTAGTGAATTCCAGAAAGTTGAAGTCCATCTGAAACTGCAGCAGTGCTGAGACCCATGGATTTTTTTGAACATGTTCATGAGGCTTTGGTACCCAGGGAAATGGATTCTCAGGAGCATCAGATGTTGTTTTCAGGCACCACCATGAGTTAGCTGTTACTTTAGCTAACCCATCTGCATCCCTCTTGGTCAGGTGGTCAAGGTGACCTCAATCCTGCCAAAATAACCTATGGTCAAGAGAGGAGCTGCTGATGTCTATGTAAGGTGTCTGTACTTAAAAATGGACTCTTGTCCAAAAGGTCTGAGATGGCCATGGCAGTGACAGTCTAAGAAACAGTGCTATCTCCCCATCATCTATCCATGCCTTGCTACACACCTACACAGAGAGCTGCAGGAAGTATTTAGAAGACCTCAAATAATAAAAAAACAATTTAAAAAGCAAACCTACAAGGCAGTTTTGTTTGGCAGGAGTCATGGAGGCCCTGAGCATGGCTTGACTCTGGGGGAGGCTGGGAAGCTGCCTGGCCAGAGGAATGCCCCATGACCTCAGACTAAACAGACCCTTTAAAAACATTGGGAGTGAGAGATAAATTTTGCTTTGTTTTGGCCTCCATATTAATTGTGATTAAAAATAGAGCCCTCAGCAGTGGCAGGGAGCAAAACAACTGCGGCATTGTTGGCTTTATCAGGAGAAACAGGGAGCAGAAAGGATAAAAACATGAGGCAAGCAGAGAAACCAAGGACTGGGTCAGTCTGGATCACCGTCCCCCTCGAGGTCAGTCTACCTGCTCATTTTTAGTGCTGAACATTTTCCATGTCAGTATTTAGTGTCTGGAGATGATAAACCAGTTCTTAGATCACCCATTCCCTGTCTCCCATTCAGGATTAGAAAACTACAACTAAATCTTTTAGTGTTCTCAAGACTTTAACACTGGGAGTAAAATCTCAGCCCCACTGGGACTTCCAATAACAACATATTCAATCAGTTTCAACAGATTTCACTCAGGGGAAATAACATTCCAACTTATTCTGAAAGGCTTGGCTGAGTTGATCTACAGAAGGTGAAGACTGCAATGCTGTAGATTCAACCTCAGAGCTGTGTAGGGAGATGCTTCTGACAGATCAATGGCTGCCTTTTCTAGTGGTTTGTCTCAATGCTGTGTGGATGAATTTGGGCTTTAGTGATGAGAGAGTAGTTTGGAAACTTCATTTTAAACAGTATGGGACAAAAATACCCATGAGTGCAGAAACAAATCCCATCATTAGCATTCATTACTGTTTGTTTTATTACACCAGAAGCCAATGATCTCTACCACATGAAAGCTCCATTTTCATGGTTGTTATATGAACATAAATATAGCAAATGACATTTGCAGGCCAGAAGACATGGGACCTTAAAAAACTTCTTGTATTCCTTACCAATGTATTTCCTAAATGCTCACCTTCAAAACTGAGAGCAGTTTGAGATGAACAGGGCAAGTGAAAAAAAAAAATCCATTTCATTTCAGACACAATTAGAAATGTTGTGATTTGAATCTCAGAGCAAGCACAGATATTAAGTCTGGACTGGCTGAGACCAAAAGTTTGTTTGATTCTGTATGTGGTCACTCTTAGTAGTCATTTTTATAACAGCATAATAATCAGATAAGGAAACATTACCCTTCCCCATGATGTTCTCCCAGCCTCCAACCATCTTTGGCTAGGCATCAATAAACGAAGTATTTGCATTCACAGAATCACAGAATATGGCTGGGACCCACAAAGATCATTGAGTCTAGTTCCTGACCCTGCACAGGACCATCCCTGAGAGTCACACCATGTGCCTCAGAGTATCATCCAGATGCTTCCTTAACTCTGTTAGGCTTGGTACTGTGACCACTTCCCTGGGGAGCCTGTTCCAGTGCCCAGCCACCCTCTGGGTGAAGAACCTTTTTCTAATATCCAACCTAAACCTCCCCTGGCACAACTTCAATTAATTTATCTAGTTGTTTTCTGAATCCATTGAAATTTATAGCATGAATGACATCCTGCTAAAATAGCTCTATAGCTGTGTCTCACATCAGGACCTCCTTGTCTGTTTTTACCTTGCCATGTGCTCATTTGACATGATGTTCTCCAACTCTTGCATTTGAAGATTCACTGATCTCTGTTCATACTTATCCCTCAAGTTTTCCTTTCCTGGCCTGAAAAAACTCTTAATCTATTTAACTTTTTCCTCTATGGAAGCTGTTTTTTCCCTCTGACTGTCCTTTTTGCCATTCACTGTATATTTTTCTTTCTACTGTGTTCTTTTGTTGACAGGGGTGGATTTAGATACTGCCAGCATGGTCTGTCTGCTTTGCTCTCTGTTCCTTTGCTGGCATTCAACTTGCTGTCTGAGCACTTGCATTTCTGAGCAATGGTGTTATAGCACAGTCTATTCTGACCTAGGGATCTCGTTCCCAAGGAGTAAGACTGAGTTTAGGTCCTGTGTCTGTAGGTAGAGAAAGGACTGTTTAGTATGTGCAGGATTTTATATTGAATTCCATCTGCTCTTCTATCACCTAGATAGTGGTAAGCTCCCGTTCTTATGGGTTTTCACTCATAATTTGCTCTTATCCTTCTGTTCTGCCTTTTAAACAATGTGAAGAGCTGCCCTCTTATCCACAGCAACTTAATTTCTTTAAACATCTCTAGCAAGTGATCTTGTTGAGTGCCTTTGGGCACAAGCTTTCCAGTTAAGCCATGTCAACTGAATTCCTCTTGTTTGCATGCTTGTTATCTTCTTCAAAAATCCTTATTAGACTTGTGAAGAGCAATTTTCCCTTCCAAAAGCTGAGCTGGACTTCTGCAGTATGTCCTATTTATCTCAGTGTCACCTAAAGATATTCTTTAGAATTGTTTTCATATATACATTTTGGCTAGTATAAGCATTTTCCCTAGAACCTCTTTAAAAATTGGTGCCTTTTTTGCCACTTTCCGGTGTTCTGATGCCAAGATCATTTTTAGCCAACAGCTGCACACTATAGTTAGCAGTTCAGCTGAATCAAGATGGAAGTAGAAAAAAAACTGATTTTTTTTTTTTGGGGCAGGGGTTGGAAGGGGTGATTTGGGGGTTTTTGTTTCCTGGAAAAGAATTTAGTTTTGCAAGTTTCTGAATAACCTGGCCTTTTAGTTTGCTGCTAGTGTCAACATGTAACGTTTAGTGATTATCTGCAATTTTGTCTTTTCACTATTTGACAAATATTGTCATAAAGGACACTCAGCCTGTCAGAGGCTAGAGAAGCTGACCTGTGCTGCAAGCACTGGGAAACCTGAAATGAAATGATAAACACAAAAAACTAACAGTAAACTGGAAACAAAGCTAAATAAAACTCATAAAATAGAAAACTTGGAAAGAGGCAAAATAAAGCAGTCAATTTTATTATGACTCATTCTCAATATTTTTCCATTTCAAAGAGGTTTCTCTTCTCAGTGAAAACCCAACTATGGCATAAATGTTTCTACCACTGTTAGAACTGACCTTGGAGGAAAGCAGAGTGTCCAGCAGTATCTGTTACTCATCTGGGATGTTGTATATTTAAACTGACGTAGAACTGCACTACAGAGGCTGGAAACATTAAATAACATGCAAGGTTGTGTTTCCTTGTGAACATAATTGCCTGACCTCTACAGCAGATGCAATTTGCCAAGATTTTCTTAACAAAGGCAGTGACCTTAGTTTACTACATCGTATGAATGTATTCAAGCTTTGGCACTGGCATACACCACGTTCCCTTTCTTTCCTTTGCAGTTTTTCCTATTGTTTAACTCACTCTATTTACTTGAGGCCCCAAAAGAACCGGCACAAACTACCTGCTCCACCACACATATTGGGCTGATATTGAATTACAGTTCCTTATTTTAAGAAGTTTTGTCAGCATGCAGTCCTGAGGAGCGTTGTTCGTGAAATAAGGCTGTTACAAGGTCAAAGGACTAGGAACCCTGTGGGATGGTAAATAGCATTGCAAGCCACATACTGTTAATTATTTAACGTGTCTTCAGATGAGTGATTTGAACTGAACAGTCTCATCTTTCACAGCTAAATACTGAAGATGACTCAAAAGCTTTTATGGTCTAAATCATCCAGAATGATTTATGTCTGAAAATTGAGATGGTAAAGAAACAGAAAAAGAAGCTGAATTTCTTACAGATTTGAGTCATTGTCCCTTTACATTTCTTTTTCTTACCAACCACAACACACCCAGTTCCTTCTCCTGTGTTCTATAACATCCTCATCAGGTAAAAGACATTAGGTGCCAGCTGGGTCAATTTGTATCTGTGCCAACCTCTGCTGAACAAATATGTCTGAGTTCAACCAGCGTCTCCCTTATCTGGATATTCTCTTCCTAGCAGCTAATTTTCATGAAATCTGTAAGAGGTTTGCTTCTCTGAGATTCCAGCCAGTCTGTCAAATCCAAATGGAATGGACTCAGTGTTGGCAGGGAGAGGAGGGAAGTGCAAAGATCGTCAGCAACCAAAATTCCAATGGCATGGTGCTCTTCCGTGCTTATTTGTCTCTGGAAATTGAGTGTTCCTTGTGTCAGTCATGCAGCCAGAAACATGCTATTTTAATATAGCTATCTACTTAAAAGTACATTATAGCATGGGTGCATCCTGCAAAAGTTTACTAGTGACAAGCTGCTTCACATATGAGTGGCCCCTTAAACCTTGAGGGGCAGCGAGGACTTGTCTCCACAATAGAGAGAAATGACCATCCTTTGCTTCATTTGCTCTTTCTTTTTTCTTTAGTTCTCCAGAATCTTGTTGCAGGTCTCTTCCTTCACTGAGTTCTGTCCGCTGCTCCTCAGAAAATCATACATTGTCACTCTCCCATTCCTACTTGGAATTGCACCATGCCTGTATGAACTTGTGCCTGTAAAATGCATGTCAACCATATTGGTCAGAAAGGGGAGCAGAGGCCAGCAAGACTGCTTGAATGGGCACCATATTAACTCAGCCTCAGGTTTTCCAGGAGAGTTTAAACAGCTGCTCAGCTTTGACTCTTAATCCCCATTAATTTTGAGTAGGATTTAGGGGTCTAAATCCCTCTGAGCCTCTGGTCCCAGATCAGCAACATTATCCATCCCACACTGCAGCCCCTTAGCAAGACCCTCACAAAACTTACGCTGTTAATGACAGAAGTGGCCAATGTATGCAGCCACTTTTTGCTGTGCTCACATCAACTCACCTCCTCCCTAGTTAAATTGTGGCTGTGCTGACTGGAGGGGATGTACTTATGCCTGAAACCGTGATATAAAGCTGCTGAGGGAAGAAGCCAAGAGGGGAAAATGTCAGAGCAATATGGAAAACTAGGCACTGTGGAGGGGTAGGTGATGCCTAAAGGTTTGGTGTGTATTTTGTAGCTTTTTAGACTTTTAGAATTATAGGCCAAATTATAGGACTGCCAGTTTGTGGATTGCCTGGTTTCACTAGTTTCTCAAAAGAATTAAGTCTCTATGCACATTCTTCTCCCTTTTGCTCTCTCCAACACTACAACAAGGAGAACTGAAGGAAACTGTGAGTAGGAAGGCAGATTTTCCAGTTCCCTTTGTAGGAATGACCCACTTAACAGATGATACAATCAGGGTATTTACTCTTTTTTTTGCTGCTTCCAGTAAGGGATGTTCAAAAGCAAAATGCCCATTCATTGGAATGCTCAGTGTCCAAACTGGCTGACACAAAAGAGCTAATCTTGTCCTCAGCAATCCTATTTGTTCAGGTGCAAAGCAAGTGTCTGCAGTAGCTACCAATCTAAATACAGATACTGACACCTAAAAAAAAAGAGAAAATATAGAGAAAAAGAAATAGAAAGGCCATTTCAGAGAAGCCATAGTGAACCCAAGCAAGATTCAAGTAAATTAATTATGGAACAACACAGAGTACAATTTTGGCCTTCTAAAATGGAACATATTCCTTATAAAATGGGCACACTGTGCAGCTCTCTGACATTTCCAAATGAAACAATAGGACCACTAGAATGGAAAGTCTGCAGGAACAGCAGACAAGGAAAGGAAGTTTAGGTTGAACAAAGGTTTTGTTCATTTTTACAGCCCCTGGAGGAAGACCAGTGCTGTACAGAAGCTGTTAATGATGGGCTGGATTGGAAGGTTGAAACCAGTGCCAAGATCTAAATGTGTTTTTACTCCAAACTCCTCCCCAGCTGTCGAGATACCCTGCAGAATTTCCAGCTGGTGTGAACCCCATGGGCTTCTGGATCAGCACCAAAAAAAAGGGTGGGAGGCAATCCTATCTGTGCTTTCACATCACCTTCTCATTTGATAAATGCAATTCACTTGCATGGAATCCAAATCATTAAGTTTTGTCTGACAAACTTGCAAGTTGACCTAAACTCTTGGTTTGTAGGAAGGAACTGTGCTATGCTGAGGGCTTGCTCAGGTAACTATGGCAACTCTGCTTCTCCGTTAGGCTTTGAAAGAATTGTCCTTAAGTGAAAACAGCTCCAGCCTACTATTGCTGTTTAATAAATAATCTGCCAGTGGAGGAGGATTCAGGTTTGGAGAAGCTGTGCTTCCTTTCAACTAAGCTGGAAAATAGAAAAGTAGAATTCAGCGAAGCCGTTTTCAGAATTTCCATGACATGACTTTGTTCCTCCAGCATGTAAACAAATCCCTCATGCACTCCCGGGGCTTGGCAAAGAGGTACGGGCTCTGGGACCTGCTCTTCGCAGCAGGTAAATGCAGAATTAGAGCTCATGAACTGCTTTTGCTTGTAATCTCCCTGCTGTACTTGAAGTCATTTCCAAGCTGTATGTCATCACTTTAGATCTACATGAGCAAGATGAGATGTTTCTTTGTATTAGGTAGTAAGAGAAAGGGAAGGAAAGAAATCCTTTGAAATTTTTCTGTCAAGACCATTGGGGGGAGATTCAACCTGCGTAATTCTACAATATGTCAAAGTGCATTGGGGTCAGAAAATAACACTGCACAGCTCCTGAGTGGGAATGATGTTTACAGGCTTTTCTTTTACAAGTTTGGATACTGCCAGTGACATTACATGAGAACTTACAATTTGTTCTTTATAACTAAGAGCCATTTTGAATACTGACCAGGCAGTCTAGGCCAGGTTCTTCTTTTAGGCTCTGCATTAAGGATGGGCCTTGGGGCCAGTTATGAGCTTTCTGTTGACTTCACTCAGGGTTGGGTTACTTGGGCATCTCAGAGGCACGAAGGTGGGACATCTTGGTCAACAACAGACTCACTTCTCCTACCTCTCCCTTCAGCACCATGGAGATATGGCCAAAGCAGCACAGCTTTGCACTGCTGCTCAAGCACGTCCATGCATTTTGAAGTCTGAGACGTCCCTCTTCCCGCACACATTTTTTACTTGGCTGTATGACCTCTCCTTCATGAGACAGAGTGGGCAGCACAGTGTATTCAGAAGTGATGTCGGATAAATAGACCAAGGCTTCTGGGGCCAGCTGAGCATCTTCCACAGAGAGGGTCTTACAGATATCTAACAGGATCTAAGGTATCTTTCAGATCTAAGTGTTTTAAAACCTTCCTCAGCCCAGTTTTCTGACTGAGTCAGGAGAGTTATCACCCCACCTGTGACCTCTATTCCCTCTGTCCATGGGCATGCTCTCTGCAAGGGAGGCAAAGGCACCGAGGGCCACAGTGTGCCCTTTCTTCCCTCCCTGCCCTCTCACTGTGTGAATCCCATCCAAGTTGGCCTGCCAATATCCACTGGTCTCTGCCAGCATAAACAGTGGCAGAGGGCCACAAGGGCTGCAATTCCGCTTATGAGGAGAGCAATAATAAGAGATCAGTTTGGTCCAGAAAACATATGGAAATGGCCAAAATGGAGGCATGGGCAAAGCAAAGAGAAGACCTGCAGAACCGGTACCTGTATGACCCCTCTTGAAATACTGCAGAGCCATGGTGGGATCACCTCTGCCTTCCCCATCTCCACAGCATGAGTGGGGGACAGCAGTTCAGACCCTGTGAGCATGGTCCCACAGAGATGCAGGGAGCAGCATCATCAAGGAGAGGCACCTGCCTCAGCTTTGTCCATTGGGCATCAAAATCCTGAAGCCATCAGGAGTGCCAAGCAGGAATAGGTCACCACTCCAGGGCAAGACAGGGGCAGTGCTGTGGACAATGTCGGGATGAGTGGGTTGATTGAGAAAATGGAAGGAAATGTGTTCACTACTGAAATCCCCAAATTTGGAAGATGTCTTCCACTCTGTCATCTCTCTGTTTTCTCAGGATCTGCTGGTTCCTGAGCTGAGGATTAAGGCTTGCAGGCTCATAGACACTCTTTGATTATTGCCTATGAGACTGGGATGTGAAGTCATTAAAAATAACTCCTCTTGCCACTACCCAAATAACTTGGTAGGGTTGAGTGACTGTAACCCAGTTTGACCTTTTGTCATTCTGAGTTCTGCTATTATGAGGCTGCAGTTTCAAGATTTGTGGACAGCAAATTCCCCTCCAAACAAAGGCCAATCCAGGGCCACGGCCAGGATCTCATGCACATCTGAGAGAGGAGAATGGAGTGGCCATGCTAGAATTCTGTCCAAGCTGAGGCAGCCCCAAAACCACTGTGTTTCTGGGGGACCCTGTCACTGGGGATGGCTGAGAACCTTCCACCCGGAGATACATCTGGAGTGAAGTGAAGGTTTTTCACTGCAATCTGTCAACATCTGGGCAAAGTGTGCCTTTGTAGGTGAGATAAAGTTTCCACTCCTGATTGAAAAAAGGAGGGGGAGGAAAGGCAGACAGGCTCCCAACCTAAGAATCCTAACACTTAGATGTCTTAATTAAAGGTAAACTTTTGCTTTGGGGTGGCTGTGGGTAGAGCAGCAGGCAGAGGCCTGACAGCACAGGCTAAACAGAGAGAAAAAAAGACTCTTTCTTTCTTTTTTCCCCTGTGCCCCTAACATTCACTTTGGCCTTAGTCTGAAATGGCTTTTAAACTGCAGACACCTTCATGTAAATGTACATAATAAAGGCAAAAAAGAAAGTCAGCTGTGGGACATTTGTAATCCTTCTGATTTAGACGTTTTAATAACGTGGGAGTTTATCTTGGAAGATGGTGGCTGACCTGGAATTGAAAGTACATCTCTGCCAATGTAAGGCTAAGAGCTCAGACAGAAGACTTAAATATAATAATATAATATGTGTCTGTATGTACATATATATAGACATATATATGCATGTGCTATGTAAACACATCTTCAAATAATCATAAACTCCCTTTAAAAATTATTTCATCTCAAATTAAGGTATAGCCAGCATCTGATTCGTTCAGACACTACAGAGTGGTGCCCCATGATATATTCATTTCCTATTCTGGTGTGGTTAATTGGGTATTTCAATTTAATTACTGCAGTCAATAGCACTTTCAGTTGAGTGTCTTAAGTGTTCATTTAATTAACTGTAGATTTAATAAGGCAGTGGTTGTTTGTAAAGCTGTTAAACATCTGGATGGGCTGCAAAGCCCATCTCCTCTCTTGGGTAGCTGGAGCCTGATCCAAGACACACTGATGTCTACAACAGTCTTTCTGTTGAGTTCAGGCTCCTGAGACCTAAGCTTCTTGGGGAGCAGGGAGGTGGGAAAATGCCTCTGGCTGTGGGCTTCCTCACTGGCCTGTGTGAGGGAGGGTTTTTAAGGTGCTGTTTCTTTTCTGTAGGCAATTTCATATACCAGTAATGGCAAGAAGAGCAATCCATGACTCAAGGCCTGGTAATTGTGAGCTACAGGACTGATCCTTTTTGGTTAGGATTTTAAGTGAAATTTAAAGAGTCTTCTCACAGCCTGGTTAAGGAGGTGATTAATTGGGTCACACCTAGGAAAATTTAAAGTAAACACACCAATTTGACAAATGTCATGCAACTGAAGGATCTATTTTACCCTTGTCACAAGGTCTGGCAGAGATATTCATCCTCTCTCCACCTTCTCTCAGTCACTAGCTCATGTCATGGGTGAAGAAATAGGCAGATCTGCAGATTTTCAGATCACTAGCCTATGGGGGAGAGAAAAAGAGGCAACCACTAGATAACAGCATTACCTCTCATGATTTCAGGGCCTCTCATAAATGGGAGCATGATTTGTTTAGACAAAGGATGATATAGCGTGGGGCTGCTATTGTAGGGTCTGGTCTTTATGGACTGGGGACCTGGCTATCCTATCTTCCTGCACCAGTCCTACCTGATAATCAAGTTTTGGTAAAACTGTAAAATACCACAGTATTGGATGTCTTAGAGATATACTGGTGCCTAATGATGCTGGCAGGTACCTGAGGGGATTTCCAGGAACACCTGTGTCAGCAGTGGCCAGACATTACATGTACCAATATCCTCACTGCAGAGACCACGTGCCTTAGATGGATAAGAAGAACTGGGGGAAAAAGAGAGGGTTCTAAGCAGAACATAAGTAGCCAGGTTCCACATCTCTGCCATGTGACAAGCAGAAGGAGGGTGTTTTGTGGCATCCTAGAGCAGCTTGTGAGTGCAGGCCATGGTGACTGCATCAGTTGCCTCTTCCTCGAGTAACGACGGTTTAGACAGCAATCCCCATTCACATCCTGCCAGTTATATGATGTTGCCCAGACCCAGGACCATAGCTGGCTGGCTGGCAAGCTGCATGTGACACAGGAGCGAGCCCCAGGTTCTTCAGGGCTGCTGGCTCCCATGCTCCCCAGGCTTGTAGCCAGCCTGTGTTTAAAAACAAGCAGCAGGAATGTCTGCAGGAACAGGACTCCAGCACATGAAATCAAGTGGAGAGAAATTCTTGTGCCGCAGAAAGTAGGCAAAAGGCAACTGGAGATAAATAGGCTGCCTGACAGCTGGCAGACACGCAGCCTGTCTGCCATAGATGGTAATATAGGCACTGCAACTATTACAGCATCTGAAGGCAAAAAAGCAATAAAAAGCTTTAACCTCTGCTACCCAGGAAAACAAACAGTGGTTTCAGATGCCGTCTGTAGAGAGGAGCCTTTGTGATGCTTGTGACAGGCAAATGGTCTAGAAAGCTCTGCTGAGTTGTCTTTGGGATTAAGGGCCAGGAGCGCCTGTGTTCGTGCTTTATTTGTACTAGTTACACAGCCAGTTTAAAAAATTATATTACTGCTGTTATTATAATGATATTACTATCACTACTGTTATTTTCTTTCCACATCAAGGGAGCCTGGACAACCAGTCTTTATTTCTTACGTGAATGTAAACGGCATTTAGATTTTTGTGGAGATCAGACACCAGACACATTCCTACATTCTTGTTCGATGTTCAATATTTTTCCATGAGTCAAGGAGAACAAGAATGGGCATATTGTGTAAATGCAAAACTCTGCCTTTTTAAACTGACATGATGAATTTCAGCCCTGCGTCTTTGTCTCTCTCCTCCAAGCAGGGGCTTTTCAGCCTGCCAGATTTTGTTACTTACTATCCTTGAAAACAGAGGGAGGGAAAAGTCAGTCTTTGTTAATTCACTGTCCCGGTTACCTAGCAGTGTTGTATCATTAAAGACTGCTGGATTATTTTTAATTTTTTGACCTTTTTTTTTGCCTACTTTTTTTTTTTCTTTTCTGAAATGGTGAAGAGCTGTGGCTTTCCTGCCAGCTCCATTGTGTTCCCTCAGTAAAAGCCTGCAACACTAAGAGGCACTTTAAAAAGAAGTGAGGAGTCTGTTGCAATAGGCATCCAACAAAAGTTCCTGCTGCAATCCACACTTCCAGTAAACGCTGGTTCATAATCCAGATTTCAGGCTTCAGGGCTGATTCTTAATAAAACACTGATACAGGTCAGTGTAGCTGCATCTGTTTACAGCAACAGAAAATTTAGCTAACTGTTGAACTGCGATTCAAGACAGATTCACAAACAAGGCCGTGTATCCAGACAAATATCAGCATATAAGGGGTCCCTAGAATTTAAATTTCACTTGGGAAATGTGGCAAAACACTTTCCCACCTCTGTATTTTAAAGTGTGTGTGAAGTGTGCCTGACTGATGACCTAAAGACTGAACTCATCCATGCCTGCCAGAGCTACAGCTGCCCTGGAGACTGCTCTGATTTGGTCCATGTCCCAAGCAAGACTTCATGGCCAGCCTTTCCAAAGGCTTCTCCCAAGTGCAGACCACTATAGACAGAAGTCTGCATGAGAACAAAGACTTTTTTTCTAGACAGAAATATCTTTGAAATTTTCTCAGATATTTTAATAGGCTATAAAATGATTATTTCCACACTATACATGTGAATAAATATGTATCTACCAAAGCTGGCCTAGTCTAAATAATAGGCAAGCAAAGTTTCACTGAAGTGTTTTGATAACCCTGGGTTTTTGGTTGGTTTTTCTGAGAATGAAAAGTTGATGAGTGCCCTCTGAGTACATTTGACCCAGAACTTCCTAGCTAAGGCTTATGAAAGAAAGGGAAGAATACAGAGGACAGAAGGAACTAATTAGCACCAAAAATGATGTGGTCATTTGTCCACTAGGCACCAATCTGCTACCTCCAGAGTTTCAAATATAGCAGTTTGCTGTGCAACCCTTCAACTGTAATGATTTCTAGGCACCATTAACTGGTTCTGTAAAGGAGAAAGGTTTCACATTAGTTATAAAATGGAAAATTACATTTATCCAGGCTAGTATTTTCAAAAGTGTGGTGTGATCCATATTTTGACACTTAAATAGATGTCTGCTTTTCAGAGGCACTGATTGCGCATTGGTGTCTCTTGGAATTTAGCTGGAAAACAGGGCTCATCGATAATGTGTTTGACAGTGTCTAAATGCATGAAGAGTATTTTTCAGAAAAATATATAGAGATAAAGTCCTTGTCATGGAACCTTAAAATCAAGAAGAGAGAAACAAAAGTCCAGCAAAGTCCATTTAAAGACTTGTATATCTCCATGAACTTTTGATTGGGCTTAAGGAGAAGTGTAATTTAGCAACCCCAGTTCATCTGATGCAATATGCTCAGTCAACCCTTTGATTATTTATGTAATTTAAAACCTACTGATCTGATGCCTTCACTGAAGGAATCTGCATAGAAACAGGAACTGAAATTTCTCAAGTACATTGTCATTTATTGCTTTCATCTCTTCCTCCTTCCCTCATCATATATATTGTTGACTTGGAGACAAGTCAAATTTATACATTCCCTCCATTTGCTCTACGTTCAAAATTTTCCAGTTACTAACGAGATCTATCTTAGAAGTGAGCAACAAAAGGATGAGAGGCAAGGAACACAAATTGCTGATTAGACATAAAGCAAAACAGGGGAGCTGGAATGGGGCCCAGAGAGGTTGTGGAGTCTTCATCTTTGGATGTGTTCAACACTTGCCTGGACAATGTCCTCAGCAATCTGATGTAACTTTGTTGGTAGCTCTGCTTTCAGCAGAGCATGTAATGACAGGACAAGGGGGAATGGCTTCAAGTCAAAAAAGATTGGGTTTAGATTAGATACTAGGAAAAAATTCTTTACTATAAGGGTGGTGAGTCACTGGAACAGGTTGTGGGTGCCCCATCCCTGGAAGTGTTTATGTCCAGATTGTATGGAGCTACGACCAACCTGTTTTTTCAGGAAGATGTCCCTGCCCATGGCAAGGAGCTTGGAACTAGATGATCTTTTAGGTCATTCTCTCTAGCCGTTCTCTGATTCTATATCAAGAGGTCCCTTCACAGCTCTATTGTTTTATCATCCTAAAGGTCTCCTAAGGAACTCTCCACTAAGGCCTTTGCCACAATACTTTCATTTTCTTTCTGTGAGTAGTGTGGTAAATGGACAAGTAGCAAAGGAACCCTCTACTGTGTCAGTGCTCTGCACAGTTGGAGTTTAAAGAGACACAGCTATGGAGCTATACAACTGCAGAGGGTTTCAGCTGCATGACTCCTGGTGGGAACTGACTCAGGTGCCTGGACTCCCTTATCCAAGTCAGCAGAGCAGTTGAACAGTTCTGCTTCTGGCTACACCTGAGGGATTGCTGATTTGTGGGTTACAAAAAGGATGCAGCACTGATGCAACAAATCTCAGTTGTAGCTGAGAGTTCCTTAGAGTTGGCTGAGCCATTTTCACTGCATATCCAAAGGAATGCTGTTTCTTGGAATGGTTGTGATACCTGTGTCCATTCTTGTGGGAGTGTGTCCCCTTGTAACAATGTGTTGTGTCAGGAAGGAGACACTATTCCACTCAGTTATTGCCAAACAAAGAATTTTTCTCATTTTGAATTTTCAAAGCCAGCGATCACAATTGACTCTAGAAACAGACTCAAGGCTACTGTGGAGGAAAATATGGCTTTGAGAAAGGCTGTTATATTTGAGAGGCCTGGAACTACTAATTTTTCAGTGCTGTTTCTATTTGCGTAAGTTCACTCAAAAAGTGATCAGTGTACATAGGAAAATAATGTGTATAGGAAGTACCAGTTGTAAATGAATCCACTTGTGTCCCATTCACCAAAAACTATCACAGCAGCCAAAAATACCTGAAAGTTTTGTGGTGACCCTTTGTCATTTATTACCATAGCTCGTGGGGATGGGCTGCTGACCAGGACTACCAGGAACATCTTCATCTGCTGCTTAGCATCCCACTGTGCCTCATGAGTTTCAGCAATGGGCCTAAGAACAGCCATCCCCTTGTAGGAAGCTGTAGGTGGGATAAAGGCATTCAGTACAAAGGCTCCCAGGAGGCTGGATGACTGCAAAAGACCGTGAGCATCCATAGCAGGGGATTGCACCAACAGTCTTAGTCACTGGCATTGCTGCTCCAAACCACAAACCATGGTGTGTGCTCAGCAGCTGGGCTGCGCCTCAGAGGGGCAGGACAAAGGAGCTGAAGTGCTGCAGTGTATAAATGACATCACCTCATCCCTGGAAAGGTTTGCAAGTCCTGCCTAGGTGTGGTCTGCTTGAATCTCTTTTGCCAAAGCAAATCTTTTTGCAAAAGCCAGGCTTTTGCTAGAGGCTAATATTTTGCTAGATGCTCTCTTTGCTAATCCAAGAGAAAAAGAAGGACAGAAAACTTATTTTTGCTTTCTTCAGAGATGTGTCCATGCATTTGACTTGTCTACTTGTGCAAATATCCTCTCATCTTCTTGTGCAAAGTCATCTTTTTCACTCTGCCTGTCTTTTGTCACATTCCTTTTAAGCATGATCTCATAAGCTTTTCAGCACTTGAATTGTGGTGCAGGGGGAGGTATTTCAGCTTATAGGTTGCTTTTCCTTACCCTGGGTTGCTCCTGGTCCCCTCTATTCAGTTTGGGCTTTTCTAGCTCCTGGGGCATTCCTTTCTGGGTGTTTCCAAACCTTTCCATTCAGCCTCTCTGGCCATTTTCTTGGGTTTGGATTCTTTCAACCTTCTCATCAAAGTGGTACTCAAAGAAAGACCTAATAATGAAAAATCATCTGAACATGTGCTGTTCCAAGACAATGAAGTATTTGGGGTCCCTGTAACCTGCTAATGATCTTCACAATTGTCATAATTCCATATTGATCTTCCATAGTTTGTATTTCAGAATGATCTTCTAGGTACTGGTCAAATGAATCCCATTTTTACAGTTTTCTTCCAGATTCCTAAAGTGTTGGAAATACAGGAGCTGTGAAACACACCCAGACCTGTGTCTTTTCTAAACCCTGTGGCATCTCATGACTAGAAATGACAAATATATCAGGGGAAGATACACAATCACCTTGATAGGCCTGCTAAAACCACCACTCCTCCCTCTCACCTCTTTTTCCCCTGCCCAGTGACAAGCACCACCAGTCCCCATGAACCATAGACTAGTTTGAATCATCATGTTTAATATTTTTAATCCCCTTAGAGATATGCTATCATCACCTTTCATAAGTCAGCATCTTCCCATTTCCAAACAAATGCTCAGTCCTGCTTTACAGCTTGTTGAGCCCTGAATGTCTCATGTAGTTCCTCGGACTCTCTCCATTTCAAAGAAAAGTGTATCATTTCACTGGGATTGAATTTACTGCTGTTCAAGTTTGCTAACTAATCTCTTAATCTGCAGTTAATCAGTTATAGTCTTATTATATAAACTTCCATCATCATCTCTTTTATTTGTCCCTTCTATTGTCCATTTTCTTCATAGGAGTATCTTCAAAGCTTTTAAATTGTTGTTTCAAAATGCTCCAAAACTTCTAAATCTTTGCCTGTTCTGCTCATATAAGTCAGACTCTTGGTGGGGTGCACTTGGCCTGTCCTGACACTCCATGTTTAAGCTGAAGGTTTTGAAAATGGCTCTTAAGTTCTGCTCTTACTTTATGTCCTTAATGGGGTGAGCATGCATGATGGGGAGAGGCAGGGTGAAGATGCTAATAAATATCAAACCCAGCCATCAAGCAAGTGCAACAACCTTGTTAGAGACATTCTCTTACTAGAGGTCTGAATTTGATCCTAAATATCTTTTCTCCACTGTAGTTTTTGGCAAAGGATCAGGACTCCTTCCTTCTAACAAGAAGCCATTTTGCCAGTTGCTCGTTAATAGTATTAGTTGATGCACGATGGAAGGCAGCTCTCATTGACGTGGGCCCTCCTTGTCCTGGCTGATAGCATCTGATGCTGGAAGCGTGACTTGGTAATATGCTGAAGGGATCTTTCTTTTCCAATTGACAAGTGATGACTGTATCTCCTATGAACTGTCACTTGCCCTGGAGAAGACCTCAAGGCCAAACAGTTGGCTTGAGTGTCCTGTGTGAGGCATTGATTTGCAGGAAGAGAGAAACAGTCTAAGTATTTCCTTATTTTCCAAGGCTGGATGGATGGCTACTGTCTTCCTTGATTGATTGAACTTTTGATACAGAGTGTTGCAGAGGAGATAGGTGCTTAGACAGGTAATAAAAACCCACACATGAGCATGGATATGTGCCCTAATAAGCCTACAAAACCTTCACACAGACAGTTTGGAAGCAATGCTGAGCAGAATACCAGGAACACACTGCTCTCAGCAGTTTTTTCTTAGGTGAAATCTGCTGTGCTATTGATCTCTAAAAGGCAAATCAAATAACAGCAGCCACATTTTTAAGGATTAGGAGCTTCCTGTGCAAGGCAGTATGTGTTTTTAATACTTTAAGCTGACTTATGAAACTGGTAAACAATGTGGAGGGTGGTGTTGGATGACCTCTTTTACAGGCCTGATCATCCTGTCAGCATTTATAATGCATTTGATATTTCCTTCTCACCAGGATAGGATCAGTTAAGTAGTTGTATTTCCCAAAGCTCAGGTTGCATTATGCTTTGTTCCACATTTCATGGTAATAAACGTTGACATAAATTTCTATAGATTTCACACAAAGTGATTGTTAATTTATTCATGGTTGAAAAGGATCATTAAAAAAGAAAGAGAAAGGAAAAAAAAAAAACAACAGAGAAGACTTCTCCAGAAGACAAATACACAGCTTGCAAGATAAGAAAAGCAGATTTTTCATGCCTATTTGTTTTGCACACAGTAGTGACTGCTACATTCTGATTAGCAATCTTGACCTAGTTAAAGTGCTATTGTTTTTCTGTGTTCCTATTCTTCTAAGAGACTGTGACTAGACATGATATTTTATAATCCATCAGATGTAAAAACTGCATAAAAAATGTAATTATTGTGCTTCAGTAACTTGGACCAGAGCCCTGATGTTATGCTTCTAGGCAGTACACTGTGAATAATATGGATGCATTTTTAGGTTGGTATGTTCAGTTGGCAAGATACATAATTTTTCCATAAGTGAAGGTAAACTGTGGGATTTCTAACATACTAATTAGTATTCCAACCTTGTTCCAGCTAATGAGAATTAAATGGATACCTGTCAGCCGAAGAACATCCTTATTTGTTACTACAAATTCAGTTTTAGTGGCACTTATTACAGTAAACATGGAGGAAAACTTGTATTACCTTTCAGTCAGCATTGTTATTGCCAGTGGTCCCTATGCCTAAGGATCACCCTGAGTCAGGATACCACTGCAAGAAGCCTATATAGACACCAAGTCTCTTCCCAAACTGCTTATGGTCAGAAGGACACAGAAGGGCAGTGGGAAGGTTTGGGATGTGTAGCGCAAAATTCTCATGGCAGTACACCTTGCTTCTGCTCATCCAAGTGGCCTCAGGAGCTGATTAGCTAAATAGGAGGGCGGCGAGGCAGAGCGGAGCTGTGCTGTCTCAAGTGCTGCACTCACTGACAGTGTGGGGCTGAAGGCATCTGTGCCCTGTGCCTGCTCCTCCTCCTCGCAGCTCAGAGAGAACAGTTGGTCCCTTTCCTGTGAACACAGAGTGGGCAGCAGGAGGCACCTGGAGCTGAGCCTGTGCAAACCAGGCTGGAGCGAGAAACAGCATCTGCTACTCCTGCACAGCTCTTTGCACCCATGGAGGGACCGCCTTGGCCCAGCTCTGGTGCTGTGCAGTGCTGTGGGGACACAGCAGCTCTCAGGGCTGCTCCACACTGTGCTCTGTGCCCAGGGCCTCCACGTAGTCACTCAGTCCTGCATGAAAAATTAATGTAGCTTCCCAGATCCAGCATCATCCAGCAGATTGGACTTTCTGCACTTGGAGTGCTAAAATCTGTCTGAAGACAACTGTCATGCCTGCATCCTCAGCCATGTCAGGTAGATGCTGCAAATGAAAACAAAAGATTAAAAATAAATATACTCATGCTGTGCAGAGGAAGTGCAGAGCAGAAGGTCTGGGGAGTGGTTCTCAGAAGAGGACCACGCTATTGACATCTTCAGGGGAGACATCAAGGTGAACCTGATGCCCCTCGGTATGGGGAAGAGCCACAGGATTTCAGGATTTATGTACAAACAGTGGTAATGGGAGCCCTCAAAAGTGAGTCTGTAGTCAGAAACAGGCCTCGAGGATTCATGTGTGATTGTGGCATTAGGACCTGGGACGGCCCCAGAGGTGGCATCTCAGGGCAATGGCCCCTCCTTGTCCTTGTGTTAGCCCGAGGGCACCTCTGTGGCTTCCCAGCTGGCCATGGTGTGATTCACCACGACCATTCATTCATCCAGTTTTGGCTGACTGAAGGGGTAAGAAAACAATGAGAGAGGTACCTGGTCCCCCTGCACCCTGGGGAGGTGCCTGCAACAGGGAGGCTCTGCTCTGGTGAGCCCCAGTCCGTGCCCGGAGAGGCACTCCCTAGCTTGGCACAGCTACTGACACCACAGGAGGTAGCACTGCAGAAGACTGGCAGCAAACACTGCAAGCCACTATTTTGAAGATGAGAGTTACTGTCATTCAGGATCAGGCTCTAAACCCCATGGGTGGCTTGCTGGGTCAACCCCTGCAATGCAAAGGTGCTTTCACAGCATGAATGAGAAGTAGCATTCAGCATGTTTTCCTCCTTTGTAATGAATTTTTTTTTTGGCCTCTTTTCATTGTTTGAATATTTTTCCTATTTTCCCTGGAACTCCTTTACCCTTTTGCCTCCCCAGATACGTGAAGGATTTTGTTTACAGTGCAGCCATAGATACAGTCAGCACATATTGTGAGAAAGTCTAGGTAGTCCAAAAGGGAATTTTTAAAGCGAATTTGGCTGCTGCTTCTGTATTAAAAAGATAAGATCCAAAGCTGCTTTTTTTTTAACATCAGAAGTATCACTCCCCATGAATCGCTAACACTGCCTGCTTCACAAAGTGTGGCAATCGCGTGGGGTTTCAGTTAGCAGCGCCTTATGAGTTTCATCCCTGTTGTTCCACTACACAAGCTAAGAAAGCTGCAAACCTTAGTGGGAAATTGTGAGAGCTGGAGAACAAAGGTGGTAGCAATCTTCTTTTTGTGTGTTCAGCTATTAAGGATTAGCGGGGACTTAAACTATCACACTCTGGTGTTTACTCTGTAGCTTGCGTGGGACATTGTGGTGTTTTGGTCAAGTCTTAAGTGTCCAGCTATAAACATTTCAAGATGACAGTCAGATGTGTAACTAACATCTGCACTGGGATTTTTAATTTTTTTTTTTTTTTTTTTTTTTTTTTTTTTTTTAAGATCTGCAGGCACTATGGGGTTACTTGGGCAAGTCAGAGGGACAAGGCTGTGTTTTACTTGTCCTGAGAGCTGGATGGTTAACCTAGTACTTCTGTAAAGCACTGTGCTTCTACACAGTGTTGAATGAAATAAAAAGCAAATTCTAAAGGAAGACCAGTTGCAGAAGCTGTATGAAATGCACAAAAAATAAGACTGTCATTGAAAGCGAAACCAGATAGACTGTGCCATTATCTGCTGACACAGACAATTATTTTCTTGTCCATATCGAACAGACCCTGTGGAAAGGAATACAAGGTGAATGTATTGTATGAGTTAATGTCAGAAATGTATCAAAGATGTGATAAAAATATTGTTAAATATGTATATTTTGGAGAAAAAAATCTCTAGAATTTTTCATTGATAATTTGTGCTTTTACACTAAAATTTTTTTTTATTCCATTTTCTGAAAAAAAATTTTGAGACAGAAAAAATAATTGATTTTCAGCAAAATCCTCTAGTTTTACATTTAGTTAAAAAAAATCAACCAAAAGAAAGGTGAAGGAAATTTTTTTTTCCCCAAAAGAAAAATTACTTGATACCAGGATTTGATGAGCCCTAAATACTAACTTGGTGGATCTCCTGCTGATTTGGCCAGGTGTTAGGAAGCATTAGAGTAAAAGCTGCCTCTCTTAAATCCCTTTAAGTCTCGGAATAAGTTTTAAATATAAAACTTACAGATATTTTATATGTCGCACTGCACAGGACGTGGTGTCAGACTTGATCGTTTAGACCAAGTCATCTCTAGAGTTTTGCCCTCTGTTGTTAACATCCCCAAGCTGTTTGGCCAGTAACAGCACTGGGCTGTCTCACAGACATGATCCCCAGAGGCTCAGCCTGTGCAGCTTTAACTTCAGGAGATCAATCATCCGGCACTGCCTCACTCTAAGTGCGTGAACACACGCTGACTCACCAGAGTCTGCTCAGCAAAAGGTCTCACAATAACAGAGACTGCCAGGAAATGCCTGTACTCTGTGATGGTTCATCCAGAGCTGCCCGCCTACCTGTGGGAGGGGGCTGGGCATGGAGGGCTTTCTCCTCTCCCACTTACTGTCATGGCGCTTGGTTTCCCATCACAGAGCCTTTCAGTATTATGCAGCTCAAGCAGTTTGAGATGTGTAGTCTGTTTGATCAGAGGAATGTGCCTCTGTGTGTGTTATAGGAACATTTGCTTTACGTTTACTGACCCAAATCAATCCTAGCTTGCAAATTGGAAGAGATGGAGCCTGAATCCTGGCAAGTTCTTTTTTCTTTCTCTTCTGAAGAGTCTGTGCTTTGCTTGGGGAAAAAGGGCTTGGAGTACTGACTGCTTATCAGTAGTTGAAAAATCTGATTATTAGAAAACTGCAAAGATTTGAGTGGTGGAAGCCAGGTCCTCTCCCTTCTGAAAACCAAGCAGGCATAATGCTGGGACAGCAGTGCCCCTTCGAAGACAGCGTTCATATGAAGTAGTGAGACAGAGAGGCTTGTGATGGACACTGCTTGTCTCACTGAACAAACACAGACCAGTCTCCTGCAACCCCCCCCCCCGACATATAATTGGTAACAGCTCAGTGCAAGGAGGCAGAGGGTGCTTCATCCCTGTGGGCTGCTCACATCCTTCCCATGCCCTCACCCTCCATTTTCTGAACTCATGGAGGTTGTGAAATCAGGACCTTTCTAGCAGCTTCAGTGAAGTCCCCTGAGAGTCCCTGCACCTTTGCAGCGTCACTCGCTCGCATTTCTGCTTTAACATGGGGATATCTATTGACCACAGTGTTGTCAGCATTCCAAGGGCTATGTTTGCAAGGTTTTGGGGAGATGTGATAAGTTAGCACTTGTTACTGCTTCTTTAGAAATGCACAGTGCCCCTTTTGGTAGGCACTTCAGCAGAGCAGATGTCATGAAACCGGGAGTCCTCCAGTCCATGTCGAGGGAGGGAGTGCTTGGTTAAGGGATGTGTCTGGAGATGATGGTGCTCTGCCAGGCTCTGCTGCTGACTTGTGCGTGGCAAACCACTTCCCAACTCACCCCAGTCTGCTCACACAGCTCACCCTGCTATATGCTAGAAGCTTCTTCAAATGCAGAAGAAAAGCAGCTGCTACCCACAGAGCAATGTAACATCTGCATTTTTATATGTATCAGAAAGCCTGGTACAGATGCCCTGAAAATGTGGAGACTTATTAAACAGTTCCCTCTGCTTCAAAATGTCAAGCAAAATGAAATTAATTCAGAAAGTCATATTAACCACATAAAGCATATATGTATGCTAAGGATGTATTCTTCATTATCTGTTCAGCCTTTCTGTCAGCAATGCATCTGAAAGCAAAATGTGCTGCCAAGTCATGTATTCTGATGAGCTGGGGACTTCCCCGTTTCCCAGGAAGATGAATTTGGGGGTGCAAGAATGATTTCTAATAAACACAGTGACAGCAAAGATGATGGTAAAAGGAAGTGCAGCTTACCTTTTTTTTTTCCCCCCAAAGGAAAGTACAGTGATTCATGTGTCAGAAGGAACATACTAACCAAAGACAGTCTGTGCTCTTTGCAATGACCACCCAAATCTCTCCTCCCAGAGGAACACCTAGTGACAACTAATTACTCTTGAAGGCACACAGACTGGTACAACTAGGCACCAATACGTCTATCCTTACAAAATGAAAACATGAATCTGTATTCAAAAGCTATGCTGGAAACTTAACTTGAGATATGAGATGAAGTTTTCAGTGTCAGAGAGAAATTGCAAACTTTATTTTTAAGGGCTAAACTCAGTGATTTACTGATGCAATGGAAGGATAGGTGGGTATAGAGGAAGTATGTACTTCTCAGCTGAGCTCTTTTCAAGCAAATCATTGGTGTTTGCATCAGAATAAAATTGTTCAAACATGGAGTTATCTGGGAAGTGCTTTTACCTACAGATAAGCCTGAACTTGAGGGGCACAGAGGCCACAACAGAGTATTACGTGCCCATGAACTTCTGTACATGAAGTAGCATGATGCAAATAATGTGACTGGAAGATCTCATAAATCATCCCTCCTCGCTTAACTGGAAAATTAGAGTTCTCAGTTCTCTCTGCCCATCACAGCCTCCCAAGGTTTGTACAGTCACCATCACAGTTTGTACAGGCACCATTTTCTCACTGGCACACACAGGTATTTGTCAGATGACATTGTCTGATGCCTCCTGGGCCATTGCACTTCTGCCCAGGTGAAGCAAGGCAGAAGATGAGCCGTGTTCCATTGCTTAGTTTCCTTGCATTGCTTGCAGCTGAAACAGGGACAGCATGTGCTGGCTGAGCGAGGGCTGTGTGTATGTGTGTGTGTGTGTGTGTGTGTGTGTGTGTGTGCTGCTCACTGTGCTCCCCTTTGGTCATAGATTTAAAGAACCATTAAGGTTGGAAAAGGTCTCTAAGATGAATAGTAAAGAGCTAAATATAGGACAGCTACCCTTGTTTTAAGTGATCTGTTCTTTTATGTTGAAAGAAAGTCTTCTTGAGGCTGTCAGCATCTTACTTGAGAACATATGCACCAAGTCCAAACTTTTCAGCTCATGGGACTCACATCTCTGTTTTCTGTGCATGGAGTGGGAATTTGTGTGTAGAACCACAGCAGATGAGAGTAGATCAGGTAGACCGAGCCATGAATCTATTTTCCTTTGATAGGCCCACAAGGCTGGTGAGCCAAATTAAAGTACAGCTGTAAATATTCATGGAAAAGGAAGTGGAGTTACAGCTCTCAGAGCAGTGTTATGTGGACTGTGTGTTTTATGGCAGATGTTTCAGGACATAAACAATGGGAGATTAATGTATTAATATACATCTCTGGGAAATAATCTGTCAGTACATCATGGGCCAGCCTGACATGGCTCCAGCGGCTTCATTCTCAGTTTTCAACAAGTTAACATCTAACAATTATATACATCTCTGGCCAGTATAAACCTGTGTGAACTCAGGATGCCTCAATCTTGTGTGTGCCATTACAATGTGTTCTAGTACCTTTGAAAATGGTCTTTTGGGTCATATACTGAAATCAGGAGAGTGAAAGCCTGCAGCACTGGATAAGCACAAGGGCAGATTTCATGACTGCATTCATCTCGGCTGTCTAAAAGTACTTTAGATCTGTCTGGCACAGCTAGATGGGAACAAATGTGGGGCAGACATGACCTAGGTTTTACCAGCTACAGCTACAGCTGCCTCCCTTCCTCCCTCACACCCATGGAGCATGAGGGTCTGTGGTCAACAGTAGGCAGCAGTGCTTGAAAAATGCTGGTGGCAGGGGTGGTGCTGGCAGGGAGATGCATCGCTTAGAGCATATTTGCCTACAGTTCTGCACAGCTTCATTGACTGAAAAAGCCCAGAGGAGCTTTCTGAACTAAACAATGCTTACTTGCCTGTTGCCTTTTAAGAAACTGGACTACAGACTGTTTCTTCGGTGCCATCTAATAATTATTTTTTTGTCTCTGCTTCTTTCAGCTCCAAGGCTCCTTGAAGAGAAAGCTGGTGGTAAATCTGTCGCCTGTCAACAACAAGAGGCCCAATGGTGTTTCAGAGAGCTCTTTCCTTGACATTAAGAGGATAAGAGTGGGTGACAATATAGCAGTGGGACAAGGTGGACAACATGTTAACAATTGCCAAAGCCAGACAATGTCAGGAACTATGACTGTGGGACAAGGATCACAAAGAAAGGCCAGCAGCCTAGCAAACAATGCACATGCTAGTGGGAATGGCATGTTTAATATGACTTTGAAAGAAGTAAAGAAAGAACCAGGAGAAACGATGTCCTGCAGCAAACACTTAGATGGCCAGACATCCCATGAGAACATGTTCCCTAACAGATATGGGGAAGACTCATGGGACCAAATGATGGATCTTGAGCTTCAGGAACTGTTTAATGAACTGACTAACATATCAGTGCCACCAATGAGTGATCTGGAGCTAGAGAATATGATAAATGCCACGATAAAACAAGATGAACCATTCAACATTGACCTTGGGCAGCAGAGCCAGAGGGGCCCTGTGAGATCTCTTCAGATGGATAAGATGGTGATAAAAAGTGAATATGCACCTGGAATGAATCAGGCCCCTGTGGGCTCCCCACAGATGAGGCCTTCTTCTACAGGTCCAACCTTCACTATGGCCACCACTGCCATGTCCACCTCTTCACCCATCCCCTCGGTGCCTCAGACACAAACACAGGTATCGCAGGTTTCCTCTGCGTCCAGTCGGCCATTGCCAAACTGGCAGGAGGTGTCTCATGCACAGCAGCTCAAACAGATCGCAGCCAACCGGCAGCAGCATGCCTTGATTCAGCAGCAACAGCAGCAGCAGAACCAGACAGCCAACTGGTCCACGCTGTCTCCATCAGGACCTTCCCCTGGACCCTTTGTGCAAGAGAAAATCCCCAGTCCTTCTTTTCGCCAGCAGCAGTTCAGCCCACAAAGCTCAGCAATGCTTGGGGTACCAGTGAATGGAAACCAGTCAAAAGGGATGAACAACTATGTTTATAAACCAACCACTCCCCAGAGCAATCCCATGGACATAATCATGCAACAGAAGCCTCAGGATCTCAACAGAAACTTTATCAACAGTGCTCAGCCACCTCTAGAGCAGCATCATGGCAACACAAAGCCTTTGTTTCACTTTAACTCAGAGCAAACAAACCAGCAGATGCCTTCAGTTTTGGGTTCCCAAAACAAGCCTGCCCTTCTGCACTACACCCAGCAGGCACAGGGTTCAACTCCCATGCAACAGCCACAGCAGCAGCAGCAACAACAGCCGCAGTCACAATCTGCTCAACCTCTCCCAAGCCAGTCTCTTCAGAGGCCTCCTAATGTAACCCTAGCAATGCAGCAAAAAATGATGCTTCAGAAAATGCAGCAAAGCCAGCAAATCTCAGGTTTGCAGTATCCAGTCTCTCAGCAGCATAGACAGGTAAGGCAAATTCCTCCTTATTTGTTGCAAAATCATTCTGGTCCAAGTAGTAAGAAGGCTTTTCCAGCCTGGCCTCATTCCTCCAGCAGATGTGAACTGTTAATTGTTACTGACCCTCTCAGCATGCACTTCAAGTGTATCATGAGTGCGTGTTTAGAAAAATTTCAAGAAACACGTGTTTAATGCAATGGAATGAATATGTCACTGCTATATATTATGTAGATACTTGTCAGAAAGGTGAGCTAGTAGGCAGATGCAAGCTTATTTTGGACTCCTATCTAAGTTTTCTAGCTTACAAAAATTTAGGCTCTTTTGAAAGTCAAAATTTTAATGAATTCCTATGTTATCTTAGATAATGTATTTTACAATGTTACTTTTTATGCCATTATTTTTTTCAGGGAGGCAGGGTTAGGAAATTCTGGTTTTAGATTTATTTTGACTGATATGACAAAAAATACTGTTTGCACATTTGCTATCTGTTTGGCAAAGAAAAACAGACTTATCTGTGAGCTTTATAATCACCCATCACACCTCTGGGAATATTCTGTGGAGAAAATATATGCTTAGATAGGAAGGAGAAGGTTGCCACAGATATGTCTCCAGTTATATACAACATGGCCAGCCCCCACTGCATTATCATGAGACAGTGCTCTGACAAAATCCGTTGTTATAGCTTAGTTATGCTATGCCAAGTCCCTGTCCACTCAAGTCTCAGATCCCAAGTTTCAGACCTGCCAATCAAAATTAGAATGTGCAACCTCCCTGTACTCCAGAATCTAGAAACCAGGTGTAAAACAAGTAAAACATATTTGACCTTGGGACTTTTAAGCAAATCTGAGTAGTTTTAGTGGGACTTTGGCTCAACACATTTGAAGATATGATATCAAAATATAGCTGTGGAGATAATCTGTGAATGAGAAACAGCTATGAGAAACTACTGAAAAATGAAAGCCTAAGTTTTCTGTGGAGTCGGAGAGAAGTAGCACTGTGAAGGAATCTTTCAGAACTGGGGTTTCTTCACCAAAGTGTTTGGGTGAACAGTCTGTTTTAAAAAGAATAAATATAGTTGTATGCCTGCACGCTTTTCTCCTTTTAACTCTTTTATATTTCCTAACCAAATAACCATGATTGTCTCCATCAGAAAATCCCTTAGTAAGAGGTACCATGTGAAACCTGTGGGCAGGTTTGAGAAGTTGCTTTGTTTAAAGATGCTGGAGAACAAGCATTGGCAGGATGCAAGCACAGTTTTGCTGGTTTACAGGAGGTCTCTGCTGGCTATTCCTCTTCCTCTTGGTAGTCCTTGGTATGGTCTCTTCTTAGGCACATTTCTCCATTCTCTTAATAGACTGGCAGGCAGTTGAATTTTAACAGTTCTTTCCTTCAGTCATGATGAACCTTCCAGCAATCGGTCAGCATGGTGGTGACAGGCAGGACTTCTGCAAACACTACTATTTTCTGAAAAAAATTGCAAGGTCACATTCTGGAAAGGAATCAAAACACTGAGACCAACTCTGCTTGAGGCAATGTTAACTCCTTTCTCTGTGTCCTCTTGGGCTGCTGCTTATGGAGGCCAACCAACAAGATGGGACTTGGCACCTTGGCCCTTGTAGTACTTGCAACATTTACCATAAGTGTAGCAGGATCTCTAACCTGTGCAGCAATGAGACCTTTTGGCTTAGGAAACTTGTCCTAAGCGAACTTTGCTGAGTGCCAAACTTTAGAGGCGACATCAAGAAAGGAGTTTTGCCTGTCATCACAGACTTCTGCAAACTAATTTTCCAAAGTTTCTTGTCATCTGGCCACTTTACACAGTTGTGTCTGCAGGATGTAGCTACCTAACCCACAGCATAGCTGAGAAGCTTGAGAGCTCTGTAGACACAGATTACAGGGGTTTTGCAGCAAGAGTGCTGTTTTTTCTATGCTCCAGAGAGATAACAGGATATTTTTAGAGATCCTTAGCAAAGGATTTGATGTGCACCTAAAGTGCTGATGAAGTTCAGAAAATCAATTAGATCTCTCTCAGTAGAGTATTTTGTAGCTGCTGGAACAACACTTAGAAATACAATTGGTCTGTAGGTTACAGAGTTTTTGAAAGGTTTGAACGTAACTGTTTACCTGCAGTATTTAGGAGTTCTGTGGATTCCTTTAGTGCCTGCCTGCACAGCTGCAAGAGCCCACCAACCCCTTGGTCAGGGCCTGCTTCTTCTGTAGCTGAATATTCAATCAGAGGCAGGGAAGACACCTCTGGTATTATTTTCCAGTAAAGACAACTAAGGTCAAAGCAATTTTGTGAGTCACCTGCTACTGATATTAGCAGTGGGGACATCACCTCATTTATGCTGTATCGTCTGCTTTCCTGAAATATCATCTCCTACTTCTGAGGATTCCTACACATCATTAACAGTAATGCTTGATTAATTACCAGCATTTACTAATTAACTTCATGATTAATATTTATTTTCCTCACGGTCTATTTCTTCATGAAGAATCAAGGTGTGATTCTGCATCGTATCATTCAGCCCCTCCTCAGATCACTGTAGTTGTGTTCTGTAAGGGCCATCTCAAAACTTGCTGGAGTGCTTTGTAGCTGGTAATGTGAGTGCAGGTCCATAAAGGCCTGCTGTGACATTGCCATCAGATACCACTGACTGGAACACTGTAAGTTCACATTTTTAGCCAAACCAGCTCACCCGCTGGATTTTTACTCACCAAGATTTAAGATCCCCAAAACCCATTTGAGCTTGGCTTTATCAGTCCAAACTGGCTAACTGGAAATGTAAGGCTTATAATTTCTCTGCTTGTCATATTCCCTTTGTGTCAAATTGAAACAAACTTACAGTGGGATTTGCTAATTAGATGTCTTTTGCCTCTAGGGAAAAGTCATAAAAATGATGGAAATCATCTTGTTTTCCTGGAAGGTTGGTCTGAATTAAGGGCTTGTTTGCCTCTCTCTTTTATTCTCCATTGTTGTGGGAAAGCTTCCTTTCCATTGTCTGTCAGAATGCAGCATACACAAAGTCATGAATAAACTCATAGAAATTCAGCACTCTCTTTGTTTAGGGAATAATCAGAAGCTCCAAATCCTACACAAGTTCTATCAGGTTTGCAATACTTATACAGAACCTGAGCTGAAAATCTATATCTGGGCTTGGGTAAAAGTTTAAAGTCTAACTTTTCCCTTGTGAAAAAATGTAGTCCAGTCAGTGAAAGATGCTTCTGAAGTAAGATGTAAGGTTTTTCAATGAAAAATTTGATGGTTTTAAGTAATTCTCACATGTTTTCAAAATTTTTGATCAGCAATAATACTTCTTCAATAAGATCCATTAATTTTTGTGAAGAAGTCAAAAAACAATTTAAAAAAAAAAAAAGAAAAAGCCTGTATCTACTAAATAAAATAGTATTCATCCCCTTCTGGGTTTGACCTAAAGCCAAATTAAACTCAAGGATTTCAAGCTGAATTTTTCTCCAATTGTTTTTATTCAACTTCATTTGCTCAAGGGAAAGGAGACTAGAAGGCTGAGCTCATGAGAACGGGAACCCTAACGTAGCAAGGCCACTCCACCTGCTGCGTGTGGGCACGTGTCCTATTTTGTCTTGGCTTTTGAGGCAAGAATAACACAAGAGATCGTGAGAGCTTCACCCCCCACTTTACATGAACAACCAGTAGTCCATATTTTTAAGGCTCTGGAAGCATCTATGTAGTTACAGGCGACAACAGTGTTTGCCTGTGCAAAACTCAGGGCCCTGTTAGTCCCTGTTCCTTTAGAATTGCTGTGAGCATGTGGTCATCTTTTCCTTTTTCACTTCTCTATTTTCATTTTCAATAATGC
>JAWWEU010000001.1:38706692-38740159 GCA_035583155.1 Acropternis orthonyx | reverse complement strand
GGAGTGATGGTGGTGTTTGCTCTTTCTTGTCGTAATTGGAGCGTGCCTGTTGGTCATTTTCTTCACCAAGTCTTAACAGGCTCCCTTTAAATCCAACCAGTCTTCCTTCCTACTGAATACAAAGCAGCTCTTCTTCAGTACCAGCTCCAAACGTATTCCCTGTACATACCTCTTGGCTCAGGCTCTCTCCAGGAGGGTTTTCTGTTTTGCAGCATGTGGCCAGTGGCCATCCAGGGGCTTCATGCCCCGGGACACAGCATGGATGCATCTGGCTGGAGAAAGGCCACAGAGCAGCACTGCACCAAGGGATGTGCCACCACAGAGGAACTCCAAGTGCTGAGGTGACCACCCCTTGCAAACAAGTGTTTTACACCCTCCCTTCCAATGCCCAGAGCTTAACTGATATGTATTCATCACTCCTAAATATCTCCAGGGATGGAGATGGTATTTTAACTAACCTGGCAGCTCTGCAGAGATGCTGAGACAGATTCTTGTCTCATTTTCTCCAGTGTAAATCCAGGGAAATTTTGTTGATTTTCAGGAGAGTGTAATTGTACTTACAGCACAGTAAGCAGCAGGAGATGACCTCTACCTTTTTGTTTTAAAACATGGGCATTGCATGGATTCAGTAAAAAGTACATGTTAAACTGTCAGATAGTTAGAGTGCTGTGTGAGAAGAGGCACCAGGAGCAAAAGATCTAGTGTCTTTTTTGAAAGTGCAGATATAAAAACCCCTGTTACCATTCACTCCTGAGCAGTAACTTGCATCTCTAATTTAGCCCCCAAAATTTCTCAAAGAACATGTGGCTTCTTTAAATGATTAATATCAAAAAAGCATTTTCCTAGACCTTTGTATTTACCACTACAGAAGAAAAGAAGAACACATTTTGCTGAGGCAACCTCTCTGTTTTAATGTGTGAAGGAATTATTTTGCAAATACTTTTGAAATGAAGAGAGAAAACCTAGAATGGCTTATGGTAATTGGTACAAACCAGGACTTGAATTTGACTTAGATCAGAAATAACAACGATTCCAGACTTTTGGAATCTGTAATAGTAGAAACTGTTCCATAGTGTAAGAAAATAATAATGTGACCTTTCTTTCAATGCTCTCTATAAAAATAATATCTGGATGACAGCTTTTCTTGATAGCTCCATTTTGGTCACATTCCATTGTGCAAGGATTTCTGAGTTAAATAATCTGGATAAAAAACTTCAGTATGTCACAATACCACCATTATTTGCAGGTCATAGCTGATTTATGAACATGAAACCAGAGAGAAAATGTCATAAGTTCCTGTACTGTCATGATGGACAGTTATCTTAGTAGTGCTTTATATCATTCATGCTCAGTTTGCTGAACAAAATACATAGACAGTCACACTGTGGACAGTCAGTCCCTGAGGACATTGTAATTCAAAGTCTCAGGGACGTTCCCAGTTCCATAAGGTTTCTTAAACTCTTTGCATAAAACATTTACACTGGAAGAATAGTAGATTATTAGCCATGGTCCAATGCTTCCTGGTTTGGGAATTTGGGAGTAGATGAGATAGTTCCTGAGATCTCTTTTGAACTGCTTTTTGAAGGTACCTTCATTGAAGGTACCATTGAAAAACATCATTGTGCTTGCCTCTATGAGTTATTTGCTAATGCCAACACACGTGAAGTTTTATTCACTATTTATTAATATTGTGAAGTGCCTGGGAGATCCACTGATAGGGCAAAATATCATCCTGTGAGGAATTTGGATTAAAAACAGCACCTATTTCAAAGGAACGATGTTGATTTTACAGATCTGACTTCTGTAAGATCAAAGATAAGATGGATTTTATGAAAGGAATTTGAGAGATACGCACTTCTATATACCTGCAGGTCTAGAGATGATGATTTGAGGACAGCAGTGATCCAAGATACCCTTTATGACCCAGGCAGTTGTGTTGGCTGTGGGGGGAAGAAATGCTGTTGAAAACAGGAGGTAGAGTACGGCTGTTAGCTTTTACTCCATAGCCACTTGGAAGACATGGACTAGGGAAAGAAAGCAGAGGGACCTGGCATGTACTTAGGAGATGATGATGGCTGCAAGGAGCAAATGGTGAGTGAGAAGATCCACAGTGCTAGTGACTGAGATTACAGTTCACAGGCCTGGGGTGGTAGGGTAAAGTAAGGAATCATAACCAAAAACAGGATAAGAGTCTGTACTTATTAGATTAATAGGAAAGGAAGGGGAGCAGGACAAAACTGGGATAAGGAAGTGTGAAGATGTCATGCTGACCAGAAGGAAAGGGGCCAGGGATGTTTCCAGTCTGGTTCTCTGCTAATAAGCAAGTTAGTCTATCTTGACCTGTGAACTTGTCAATAAAGCTATGATATCCACAAGGGCTTCTTACCTGGTTAAAGTGAGGATTCCTGCTATTGCTGTGTGTGCATCTGAGGCCAGCGTCAAGCCCTGAGTCAATTTCCTGCAGGGATTTTGGAAAGGCAGCCTGGAAAAACAATATAATTCCACAGCCATTTGGACCTGGCATGGGGAAAAACCCTTTCCTGTAAGTTTTTACTTGTTTGTAGGCAATTTATGAATACCTCAAGAAGTCAATGAACAAAAAAAATTTTAACAAGCCCCAGCTCCCATTTCTCTCCCTAGAGTTTTCCTATTATTTTAATTCCCCAAAGTGCTCAAGAGTGCTCAATCCCAGTAATTTGTCTCTCTAGGGGTTCAAAATGAAGGAATATTTTAATGGCAAATATTTATTCCTCCACTCAGCCACTTCTACTCCTGGTGTTTTTATGGTGGAGACCTGCCCCAGGCCACAGATGACTGTTGTTAAGACAGAACAGACCTAGTAATGTTCCTTTAATGTGAGTTTTCACGGGTGAATTTACCATTTGAATGTGATGCTGATCCAGAAAATCAGCCAGATGCTCCAACAGAACTATTCCAGAACCATCTGCCTGCTTCATTTGCTACATGCCTGTTTCTGGTAATGTACACACACAGTGTAAAAGACAGGTTTTGCCCTGAAGAATTTATAATCTAAATAAGGAAGCCAGCCAAACCTTTAGATGAAGGAAATGTTACTGTATATTTTATATATTCTTGTGTATTTGGAGAAAGAGAGAAGGAAGATGTCATTCAAAGCCATTACAATCAATCCATTGGAGTTGTTGGATAAGGACACTTTTACCATTACAGGCTCTAGAGTGGAAAACACAGGAATTGAGTAAAAGGAGGGATATTTATCCCTCTCTATCATACCAGATATCTGTGTTTAATGTTAAACCCCTAAACTTCCCATGTAACCAGTGAGGAAGGTGCAGCTCAGAGTACCTGAGACACATGTGGGGGACAACCTCTGCAGAAGGCTCTCAGCGCCCGTGAGCCCAGCTTTGCTGCTCTGCCTGAAAGACAAGTGCAGACTCAAACTACAGAGCACTGAATTGTATGGCAGTATGTCAAAGGAAGGGAACGACAGGGGGTTTGGACACTCTTGGGTGAAGCTTCACAGGATGGAAGAGCTGATGTAAAGGCTAGGAGCTTCAGAAAGGGACAAGAAGTCCTCCCCCAACCCAGTCCTGTGTCCACTCCTTTCTCTGGCACCAGCTCTGGCACTTGTCTGATCTCTCACAAAACTAGTGGAAAACTGTCCTTTTTCTCTCTCTGTAGGTTTTCTCATCTTTTGGTGACTTTCTTCAGCTTGTTGTGTCAGGCAAAGCCAACACTAGCACAAGGGAAGTGGCAGGAGCACATAGTTGGAGGCCAGATGCAGAGATGAGCTTCCTTCTGCCAGTGACAGCAAGTTGTTAAACTCAACTCACATGGCTGCTGCTGGGGAACCTCAACTACAGGGGTGGCTGGAGGAGTGGAAGGTGAACAGCTGGCTGCAAGAGGGAGTCTGGGTGTGGAAGGACAGGACAGGGGGAGTCAGGGAGCAGAAAGTTTGGTGCAAGGGAAAGAAACAGCCACATGGGACTGGATCCAGAGTAGAGCAGTTGTGATGGAGTGGACAGAGACTGTGAGAGAAGGTGGTGAAGGAATAA
The DNA here is from genome assembly GCA_035583155.1 of Acropternis orthonyx. Classification (NCBI taxonomy): domain Eukaryota; kingdom Metazoa; phylum Chordata; class Aves; order Passeriformes; family Rhinocryptidae; genus Acropternis; species Acropternis orthonyx. The sequence goes on along the minus strand of JAWWEU010000001.1, from coordinate 38,736,125 downwards.
AGCACAGGAAGAGTGAGGGTTTGAGGGTAGGAAGAAGCCTGGAAGGCAGTAATACAGAGTTCAACTTGAGTTTGGGTGAGAGCGAGCAAGGGAGAAAGATTGGGAGCTCCAGAGAAGAAAACTTAGAATGAGTCTGGGCAAAGGCAGAGGAGGACAGGAGATCCAAGGGTGGGAAACAGGAGAAAATGGAGCAGAATATGAGCTACTGATGCACAGATGACAAGCACCTGCAGTCTTTGCAAAGAGGACAGTGGAAGACTGGTAACACTTAAAAACTAACTGTTTCAATATCCTGTGCCAGGAATAAGTGAAGGGACATAAAGGCTTTGTGTCTAGTAGTTCCCAAAGCTTCTGCACAAAGTCTTCAGGACAGGACAGGGAACGCAGTCCTGAGCCCTTCACATTGCCAGTTGAAACACACTAAGTATTTCAGGCTGTGCTATTCATCCTGCCAGTCTCCATCAGTCAGGGAGACGGAACAAGCAGCATATTTTCCCCCACTGGAAAACAACTAATACAACCAGTTCTCTGGTTTCCTTTCTTCAGGGGACCCTACAGCTCCTCTACCATCTAGAGCTGCAAGTGTAGTTGTTGAATAACCGACATGAATAGAATAGAACAAACCAGAACAGAATGGAATAAATAGAATAGGTTAGTTGGAAGGGACCTACAATGGTCATGCAGTCCAATTGTCTGACCATTTCAGGGCTGACCAAAAGTTAAAGCAGGTTCAGATGCCTCTTAGACACTGACAGGCTTGAGGCATCAACCACCTATCTGGGAAGCCTGCTTAAGGGTTTGAAGTTTCTTTCTGCCTTGCCAGAGATGTACATGAGGAAGGATAGTGGAGATTGAGTGGTCCTCTCAGGCCTTTGTAAGAAGCTGTGTAGCATGCCTTGGTTGAAAAGTTCCCCATGACTGATCGATGCCAAAATACTTGCAATGAGTAAGGTGTGAAAATGAGGAAAGATGGTATTTTTGTGGAGCCAATTTGTTATGTAACTTGTAAGAGGGACTGTGACTGTGAGGACTTCCCGTAATTCTGTGAAGACCGGTTAGATGTACTCCCAGAGACTTTTCTTTTTCCAGTGTTTTCTATAATTTGCAGTGGTTGCAAGCCGGGCCACAGCCCAGCTCCAACTGAGTGATAAATGACGAAAGGATTTAGTGCTTTGGTTCTGGTTAGAAAAGCATCCAACTTTATCGTTTGCAGAACTAGATTTCTCTGAAGGATTGTTAACTGCAATCCCAGCTGAAGCAGGTTTTGCTGGGGTGGCTCTAGTCTTGTCTGGTTTCAGCTAGCATGGGGAAAAAAATAAATAATTACTTTTTTTTCTACTGGAACTGGTAAAAGACATGGGAAGACGGAGGGATTAGCTGAAGTATTGGGAGCTTCACAGCCTAAGTGCAAAACAGGGTGGGAAGAGGGAGGGTGGGAGCAAATTCTGGCTATCCATCCTTAATCCAAAGCTGCCTGCTCCTTCCCAGGCTGTACTTCACTGTCATACACTTGCAAATTCACTCCAGGAATCAAAACAGACTAACTTTAAGCTTGTTCCCAAAGCTGCAAATTTGTCCCTGCTGGGTGTTAATTTAACTGCTTCCAGGGCACCAGGATGTCTACTGGTGTTCACTGTGCTTGCTTTCTTCTTTTTTTTTTTTTCGCACATCTGGTGTTGTGAAAACTTCCAAGGCACCATACAGAAGAGTGATAAACTGACCAATTTTAACCCTTTCTGCAGCATGCTGACTATGAACCTATCTGTCTCCCTCTACTGTTTTCTCCCTATAGTGGACTCCATGGACCTCGCTATGCAAGGGATCCACAAAATCGAAAGTGGGTCTTACAAGCATTTCACGGGCTGAGAATTTCTTCAGCACCATGATCCTCTGTTTTTCCTATGAACAAACCTGGCTAAACAGTAATAACTGGACTTCAAAAATTTCCAGCAGGAAGAAATGTATTTGGGGCAGGGAGAGGTTTTTTCCAAAATAGTTCTTTTTTCCAATTGCTTTTATCTGGCGTTGCCACTTGCCAGCAGGGAGGGTGTTCAGTATAGTAGTTTTGCTCACATTATGGCAAGTGATGGCCTTTTCCTGTTGGTTTTTGATTGCTGCCATTTGTTCTGTGATAGCATTAACTGTTTATCTGCTGCTTCAGCTGAACCAGAGCAAATCCAAAACAATCTGGGTGTCTCATTTCCAGTCACAGCTGTTGTACTCTACCTGACTCTCTCCACTTTGTTTGCTTTCTGTAGAACAAGTTGTTTGCATGACCAACTCACTTGTTTCACTAACATATTACTACCAACAGCACACAAACTGGCTTTTTTTTTTCTTGGCTAGGGCTTCTTAAGAAAAGCCAAAGGTACTCTTCCATTTTAGCCTATTGTGCAATGTCAGCCTTATGACACAAGGAGTGTGCAAAGTCCTCTTTTGCTGTCTTCCTCTCAGCCTTATCATTACTTTTAATCCCACAGCTCTGCTCTTGTGCTTCCAGCCCACTGACTTTCCCTTCTCAGCCCTGGTTCATCTTCAGCACCCAACTCTGGGTAGCTGAAACACCGCTGAGAAACATCTCACAGCCATGTGGGCTGCTGAACACAGCAAGAAAGCAGCAGCATCCATCACATTGATGGAGGAGACCCAAACGTGCCACAGTCCTTGATTTTGGCATCTTCTCTTCTTCATGTAGGTTTTCACTGCCAAGTTTTATTTTCAAAAGAAGTAAATAGCTCTCAGTCCACAAATTACAGGCCTCTTTGGTAAACATGAAAGCTAGTTTGTGAGCTAAGTACAGCTGTGTTGTCAAAATCTTGTTTCATATTCAAAGCACTGTCAAGGCTGCCCTTCCTTTTCAGAAACAGCACTTCTTGGTGGACAAAGCTCCAGGGCCCCAGGAAGCATTGGAGCAGTTCTTCAGAAGAGTTTTCCATAGACACATATAAGAACTGTATTAAAAAAAAATAAATTAATCCTCCTGAAATGCTATCTGGAATCTGAAAATACTGAAATATATAATCTGAAAATACTAGGGAAATTTGGTTTGTGGAGATACAAGCATCCATCTCCCTATTGTGCTTGAGCTTTTCAGTGGTGCAGGGTAGGATTTATGTGGCCATAGCCAAATTATTTATGCAGATCTAGAGAATGTTCAGCCAAAAACCATATAACTTTAACATATCCACTTCCACTTTTCTTCTGACAAGTTTTCCAACCAGTGCATCTAGTAACCACCTTTGATACTGTCCATAAGTAAATTTAGGCTGGAAATCAACAGCACACTCGCAGCAATTTGAGAAATTGTTTGGCTTTTCTGAGGAGAGTGCTGGTGACCAAAAATCTAACTGCATTTAAGATGAAATTTAGAGCAAGTGTTAGATATGTGATAGCAAGGCACTCAGTTTAAAAATGGGATCCTTTTCTACTCTGCTTTCATAGCAAAATGCAAACTAGTCTTCTGACTGTCACCTCATGTGTCCCTTTCTTTGTAGGAACCAAGCAGGGACCTGTGGAGGCCACCTCTAAGCAAAGTGGAGTGGATGGCATGGCTAGGGACACCAGATAGACTTACAGGCATTTATTTGTAATATTCATTTAAATATATAGTCTGTTATGAGCTCTGAGGATATTTTCCCTCTCCTCCTTCCAAAGAATCCAAATCAAATTGAAAGCTAGTCAGTTGGTACAGTAATTGTATATAAATTTGCACATGAAACATTAATTAAAGTCAAGCTGTGGAAAAATTAAAAAAGCTAGAAGACCTTTGGACATTTGTGAGAAGATCACTGTGCTTGATACCAGGGAATATAGAAATGTTTGCATTGTTTGCTCAAACGGGTGCAATATTAATGAATCATTTTAATCACCTTCATTATAGTCTTTGGAACAGAGGAGACTACTATGCAAAACTAAGCCTGACAAAACAACATACAAAAGCCAGAGGCAATTTTGAGGCTGCTAATTAGATAACTTTGTCTTGATTTTACATTTGAGCCTACAGATCTGGACAACATAGTATGTTACTCTCAGGGCAAGAAGCAAGCGAATGGCTGCTACCCCTGTCCTCTCAAATGATGTTTTCAAGGTGCCTTTTGTCTCTCTATCCTCTGGGTAAACATTTGGGATAGTCATAATTGTGCTTTTCCCAATTTTTTCTTACATCTCTGGTCTTTTTGTGGCAACAAAACAATGCAGAAGCTGGAATTATGCTATAAATGTGTCTGAACAAAAAGAGACACAGAATGCCCAGATTTTGTGTTATTTTAGCCATGCAAATGCTACAAGCAAAAACTCAACCAAATTGAGCTCATGCACAAAATATCAGCAGGAACAGAGATAGTAGTGATAGCAGAAGTAATGAAATTATGTAGTATATGCTAATTGTTTTCTACACACTAATTCATCCATAAAGCTTCTGTGAAGTGAGTAGCTATTAACTGTTCTGTAAAGGTTAAAAATTGAAACTGTGAGATCAACACTTTTTTCTAACACAGCTAGTGAAGTGATAGCATGTGAAATATATGTGGTGCTTCTAAATAGGTGTCTTGGTACAAGGGTACTGAGTCGAAGAGAGCTGAAGGAGATCAGCACTTGTGAAAACTGGCCATCTATTTAGATGCATAAGTATGGCTTTAATTTTAGTCTCCAAAATAGGGTTGGATTCAAAATTACCATAAGCTTTCCAGTTTTTATAAATTTTTCAAATTAAAATGTTTTGACCAAGTACTCCCCTGTTAAAACTTCAGATAAGCAAAGATGCCTACAAATGTCAGAGTATTTTCAAGAAACTTCCTTTTAAAGACTTAGAGGTTTCAGCAGCCAAAGTGGTCAGAATTTAATTTCATTAATATTTAAATCTATATAGCTTAAACCATTTTAAAAATTCATAGGTTTACATTCCATGCTGTGGGAGGCTGTATGTGTTGATGCTCATGTGTGATGGAAATGAGCTCATGTACACTACAGGAGCATCTTAGCACTTCACAAAATGGCAAATAGAAGCAAGGTAGGAGCTACACTTCACATATAGATCACAAGAGAAGTTGATTTCACACCAAGGCTTCTGAATTTGTGTCTCAACTACTTTATATATGCCTATTTACACAAAAGCGAATGGATTTTCATGTGTGATGATGCATCACATGTCCTTACTGAAATGTTAATCAAAATATTGTTCATAATTGCTGTATTTCATAAACAACAGTTAAAAACAAAAGGTACATTTAAATGTTTTAATTTTCAAACCAATGCTCTGAAAGATTGGGAAAAGCAGGATTTTGTTCCTCATTCAGGCTCAGGTCTATCTTTTTGTCCATTGGTTCAGAGCGTAACTGAGCTTCTGTGAGAAACAGGGCAAGTCCTGTAGCGAATGAGAAGGAAACAAAGTCTGTCCTGACCTGAAATATCCCCACCAATTTTGCTCAAAACAGCGATGTCAACAGCAGGAGTCACTGTGGTGGAAGTGGGGAGCAAGTACACACATATACCACACACACACACATACACACACACACACACACACACACACACACACATATATATATATACATATGGGATAATGATACTGTACCACTGGGTGTTTATATCCAAAGCAACCTCTGTGTCTATCTCAGGCAACATATGGAAGGAAAGAAGCATCTTCCTTGCAATTAATCTGAGACTTTTCAGACAGTGAGAGGGTATGAGAGTGGAGGTATAGACAAAGACCATAAGTGATGTGGGGAAGACAAACTGAGAAGAATTAATCACTGTTTCCTCATGTTAAAGTTGTAGGCGCCTATTGATATCATCAGGCAGCAAAACAAGCAAGAGGAAGGCATCTTATCCCTAACACTAGGGAGCACTTTCTGTAGGCATCTTTGGTACACAACATTGTGGATACCAAAAGTAAGCATGGATTCAAATCTGGAGTTGGGCAAATGCAGAAGAAATATTTGCTAAGGTCAGTCAGACAGTATAATCAGAGGCAAAGCTGCACTCAAAATGCCTAAATGGCAGAATCTGGAAGATAATGTTGGGGACACTCCCAGCATATAGTGGCTCTGTTCCTACAGTCCATCTTTGAACATCTCCTCTTGATCACCCTAAAGGTGACCATTCTAACACACAGTTCTGTTTGGAGCCACAGAAATAAGGCTGTTTGATCGTAGCAGAAAAGGTTGCTGATACAAAGAATGCCAGAAATAGTGTGCTATTTGAGGGAATTAATCTTAGCCATGTGTTCCCCAAAGAAGTTTAGGATCACCTAACCTACAGCACTTCATTGTGGCAGTCGTTTTTCACTTTACTTGTCTTAAATCGACCTGGCCCATTTTGGCCCAGCAGCCCCAGGGCCAAAGTGGATCTACTGTTTGCTTTTGTGCTCTGAGAGCAGGCACAGTGATGTGATCGGGGCCATGACTCTTGGAAAGAGTTCTTTCAAAGATGGCATCTCTAGGAGAGTTTAGCACCCCTCAGAAGTTTCTACTGCCATATGTGCTCTTCCCACTGATGCCTTCAGGGCAAGTTTAATGGCTGCTTTCACAGGGTGGCACAAATATCCTGAGGAACACAAGCAACAGAAGGGAAACGGTGATTTTCAGCCATTTATGACTGAGCCAAAAGCAATAGTGCCAAGGTCCTAGCCTTATTCACTTCCAAATATTTCTTACAAAAAAATGAAGGAAATTAGATTTATAAACTAATTATTGCAGGATCATTTTCAAGTGAAGTATGTAAAGCCCCCTTAATACTAATGCCTCCTTTTTACATTATGTTCAAAAGACTTCTGCTTATTACTAGGGTGATCTGGGGAAATAGTGACAACAAAACTGTTCATTCCTCCCTGCTATTGCAACTTCCTAAGCAAAAATTTTGTCTCTGATTCTGTTGAGGCAGAGATCCCCTTTGTATAATTATGACCATAGAAAAGAGCTTTTAATCAAAGAAAAATTTAATCATATCTTCAGACCACTTTGGTGTATCAAGGACTTAGTGTTAATAAGAATCAGGCTTTAGGTGTTCAAAATGCTCTTTAAAAATAACATAACAATGTGCAAAGTAAACTCTGAGTTATTAATTCAAGAGCAGTATGAGCAGCAGCAGTAGTAAAGAAACCCAATATATCCATCAATCAACACTGTGGAACTCTGTTTGTTTGCACTAGTTAGAGAGTGATGAATAGGTCCTCTGTGTAAAACATTCAGCTACAGTGTGAGAGGGCAATAAATTATGTTGGTTAATTTTATATGCCATACATATAAAAATCACTAAAAATTGTCAATACACTGTGATGGTGACAGAAAGGTTTGGTGCTGTAGGAACCTTAATGCAGTGCTTTTTCATCTCCACAAGTGAAGGTCTCTTTTGGTATTTCCTGCATTTCAGGGAATATGATATAAAAGGCCTGGAGGAAGAATTTTACCTACTAATCACTCAGGTTCCCAGCTGCCTCACCAAGCTATGCTTATCTAAATATGATGCTTCTCACTTACACTTATAATCCCCATTAGTAAAAGGAGAGATGGGGAACTCCAGGGAATGAGTGACTCTGTCCCCCAGGAGGTGCCAAGAGGGATGGTGATGTGTATGCTGGTGCAAAGACAGGGCGGTAATGATGCCATGGCTCCCCCGACTAGAAAGACAAGGGCAGATGAGGTGGATGCCCCATCACGGTGGTGAGGAGGCAGGCATGAGCTCAGCTGTGGGGCCAGCCTGTGACCACAGCCTGACCTCTAAGCCACCTGCATCGTGAGTTGGGTCTCTGGCATATGTAGAGAAGACATTCAGCCCTGGGCAGCCAGCATAGGCTACGTTACCACATCAGCCTGCTATTTCAAAGGCTGCTTTCAAACTGCAGCTTGACTGTGGTCACAGTCTTTTAAGACCAGGTTAGACTCTTGCAATTTGGTTCATCTTTATCTGCGTGAGGTCTTTGCACACATGCACCCGGCCTTCTGTCCTATGTCTACACTACTGTACAGCTCTGTTCGTGTTTTCACACCCAGCTCTGTAGCAGCCAAGGTGTGTGCAACCTCAGCTCTGCTCGCATACACTGAAGCTGCTTTCCAGAAATCTTTCCTGTCTAATTAAGTTGACATCATGCAGTGTGTACTGCAGAAAGGTACATAGTCTGCAATGATACTAAAGAGTGCAGGCAAGAGGGTGTTTGAGTATTTTTTAAACCATCATCGCAGAGAAGGTGGCAAGTTTGACAAACCACTGTGCTTTTTGGAAGCTTGCTTTGCAGCAGTGTTTATTTTTCAAGTCATGGCCACAAGAAAATGAGTCTAATACATGAGATTGTTGCCATGTTATTAAATGGTGGTGTAAAAGCTGTGTTTACTTTCATGGGAATGAGGTTCTTTGCCAAAAATGAGAAGCCTCAGTTCCCCTGTGGGACTGCTTCCTAGTTTGGAAGGAATGGAGCAGTCAGAGCAGATAGCAGGAGGGACCATGCATTTGTGGTAGTTTGTTTGTAAGGATGGAAGAGCAGCTCCACCTTGGCAGCTGACACAGCGAGCCTGGCACAAGGTGAGGTGACAGATCCGCCTGGTGCCCCTGCCCTCACATGCCAGCAAATATTCCTCAAACCACTGCTTGCTCCTTCCAGAGCCTGAGTGTTGCTCCCACTTCAGTCTGGGTGCAAATCCAAAGTAATTGCACTAAAACTCACACTTTTCAGGCTGCTATGACAGGGCAGAGTTCAACCTGCAGCACCCACAAGGCCCCACAGCATGGCATAGCAAACTGGACAATCCCTGCAAGGGAAAACCAGGAAGGTTTCACTGTTGGCAGCACTGAGCTTTGTCCCCCAAGCTGTACAGTAAAAATTAAAGTAAAAATAAAACTAGCTTTGTTTGATTTGTTAAACACAAATCATTTCAACCCCCTAGTCAGCAAAAAGTAATTTTTTTCCTAGGTATTTTTATTTTATCAGAAACAGGGAGAACTCATTAACATTGGTGTTTTGAACTGTAGTTTAATAGAAGGCAGACTAATACAGTTCATTAAAATATGCATGTTTGATGTTAGAGGCAATGTTTGCACAAATCTTTGGGGAGACAACACTGTAGAGCTAAAAAGATGTTTTTCACAGCCAAATGGCATAATCTCATTACCAAAGTTTTGTGATCAAGATGAAAGGTACACTTAGTAATTTCAAGGGATAAAGAGTTTTTCCTCCATAACTGCCCTTATTACTCATGGATAACAGATCCAGAGCAGACTGTTAAATTTCCTTCTCTTCTCTTTCTGTCTTCTCTCCTTTACCACCCACTTTGCTTATGATTCACCAGCAGTTTCTATGGACTGGATGTAAGGAATGAGGGAAATTTCTGTTCCCCTATTTCATGAACTTCCTGAAGAGATACTTTTGCAAACATTTAGCCTGGTGAGGCAGATATTGCTCAGGGGGGACAAAATTTTAAAAACTGAAATTATTTTCCATGACTTTCCTCCACCTTCTGGCTTTCCAGCACGCTGCTTAGCACGCTGCTCTTCAACCTCTTCCAGCTGGTGAACCCACGTTATTTCATGGAAACCCTCAGACCCAGTATAGCAAATAGAAATCTTGTTTTCCTTAGTTACCTTTTGACCTGCAGAAGTAATCTGTAGACTCCTGGGCATCTGATCTTATGCTGAAAACTGGATTTCGGGGATCTGAAGGAGGAAGGGTACATCTGCCAGAAATGTATAGCTCTTCTAAATATTCTTCTGACTATGTTGTCCTTGGAGAGGAAAAAGAAGCCCTTACATCGCTTGCAGGATATGGGGAAAATCCTTTCTTGCCCTTAGTTCAGTGCTGCTGCAGCAGCAGTTGGGGTGGCCTTTGAGCTGTATTCTTACACATAACTGAAATGAAACCATGCAGTCAAAGCACTGGACCTGAATGTGATCTGGTGGACATTAATTTTACTGTTCTGGTGGACATTTTGTTGAGTACCTACTGGAACTTTTGGTTCAGAAAAAAAGATAGCTTGCACTGTGGAGTTTTTTTTCCTGCTACTTTACAGCTAGCTTGTCATATTGGTAACTGAGGCCCTTAAATCAGGAACTGACACTATTCCCATGTCCTAAATGATTATATGACCCTGTAGGATTGAGTGATGTGTTAACCTTTTCTAATTATACTATGCTATATCTCTTGTGTTCAAACATGGTCACGAACAGGGCTGTTTCTGCTCCCATAGATGTAGATGGCAGAAAGCCAGCTGGAGCTGCACCAGGTCCCATTTGCAGCCCAAAAACCATGTGTTTGGGGAGAAACTGAAGAGCTTAGGTTCATGGAAGATGCAAGAAAAAAAGATGCTGGAGCAGGATGAGATATAAAATGATGTTTTGAAGGTTCTGTCTCTTTTGCAATATGATTCCTCATTCATCATGCAAATTAATAATTTTCATGCAATTAAAAAATAATTTTTGTTATGAAAGTGCATTTGATTAGCTTGTACAGTTGACAGCTAGTAAAATCTCACACACATAAAAACTCTTCTCCTAGTGGGAAATTTCACTTTTTACTGGAGAAAAAGCATATTTCCCTTATCAGAAGCAGAGAGGGAGGATGAAAATTTGTCCTTGTTCATCTCATTACTGACTGTAACCCAAGAACTTTACATAGGTGATCCAAACTTGTTGCGTCATGATGTAAAACCATGACTCAGGAATGTGCCCAACTGGATCCTCATCAATGCTACCACAGTAACTGTGTATAAGGGCATTGCATTAGTTGTAGAAATCACAGTCACTCCTTGTCTTAAAGCTGTTTGTGCTCCTGGAGTGATATCAGCATGCTACAGGGTAAATAAAGCCTGAAATTCAAATACACAGTGGCCTGACCCACAGTCCCAGCTGCAGGAGTGGATATTTACCTCCATTCCTTCTCCTTCTTGCTGGTCACAGAGCTGGCTGAAACACTGGGTGGATACATCCGTGCTGTCAGACAAGCATTATTGTCAGCTTGGTTTCTGTCACTCAGCAGCAGTAATGCTGCCATCAGAAGGACTCCTGTCAAGGTACAGTGAGTCTCCACTGGGGGCTATGCTAGAGTGTCTTCTGTGAGAAAAACATCCTGCTGTGGACAAGCCTGGGTCTCCTTCTGCTATCCTGAAGGGGCTTTGGAGCATTACCTGGTTGTATCACCCCTTCTTTTACACAACAGAGGAATATGAAGGTATCTTAACATGTGTCCAACTCAGCAAAAGTGGCTAGTCTTCCCAAGCCCTCAGCATGCATGGGTGTAGCCAGATGTACAGAAGTAGTTATCAGCTTCTGAGGCTGTGCAGTGGAACTGCCAAATGCCTGCCTAGGACCTAATCCTGCTCAGGACTGCAGGACTCCTCAATGGAGCAATACAGGCAGCTGGGTCACAGCACTTTCAGCATCTCATCGTTGTCATGCCCAAATTTAGCCCTCATGAGTCTCCTGAACTTCTGTGTCATGCATCCCTGGGAGTGGACCTCCATTTCGGGGACTGTGATGGCCTCTGCCACATCTCAGAAGAGCCCACACCTAGCAGAGCTTCTTGGATGGATTTATGGTCCCTCAAGATCTGCATGCACAGTGGACCAGAGGGTCTGGGGCAGAAACCAAGCCACAAGGAAGATCTGATGCTGGAGATGCACCCCACCTTGTGCTTGTCTGCTCCAGCAGCCTGTTCAGGGACCACACCATGGCCTGGGTTGGTGCTGTGAGCTATCTCTGTGGCCTGGGTCCCTATGAGCCATCTTCCTCCATGTGACTCAGGCACATGACCTATAATACACCAGATGAGTGCTGCATGATTCAACCCTGTAGAGCTGCTAATGATGGAAGGGCCAAGAAATGAGAGCTGTTGCATTTTAAAAGATTGTGAAAATGAGAACTCAGATGATACATTTTTTTGGTGAAGTTGCTTAGACAAACTGGAGGTTAGGTTTTCTAGAGCTCTTCACTTGACAGCTGTCTGTCAGATGCATGTAATTTATCTTAGCAGTGCACCTGCCATCTCCACCTTTTATGAAGACATTGGTGCCAAAAGTAAAAAATGGGGGATTTTGAAAAGCTTATCCAGAGCTGCTGGTTGTCATCCCAGGTTTGATGTTGAGTAACTGCAGTCTGAAAGGGTGTATGAGTGATTGGTTCATGTAACTGAGAACTACTACAGAGGCATTAGCTACAGAGTACTTGCTGCTGCCTAAGCACCCGGTTTAGACTTCACTGAAGTCCTTTCAGAGAGAGTTTTGGACTGTTGACCGATTCCTTCAGCTAGAAAAGTTCTGTGATCCAAGTTGACAGGAATCTTGAAGTTGAAACATAATTCAATTCCAACTCCTGGGGGCAGGTCTCTGTCAAAATATGATACAGTCACCTCTGGAAGGAGGAACAACTGTATCCCTTCTAGTTAGACTCAGATCTGTCAGAAGCATAGGAGAAAAAACACAGATAAAATAATGGAGCAGGAGAATAGAATTAATATCTGTCTTGTCTAAATTTCCACTTGCCTTCCAACTTTTAAGGTTTTCAGAGAAAAACATCAAAAATAAGCCTTTGACACTATGTAGCACTATTGTGATACTCATTTGGAGGCCAAAGTGTCGCTGGTTATGGAGAGATAGGAAGGGAATGAAAAAGATACCTTCTTACTCAACTGACCAGTCCCTGGTGTGCATTATGAGTCATAGCTGCTTATTTCACTTACAGAAACAAGTTTTTGCTCTTTTTTCCTTTCATATTAGCAATACATAGCACTGACAGCTAAGGAAGGACTGACTGGATCGCCACTCTGGCTCTCAGGTCACTAGCAGCAGAATTAACTACGTTTTTATTGCTGCAATGATGCACAGGCTAGAAGAACACAGCTTGACTTTAAGGCCACAGGTAGAGTTCACATTCCTGTCAGCTGGAAGACAGAAACGAATGATTTTGCAGTGGAAAGAAAATGTAAGCCCAGTCCCCTGTTTGCTCATGTTCACAGCAGATGCTATACAAAAGCATGGCTCTAAAAAACCTCACAGATAGATCAACAGACTGTTAAAGTAGAAAACTGTGGGACAAGTCTAACCCTTAGTAAACCCTAAGCCAGCCCATGCCCTTTTTGAGAACAGAGATGTGGTCTTGGGGGACAGAAACAAGGCTGAAAGGGAAAGCAGTGGGGCATAGCAGGAGCAGGGATTTTACTGCCCCAAGGCCAGGTGTCCATCCACCACACCAGGCATCAGTGCCTGGGACATGCTATGGGAGGATGCCCTATGCTTCCTCACCAAGTAAATCTGCATGGCTGGATTTGGGCTGTGTAAATGATTTTGTTAATGATAAAGCAACTGGTTGGTAGATTTGTCAGCTGAGATTGTTCCTGCCAAGAAAGTCCTGTTCAGTTTCCTACATGTGCCATGAACCTGCATTAAAAGCCTAAGGGCCAAATACTCCAGCCTGTTTCCAGTGTGAGAAAACAAGATTTAAAACAACAGGCTTGCTAAACTGAGATTATGGCAATGTATTTCACACAATTGAATCTGTCTGTTTAAATGCCAAATTTGCATAAACCCTATTCCTATACTCATTTTCCTAGTTCTATCACTTCGGCTTTCCATAAGTTTATTACATGTGAATGGAGAGGGGTGCCAACAGCCTTTTTTCCCTCCAGTTTCTGCAGAGCTTTTCACGTGCATGCTATGTACACTTACTTACATGCACTAGGAAGTGGTCCCAGTGGAATTGCTCTGAGTAGGTTGCCAGCCCATGGCAGAGGTGAAACCACCAGGCTGCAATAAAAAGTTTTGCCCTTGAGGCAAAAAGAGGGATGGAGATAAAAAGCATTTATCATTTCCTGTCACTGTTATTGTCTCATGGTTCCTCCTCAGCTAATGCCAGGCCTCTGGCAGTGGAGCGGGGAGGGATGGGAGAATTCATGCTGTGCATCCATTGAATTAACAGTTTGAGGGAAGAGACTTCCAGTAACTCCTTGAAGAATCAGTTAGAAGTGAAGCTCAGACAAACCTACTCTTTAGGTAGGTCCCTTTGAAGGGTAGGATTTGCCTTGTGAGTTACTTAATGTAGTTTAACAGAAACATGTTAATTTATTCAATTATTAAAAGCACTTAAGTCTGCAGTATAATCCTACAGACCCATTGCAGGCAATGGGAACCCTTACAAATAATGTTTCTAATTATATTTATTTTATTTAGTTAGTTGTATTAAAGATTTCTGTCACAGCAAAAAGAAAAGATCTTGTGCTTTCTGAATTTGAATCTAATGCTAACTCTACCTTCTAAAAGTCATGTTTCAATGAAGGACTTCATTCTATCATCAAGCCAAATGAAATATCCATGATATCTGAGCTCTCCTAGAGTTTATCAAATGGGCATGCAGCTTGAATATGTCTCAGAAATAAAGTAAAAATTCCTTTCTATCAGGACTAGAACTTAAAATTTCTCTCTGCACTTTCTCTGCATTTCAATATTAGGCATTTAATTGAGTCCCACCAAAACTACTAAAGAAAAACCCTCAACAAAAAACCATTCTGAAATATCAATGTCTCCACATAACATTGATAATTTGAAAACAATATGCTTGACCCTTTCAAAATTTGCATTTTCATTCCTACACCAGTAGCACTTTTATTTTTGTAGCAGCCCAAAATCTGGCAAGACACTCATCTCTCCCATTGAAATCACTGAATCATGGATCAGTTCACATAGGCTGGAAGCTTGTGGTTAATATCTTCATGCTAATATTTATACACTTACCTAATTTTACTCCTAAGAATAATCCAACTACCATCAGAATTCCAGGTTATTTCATACTTCCCTTGTAAAAGCAGATAAAGCAAGCCAGATCACAGATGTGTTATCCCCAGTGCATTCAATGACAAAGTAAATGGCAGTCTGTGTGCTAAAAATTGTACATGTTCTTTGACTCATTTGTAAACTGTGATATGCCATTGTGATATTTCATATGTATATAATAACCAGAACTGCTCATACATATATTGCTTTAGTGAAAAGTGCTGCCAAAACATTTTTGTTACTTACCCCCAAATAATTGCTATCATTTTTTAACTGTAGAAAGCTACACAACAAGTCAGAACAGTTTCAAAGATTACTCTTCATCAGCTTTAAATTAGTTGCTCTTCAGCCAATTTCAAGGTTGATACCTTTTCAGTTTTGAAATAGCACTTTCACATCTTCAGCCTGACCTCTCGGCTGGTCTTTAGTAACAACAGGAGTCCAGGATCTCTGCTGGGAGTCTGCAGTGCCAAATAAAATCACTTCATTAAAACCGACATTGAGGTGGCATCAAGTTGAGGGGACAATAATTTCTTAAATAGCACCAAGTTGATCCCTTGCTACCATCTGCCTGTGGTCTGATTTTGTAGAGCAATTCTCTGCTATTGTCATGCCCTCTCTGGCGTCTGTGTGTGTCCCAAGCTATGGAAAACAGCCTGAATTACTTGGGTTTGCTTACCCTCATTTTGCACTCCTGCTTTTAGTGGCAGAAGTGGTCCCAGGCACTTTGCAGCTCTCAGTGTTTTGCAATTTTTTAGTTTCGTTCTTTCATACTTCTGCTGTGATGAGAGAGCAGAATCTCCCTGCCAGCCATGTATGCCTAAGCAAAACTATTTGGGGCTTTGAAGGCTGAGCCCAACACAAAGCATTCCCAGTAAGATCTGTTTCATATATGTCATCTCTTAAGTATCCTTTAAATGCTTCATTAATTGTGAGGCATTAGTACAGGCAGGGAGGAATAACTTTTCACTTAATCATTCATGACCAAAAGGTTTCTTGTAAACTCAATTCACTCTCTCATCTCTAAACTTTTTATTCGTGTATCTTGCTCCTCATTTGAAGTAGTAATCTGCTACTTATCCTGAAAACAGTTCTTTCCAGGCCAGAGGAAATGGTATGAAGCTGCTTTTTCCTTCTCCCAGGCCTGTAGCCAGGACAAGCGAGTCCAGAAACTCACTACTGAGTATCGGACACAGTGTCCCAACAGGGACAGATGCTGCTGAAGCCCATGACCTGGTTCAAAACTGGGGAGATGAAGTCTCTGCAGCTGCAAATGTCTGTTACTTAAGAAGAAAAGCTAGCCTTCCCTTTTACTGTCAAAACAGAAAAGAAATCTGGTGAATTATTTTCCAGAAAGTTTACTTACCTTGCTGGCTGGGTGAAAATTCCTATAAAGCTCACAACTTTTATTCTTTTCAGTTGCTTTTTGGGGCGATGGGACCTCATTGAGTCAGTAGGTGTTCTTTATCACACTAGAGCTAAAAATGCAAGGAAGACAAGAATTAAAATTCTGTACAAAGGTCAGAGAAAGCTTGAAGTCTGGAACTCTAAACCACTGGCATGAAGCTGCAGCACTTCATATTTCTGCCGGGAAGGGATCCTGCTTGTGGAATCAGAATAAAAGAAGTTTTTGTGAATCTTACCAGTGAATGTAGTGATATATACAATCAAAATTATATGTGTGGGTGTATATATATACGTGCATATTTGTTACATATATGTACATGTATATAAAGATGAAAACCTTTAGGGCCAGGTTTTGTTTGAAATCCTTGCTTACTCTTGGATGATTAGGAAGAATAATAATAACAATAAAAAAACCTCAAATGGGAATTAAATCCACAAGAGAAGAAGTGCTCCATTTATTGGAGCCTTGCTTATCTTGCACAGAGTAAGGGGATTATGCGATTGCTTTTGTGTTCTGAACGACTGTGGCTAGACGGTTTCTGACATAATAGACTTGCCTACTGAAATAGAAACATTACTGTGAGATGGATTTGCAGCTGGCTGCAGAAACATGTTTGTCTGAACAGAAATGTCCCTTGTAACTTACTGAAACACTTGCTCTGAGAGTGGCAGGCAGGCCTTTTGGGGAAGACATACACTGTCTTGTGCTAGATACACATGATGCCGTAGCTACTGGAGACACTGGGGCTGATGCACTGCGGAGAAGGGACCTGTGTTGATAAGCTCTTTTGAACGGACAATGTGACCTAACGCTCACTAGCTGGAGGCAGGGTGTGTAAGGAAAGCTGGCTTTTGGAACACATTGCTAACTGATGTCATGGGCACCAAGCAAGGTGCTGGATTTGCAGGAGCACAGTGGAGTTATACGGTCAGCTGGCATAGGGTGTCCCCAAGAGCAGGCTTTGGAAATATTTCTGTGCTGGAGCTCCATCTCTCCAGACACTCAGAATACAGACTCCTTTCTGATAACCATCCTTAGCTTCAAATACTGCTTGGAAGACTTGGAGCTGCAGGGCTCCCTGCAGACCTCACAGCCTTGCTCTGCTAATTCAGACTGACCCATGTGCTGTCCTCCAGGGCTATTGTTTTCAGGATGGTAACATGGTCCTTAGAAGTGTTCAGTTGTGCTTTGCTCTGGTGTCATAATCATAAAGGTGCTTTGAGTATTAGACACAACTTCTATCAGAGCAGAAGGAAGCCTACAAATCCTTTTCCAGCCAAGGGCAGAACTTCCCCACTAAAGGTGATATAGGGACATGCAGAGCATGGGTTAGTTCCTCTCCCTCTGTGCTCCTGCCTTTCCTTAGATCGCTTCTTTTCCTACTTTGGTAGCTCAGCAAATCCCACATGACAGAAGAGATGCTCCCATCCAGTGTGGCTGGGCAACAAGAGGACTGAAACCCCAAGCTGGGGCTTTTGAAGCTCTCAGTGTGGGGTGGGGGCAGTTGGCTTCAGAGGAGCAGTGCAAAGCCAATGCAGAGCACATGGGAATAATCCTCCCCCTCTAAGTCTGAAACACTACACCAGGGCACAATGCCAAGTCAGATCTTTGGACTGTGCTTTGCTATCCCTCCCGCCAAATCTCAGTATGTCCTTTCCAAATGTTTCATCAAAGTAAAGCATGATCCCAGGGCCTCTTGTGTGCCCACAGCTGGCAGTCCCCAGGAAAGGGACAGCCTGGGAGGGATGTGCCCCAGGATGCAGCTCCATGGGGAATGACTGAGCCCATTGATTCCTTTCATAGATGGAGCACACTCATGGTTCAGACCATTTTGTGAGGCAAGGCAGACCAAAGCCACAAGAGTGTCAGAAAGGGACAGCAAAGGGTTAAGGTGTTCAGGCAATCGCAGCCACATCACAGCTACTCTCCTTTCCTGTTTTCATTCATCTCTGGCCACTTCCACCAACACACCCACTCCCACCCCTTCCCATAACCTGGTCACTTTGTTTGGGGAAGACATTAGCTTTCTGCAATGTTGCTCTTAGTGTGGTGTGGGGTTTTTTTTTCCTTTAAGATTATGTCACTTTAAAATCATTTCACTTCTAAAAATTACAATAAACTTTACACTTACCTGCTGTAAAACAGGCCAGTGCTGTCACTAGGTTTGCCCATTCTGGGGGATTTATGGCCCCATGTCTGATATGATGCAATACCCTAAATGAAAAATCATCACAACTGAGCCTGTAGCACAAAGAGACGATTTAAGAGGAACGGGAATAATTAAGGCTGCCCCTTACAAGCCCAGTACAAAGACATTTCTCAGATCAGCCTGTACTCTTAGTGAATAGGCAGAAGGGAATCTTCATTGTCCAAGACTGAAATTCCCCATGGTCTTCACCACATCTGCGAATGAAGGCAAACCTGTGTCTTTGGATTTTAGCCAATGCCTGGGTTAAAAAAAAAAAAAAAAGAGACTGGGATTCTGGTGGATTCCTTTCTCCCTGAGTCCTCCAGACCTTGCTGGCCTGTCTTGGTGAGGTAAGGATGCTGAGCATGTACCGGTAGCAGTGCTTATGAACCCACACAGATCTGCATCACTCTTCTTTTAGTTGTTCCCTCAGTAAGGAACTGAGGGCATCCTGTGACCCCACATATTTGCATAAATAGCAGATAGGACTTCAGTTCGGTCATGGCTGTCATTCCTTGCTCAGCAACTGCTGTCTCACTTGAACCCCTGGCTTGAGTTTGGCATCCCGTGGAGATCTCTTGGAGCCTCCTGCTACCATGCCTCCTGCATGAGCAGCTCAGCTTTGTGCCAGTCTAGGGCAAAATTCTTCTCAGTGTCACAGAAAAGCCCAAACCAAGAGCTGTTTAAAACCTGTGATTGTTTCCCAGGGTCTTGGGGACTGTAGCCCTCTGTGTTAAACCTCCCAGACATCTCTCTTCCAGAAGGTCCCTGCTGCAGCCTGCCTTCCCCTCAGGGACCCAGGCACCAGGTCACCACCTCCTGCAGTGCTGCTGGGGAATCAAAAAGGGTCCTGTAGTGCTCTAATCTTCCCCTCTGTGTTTTGCCTAAGGCATGAAACTGCCTGTGGAGGGAGAAATTGCCCAGCAAATGAATGTCCTCCTGCCCATTTACTATGTGCTTGAAATCTGAAATTTGAGAGCAGTTAAAATTCAAACTGGGCATTTAAGAAAGAGAAAAAGGCATGTTTTAACTAAAATAATAACTTTGGTTATGTTTTAAAAGTCCCTATCAAGACAGTTCCCCAGAAATTTAGGGGATTTTAGACTGCTACTTTAAATGAGCCACCAAGGATGCTTTGAAACTGGCACGTGTTGCATTAACAGCCCTTGCGGATAGACTATTCTCTCTTTGGGAATGGAATTCATGTCCAAAATGCTAAAGGAAATTACCACTCCAGCTAAATGACAGCGTGGTAGTTTCAAAAACACACAACTTCAGTTTATCTGCCCCTCTTCAACTTAAAAAAATGACCAGTGATTGCAATAGTAACAGGTTCTGGCTGAAAGTTTTTACTATATCTCACTCATTACACAGAAACGTGACTGAACAGAAAGCCAACAAGCATGTTCTAGAGATCCAGCTTTTATTTACACAGTATTTTGAACTACATTATATATATAGTTTTCATCTTCAGTTTCTGGCTTGTCTCTGTCTGCCTTTGCAAGAAGGAGACTTCAGATTATAAAAGCCTTAGGTCAACTTGCAACTGAAAGCACTCTAAGATCACCATCTTTGCAACATTGTGCACGCGGGTGGTGCAGTTTAATAACAGTAATAAATGTGACAAATATGAAAAGTATGCCACTGCTAATCACATTTCATATGAGCAGGCTTCTTTAGCCTTAATGCGGGGGGAAAATGTATCTTTGGTGCAGCTCTTCTTCTTTACTATAATTTCTGTGTCTGTTGTTTTATGTACTTTTTAAATCCAGTTTTGAATGTGACTCACTGCTGTTCTCAGCAGTTTGCCTTCAGGAAAACATGGTGTCAAAAGTTAGATCTGAGAAAATGGCTTGTTTACTCTACATACTAACTCTCATTTTCGACTTGTAGGCCATCAATGCAATTTCCTGTATCAGATAATTGCATTGCTTTATTTTATCTGGAGGCATGTTTTTAAACTTTGGACTATTCATAAAGAATTCTCAGTTAGCACTTTATGGCTGAGTTGTGACAGTTAATTCCTTGTGGTCACGTGAGCCCAGTATCATCATTTCTGTTTGTTCATTTGGTAGCCATAACAGCTAAATGTGGAAAGGAAAGATCTGTATTTCTTCAGTATACTGGTTTTCACTAGTCTGTGAAGTAATGCCAACTAGAGATAGAATAGAGCTGGATTTAGCCAGCATGGTGTTCCAAGAAGAGGTAGTGTCCTAAATTCTTCCTGCAGTGCATTCCATCAGTATGTCCTTCGTGTTTTTCCTAAAAGCTTCTCCCACCATCCTCCTCCAAACCTTCCCTCCTCAGCTTTCTCTCTCTTGTCCCTTCCTGTTTCTTTCACTACCTACAAAGAAATTGGGCTCTGAGGAGGATTTAGAGATGGATCCACAGATGTTCAGAGCTGACAGTGCTGCTATGGCTGTGCCAATCAAAGCTTTATCCAAATCCTGCCTATCTAAACTTATCAAACCATTGGGACAAAGGTCTTGGTGCCGCTCAGTCATGCTCACATTGTCCTCAGAGATGAAATGAAAAGACAGTATGCAGCTATATCAGGAAGGATGAGGAAGTGTTCTGCTACTGCACGTGTTCCTGCAATATCTGGCTGAGGGCTGAGGGTTGCAAAGTTCTGATTCTCCAGCTGTTGCTTAGGAAGGGAAGGTGTTGTACATCAGCCTTATTGCCCTTGCTCTTGTTGTTTCCATTTGGCTTTGCTATGAAATAGATTATATTCCTTGTAATATATGCAAATGATTTGCACTCTTTGGTTGCCTTTTTAGAGCTGATCTGCAAATAAACATTCAGTCTTCTCTAGCAGTGAAAAACCCGTAATTGTCTGAACGTTGAGAGAAACATAGCAGCTCGAGCTGCAAAAAGAATGTGTAATGGTGTGGATTCATTCCCGTTTGCACTTTCCTTGGGCACGTTTCCTGCACAGATAGAGTATCAAATCGGTTGTTTCAGAAGAAAGAGGGTGCAGGCTCTGCCCTTGGGCACATGGTGAGCTCAGGTAGAAGTTGGGAGGAGATGCCATCTGCTGGGAAGTTTGGACATTGTCAGGAGAAGCAGAGTTGGAAGCAGCTGTGAGCAAATGATACGGAAGATTAAATTAATGCCCTATGTCTAGCCACTAACTAGGGGTGAGTCCCACCTCCCATTTTCTCTGCAGCTTGGAGCGCTGAGGCGGCTGCTTTCCCCATGGTGAAATGGTTATCCAGACCTTGCTGGCCAAGTAGCTGATGAATCACAGCCACCACTGCTGTTTGCAGCTGTATGGGGCTGGGAAGGAGCATGTGGAAGGGAAGAGAGATAGATGTCAAATAGGAAGATTTAGAACAATCAGTAGGAGTTGGTATAAAAGAGAATACAAGGTAAAAATCTAGGAATTTAAGTAAATGGAGGAAAAAGAATGAGCCTATAGAAGCCTTGGAAGGGAAAGCTTTTAACAACAGGAACCACAATAACAGTAATTGTCATCAATGGGGGATGAAAAATATATGTCTCTAATCCAGAAAAATGTTGAACTTCCCTGAGTAATGATACTAACACCTTAATTAAGCAGTTATGCAAATGCCTGAATGATAAAATTAAACCAAAAGCAGGAAAGAGCATGTCAAGAATAAAACTGTTAATTGTTTTTTGATTTAATTCTCTGGTTCTCATTACTGCTTCACTCTACAACCCACTGGGTTTTCAATGTAACTTTCAAACTTTCAAGGTGGTTGTAGAGAAGTAGGTAGAGCTTAGTGCTTTCTTCATTTCCCCCCAGAGTGTGATTTCACTAAATGTGTTTTTAATATTGCTTTTTACCACTTTGATTTTTTATTTTGTTGTTGTTGTTCACATCAGAAAACCACAAGACAGACATTAGATATGATTTATCAGGAATTATCTGGGGCTATGCCAGATTATTAAAAAAAGAAAAAGAAAAGAAGCACAAAACACATGGGAGCCCATCTGTATAAGAGTCACTGAGCTGCAGTCATGAGAGAAGTTCTCTGTAAAGTGGAGTTGGATGAGCTGACAAACAGAGATACCTGTGTCATTTTGTCATGGGAAAGGAGAAACACATATATTGATAGGGATTCCTTCCAGTAGCTGAAGGGGGCCTACAAGGAAGCTAGAAAGGGTCTTGGTAATGACTTGCAATACCATGACTCTTTAGAGACTTGTAAGGGTTAAGCTCTTCAAAGATCATCTCTCAAAGATCTGGAGGAGCTAAGGTGTAAGGCTGATGAAAAATAATAGGCAGTCACATAGGCAGTTGGATAGATGGGTGCATAGGTGGCTAACCAGGCAAGCAGCTAAGTGACCTTTGGATGACCTGTGTTACATTTGCCTGAAAGTTCAAATCTATTCTCCCTCACCTGGGTCCTGAAACTGGCCACTGAAGGATTTGCAGTTTGTTGGGGCTGTTATGCTAGTCTCCATGAGGGGTGGCTCCATGACACACCTCCCCCTCAGGCATGGGCTCACCTACTCCTCTGCTTGAGGTAAGGGGATGGACCTGCTCCCTCAGAAGAAATCCATGCTATTGGAAGCATGACTGCCAGTTCCTCTCAAAAACAAGGAAACATCATTTGGGTGATTTCTCAGAACAATATGAAGATGGGACAGTAAGACCATTTATGCCATCCCTGCAACCATGAATTTTACATGGGCTCCAGACAGCAGCACTCTGGGAAGCTTAGGGATCCAGTTCAGAGAAAGGAAGAGGAAGGGAGGAAGAGGAAGGACAAACATGTGTCTCTTGAGATTTAACTACTACTGAAATTCAAGTTCTCCAAGCTTCCTGAATTTAGTTCTTATATCTGCAACGTTTCCTTCGTGCTTGTCCCAACACTTTAACGCCACAGAAAACAATAACTCCCATGGACTTCTTTGTCAGAATGCAAGAATACGCCCAATTTAATTAAATTAAACTGTTACAATACTAATAATAACTCCAATAATAATAGTAGCCAGAGGAAGAAGTGAGGTTATAAATCCTACTGTTTGAAGAATTCTTCATGTACTCAGAGCCCATGAGCAATATTGCTGTTTTTGGTGCTGTGACACTTCACTGTCCCAGTGAAAAATAAGGTACCCGCTACAAAACATGCCAAGTGACATGTGAGTCAGTCCAAGCACTCTGAAATCCTGTCTGGAATGCCAGGGGAGTAGTGAAGCAGCTGCCTTAATATTGTCATAAAACTGGCTAACTTTTTGCAAATACATACAATAACGTTTTTTTTACTTTTACTGGGAACACATGTACTGCCAAAAACCTCCAACAAAGTTTGGTACTAATTCTTTCCCATCTTTATTTGGTTGCTTATCAATTTTGCAGGAGAAGGAATAGACAGGATTTGGGACAAAACAAAAGTAATCACAATCTTGTTGCCAAACTTGATAGCTTTTAAGAAATAATGAAGACTGAACATCTGAAAGTTAAAAAAAATAGGGCTTTGTGGGGTTGAAACAAAAAAAGGGTGAAGGATACTGAAATACCTTAATTCACTGTTTAAAACAATTGCTCCAAGCAGGAAACTTGGCGCTTGAAGCTTTTATTAAATCAATTCAGAAGGATCTGTTTTCAACAAATGAGATAAATGTCAAGTTGAAGTCTTTAGGCACCCAAAGTACATCACATTTTCCTTCCCCAAGAAAGTAGAACAAAAATGTGCACAAATAAAATTACTTACATATGTAAAAATCCCGTTCAGTTTAAGTAATCTTCCTGCCTGGATGTATCAACACTGTATTAGAGCTTAATGTAATCTTTTAAGAGTGTGATTATTTGAGAATGTTTTCATCCCCTCTACTCCTTATTCTTAATCTACATCAAAGCAAATATATAAATGTGTATTTATCTGGATAGAATCTTTATTTTGGTCACTGTGGTTCTGAGTGCATCCCGTGTGTATATGGAAAGGAACATTCAGGGAAATAATAATTCTTTACAAATGTTTTTGTTTGGTTTGATCCATTTAGCAACCTCTCTCTTTTTGCTTAGTATTTCATCTCCCATTACGTGCTTTTCAGACTGATCCACCTCCTGGAAATTATCTGTTTTGCTGCTGCTGAATCTCTGCTAGTGCAGCCTAATGCTGCCAGGTGCATTTGTTTTGATGGGCAGGAAGGAGGACCTGGCACGGAGAAAAGGGCATGCTGCTCTCATCTGCAGCTTTCAAACTTCCATTGCCAGTTAGTCCAGGGGGTTTCTGGCAATTCAGTGCTTTGCATTTTAATAGAAACATGGCATGATCTTAGGTGCATATATTCTCTTTTCATGGAGAAAACAGAGAAGGTGCAGTTTCAGAAAATGCTAAAACTCTTCTGGGTCTTGTGAGGTTAGAAACTGGGGGATAACACCAATCTCTTCATGCTGACTTGGTTCCCTGGAGATCCCAGTGTGATGCCTA
This sequence comes from Acropternis orthonyx, assembly GCA_035583155.1. Taxonomy (NCBI): domain Eukaryota; kingdom Metazoa; phylum Chordata; class Aves; order Passeriformes; family Rhinocryptidae; genus Acropternis; species Acropternis orthonyx. Next base: position 38,711,381 of record JAWWEU010000001.1, on the reverse strand, counting down.
AGCAGCCACAGAAAAGTAAGAAGGTTTTTTGGTTTTTTTTCACTGTTTTTATCAGTGTACTACCCAATTATGCCTTTGCAATACCAGGGAGGGAGGTTACAAACAACTTAAAGAGATGGAAGGGGACTAAGGGAATCTTCTATTCCCAAAGCACTGAGATTTGTAATCCTTACTCAAGCAAGGGAAAGCTATTGTCAATAGTCCCTTGATATTTAAGCTCTCCAAGCCACTGAGTCATTGGGCCTACTCATCCGAGCCATTACAGAAGGGAGGGAGCACTGCTGATGCATAGAGGACTTTAGGGCTTTAGCAAAGGCCAGTTTTCAGGGAATATCCCACTGAACAAATCCTCTCCCATCTAAATGTGAAGAATGTTCAAAACTTGACAGCATAGAACAAGAGAGAATCAGGAAGGGAATGGTGGGTGGGTGATGGAAAGCAGAGGTGAGCACCGTGGGTCAGATGACTTCTGTCTTCTCCAGGAGATGCTCAGCCGATTTTCTATCCCTGCTTCCTATGATCCACCTTTGTTGTCCCAGCATTACTGATGGGAATCTCAAAATATCAGAGAAGGGTTGAAAAGAAAGCTCGTTCCTCACCAGGTCAAAACACAATGCTAGGGACAACACAACTCCAGGAAATGCCAGGGAAGAGGAAAAGTATAGTTATGGTGGCTTGCATTGCTGGTTATAGAGTTTGACAGAGCCATTTAGGAAATTTTCCTGAATGATCCATCTGGCAATGAGTAGGAAGACACAATGGTCCCGCAGACTTCCATCCTGGGTATCTCTGGCACAAGTGTTTGTCAGGTAGACCTTGGCCTCTGGCACAGCAATGCTGTTTGGTATTCTGTTGACATTGAAATATGGAACTCTTGTCTTTTGAGGTAAATCTCGTGGAGGTCTTAGAAAGCAAATCGAGAAGTTTTCACTTCTATTACTGTCACTGAGTGCTTTCTTTGCAAGATTATTTTTCCAGGAGGCAGAACGTTGTCTTCCAAATCTTTCCCTATCTCCTATAACTCTGTAATCTCTTTCTTTACCTCCTCCTCAGAATGCAGTAATGCACCAACCTGACATAGTTAGAGAGGGAAAAAAGCCCATATCAGTCTCTGACTTTTCAGAACTTATGCAAGTGACCCTGCTTCAGTCTCCAGTCCATATCTTCTCTGCAGAGATACCAGCTGTATGCTTGGTTTGGTCCCCAGAAGGTTGCAGGAGAGGCCATGATGAGAGGAATTTCTCCACAATCCTTTTGTTTTTCTCACTTCTCAAAGCATGCCTGTGATAATAAAGAAGATTAAGGTAATAATTTGAACCTTAAGGTAATAATCCAAGTGTGGTAGCTTTATTTCTCCCTGAGATACTAACACTGAGATTGTGTCCACTGTGTCAGCACCTCACATGTTGGCTTCCAAGGTCGAAGATGAGGGTAGACATTATTAAATGTGTTGCTCCAGTGCTATGAAAGCTATGGATATTCATCCTCAAAGGACAATTGCGATTTTCAAGTACAGGCAACCCCAAGTAGCCAGAAAGCCAGCATAACCAGATTTATACTTTCCACTGCTGTACATGCACAGGGATCATTTCATGGACCGAGTCACTAGAGGAGGGTCTTGGACAGAGCCAGTAGGTCCCTGCAGGACCTTTCTAGCTGGCATAGGTTAGAACAGGCTTCAAGCTGCTGTAGTTCACATGCAGAATTGTTTTGGTATCCCTAAATGCCAGAATGTGTTGTTGCCTAAAATGGGATAAAAGAACTTTTGAGACAATATTAATATAGATAAAATACAGAATTGGTCTTTAATGAAAGCTTTCATGTGCATGGAGTTCATATCCACACACACACCAGCATAGACTTCTCACAATTTTATAGCTTTAACTAATTACCATATCTAGTGGGTACATCCAACCCAAAAACCATTTCCCTCAGTACCACCTTCAGAACTGCCCTGTTGGAGACTTTCCAAGGACTCTGGGCCCTTTATCTTGTTTTGACTACAGTATATCATTATTCTGGTCCAGGTGCATGTGTCCCAAACAAGATGTCCTTGCTAAAGTTTCTTTCCTTGAAAAGACTGTTAAACAGAATTTCAAGAATGTGGCACAAACTGTGAGAAGAGGGTTTAGAAACTGTTAGCTGCAGCCTTGAGAGTGAGAAACTATACAGCTATATTGAAATCTACAAATATATAAAAAAAGAACAGTCCTGTGTGTATGTAGAAAACCACAAGCTCTGACTTAGCTGCCACTGCTCAGGAGATACATATTGAGTTGTTGTCAGTAGTTCTCTGAAAATATCAGGGTCAACAATTATCAGAAAGGCAAATAGCAAGTACAAAGTATTGGAAAGGGAACAGAAAACAGGCTACAAAACACCATCATCCCTATGTTTCAACCCATGATTCACTCACATTTTTACTGCTTCATTGCAGTTCTATTCTCCCTGGAAGAGGATCAGAGAAAGGCAACAAAGGTGATCATGAGAAATCTGGGAGGCATCAGGCAGGCAGGTATGATTGATGTGGAGAAGGTCTGTGAGGGGGAGAAGCATTCTTTGCACTCTGTCTCCTGTAGTCCAGGTATTTATTACCAGTTACTGTCAGAAACAGGATAATGAGGTAACTGAGGCTGATTGCTAGCTCTTATGCTCTTTTATTTAGAATGAAATGGAATGGAATAGAATAGAATAGAATAGAATAGAATAGAATAGAATAGAATAGAATAGAATAGAATAGAATAGAATAGAATAGAATCTGGAATAGGAGAAAGCGGTTACAACCAACTATAACTCATATGGGGAAACTTGTGTTAGATCTTGCTGTGTTGTGGACTTATCACTGAATCTTACACAGTTTTAAGGGCAGCAGAGATGGTCAAGCCGGGATTTCTGCTGAGGCATCAGTTACAGTGAAGAGAAACACGCTGAAGTGTAGCTTGTGGGCAGAAATTTCCCAGAATACACTGACAACAGGGCAGAATTAGTGCTTTGGCTTGGCTCCCAAGCACACGGGCTCTCCATTCCAGCATGGGAACAAACCTAGGCACTGTTTTGTAAGATGGGTCAAATTCCTCAGAATGGACACAGTTCAAAAGTATCTGCTAGCCCATGACTGTGACACATCTAAGGATTGTAACACCTTTCCTAGACAGGGCTACAGGAAATCATATGTTGATGCTTAGTGAAGGCATCTCAGTTTTGTAAAATTGTCAGCTACCTATCAGCAGTACAGAGAAATGCAGAATTTAGAGCACTGTGGTTGTAATTATTGGTACACGCTATCTGTCATTCGTCACTTATAACAGTCAAGCAGCTAACAAGCCCTTTCTTAGGGAGCATGAGGAATAACTATTTTGTCACACTGGTACTACTAATAAAAACTAACAACTTTTGTATGATTACAAGGGCTATTGAAGCGTGTTTTAAACTATTTCAGGTATCTTATCTATAGTTGTTGTGATCACCTGTGATATGTGGTCATGAGGGATCTCAGTTCAGATGAGGATCCCACTTCACTGCCTCAGTATCACAGCACTGCAAGGACTCACATTACTGGGGCATCACCATTGCCATGTGAGACATGGAAACTGGTAGGATGAGGCAGGGTGCTCATAGCAAGACTTTCACTGGTGTTGGTCTTGAATTTATGGTAGATCTGGTTCCTCACAGCACAAGAGCTGCAGGAGTGGCTCTGATACTGGTGGACATGGTTCACTAAGCAGGGAGGTTCCTCTCTGGGAACTTTAGGGTTAACTTGTGGCACTGCTTGAGGTTGGCAGCAGAGAAACTGGGAGTGCCTGAGAAGCTAATCTATGTGCTGAAAATTGCGTTCTGGGAACATTAGCTCTACCCAGACTAATTCTCCTTGTTTCTGAGCTTGCTCAGAGGTACTGTAGCATCTCTCCAAGGCATAACATTGTGCAGCTCTCTGATAGTACCTCCAGAAATCACATGGATGTGCTCTGTAAAAAATGGGAAGGAACTAAAGGTGCTTGTCAACACACTTTAGAACTGACTATGTCTTAATTTATCCATGACAGAGTGTCTAACTCAGTAGGTGAGAATTCAGCTATGAGTAAATTGAGTGACAGCCAGCTTGGAGCATGAGTATAATTTACTGTAAGTCTTGCTACATTCTGTCTGATCATTATCGTGCTGAACAAAATGTTTTCAAAGTGCTTTTATAGGGTTGAGTGACTTATTCAATAATTTATACCATTTTGGAGGGATTAGAGGATGAATTTAAGTCTTCAAATAATGCCATTATGGCTCAATGACTGCATTCTTTATCAGGGGAAAAAAAATCAGTTGTAATTATGCTCAAAAAGACAGAGACCCTTTATTCAGCAGTTCCCCCAAGAACAATGATATCAAAGATGCTGATAGGTCTCTCAGCTGTAAAGAGGGCTGTCCTTCTTTGTTAGGAAGGAATATATCAGCTGCTACCTGCTTATCTGTATATCCATTGTTCCATTTATGCTACATGTTTTCAGTATGCTGTGCCTTTAGACACCTTCTCCTTGCAGAAGCCAGGTATACTTCTGAGTGCAGATCTGTGAAAACTATTGTGGAGTGTAGCAATAGACTCTCAATATTTAGAATGGAAGAGGTATTGTCAGAAAATGACTTGTGAAGAAGATGAAAAAGCTAACCCAAATGCCTTAAAAACAGGGGCTTTTACTGTTG
>JAWWEU010000001.1:38679352-38706592 GCA_035583155.1 Acropternis orthonyx | reverse complement strand
CTGGTTCTTATTTACCCCTTTCCATTGGCTGTTAACCCTTCATTTCTATTGGTAGTACTCCAAATCCCTTTTGGCCTCTTATTGGAGGAATTTGGATCCATCCAGAGTCTGTATATACCTGTATATGCTTAATAAATGCTCTCTCTCTTGCCCCTCTCTTGTGGTCTCTGCGTGACTCTTTGTGGGGTCCCGTGGGGCCTCATGGTCGGGGGGATTGGGTAAGCATTCCCACTCAGCCCTTGGAGAGGAGCCCATGTCCCCACTTAAGTTCCTGAGAGTTTTGCCCCTAGTTTCAACACTGAGTTTCTGTCAGAGCTCATGGAGCAATGAAAAAGCGAAGTCCTTGTGGTGACTCTCTAGAGACTTTTACTTACACCAGATCGTAAGGTGTCTGCCTGACCCTTACAGTTAATTTAATGTTTCTTTTCCTTTTTTTGTTAGTTTTTATTTATCTAACCTGATAGCTCCTCTGGCGAGGGGATTGCTGGTATCTCAAGAAGTTGTGCTTTCCACCAGTGGAGTGAGCATTGCAAGATTTCATTGGACCCAGCTTATGTCTAATGCTGGCAGACTAGCAGTGTAACCCAAAGCTTTCATTTTCTCTGTAAAGATATCCAGTGAAATCATGAAATCCTGCTCACTTGACCTCTGAGCTGGCTTTTCAGACAAGCTTTTAGCATCTTAGGAAGAATTATCTCAGAGAGGAAAATCAGGTCATGCAGTGTGTGTAGACAAAGACCAGATAAGTCTGATTTGAGCAAGGGAGGAGAATACATTAAATCATCCCTTATCCTTGCAAAATGACAGTATGTACAAGATGGGCATTAGTTGAAGTAATTCCCCCAGAAGAGCTTGGAAGGGTGAAGGCCAGAAGCAAACACGTCTAACTGTGAGGGTGTTTGGATTTGTTGTTCTCTGCACATCTCTCTCCATGTCTCTCTCACCTGTTAACTTGTGTTTGTGACAAAGCCTGGTCCAAAGCCCAATGGGATCTTTCCCATGCATTTGCATTTGGCTCCGAAATCTGTTACTACAGACTTGGTGCCTATGTAATTTCTTAGTCAGATTTCTTACCATCAGATGAGAGTTGTCTCATTTCAATGTATAGTCTCATGTTCAAGTTAGCCCCCCATGCTCTTCCAGTCAGCAGAAGAACAGAGGCACCTCCAGATTCATCCCATCCATTTCAGGGACCAGACCTGACCAGTAACCCTCTGGAGGCAATGAGTGACTGGATTAGATTCCTAACTTTCTGATGGCATGAAAAGAGCCCATTTCTGCCTCCTAGATGGGACAATATAGTAACTCCCGTCGATTGCAAGGACTGGTGGGTCTGGCTATGAAGATGGCTGTCTGAATCACTCAGCACACTCCTGAATTTAGATGCTGTAGTAGTTGTGACACCTAATTATCCATGTATAGTAGGTGGTCCAAATAGGAGTGCACAGTGGAGCAGCAGATGGGGGTTGCTGCGGTCAGATTAGATTGAGATTAGATAAAGCTTAATTAACAATTTATTTTTGTTAGATTCAACTCTGATTAGTCACACAAAAAGTCCTACAGAGAAGCAGGGCAGAAATCAAGAGGCACAACTAACACTAAAAATCAAGGAAGCATTTTTACAGAGCAAGATCTTGCTAGTGAAAGGTTATTCCCTGAGTTTGACACCATTTTGGTCTGAAGAACAAGATGTGCTTGGAAAGAGCACATGCCAACCAACTTGTTCATAAGCCCGCCCTTTCTAGCCCAAGCAATTTTAATTTACATAATCATACATATTTCAACACTCATTTGAGGTACTTTATGTCAGTGGTTAAAACTCTCATTATTTTTCATCACTTCTATATTTGTAATAACAAGAGGGACACGGTATTTGAGAAACGTTTTATCAAGTAGTAACTTTAGTAAAATTTTTCAAGAACTTTGGTGTCAACCCCCACAAATGTCTTATCACAACTCCTTGCTATCCAGTATCCAATCTTTGTCATGATATTTTGAATATTCTGAACCCACACTTTGACCTGTTGTATGATTTTTGCCCTTTGCCTAATTAACAAATGCATGTGAATTCTTCTGTGTCAGAGTCTTCTCCTGTTGTTTGAATCCACACAGTCTCCAGCCTAGTAGGCTTTTCCTGCCTGTGAGATCTAAAAGCTTGCCAGAAACTTTTGTGCAGCCCAGAGAGAAGGTTGCTTGCAGGAGTAGCCTGCAAAACAGCCTTTGGATAAACTTTTCTGTGCCAGATAGTACAAACCAGTGAGCCAAGTCAGTTCTGTTTAAACCTTATTTTTAAGTTAAAGGAGATGTATGCAGTCTATTGCCGAAGAATGAATCCAACTTTTGCTTTTTAGGATAGGGAAAAGGATGTCACAGATCGAGATAATTTTGCAGTAGAGCGAATATGCAGACTTAGAATATCTAAAATCCAAAATAAACCAAGCTTGCAATAAATGAACACTTCTCTCTTGTCCTCTATTGTTGTCCAACTGCCAGAACTGCAAGGGAGTGACCTCTACAAGGAAGTCAAATCAAACCGAGCCAATTCCTTTTTTTTTTTTTACCTCTGTGGTGTCTAACACTAAGTGTTTACAGAATGTAGTACAACTCACGTAGTTCATTTGGTTCAGCTGCTTTCTTTTCTCGTAAGCAGTTATGTGGTCAGCTGGGTGTTTCTGCCTCAGTGTTTCATCTGAACTGCTGATCCAGTGCATCACAATGGGCATTGCAGATGCCAATGAAAGGCTCCTTACTGTACTTTTATCTCCTCAGCTCTGCCAGCAGTCAGTGAGAAGGATACACTCTGTCCCCTAAAAAGTCTGATACCAATAAACTGAGTCTTTTCTTAGCTTATGTGTTGATTAAATTGTGTGGCTGTGACCAACCATGTGAAGATGGGGGCAGAACTTGAACCTATACAGTGCCTCTTCAAGGGCATTGCCAGAAAACAATGCTGTGTGCCCCACAGCAAAGCCCAAGGCTTGTCTGGCAGGGTAGACAGCATGAACATAACAGGCTATCCAGAGCCCTCTACTCCTTTCTCTGTGAGTTACTGACCTTTGCTATATCCCAAATGTGGGAAATACCACAGCAAAATATGAGGAAGATTTGACATAGGAAATTGCATTTGTGCTTTCCCTTGTTCAGAGAAAGAAAATAGGGTAGTGATACCCTGTCCACCTGTTCTTTTTCATACGAGAGTAGGTCTGTTTAAAAACAGGGATGTAAAACAAGTTTTCACTGTTCTTGCACAAGAATAATACAAAATGAACAGAAGTCGTCCAAGAAAGTTTTTTTTGGCACCAACCTTCCCATTCTCCAGAGTTGCACGTTATCTGATAGCTGGCATACGGCAGGCTCTGGATAGTCTGTTATTCTTTCCCACGCTTCAAGATTTGGGCAGTAAATAGCTAAATAAATGCCAGAAGTATAATTCTTTTTTACTTCATCTGATTTAAGGAAATCTCTCCTCAGATTATTCCTCCCAAGTATGCTGTCCGAGGCAGGACTGGTCCCTGGTGGACTGAGCTATTCTGACATCTCTAGCTGGCTCCATTTCAGCTTTCTAAAGGTTGGAGATAAAGAACAGGAGGAACAAGTCACTACATCCAAGTACTATTGCACCTTTCATGGAGCTCAGTGAGATGCCAGGTGCTCCTTGAAGGGCCTGTGCCATTGTAGAGTGGTAGTGGCCCTCTGTCATCTTTGAGTAGCCTTTTTCTTCCTGAAATAGATGGACCACCATGCAGCATTGCCATGCCCAGTAATGCTACCAGAAGAGCAGTGAGGCAGTAGATCCACTCCCATGATATGAATCCTGGCCAGGCAAAGAGATGAACTCTGCAGGGCTGAAAGCAGAAGTGGGTGAGCTCTGTCTAACCCTGTTATCCCTCAGAGAAAATTAATCTTACAGAATCATAGAATTATTTGGGTTGGAAGGAACCTTTAAAGAACACATAGTCCAACTCCTCTGCAATAAGCGGGGAGACCTTCCACTGGACTGGGTTGCTCAGAGCCTCATCCAATCTTACCTTGAACAATTCCAGGGCTGGGACATTAATGACTTCTCCGAGAAACCTGTTCCAGTGCTTCACCACTCTCATCATAAAAAAAATTTCTTCCTTATATCTAGTCGTAATCTACACTCTTTTAGTTTCAAACTAAAAGTGTGGGAATAGATATTGTCAGTCAAGACTGAGAAAAAAGTGTTGTTGAGAATCTCCTCATCCATTCCTACCAGTCTGCTGATCGTGTTAATCAGAGGGGTATCTTTCCTTGTCCTTTCTTTTCTGACATACCTGTACAAGCTCTTCTTATTCTTTGCATCCCTTGCAAAGTTCAGCTCCAGCCTGACCCCATTCCTACACAGTTGTGAAGCATTCCTATACTTTTTCTGGGATACCTGTGCCTGCTTCCACTGCCTATGCATTTCTTTCTTGCCCTTTAATTTGACCAGCAGGTCCCAACTCATCCATGCTGGTCCCTTGCCTTCCTTTCCTGATTTCTTATACCTGGGGATTGAGAGCTCTTGCATTCTATGGAAAGTATCCTTAAAGATCTCCCAGCTCTGTTCTTCTCCCCTATCTCTGAGGACAGTTTCTCGGGGAGTCTTACTGACTAACCCCTTGGACAGCTGGAATTTTGCTTACCTAAAAATCAGGGTCCTGGCTTTATATTTTGTCTGGCCAGAGAAGTATTTGTAGCTCCTGGGATACCCAAGAAAACCACATTGCTTCCTACATCTTGAGATCATAATGAAAAATGAGTCAAATCCCAGGAGTGCTTTTTAGGAAACCTGGTGTTTTCACACTCTAATGAAATGGCTGTTGGCACAGACAGATGAGGGATGGGTAGATTTGTCAAATCCTCAAGCTGCTGTGGCCACTGGCACCATTATATCACATTCATCAAGAGAGTGGAAGGGGGTGGCAGGAGCCTAAGGTTTATGTCAATCCTGCAAATTAACACCCATCAGATTAAGTTGTTTGATAACAAAGACAGTGACTGTTACAACAGAAGGAGAGGGCCCTTCAGCAGAGAGAGGGAAGTTCACAGCTGGGGTTATGTGGTAGGGACTCATTTAAAACCGAGTAGATGGGCAGTCAGCTGCTCCATTGAGCAGTGGCCTGGACTGTTGCAGCAGGAAAAAATCTGTTGTCCTCCCCACTCCTTCTGTGTCCAGTGACACTTGGCCACCGGCCCCAGATGATGATTTTGGTTAACACCAGTCATTGTCACAGGATGGGTAACTGGGAACAAAGAGACTCAGTCCCACCTGAGGCACGTCTCACTTGCAGCTTCAATCAGTACATGGAGATGCAGAGCCATTCTCCACACATTGCATTTCAGTGTTGGGGATTGTTTTCCATCAGAGTTAGGAGCTGTTGGTTTAGAAAGTGAGGCCAAGGAGGCTTTCGTTTAAGGATCCTCATGTTCTTGCTGTGTATTCTCAGCAGGAGTGTTTTGATCTTATTATGTGTCTCTGGCAGTCATGTCACACATGTTGTGCCCATTTGAATTCAAGTGTTTGGCTCCAGTGATGTGGTTTTTCTGGTTTTGATACTGTTCTTTGTGTTTAATTATTTTTTCTTTCTTCATTGAATACTTTGTTCAGGTTGCCTGCTCCCTTATGCCCTCCTGCAGAAAAACTGGCAATTATGGCGTTTGCTTTGCTTTTTTTTATTGCTTGAGGAAAATTTTCACATTATGTCATCAATTTTATTTTTCTTTTCATTATGCTTGATATTTAGAAGTGACACAAATGTGTTTAAATGACAGACCATTAATAGGGAGGGTAAATCCTATTTGAGAAGGGATAAAGAAGGTACAAAGAAAACAAATAAATGCCAGTGGGAAATAAGCTGAGGAAACTAGAAAATAGCCTGGAAATCAAGAGGATAAAAAAATTACAGTAATTTCCTATAGTATTTTGCATTAGTGTTTATGATCAAGAAGAAAAGGCACAGACTTAGTCCCTTTCTATTAGGTCTGTTAGAATGTAATAGTTTTTCAAATGCTGCACCCACGTGTACCTGATCTTATGGTGATAAGCCTGTGTGGGTTCAGGTCTGGAAGACACCTGCATTCACAATGTCCTACTGAGCTCAGTGTCCCTCGATCTGGTTTACCTTTGAGAATAAATTTTCCACATGTACCTAGTTCACTTGGCTCCATGCAATCCTAGCAGCCCAGATATCCACAAGCTCGGGGACCTCACGACTGCACTTCCCTGGATGGTGTCTACATATCCTTTGATTAGTGGGACTGTCAGAGTCACTGCAGGAGGGAAACTTGAGGGTAAGGCGGGATACCAAGAAAGATACATATTATACATAAGCCTATTGTATGGGAAACTTCAGTGTCTTTTTTAGCACTGCTTTGGAAACTGAATATTTAAATAAAAACCTGTGTGAAAGTGTCACCTCTTATTGAATTACGCAATGCTTCCTCTTATCATGCTTTGATTTCTTATAGTTTTTCTAAGTGGGATGAAATTTTGGGTATCAACCTCAGGCTAGATAATTTTTGGGAAGGATAAACATATGGCAATGCGATAAGAACATTTAGATGAATAAGGTGTACGTATACACAGATAATATATGCCCACACTAGAGGTACAGACAGATAATCACAAGTGTCTCATTCAGTCAGTTTAGGAAGTTTTCACTGCCACAGCTGGAAATTGCCACTCCTTAATGGAAACACAGAGCTGCGAGCATGCATGTACCTTGTTCCATAGTACTAGGCAAAACAGGTTCACTCACATGAGCTCTTCCTCTAACTAGAGGAGTGGCAGTTTCTTAAACCTCTCTAATTTGGTTTCCTGCAATTGTGTGATGATAAATGAAAGGGATTGGCTAGTTGCAATGTGGGTATTGCATATTACAGCCATTGAAAATTATAATCTGAAATAGAACAAATCATTATGTGTCTGGTCCTGTCCAAAACCAGATAGGAGACTTCATCACTCATGCTTATTGACAAACCTATTTTAATGTAAGTTAGAGCTTCATACAGAGCACAGGATAGTCTTTGCCCAAGAACATTAGTGGAGGCTCTGTTGGTGTCCCTCTGAACCAGGTACCTTGTCCAGAAGGTGTAAAATGAGGTCACTCCAACCCAAGAGTACGCCTGTGGCTGGATGGAGATCTGGGAGGAAGTTCTAGCCCTGTTGAAGTCAGCTGGAGTTTTGCCATTGACTTCGATGGAGCCAACATTCCTCTTCTGATGCAGACATTTCATAATAACCTACTCTGTTGAACTTTCAACACATGCATGTTATTTTCATCACAAATAAACAAAATATTTCTCCAATAAAGACCTTCATATATACATTTTGCCAGAAGATGACGTTGAAAGTTCATCATGGTGCACATGGTAAAATACTAATAATCTCTCCTTGAAGTCTCTGGGAAAAATTTCTGATGTGAACAAATCTCCTTTAGGTCATTTTGCCTGAATATACAGCAATCAGATTTGCAGCTGACGGTTTATTATTTTTGCAGAATGAGCATGCATTCTGAATTTGCCGTGCTCAGAAATGGAGACAAGACATTCATCTGTGTGCTGGACTTTGGGAAAAGACATCCCTGTGTGTCCAGACCTGGGCCCTGGTATGGAGCAGACAGGAAATCTGCCAGACTGCCTCTGCAGGAGGCTGCCTCCAACACGTGCAGCAAGGAACAAGAAATGTCTTAATGATTAATCACTGTCAACCTTTGTTCTCGTTAAAGACTTGATTGTTGGACAAGGCTGGTAATGAGGCACTCTTCCTGGGTCCGTTGCTATGTGATTGTGCAAGTGCTGAATGAGCCTTGGACCCTGCAAGATGCAGCTCCCACTTTGCCTAAGTTTATGGAGTTAGGTTAGGAATATTGTTGTAAGAGTGTCTGCTAGCGGCTATGGGGCTGTGCAGCTTTCCACAAGGGATTATGGCAGGGCTACAGATAAATCACTAATGGCTGAAAACCAGTTCACAAGGATCTCAGGAGTGAGCAGCTTCCTTGTTTGTGCTGAAAAGTGCAATAAAAGGTTTCTATTAAGAATTGCACATATAACTAACTGTCAAAGTCTTTGGTTTTGGTTTGTCATCAATAGTGAAGACTGGCTCCTTTGAGGGTTTTGCTCACGCATTTTTATGTGTGAGATTGTAAACAGTGTTACGTATTTCTTAAAATAGTTATGGGGTACACTTTAATGTCAGTGTGTCCAAAAAAATGTCTTTTTAAAAAGCCTGCCCTCCCTGGCTTTTCCAGTGAGCGCTATAGCAGTTGGGTGTGCTAAAATAATTATCCCCTCTGCATGCTGAGTACCTGCTGAATCACTTGATGTCCAAACCTATCACTCCAATGGATGACTTGCACCATGAGGATGCAGAAATCAGGTGTGTGCTCTCTACTGTCATGAATATTTCCAGCTTCAGAGTCTGAAGGGATTAGTCCGCATTTCCTCTTCGAGCTCCATCACTCAGGTCTATTGAAGGAGTGACACAGCATTTGCTTCTTTTCTCTGGTTGGATGAAAGCACAAGTATTTCTGGCAGACAGCCTGGGCTTTTGAAATTGCAATGCTAGTGTCCGTGATTCCTTGTGTATGTGCCTTGGAAACATGGTTGGCCCTGAAATTTTTGCCCTGAGAGCTCAGATGTTCTCAGGAGAAAAACGCACAAGTTGGCTGAGCCAACTTCTTATAAACACTCCGCAAAATTACTGAAAGGAAATATTTTGCAGTCTTCGCCCAGCTGTATCTCTGGACATTAGACACAGCAAAAACAGGTCTTGGATCTTGCAATATTCATGTTTTTCAAATGCTGTTTGTACTTATGAAAGCGATCTTCCTGGAATGCATAAAAATACTCTCTGGCAGGGTATTAGGAGAAATTCAGCCTATCTTCTGTATGGTTAATTTGGGAGGCTTTTTGTCACTCTATACAACACCTTTAGAAAGTGATCCACTAGTGGCTGACAAATCAAAGTGTGTTCACACTCACTCTTCCAGGCATCTTACTCAAGTGTGACTAGAAGCATCCAAAATTAGGAGTGTAAGGGAACGTTCCTATCATCTAATATGAGTTCCTAACTTAGTTATCTAAATTAAACATCTGAAGCCTAATTATACAGCCCCATCCCTCTGTGCAGTGAGGGGAGAACTCCAGGAGGCAGTTTAGAGAGAATATGCTCTAATTTTTTTGTTAGAGACCTAAACTTAAAGGAGACTCGCTTTGATGCTGACACTCCCAAGCTGACACCAGGCACAGAATGAGTTGCCCCACAAAAGAACAGAAAGGTGGAAAAATTCCCCGTCTCCTTTTGAGGGGAAAATCTGCAAAAAGCAGAAGCTCATCTTGAGGCACAGATGCCAGGGCTCCTGGCCCTCAAGCAAACAGCCTCTGTGGGCATTGTGGTTTAGTAAAAAAAAATTACCATTGTTTCCCGTGTGTCCCACCAAAATTATTCATCAATTCAAGGCACTTCAGGAGAGAGAGGCAAAAGGTTTGCACATCGTTTTCCAGCTCAATGTCCCTAAACCACTTCTGAACTAAGAATGCAGAGACATAAGCTTGCAAAAGGCTTTCAGGGCTCCTGACAAGCTTTAGAGAGAAAGAAAGAGGAGGGGAAAGGAGAAAGATGCAATTTGGTTGGAAAGGTGCAGGGCTGGAGGGCTGTGGCATGCCAGCAAGTGGGGCAGGAACTGGGGTCAAACCCAGATGGACATTTATACCTGTTGGAGGTGTGAAGATTCCAGTCTGTCCCTGATACCTGGCTGGCTGCCAGGATGTGCTTCCAGTCATGTCACCTCCCCGGAGGCAAAGTGGAAAGGTTATCTGCCTCGTGAGTGCTGTCACTATGCAGGCAAACATTTGGGGTTCCCCAGGTGGAGGGATGCGGGGCTGCCTCTGCAGCCTGCTGGGCAGAGGTGCCCCTGGGTGAGGGGACATGCACGTCCCGGTCCAGATTTTCTTTGGTCAGGGGTTTCTAAAGCTAAAGCACATGAACCACAGCATGGGAACCCGGGAATGAAGTTCAATAGGCCACTGGCAGCTTTAAATACGTGAAGTTGCAGTAAAGCCAGGCTTAGAGCAGGAGAAAACAGTTCAACAAAAGCAGGGTAACTCCAACCCAAATCTGCCCTTCCTCAGCAGGAATGTTGGAAGGTGCCCTTTGTCTGAGCGCAGGGGCAGAGCCCCACATCCCTGACAGCAGTGTAGCCCTTCTGCTGTCTGATTTGCAGTGCTACAAGCACGGGGTGGCAAGGCTCAATAGCACTGGTTCATGAAGGGTCAAACTGCTGCACAGCTAATTCCCTGATTTATTAGCAAACTGTTCTTCTTTCTCCCATCGCAACACGGCTGATGGAAGATCAGCAGGCAGGAGAAGTAACACATCATAGATTCATAGGCTCACACTGACATTTCATGAACATCAGAGAAAGGACCAAATGCAAAGAAAAAACCCAACCTGGCTCCAAGTTGATCATTTACACTGTTTCTCAGGGTCTTTTTGCCAAGCAGCTGGTGTTTTGTGCCAATGGCTATTACAGAAGAGCTTTCTTTGATAGGTACCATGAATGGACAGTACACAGTTTATCTTAAAACAAAATCCCCCCCTCCCTGCTTATATGGGCTGGTAGGGGATGAGGGAAAGAAAAAGTTGGGCTTTGTTGGTTTTTTTAAAGCAGAACTATGAAAACACATTCGCAGGAGCCTACACTATCTGTGCAAAAACGCAACAGATGAATTCTATTAATGGATGGAACATGTGGTTAGGTTCAAGCTAAAGTTGTCATTTGAATATAGAAGTCAAAGCCAATTTATTGTAACATATTTTTCTTTTCAAAATATTTTAAGAAAGACAAAAAAGTTTGCGCAACAACTTGGCAAGCAGATCTGTTGAGAGGAGGTATTTTCTATCTTGAAGCTAACATAAGGGCTGAAAAATGTGGCAGTGCCGAGCAATCCTGGATCCCTTCTGGAACTGAAAGAAAGTGTGCAGGATTTAATTGTGTAAGAGCCCAATAAATTTGAAGGGTGGGTTTCTAACACTGCCTTGGGGGCTGCAGGTGGCTCCAGAAGAGAGTCGTGGGTTTTATTTTAGTAACAGTCTTCAAATACTTTATCTAACTAGCTACACACTCATGTGTCCCCATGTAGAAGCCACAGAATTATTTTAAAATAGAAATACCCATAACAATCATTGTGTTTCTTCCTTGCCAGATGGTAGAAAGATAAGTGAGATTAGTCAGTAGTGAGTGTGTGTGTTACTGGGGACAGGAGGAATGCAAAACCATAGGGGCTTTCTTGCAAAGCAATAAGCATCCAGTGCTCTGTGCTCTTCAGGGCATGGGTAGGGTATGTATGACCAGTCCTTGTTTCTGTTGGTCAGTCCATATTTCCCTAGGTGCCATGGGGGACAACGGCCATGGGGCAGAGATTTACTAGGTAGTAGACCAGATTCTGGGTCTAGACCTCATTATGGAGAGAACCGCTGCCTAATAAGGAGCATCAGACTCCAGCTGTGGAGTCTTGTGTTGCAAGGAAAAAGCCTGTTAGGTTTATAGAGAGTTATGTTGTTGGTTCCTATGGTGAATTGCAGCCAAGTGGGGTCAGAAAACGGATGTGTCTCATGGCTGTTGTGACCCCTCCTGTGTACCCCATTTTCTTTGTAGCTGGGTGGCTAAGGAATACCTGAGTATGGAGTGATCCAACACAGGTTGAGTGTTTCTGTGTGTGCACTGAGAAAGCTATTTATATTTGGTAAAGGCCCAAGTACCAAACACTGGGTGAGCAAGTAGGCAGAAAACATATTGCTGCTGAGGGAACTCATGGCTGAGAGAAAAGGAGCAGCATATTTTTATTCCATGTCTCATCTTGTATGAGCATGGTTTGAGTCCTCAAGTACCTTCTGCACTGCTTTCTGTGATGACTTTTTGGGATCCCTTCCTCATAAAGCTGGACACTGAGAAGAGGAAGCAGATCTAGATCCCTCACAAAGACCAGGGAGACCCTAAAGCACTCTTCAAAGTCTTTTCCAGTTACACATTTGTTTTACCAAGCTGATACACTCTAAACCTGTTTAATCCTGTCACTAATGGGAGTCAATTAGCAATCTCTCAGAGATTGCTCTTCTCAGGGACATGACAGGAGGAATGAAGACAGCACCATTTACCCCACTGTGAAGTATAGATGCCACTTCTAGCAATATCTGTAACTTCTTGCTGCTGCCCACCAGATGGTAGGAACCAGCAGACGCCAAGTTTGTTCTCTTGTGGTCAAACAAACTTCTGTGCGGCCCAATGCACGTTTCCTGAAAGATTCCCAGGTCGACTCTGTTAATTCTGGTAGTGTTTCCCAAGCTCCTGGTACAATATTGAGGTTTTTCACTGGAACCACGTGGCACATTTTCAGTCTTCCCTCAGTGATGAAGTTATTCAATCCCTTTCTTACTTTGTCAAAGCCTTTGTATTGGTCACTTGTCCTGAGAGTTTGTGGGCTGTGTCCTGAATTTGAGCTAATTACATAAAAAGGATTATTTCCTTTTCTTGATGCGTGTTATTATTTTCATCCTTCATGAGCCATTTCTTCTGTTTCAGGATCAACACTCTGTGGTAGGCCAGGGAGCTGGCCCCACTCCAAGCTCCAGTTCTTGCTCAAATCCAAACACTGGAAGTGGTTACATGAACTCATCCCAGCAATCATTGTTGAATCAGCAGCTGATAGAAAAGAAACAGGCTCTGCAACGGCAAATGATGGAGCAAAAACAACTCCTTCTACAGCAGCAGATGTTGGCAGAGGCTGTAAGTTTTCTAATTCCTTATTTTACATGGAAAATGTTGTCATTAAAACAATAGAAAAGAAAGCTAAGATGGGGAAATAAAGCCCCCAAAATTTCAAGGTCATTTTGGCAGTGCCTAAGAACTTCAAGAGTGTGCCTCATATTTTTCAGCATTTTGCTAAGCCCTTTCAAAGCCTTCAGTCTATATGAAACAACTCAAATATCCAAGCTACTGTGGTTTCATTACAAGAACAGTCCAAGCATATGCTTGATTTGAGGCATATGAAGATTGTCCATGGTTTTCTTTGCAAGATAAGCCAAGGTGCACTGCTAAACTACTTCGACCTCAGAGGAAAGTTGACTTCCAGGCTCTGTGACCCAGGCAGCATGGTGTAAAGTGCCTGTGTGTAAACAAGGATCAGGTGCACTGATTTTCGGTTTCAACACAAGTTTGTGTGTTAGGCTGGGATCATACATGAGTCCTCCTTTCTGTTTTCCTTTTTGCATTTCCAGGGCCACATATGCCCAGCAGTCATTGCTCATGGGTAAACAGTAGCACTCTGGAGGCATCAAGTCACACTAATGCTGATGAGAGATTTGGCATTGACTCCAGCGCCTGCTCTTTCCAGATCTTTATGAACACAGATCAGCTATTCAGATTTCAATTCAAAGACTTCGATTTCTATCTTCCTCTCAACACAGATGTGCCTCTGCAGGCTCAAAACAAACAAAAAAAATTCGCCTGATTAGTTTTTGCTGTAATCTTTCCCTTCTGTCTATGCCCCAATGCCTGTATTCCCAGTGTAAGAGGAAAGATGCACCACGCACATGTATGGGGAAGCACAGGGCAGGGGTGAGTGGCGTGAAAACCAGCCAGCCCAACACCATCCTTGCTAAACCATGTGTCCTGTTGGAATCCCTGCTAAGGGGAGATGTGGCAGGAGGACAAAGCAAGGGTTTTGCTGATTTTTGTGGTCATCCCTCCAGTGTAGGAGGAAGGAGTGAGAGAAGGGCATGGCTGTGGATGGGAATGACAAGTTGAAGTCTTCTTTGCCATCCTTGCACGTCAAGAGGACTGTGTAGGTGAAATGGGTTAATAGTCATTGGCACAGTCAAGGGACCTTTGATGCTCTCCAGCTGCATCCTGGCTGTGTGGGTTTTTGGGTTAGACCTGGATGTTTGCTCTATCTCTGTTCTTTCAGACAAAGCTCACCCAGCTGCATAGACAGGGAGGGAGCCATGAGGAATCATCAGGCCCTTTGGTCTGATCAGTATGCTGAGCAAGACAGGGCGTACATAGGAAAACACTTTGTACTGCAGTGCAGACATGACCAGTGTTCTCAGAGGCTGAGAAACTCTCAGTGGCTTCAAGGAAAGTTGAAACAGACTCAAACACACTGCAATAAGCCAAAATGTTTCCATATAGGCTTGTGGGTGATGGCACAGTTTCACATTTCCTATGGACCAGACAGGGTGAAAGGAAGAAACACTTCAGCTTTGTACATAGTGAGACAGGAAAGAGATGGGCAAAACACAGAGACAGGAAAGCATAAGGAAAAGCAAATTAATTGATTTCTACTCTAATCCTCTAGGAGAAAATAACTCCACAAGATCAGCTGAACAGACACTTGACACGACCACCACCAGATTACAAAGACCAAAGAAGGAACGTGGTCAACATGCAACAAGCAAACCAATATCCTGGTAAGTGCCCATGGGCTCAATGAAACTGTTTCCTTCCCTTCTGCCTTGCTTCCTTGCTTCCTTCCTGAACACAATCCAGAAGAGCCATGCGTTCACAGATGACCAGGGTATGATTTTCTGGATATCTACTTACATCACCACAAGGGCAGTGGGTGGTGGCTGCTGCTCTCCTGTGCTATTTACTTTGCTGTCCTGCACGACTGAGAAATGGTGATGTATGATCTGGTGGCTCATCCAGGCTGATACTGCCTCTCTCAGACATGGGGAAGGAGGGTTTGGTACCTCTCACATTAGCACTGTCTGCAGCAGAGGTGCACCCAAATACTTGATGCAGAGGTATGTAACCTCACTCCATCCAGATGCTGCTCTCATGTATGTGGTACAT
Organism: Acropternis orthonyx; assembly: GCA_035583155.1. Lineage (NCBI taxonomy): Eukaryota > Metazoa > Chordata > Aves > Passeriformes > Rhinocryptidae > Acropternis > Acropternis orthonyx. Next base: position 38,691,737 of record JAWWEU010000001.1, on the reverse strand, counting down.
TTTGCTTCAGAGACTGGGATGAGAACTATCTCTCCCTTCAAATGGCAGTTCATGTACAGTGTGAGGATCCTCATACTGGTTTTTAAGTACCTTGTATGGCACCATCAACGGTGGTATTTTTGTTCTGTTTAATATTCCACAGTCATGGCCTTAGTGCTGATCTGCAAGCAGCACGTCAACAGATCAGACAAATAGTAGAGGAAAAGCCCCTGGTTTCTGACAGAACTGCCATGGGCAGAAAATGCCCACTACTTCAGAACTTTGTTTCAGCTCTTGTGCCCTCACCTCCTTGTGGAGTCCAGTTTTGGAATCACAGAACTGCCTGTTTGGCTTTTCCTGCTGTTCACCCCTCATGCTTTTCATGCTGGTTGGCTGGAGACCACTCTGAGAGCAAAGGTAGAGTGAGGAAAAAATGCTGAGGAGAAAGAGGTGGTGGGAGAAATGCAGCAGATGGGATCAAAGGATGTTCTTTATATTGCAAAGTGTCTGTGCATGTAAGTATAGAAAGGATCCTTTGCCTTCTAGTATATTTTTGTATGCAACACACTGAGGACAAAAAAGATGGTTTGGTTTTTGTTTTTCCATAACTGTTGGGTCTGCAGGTGGAGCAGTGATCTGTGTCTTTCCTTCCTGCCTGTCCTTTGTAGGAAAACTTTTTAAGCTTCTATTGTAATTTTAATGAGCTCTGAAGTGGAGCTCACTCACATTTCACCCCTCTGCCCAGCATGCTGACCATGGGGCCACTAGCCCAGCTATTTGGGGAAGGGCCAGGTTGGGATACTCAGGCAACATTCAAGCACTTCTTTGCTTTGTTGCCAAGTTCTAGAAGTGAAAAGCTTGCTGCAGGCTGGAAACTGCTGCTGGAAACTGCTGCTTTCTAATGGACATGAGTGTTTATCACCTCCAGTACATTTGCACAGGCATCCCTGGTGCCAGTGTAACAGCCCATGGTGAGGGCAATGCCACAGGGCAGAGGGCACCCTTCTTGCTGACTCAGTACCTCCTGTGCTTCCAAAACAAATGCTTTGGCAATCCTGGCAGTTTGCTGGGGAATCTTGTGATTTGGTATGTTGTTTAAAGGCTTATTCCTGGAATCAAATGATTAACTGAGACTCTTGGCTTTTACTTAAAAACAATCCTTTTCTAGCCTGAGAGAGAAAATGGAAGTGACTGCAGCCACATCTATAAAGGCTCCCAAATGAGTAGATCACCACTGCTTTATGGTGGCTGTTGTTGTTGTTAATCTGATTGACTCTTTGTCAGTCTTGTGGGTTTTAGAGTCCCATCTCCTGGGTTTGAAACATGTGGGATTGGCAGCACTTGTCCATTCAAATCTCAAGTCCCTGCTGAATGAGCCCTGGGAGGAGAGCAGTTTTTCAGGCAAGCCTGGGAGAAAGGGCTGTTCTGGGAGCTCCCAGCAAAGCTACCAGATGGAGTGATTAGGAAACTCTTGCATAAGGGAGTAACAGCAGGGAATCTGTTCCCTTTTTCTGGGAATAGCTTTGCTCAGGTCAGGGAAGAAGAATCAAAAAGCTAAATAAAATAACAAAGGAGCTTAGAGAAACTTGTTTAGGCATTTTATTCCTCTGTGCTTTGCCTCACAATGCCATGTCATGGCAAGAAGCAGGTGAATCGGGTAGGGAAGATGATTCTCTGAATTGTTGTAGCCTGGGGTGCCCAGCTGCTATGCACAGTGCTTCTGGGGAAGGCTTTTCTTCCCATCTGGAAGAAATCACAACAGAAAATAGTTATGTTAAAAATAAAATCATTAAAATAGGAATACAAAGAAAGAGGAAACTTCTTCTCTTGCACAAGTACAACCCATGACCCAACCACTCGGATTTTTTAGAGTGTGCTATTTGCAGGAGCACTGTGATAGTAGCCCTTGGGTCCATTCAACAACTGGCTGTATCACCCTAGGAGGGACTTCAACCCAGTGGCAAGTGAAGTGACTTCACAAACTTGTAGTTCAGCTGGAAGGAGAGAACAGTTACTCCCCAGTGTGTTGTTCATCTAGTTCCAACCCCCCACTAGACCAGGTTGCTCAAAGCCCCATGCAACCTGGTCTTGGACACTTCCAGGGATGGGGCATCCACAGCTTCTCCAGGCATCCTGTTCCAATGCCTCAGCACCCTTTGTGTAAAGAATTTCTTCCTTATGTCCAATCCAAGCCTACCCTGTGTCAGTTTAAAACCATTCCCCCTTGTCCTATCATTGCATATCCTTGTAAAAATTCCCTCTCCAGATCTCATGTAGCCTCCTTCAGGTACTGCAAGGTGCTAGGTCACACCAGAGCCTTCTTTTCTCCAGGCTTAACAATCCCAACTGTCTCAGCCTGTCTTCATAGCAGATGTTACAGTAGTTCCAAAAATGCACAACCCACCAGCAAAGCCAAAGATCAGGCTAACTGTGTGGTTGCCTGCTGAACACTGACTGTGAGAATTTGATTGTTCCTGTGAAACTAAAACCACGTGGAGTTCCCACAGCATCTCCTGTACCAGGACCTGCACAGTTCAGGGACTGAATTTGGATACTTAAGTTAGTACAACATAATTCTTAGGGCAATTAGATTCTCTACGGTCAAGTGTCTTCTGCTTAGAGCCAGTTTGTGAAACAGGCTGCTTCCCAGGATAGGGGGAGCATCTTAATTTGGGTATCTATGTTTGTAGATAAATTGGAACAAGAACTCTGGTGGTAGAGTCACTCTCAGTGTTAATAATGATTTGGGAAGAGTTAATTTTTAAGTCTTTAAGGAAAACAAATAAATCCCTTGCATCCATTACTAAATGTAAATAGCATATGTATAAAAAAATGCAGAAAAGGCAGAAATCTATGATACTTTTTTCTTCAGTTCTAGTCTTAGGGAGCTGAACATCATTATGGTGAAATTTGAACAGGAGCAGTATATTAAACAGCTGTTTCTAAACATGGACTTTTAAAATATGTATGCGCATGATTTGTCTTCAAGGGTTTTAAAAGAGTTGGCTGAGAGGTTCTCCAAATCCTTAATGTTACTTTCTGTTTAGTCTTGAAACTCCAGACTTGCTAATGCCATGACAAAAATTAAAAGAGTAAGTAGGTTATTGCAGGCCTAGTGACCTAATGAAGAGCTCAGCAAAACTACTGGGGAGTCAATACGGCCCAAATAGTAAACATAGGAAGGGGTTATAATTAATGTCAAGCAACATGGACTCATGAAAGAATCTTTTCAAACTTGCATGGTATTTCTTTCAATGAAAAAACCACTTAAAGGTAATAGTTGTTCAGATAATGTTCTTTAAAGCATCTGACTTCTTACTGTCTATTTTGGTTAAGAAACCAGAGTGACAGAAAATTAACATAGCTCAAAAGGAAATCACTGACAGGTGTTCAGATATCACTGTAAACAGGCTATGTGATTGGAACCAAATGCACAAACACTGTCTGAGATGATGCTGAGTAGGAAAAATAGAGCTTACTTTACATCCATACTGGAGATGTGCAAAAGCTATTACTGTGACCGGCTGTGATGCACAGCTCTGAAATCAAACATCAAAAACTGTCAAGTTCTGAAAAGATCTTTGAAGGACCAAGGGACTGGAAAACATGCCACTCACTGAGACTGAAGTATCTGGAGAATGATGCAGGCATGGCGCAGTCTTGAAGCACCTGTGTGGTAGGAAGGAATTGATGATGAACCGCCTAATAAAATTAATCACAGAGACCAATATATAATAAGACTTTAAGAAGTCAAAGTTAGTCAAATTCAGGTCTGTTTTTATTGTATGTACAAAGGATCAAACCAAGGCAGTGTCCCATGTCCAACAATTGCTATCTGTGAAACAGAAAATCTACAGAAGGCTCAGGGAATTTCTGAAATGTGATGGTATCTTGGTAGCAAGCCCATTCAACAGCTTTTCTCACGCAGCATGCGGCAAAGATTTCCTCAGCTGACCCACACATTGTGTGAAGAAACATCTCCTTTCATTTGCCTTGAACCTGCTTGCTTCCTGTAGGACTTGTCCTGGAAGCGACAGTAACAAGGGGAATTAGGCTATGGAGCAGCTGATTGTGTGCAGAGGGGACTCTCCACAGTGGCTGTGTCTGGAAGGGGATTGGTTGTCTTCAACCAGCCTCTCAGGGATTAATTCAGTCTTGCACTGCACAAGCAATCCGCACACATGGCACAAATTGCTTACCATGGCCTCAAAATAGAGACTATGTAGCCCCAAATGTGCTACAGAAGTGAGCTTGGAGCTTTGGAGGTTGAAGGCCTCTCTTGTTGTGATTCACTGGCAGGTGTCAGGTACAGGACAATCCTCCAGTGGGCAGAATTAGTCATAAGTGGTAGATTTGTGCCAACTCAAAGCTTCATAAAAGGTGAATTTCATGTGCAGCAAAAGATGGCATATCATGTATGGTTCCCTCATGGGCAAGTCAGCTTCTGCAGGGGCAAATGGCCATAGCCCAGCTGGGAAGAGAGTTTAGAAGGGCATCTGGGTGGGACTCAGCAGGTACAGCACCGAGTCATGTTCTTGTACCTGCTCTGCCACCACACGGGAGGACAGGCAGGTCACAGACTGGGCTGAACTGCTTTCCCAGCACATGGATGCCAATGTGTGAGATGCAGTCTCAGCTCCTGCTGTCATCTGGGACAAACATTCCCAGAAAGGATGGGTACTGCTGCTGGAGGTGTCTATGAAACATGGAAAAGGAGCCTGATGATGGTGCCTCTCACTCCTTGTTGTCCCTAGAGGGAGCCAGGATGACCATGCCCTGTAAGGAAGAAAAGTTCTTGATCTCTGATCACTTAGACAGGCTTTTTCCTGTCTGAGGTGTAAAAAAAGGCAGAAAAGTCTTCTCTACTGCCCAATGGTTCCATCTGTCCTTCCCTGCTGTAACAGCTCTCTTACAATGAGCACCAGTTTTGGCTCATCTGCTGTCCTATGAAGGGATGGAAAGACACTTCATGTAGTGATTGGCTTCATATAGGCCAAGCCACCCTTTGGATGATAAGCATCTTCAAGGCCCTGAGCAAGTTCATGTAAGTCATCTTAAGAGCAAGGTATCTTCTTCAAGAAATTCTTCTTATAGGAAACGGGATTTCTGACCTTTGGTATATGACTGACAGCACTCATTGATTCATTCATGCTTGTTGTAACACTTTTGCTTTCTCCTTTCCAGGTGGTTCACCAGCTGTGAGTATGAGCTCTAACAACATGCCCTTATCCAACCCAATTTCAACTCATAGCATCATGTCCCAGAGCTCCAGCCTCATGTCCACCACCGCTGGAACCCGAATGCCTTCTGTTCCTGCTGCTCGGAGTATGGGCTGCTACGGGAACCTTCCTTGCAACCAACCAAGCACATACAATGTGACTTCAGGAATTAATCAAATGCAACCACAAAGAAACCAAAATCAAGTTCTACCCAGTCAGAATAACCCCATGGTGTCCCGACAGCAAACCATGACACAGGGAAACAATGTGGCAGCTTTTGGGACAGGGTCAGTGGTCAACTCTCAGCAAATAAGGCCAAGCTTGAACCATGGAGCAACAGGTATCCCTGCTCAACGGCCGGCCAATGTGATGATCACAGCTACTGCCACTGCCCAAAACTGGGCCCCACAAGAAGCTGTAGTGAAGCAGCAGGATGCACTGAAGCCTGCAGGGATCCGTTTCCCCACTGGCACTCCATATCCTAATCAGTCTTTGCAACGCAGTGTAGGCAACCAGCATTTTCCTCAGCGTGCATTGGCACCTCCTAACCAGTTAACAGCGGGAGTCCAAATGAGGCCCCCTCTAAACCAAATGCACCAGACTCTAAATGGACAGTCTGCTGGCTCACTACGAGGGCTTAGCATAAGGCCTAACCAGCTGAGAGGACAGAGTATGCCTACCCTGAATCAGCCAGGAACAAGTATGACACCGCCATCATCTCTGCCATCAACTGGTTTCACATCTACCAACCAAAACTCTCGGGCTTACCAAGGAAGTGACCACGGTAATGATCTAGCATTTGACTTTCTGAACCAGCAAGGTGACAGTATAGGACCTGCGCTCAACAGTGACTCAGACTTTATAGACTCTTTGCTGAAAACGGAACCTGGTAATGATGACTGGATGAAAGACATCAACCTTGATGAAATTCTAGGGAACCACTCATAAGTGACAGTACCCAGCGGGAACCAGATGAAGAGGCAGCAGGGACATTAGCTTTCTCTTTAGATGCCAACAGTCTGCTTTATTAATTTACACTCCAGTAACTGGGATGTTCTTTAAAATACCACACAGGGCAACTGCCCTGTTTGAAGAGTTGCTCTAGGAACAAAACTGAAGTCTCCTCAGATGAAGTGATAGCGTAAGTGATATTTCTGCCTGCCACCAATGAATGAGAATGCATGAAGGGTCTATTCCCCACATTGGTGCCCAGCGCATGGCAAACTCCTCAGTTCTTCTCGCAGGGGCTGTGGGGAAAAACATGTTTAGCTTCCCACACATGGAAGCAACAGACAGTGCTGTGTGTTGTGGAACAACATTTCTCCAAGTGCAAGTAAGAGTCCAAGCCATCCAAAGCTCTTCAGTCACCATGTTCACAGCCCTTAACTTCCTGCTCAGTCCTGAAACCATGAAATCCTGTGTAAATCTCATGGCATTATAAAAACTGTTTACTACTGCTCCGTACAAACTCACATTTGCTTTCTCAATGATTTTGTTACAAAGCCTCGATCTTTTGTAGCACTCAACAGGGTAAGTGTTCTCATCCAAGGCAAGAAGGAAACAGATCATCCAGCGTGTTACTCAGTGCGCTCTAGCATTTGCATTCTCCCTTTCGTCAGTGCTTGCAGTGGGTATCAGAGGACACTACTGTCCTGCCAGCAGCACAATCATTTTGGGCATTGAGGGAAACATGAGATGAACTATTGCCAAAGCTCAGGATCCTCATTTTGCCACCTTGCCCTACCCCAGGGATTCCAGTGACTTAATGGAGAACTTGAGTGAGAAGGGTGCTCACTATTTGACCCTCACCAGCTACTTTCCTAGTCCAGCTTAGAGGAGACCAAATGCACAAAGTGGCTCAGCTAAGGCACTGTCCTCATTTTCATCTTAACCCATGGCAAGTGTCATTTAGTTCAGGTTTAGCCCAGTAGAAATGCCATCATCTCTGCCTGGGGAGAGGCTGCCATTTTTATTGCACCGCATTTTGGCTCCATCCTGTTTTCCCTTTGCTGTATGGGGCGTGTTGAAAGAGTTCCAGTGATGGCCCAGGTCCCCACAGCCTCCATCAGGTGGAGTATGAGAGGCTCTGCACCTGGAACTAGAAGACTATCAATTATAACTTACAGTAGGAGGCCCCACTCAGCCACATCTGTGCTTGTAGATGAAACAGTTTTGGAGAATATTTCTGGCCACTGGACTCAATCATCTGTTCCAGGTTTAGTGATGGCCCAGCTAATATTGCCCTGAGCAATTTCTGTGTGTCACTGGAAAGATATCCTGGGTCAAGAACCATTCCCATAGGCAGTTTGCAGCCACCTTACCTTGAAGGCTAACAGAGCAGAGCAATAAGGATACAGGCTGTTCCACACCTGCCAAGGAACAGTCTCAACCATGTTAAATTTTTTGCTATAGACTTGATCATTAAGGGCATCAGAAGGATATGCTCTGTCACTATAAAACAGCTTCACAGTGATGCAGACAGGATTCATGGATAGAAACAGATCTTGGGATTCAAATGAAAATGCTGTTCTTCAAAATTATGCGGCATGACGTGTTTCACAGCCTCCCCTGAATTAGCTAAAACTAGATGTGGCAAAGGAATAAAATGCCTATGTTTGCACAACTTGGTGCCAAGAGGCATTGCTCTGCCCATGCAAGTGCTTTATTCATCCTTGTTAGTGGCAGTGAGATGAGTAGACTATTTGACAATAGCCTCTGTGCTTATCTGACCTATTTCTCGAGAGACGTTTTAATAAGGCTTTTCCAGTCAGTTCACCCTGTCATTTCAAATGGGCACAATTTTTCAAGATGTTTCAAGAAGTATCATCACAAAAATGAGCACCAGCACCTCCAGCAAAGGTGTAACATGGGCATTTAGGTAGATATGCCAGTTGAGGCTGTTCATTCCCAAAAATGTTTTTTAATAAGAGGGACAAGAAAGCCTGCTGAAGAATCCCTTCTGCCAACTTAGCTAGTGATCTTTGCACACCCCTGCTTTGTGTAACGTGGTCACTCAGCTGCCCAGAAAGCTCTCTCTTCCCTCAGTTTTGGCTGTGGTGTATTTGGTCCCTTTGATATGTCAGTACAAGTTTTTCCAAGCCTTTGGAGAGCTTTTCAGCTCAGGTCACTGGAGTCCCACCTAAGTTTAGAGACACACAGATGCAATCTAACAAATGTCTCCCCTATACATTGTGCAAAACTAGATTGAAATAGTGGCTATATGAGTTTGAAGTGGAAGGAATGTTGGCTCATCTGCCTCACACACAGGCACATACCCCGTCTATGAGCAGGTCAACAGTGACTGCCAATGCTCTGGTAGGAACAGACGCCTGCGATGGATGCCACTAAGGCCGGGGCTGAGTTGGTATCACCATGAGCAATGGGCACTGAAGTCTGGTAACTTCAACTACCCTCGCACGCCATTGAAAAAGCCACTACTGGTTTCTGTATTGAGACCAGACAGTTTTCCGGATCCTCAAATTGTGTTCTTTGATCCTCAAAGAATTGTTCAGCTGAGGAGCTGATCCCAAGGAGTCAGGAGTTGGACTCAATGATTCTTGTGGGTCCCTTCCAACTCAGGATATTCTATGATATCATGTGGTGGTGGATTCAATGCTGTTATCTTTCTGGCCTCAGCCTGGAGTGGAAAAGACACTGGACTGTGAGTGCCATACCCGGGAGCAAAATTTCATCCTGTCTTAAGTAAATTCAAAAAAGGTAGACCATTTCCAGTCCTGTAAATATAAGCCTGATGAATTTGAAATGCGAGCTTGTAAAGACTCTTGCAACTAAAACTTGAATCCAGTATCATTTCTTCAGAACACTTGTATCTGAATGGAGCTAGTGTCTTTTTTTCTCTTTCTTTGCAACAGCTAAGTGCACTACCCTTATAGTCTATTTTTCATCATTGACTGGGCACTCTTCACAGTATTGGGTTGTAAATATAAAGAATTATTTGTTTTGTAAACTTTTGTAAAAACAACAACAAAAAGTAATAATATTTTGGTAGGAATAATAAAAATCATATTATTTGGGTTATATTTATACATATGTGAAATAAATATACTATCAAAAAGTTGTATTTTATACAAAAAGTCAACGGTTACCTTTTGTATTCTATATACAAAGTTTTGTATGATACGATTGTTTATTTTTATCTGCAGGCTTCAACTTTGGGTTTTGGGGGAGGGCAGAATGGGATCATGGTTAAATAGCTGGGTCTGACCCCAAGCTCACTGAAACCAATGGAGTCTTTTCCATTGCCTTCACAGGGCTTTGAATCAAGCCTTTAAATCACCTTCAGATATGTTTGACATCTGAAGCTCTCTGGAAACCTCAAAATGAAAACATTCCAGGTTTCAAATTTTTTCCCTGAAAAAGGCTTTTATTATTATTATTATAATTATTGTTATTATTGTTATTGCAGCTGTTGGGATGCAAGTGGGACCTATGTAACTGTCATGTCCTTGTTGCATGTATGTCTGCTTTATATTTTCCCCATATTATAAACCAGTGTTTCTCTATACAGACTGAAAAGATGCTGTACAGAAATGTTTGTGTTTATGCATTTTTACATGTGGCTGTATATACCTCCTAGTACTATGCAGTGACACTTATTTGACTCCATTTATTTTTCACCTAAACATAAATAGTATGTTTTTCAGTAGCTATCAAAACTCTGCCAAGTAAATCAATCAAAATTATCCCAAGTGTCTCTTTTCTTAATATGAATTTTGTATTGAATGTCTAGTCAATTGTTGGTTCATCTGAGTAAATTAAAATTACAGTGATATTTTCGGAAGGGGGTGAGAAAAATGCACAGGTGGCAGCTTCTGGGAGCTCAGCCTGCCTGTTTGCAAGAAAGCTGTGATGTTTTCCTACTGACTGAAGACATGGTTTCATTACCAGCAAGGGTTAACAAATAATGATTAACGAAGCATGGTATTTTAGCTCCTGGTGAATGAGTTGGTAGAGTCTTGAAGCACAGCAATTTGCTCTGGGATCCTGCAGAAGTTAAAGCTGAGAGCTGTGTACCCCCAAGAGCTAGGTACCCCAAGGGGGCTGGCCAGGTCCCCTAGCTCATGCCCTGCCCTGGATCATGCCCTGACGATATCTGCCCATCTTCCCTAATAAGACACCAGAAATCAGGTAACTGCCTTCTCCTTTCCTCCTTGCCTGCATCACGTTACACCTCATTCTAACCTAAAGAGATTCCAGCCTAAAGAGATTCCAGTGTGTACCAGACCACACTGGGTTGCGGACTGTTTCACACAAGCATTCATTCCTATCTGGCTATTTTTAGCAGGTCAGCCCCGAGGAAGTGATGTCCTGTTCCTCGAGAGGCTTTCTGGGCTTCATCTCCAAGTGGGTGGTGCTTCCTACCCCATGAACTGAGCAGAAGGGGTGGTGGAGAGGATGTGTCGGAGGGACAAATGCCAGTGCATCAATGCCTGTGCTCAAAGGCTGTCTTGTGCTATTTTCAGATGTAGAAAAAAAAGCTCCCCACATCTTAACTGCTTCACTGCTGGTTGTGATGCTCAGGGACTGAGCATGATGCCATGCAACACATCCACCCTTTTAGTACTCCTCTGCTCACCTTTCCCCCGAGGTTAACTGTGGAGGCACCTCCCTTGGCTGCCCCTCACAACACCAGCTCTGCCTGCTACTGCCCTCCTGGGTTTGTTTGCCAGTGTTGCTCAGGCCCTCCATTTTATCTGATTCCCAACCACAAATGGCTCCTGTGTTCTTCCCTGGCAGCCAGTATTTTCACAGGAGGGATGGGCGGGATGCCTGCAGGTGCCCTGTGTCCCTCTGCACTGTCTGTGCCCACCCTCCCAATCCTGGGTGGACATGCTGAAGTGAGGAGGTGCCCAGGAGGTGTGTGGCTCTCTCCTCACTTCAGCATCTCCAACACAGGTGACAAACAGTGCCTCCCTTGCACTCAAGGAAGGGGAAATAAGGCGCAGTCCCTCTTGTCTGAAGGTAAATCTGAAACAGGTCAAGAAACTCATGCTCTAAAGATGCCTCTTTGTCTATCCTGGCTGTAAAGGCAGAAGACAGGACAGGTGAGATGTGGGAGCCTCAGGCAGGGCTGCTGCCCAGCTGAAGAAGGTACGTATCAGTGAGCAGAAAAATAGCTTGGGATCCCTCCCTGTCCCTGAAGCATGGTTGTCTGTGCCAGCAGGCTGTGAGGGTTCCTAGTACTGCTTGAGTGCAATAACCACCCTTTTACAGGTCTCACCATCAAGAGACATTCCCACTGTGGATGCAGGGCAAGAGAGAGAAGACAGTATAATGATATGGACACAAGTCTCCCTGCACCACATGGTTTTCATGCCAGAAAATCTCCCCAGACCTGTCTCCTGTGCCCAGAGAGATGCAGCCAGTGAGACCATGTGGAGAGGGTGTGAGACAGAGGTGGCAGTGAGTATTTTCCCTTCCTGGCCAGATGTAGCACAGCAGGAATTGCACCAGACCTAGGAGAGGGCTGACCTTTCCCACTGCATCCAAATCACTTGGTGGGAACCACTACCAGCTCAGACGCGCAGCACAGCCAAGAGTGCTGCTCCCTCCCATGGCAGCATGGAGGTCTGGCAGCTATGAGAACCAGGGATGACATGGAGAGGATTCCTCCCACCATGATAAAAGCTTAGACCATGGGAAAAGGTTACTTCATCCTAATTTTTAAATTGAGCATTCGGGGTCATGCAGACCACATTGACAGACCCTCTTTTACTAGAGTTCCAAATCATAGCCCATGTATCCTTTTAAATAAAACACAAAAAAGCCCCCCAAAACCAACCAAACAAAAAACAACCAACAAACAAACTAACAACAAACAAACACAACCCCAAAAAAATCAAAAAAGCAAATACACAAAAACACAAAAGCCCCCCAACATCCAACCCAAAGTAGCAATTGCTGTTTTGGTTTGTTTGCAAAATGCCAACCACCTCCCAATGCGACAGAGTTTCAGTTAAAAGAAGTGAGAAAAAAAACCCTTTAAACTGAAACTGGTATATATACATATATTTACACAAATTTACAGCATATATATGTATAAATATGAAAGACAAACCAAAAATTACTTATTGAAACCCCCCTCCCAATGACACATGGGTTCCACCACCCAGAACCCCGAGAAAACACACCCCAAAGAGAGGGAAAGAGCAACCCAAACAATACAA
>JAWWEU010000001.1:38640577-38672988 GCA_035583155.1 Acropternis orthonyx | reverse complement strand
TTACAGAGAGAGTAATCAGGCATTGGAATGGCCTGCCCAGAGAGGTGGTGGATTCACCATCCCTGGAGGTTTTTAAATTGAGATTGGATGTGGCACTGACTGCCATGATCTAGTAAACAGACGGGAGTTGGATGAAGGGTTGGACTTGATGACCTCTGAGGTCTTTTCCAACCCAATCGATTCTATGATTCTATGATTCTATGATAATGTATGTCCCTCTCAATCTCCCAAGTACACTGCAGGGACATGAGACCCTTGCCTTTCAAGGGCAGGAAAGAGGCTACTGTATTGTCCTCTTTTTCCTTATCTTTTCAGTTAAATGCATGAGACAGTAATCCTTTTCAAACATGCCAGACCCCAACCACACAGACATGCACAGAGGAGTGAGGGTAAAGGGACCATCAAAGTCTCTGAGTTACAGGACTGAAGGCTCGGAGAGGACTCACTGTAGATGACAGTAAGGTAACTTATTGCAGTCACATAAGATAATTAATGCTTCATTTTGGCCTTCACAAACTGCAGGAGTTTATATATCAGCACTGCATAAGTCTTGCTATGCAAGGTAAAAGCATTGACATCTAAATGCTGAACTATGACCAGAAATGGCATGTTTGGTGTTGCTTGTGAAGTGTCTGAATTCAGCCACATTTATGTGCAGGCATTAAACTGATTTTTAATTATATGGTCCCCTTATGCTTTTTGTCCTGAACCTTCACTGCATCCAGCACCAAGATGCAGTGGCATCTGAGTGGGATCCCTTTAGATTATATCAGGAAATTCAAGAACCAGGCATTTCCTAACTTTTGATACATGTGGCATTCCATTATAAATATTTCTTTCATGCATTAATTTGATGAATACAGCATAGATTGCTGTATTCAACAATCAAACAAGTGGCAAGATGGACACAAGCAGGCTGCTTATTTCATGATCTAAAATCAGCTTCAAGAGGAGGGAAGCAATGTTCATACCTAGGAGAACAGTAACAGTAACAGGTCCTTTCAGCTCATGCCAAAATTTTAATCTAATATTACTTGTAGGACACTGCACACACCTGCAGTTGTGCACTTCCCTGACTAGCCACTCACTACCACCTCCCCAGAAGAAGCACATACTCCCCTTTCCAGCTGTCTGGTGCTCCTAGAAGCATTGTCCAGCAATCCCATCCTAGGTATGTAATGGCCCTGGAGTCAGTGAGAAACAACTCCCTGGGCAGGTTCACATTGCTAAATAAACAATCATCAGGGAGATGCTGACCATGGAACCAAGTGGAGCAAACTGGCTTCTCCTCACACCAGGACCAGTTCCTTCTGGAGCAGTCTTGCCACATCCATACAATACTTAGCCTGGTTCTTCTCTGGTCCAAGCATGGCCTTAAGTTGTCATTTTATCTTGGAGGCTATTTCAAGTCAGCATTTCTGCTGCAAAGGGAGACCCCACTAGGAAGGTATTTTCATGGCAGGAAAAAATGAGAACACAAGGCTGTTTGAGAAGACACAGCTTGCTGTCACTGTGCCAAAGGCTGCATAGGGTGCAGGAGTCCAGCCTGGTGCAGCCCCATCTCATACCACCATCTGAGAACATCACTGGGACCTGCTCCATCTTGAGGATTGGTCCTGTGGCGTAATGGTTAGCACTCTGAGCCCTGAATCCCCAGGGCACGAGTTCGAGTCTCAGTAGGGACTGTCCCCTGGGCAGTTAAATGCCTCCCTTCCATCTGATCCCGTCAGATCTCGAATGCTCAGCAGGGTCAGCCCTGGTTAGTACCGGCTGCTGCAGACAGTCCCGAGGATTTCAATGTCACTGTCCAAGCTCACTCGGCCGTGGCAAATGAACCTTAGGACCTAAACGGTAGGGCGGTCAGTTCTGCGCGCGCTGTGCCTCATCTAAAAAATCCACTGCGCAGGCTGGAAGGGCACGCCCACGTGGGGAGAGCCCTTCCCCAGATCTTCATTCAGGAAGTCTGGCCATTATTATAAATCTCAAAAGGAATGTGAGTGTCTTGAAGGCAGCAGATTGAAGCAGTCTTCCTACCCCAAATGGTAAGACTAACAATTAAGTAACACGATTAATCAAGGCTCCAGCAGTTAAATTTGCTCCTTGACCCTCTTATTTGGCATTATTGACAACCGTTTGATCTGTCTGTTACAAATTATAGTTCCATTAGAAACGGCAGTAAGCTTTTTGCCTCACTGTATTCAGCGGTTTAGTGTGTCTTCAGTAGCTTCCTGAACATTTTCCACAGCTCACACACTGCAGACAGGTAACCCACACAGAGCAGATAATCAAACACTCTCAAATACTTAATTTTTATTGCACTCACTGTTAAGCTTGCAATTGCCCAGCCCTTTCATCACTAGAGCTTAATATCCTGTTGCTTCTAAAAGAAAGTCAGACAACAGTAAGAGCTTTTCATGTGGAAATTTGAGTTATCAAGGTAAATAAAAGGGAAACCAAAAGTAATTAATTTCTACCATGTTTTATATTCTAGAAGTGTCCTTCTCATTTTTAATATGATCTCCAGGTCTTACCATTAACATTGTACTGTGTTTTATTAAAACAGTTCTGCAAACGTGCATCTTCCTTAACAGAAAAGGAAGTAAAAATGAGATAAAATCAGGTATTCTTAAACATATCCTTAATTGTAGCTATTAAATACACCAGCTGCAGATTAAGATCTCACTTAGAGAAGTATGCATTCACATCGACAATATAAAGACAGTACTATCCCAGACAATGTAGACATAAAACTACCTGTATTTAAACTGACTGTTTGCTTGAAAATTGGTGTATAAGTCAGGACTGTAAAATACAGACTTGAGATCCAAGAGGTACGGAGACTCTTATCCTGCATATGAACACCTATTCCACTCTCAGAGACTGCAAGTGCTGAGACTTCACACACTCTCCTAATGGCTGATGGTATCAAACCAGTTCTTGCCCCCATGTCTTTCATTCCTGCCTGATAACCCTACAACTTCTGGAAATACATTTATTTCCAGAAGTAGTGGCTTAACAAGCACCAGAAATTTCAAATTTTAACCCCTGTGAGTAATTGTTTTTTACTTCATGTTTGCCAGATTGGAGACCATTACACAGATGGCAAGAAGCTGCCAAAGTTGCAGTCCAAACTCATAGACAGCCAGGCAGCTGCTGTGATGTATTTAGCCCTTCAGGAGAAAAGATACTGCATTACTGTATTTGAGTTGACACAAAAAAAATTGATCTTGGTGTTTTGCAGCATGTAATGGAAGTCCTGCCCCTAGAGCCCGAGGCCTGTGGCTCTCTGGGTGCCTGGACCTTCAGGCTCACAGCCTGCTCAGCACTTACAGTCCATACCTTGGACTGCACTGGTACCACCACTTAGCTGTGAGCAAAAACACAGACTGCAGGGCATTGCAATAAGTCAGTATCTGTAGAGGCCATTGAGAATCAAAAGCATGAGGCAATTAAAACCCAGGTGACTTGCCTGACTCCAGGCAACAGTCTGTATGCACTGAGCACACACTGGGATGGATCCTGACACACTCATTAGCTTGTGTGATATTTAATGCCTGACTGCTGTGCGGGCAGCGACGAGCTGGTGGTGGGAGTGAGGACAAGAAAGCATTACAGAGACAGAGCAGAGAGCAGAATAAATAGTCAGCCCATCAGAAGTGCTCTGTAAACAGGTAGCAAGCTATAGCATACAGGATTAGGTCCAGGTTGAGTCCAGAGCTTCACATCTGTAGCACCTTGCACTAATATGTGTATGACTGCATAAAAAATAAAAAAACAATTAAATGATCAAAAAGACCTGTTACAGGCCCATTGATCATTAAGTTCTGCTTCTGTCAGACATGAAGGGGGTGCAAGCCAAAAGCACTGTTGGGGTGCCATCACAGCCAGTAAAGGATCACGTCATGGATGAGCTAAGGTGATCATTCTGACCAGGTTAACCTTAAGTACAGTAACCGTGGAGACACAGTGAAAACTCCAGAATAGCTGTGAGTCCCTCTCTTTGTTTTGACTAGTTTCCAACTACAACAACATAGGCATCATGCCTCAGCAGGACCAAATCTGTGCATGCACCCTTTGACCATCTTGTAACATGTTCTTGCAACCACAAACAGATCTAGCTCCAAGTCACAGCCACAGCAAGTTGTTCTTCATCAACCTCTCTGCCTATGCCAAAGCTCTTGCTGTTTCTGACCTCATACTTTATCAGCTGATGGGGTTTGATAAAAGGAACACATGCCGCCTTCACTGTGATTTGATGATCATACATCACAGTTGGATCTCACCAGTGACAATCTGTCCTTCCTAAGGCGCTGAGAATCTTTTATTGGCTGCCCACTGCCCTTAGGCTGTACATCAAGGAGACAAGAAAATGTAATAAATGTGAGAGCCATTTTAGTGAATCAAAGGGGTGTCTCTGGTTGTGTGGTTTTCAGAACAATTATGGGACTGAGTCATGCTGCAAATTTGTTGGACTCAGTGATGTGGACTACTAGAGAAGGCACAGTGTGTGAAGCTGCCTTTGCCATGAACTATTTAATGTGCTGGCTATGAGAGCACAGGAATCAAAGAATATAGTGGGGAAAGTATGGGAGAACCATAGAGCTCCAGGAAAAAGAGATAATTTTAGGATGGATATGATGTTAATGTTGGGACTGGAGCAAAGGGGACATGGTGATCATTTTCAGAAAGGACTAGGGCTCTAGTTCCCTTGTTATTTATAGGCCTTTGAACCCAGTGTTGGGTTGTTTGATGGGAAGAGAGGGATGGAAATGTCTGATGAGCTGTACCATGTAAGAGCAGGTTATGACAAAGACTGCAGCAGGGGAGCAAAATTTCTTAGAGAGGATCATTTGAGCACATGGTCCTGCTTTCATGGTCTACCCTTTGACCACTGTAGAAGCATGATTCTTCCTCTGCTCCAGGAACATTTAGTCAAGGAGTCACAGACCACGTCCAAACATCCCCACAAGACCCCTAATGAGAGGTTATGCCAGGATGGCCAGGATGTGTGACTGTCCCCAGCTTTGGTGAGCCCCGTGCTCACATTGTGAGACACAACAGGGCTGTGTTTGGCTGTGCAGCAGCAAAGCTGGGGAGTTAGCTGTGGGATAAGAACATCTGGATTTGTAATATCTGGCACATCCATATACCAGATGTATGGACTACACATACATACAGAGCTAGAAAGCCACTAACTTAACAGACTCATAGTTTAAATGCAATGGACACAAACACTGTCTCACTTTCACACAGGACTGAAGGAAAAGTCTTGCTTCACTCAATCATCTTTTACGTGGTACATAAAATTATCCTCTTTATGCTGTATTCACCACAGCTTTGACAGCCTCTAAACACCTAAGAAAGCCTGGTATGTATTTTACATTTTGTATGTGCTACAACCACATATAGTTTCAGAAAGTATTGGAGGATGTGTTTTTGTACTTAACTTGGAATTAATCTTTTACACCTTTGATTCAAGGAAGTTTCTTGTCATTCTCTCTTTCAGGATATCACCTCAGCTGTGTCAGCCACATGGCATTAAAGATGAGCATAGATAATTTTATTACTTATCCATGATGTTAATTTTATTTTACCATTTCCTGTGTCGAAATCACAGAATGACAGAACATTCCCTCACTTAAAAAAAAAAACCAACAAACAACCAAATGATGATACTTGTAAGATAATGGTAAGGGATGTGGCAAGCAAGAGTAGGTTAACAGACTGAACTATGCTTATTTTGCATCAGTTATAAAACAGTCTTGTGAATTGTCCTTAATTGGTTTTGGTTATGTCAGGCCTTTATTTAATTCCCCATCACTTTTAAGAGCCCTGAGGTAACACACTTCACAGAGAGAATATTCTGACTGACTTTGAAAATGTGGTATTGTTGAGCACAAAGACTGTCTGAGCAGACTGCTAGTTTCTTTCAGCAGCAGGAGAGATCCAGGAGGTGATTAGCTTTGTTCTCATTTACAAAGCACCAGTGGGAATTTCTAAAGGGTTTCACAGGCCCTGGGGATAAGGCCAAGAACAAAACAGGGCAGTGAAAAGCAAATAGAGCACTTCATCAATGAACTCCTTAGAGATGCCACATCAATAGCAAATTAGGAATAAAAGAAGGCACTTTAATACTTTCACATAGCAAAGGAGGTTTATATATTGTTTTTATTCCTACTTGACTTTTTTTAAACAACTGCACCTCTATCAAACTAAGCTTAGCAGAGGGAATAGAGGTAATACCAACTCACCACCAGGCTATTTGATAAGATTTGAAAGGGATACATGCACTGCTTTGTGCTAGTTCTGCAGCGCTGACCTCTCCCAAGGGTTACTACCGCCAGGAGCTGCATCCTCGGAAAGGCTGGAAAAAGTAGCAGTGGGAAAAGGCTACCAGGAACTGCCTGACTGCTTACCAAAGATGCAAAAGTGCTGCTGTCACAGCATCCCCTGCCCGCATGTCCCCGCAGAGGACTCTATCGGCTCGCGGGACATGGCACATGGAGGGAAAGCCAAACGGAAGAGGCAGGGAGACAGTATCTCATTAGTATCTCATTTTTTATTAATAAATGGTATTTCCAAAAAGTTTATTGCCCCTAACTAGAGAGGGGTGTAGGGGTGGGAATCAACATTTAAAATAATTTTACAGCTGGTACAAAATCAGCAGAGGTTTATCGATCTTTCAATTGTAATGATGTTGCGGCATTTTGTTTGGATTGTAACGCTGCAATAAACCACTAGCTATGTGCTTATTTTTCAAACAAGGATCTCACTTTTAACCTGAAAATAGAGTTTTCATTTTAGGAAAGCCTCCACAAACTCAATTTTCTAGGCTTACCCGCCCCCCCCTCTTCAACTCATCTGCCAATTTATCAACTTTTTGTTCAGAAGATTAAGTAAAAAATACAAAAATTAGGCCTGCTTCAAAAAAGCTGTATTTCCAAGTTTAAAGCAGTTTCAAAACCATCCCACATCAACCTTGCTCAACAGCAGCTGATAAAGACTAAAGGAAAGAGCAACAGAGGCAATTTCACAGCTGCATCATGCAGTCTCAGGTGGGGCTGCTGCAAACCCGCTTCAGCATCTGCTCGTGTTCATGGGCTTCTACATGACCTAAACTGCTCTGGAGTCATACTCTGATGACAGGAACAAGATGGGAAACAACAGAGACAAATACACCAACTAATTTACTCCTTGGAGCATGAAATAGGATGATGTGTCAGTAACCATTTTACAGCTGCAGAGCGTACAGATGTTTAGAAGATACAGGGTTTATCTGTTTTGAAGTAGTATTTTAAATGGGGAGGTCCATTTGGACTGATGCCCCTGACATCGGATGCTCTTTACCAACAAGCAGGCCTTACTGGAAACCTGTCTCCTAACACATCCCCAGCATTTCAGGTTTTTTGCCTTGTGGGATTCTTGGAAAACAACTGTGCATTTGAAAGACATGTGCACGCTGGGTATGGGAGGCTTAAGATGCAGCTCCTCAGTCTTTGTGAGCAATGCCAAGAACTGTTCTCTTGCTCCTCGATTGCTTCAAGGTACTGAACGTACCGTGGCTCTCCCTGCAGTACATTTCATACTGAGCTGTGCCTGCAGAGCCTCCAGGGCACGGAACATCATCCATGCACTAGAGCTGGCGGACAGGTGACTCCGCAGAGAGCCCGGGCCAGCGCCCCGCAGGCTCGTGACGTTTTGACCTGCCGGTGTCCCACAGTTGAGGGATAAACTCAAAGAGGATTCTTGAGCAGAATTAAAAACATTTCACGTGGGTGGGTGCACAACCCAGCACAGGGGAGGGTCCCAGCAGAGCCCCCGGCGAGCAGACCTAACACCGGCGGGGTGACCTGCCGGGGCATCCTCCAGAGGGGGCCGTTCCCTTGCCCTTGGGGAGCTGCGGGGACGGAACCCGGGAGCTGCCACCGCCCCTCGGTGTTCACGGGGACGGAGAGGGAGCCGGCGGTGCCCGGTGCGGTGCCCGGTGCGGTGCCCGGTGCGGTGCCCGGTGCGGTGCCCGGTGCGGTGCCCGGTGCGGTGCCCGGTGCCCGCCCCGCACCCCGGAGCGGGCGGATCTGCCCCCGCCCCGCCCCGCCCCGCCCCGCCCGGCACCCGCGCGGCACGCCGGGCCAGCATGGCCGCCTCCCGGCCCGCAGGGCGCCGGGCGCGGGGCTGAGCCTTCGCCTCCGCCCGCCGCGGGGCCGCCGGCATGGAGGAGAGCTCCAGCTGCGAGAGCCTCGGCGCCGGCCGGGCGGGGGCGGCGCGGCCGCCCAGCGGCGATTCCCTGTCCAGGTAACGCCGCCGCGGGGCCGTCGGGGGCCGCCCCGCACCGGGGATGGGGCTGAGGGGAGCGGTCGGCAGGGAGAAAGGGAACAGGGGAATGGAGCTCCTGCCATTCGCTCCCCCCGTGGGCAGGGGGCTCCGGCGTTCTCCCGGCGGGGAGTCCTGGGGGTGCCCCTGCCCCGAGGGTGCCCGTGCCCCGGCGGCTGCCCGTGCCCCGGGGGGTGTCCCTGCCCCGCGGTGGCGGTACGGGAGGGGCAGGCGCGGGCACTGCTCCGCTGCGGCACAGCCGGCTTCTCCTTCAGGCCTTTAGTCAGAGCAGGAGGTGCCATCCCCGCCGGGCTGTCGGTGAATCCCCGCACTGACAAAGCGGCACTCCTGCCCCGGGTACCCGCCGTGAAGGGATTTTGGGCGATTGGGCAGCACCGGGGAGCGCTGCTGGAAGGGCAGGCGCGGCTCCAGGGTGGTCGCTGCCCTCCTCCCCTCTGCTGTGCCTGTGCCAGGCCTTGTTCTCTGCTGCTTCAGTAACAGATTTCCTGTGTATGTTGGAGCTTGTGGTTTTGCCCTCGTTGCTTTTTCTCAGGGTTTGACTTTGTGGTCTTCAGTTGCTTTTAATGCCATGTGGGTAATTTCCAAGGTCTTTAAGTCACAGAAGCCAAAAGGAGACTTTCTGTTCCTCCCACCCTCCAGAGGCTATCAGTGAAATCTGAGTTTTCTGACTTGCAAGCGCATCTCGCTTGGACCGTGAGTATGATGGAGGAGGGTGCAGTAGGGATAGCAAGGGGGGGTCACTGACAGACTGACAAGGCTTGTGGCATGGAAGGTCCTGGGTATCAGGGTAGAGCAGGGATGCCTGGGAGTGGGATGACCTGATGGCTGCTAAAGGTTATTCTGTCCCATTCTGGCTGCGTTTGCCATGCCCAGGTTGTAGGAATACATGGTAACTCAGGCTGAAGGGATCTCAGCATCCCTCAGTCCAAGTCTCTTGCTCACAGCAGGGACAGCTCTAAATTTTGATAACGCTGCTTTTGGCTTTTGCCCAGCCTGGTCTTGAAAACCTACAAAGATGAAGTGCATATAACCTCTCTGGGCAGCCCATCAGCATCTCCTGTGTACCTTCCACGTAGGCACTGGGGCTGCTCCAGGCTCCCACAGCCCCTCCTCACAGGCAGGTTGCTCCAGCCCCACTATCCCAGCAGTGCTTCTCTGAACTTCCTCCAGCTCATCAATGTCTTTCCTGCACTGGGGAGCTAAAACCTGGATCCAGTGTTCCAGAAGCACTGTAATGAGGTCCTTCCCTGTATCCCCTGGCTCTGCCACTGTTTTTACAGCCCATGGTGCTGGTGGCCACTTTGCTGCCGGCATCTCCCTACTCCTACGCTTGGCTTTTACCCAGCTGCTCCTCAGACAGGCAGTGCCCAGCTTGCACTTGGGTTTTTTCATCCTTGAGTCTTTCATGACTCCCCATCCTCATTTCACCCTTCTTCATCAAGTTCTTCTGTTCCCTGCTCTCTGTAGTGGTTTCCTTCTGCAGTTTACCAGTGCCCTGCCAAATGCCTACAGGCCTCTTTGCCCCTTACCTAACTGACCCAATATATTCTTTTTTCCTTTGCATCAGCTCAGGCAACTTGGACCCATGTGGAGGTCAGTCACTGTAAGAGGCCTATGGACACTAAAGAGAGCTTAACTCAGAAGAGCCAGTGGCTACAAGGAAGCTCCTGTTCACCCTCTCAGCAGCATGCCCTGCACAGACGGAATGTTGGGAAATTGAGATGATGAATCTGTTTCTGTTGAGCATGCACAAGGCTCTGTCCTCCAAGCCCTGAAAAGACCCACACTTTAACAGATTCCATGGGATATAAAAAAGCTTATTCAAAAGCTTTCAGAATTTCAAGTCTCTGCTTGAACATCTAGAACCCGTACAAGAAAGCTGGCCAATTTTTCTTTTGTATTCCAAACAAAATCAATTTTTCTAGCCAGGTATTTGAAATAGATTAATGTTTTTCATTTGTAATTACTAATAAAAAACCCCTCATTCCAAGTTGGTGTATGCTCTGAAACTTTTTAGTTGAAATGGTCAAGATTAGGGCAAAATTACAAGGAAGTAAAATAAGGTTCTTGTAATGAGAGATGCCTGGGGACCTTCAGAATGTTTATGATCAGCTTCCCCTGCAAATCTAGTGATGCTTATACACAAATAAATAATTTTATATGAATTGGAGAGTGGATTGATTTTCATAGGGTTTTTTTCATTAAAGCTGTACTGCAGTCTGATTTTATGCATCAGAACAATTCCTCTGAAGCTAATGGGACTATTTGTATGCACTGAAATGTAGTTATTTTCATGCTGTGATTGTGATCTAATAACTAGACCAACTTCAAATTGTAACCTGTGACTGTGACACATTTTCACCAAGTGATTTTATTTAAAAACAAAAAGTTAGCTTTGAGGATGATGTGAGGAGCATAGTGAATCACGGGAGTACTGTCATCAGTTTTTATAATCCATTTTATTTTAAAGGAACAAAACCCCAAAAATGAATAGAAAGTCACTCATCCCAGAATCACAGTTACCCAGCCCTGTGAAGCCTTACTGAGCTGTAGTTACTGAATTGTTTTACATGAAGATTTAGGAGACTTGGAGAGATGCTAGTATGAAATATCTACAGCAGTGCTTTCTTTGGATTCTCTCAGTTTCAACTTGGAAGTTAAGTGTTATATTCCTAGAGGTCTAAGATGTAACTTCTACCTTAAGATCTAACTCCTTAAGAAGACATGCTTGATAGAGTTTACTTATACATCAGGTTGCTCACATTCAAATAAGTGCCTTAAAGAACATATACACGTTTATGTCTTTTAATAGTGACCATGAGATATGGCAGTAACGGCATTCAACAGTGAAAATCACTTTCATATTTTAATAGATGCTATTAAGATGCAATACTCGTGGTCCTTGAGGAAGATGTGGAAGTAACTAGACAAATGTTGTCTACTTTCTCTCCCAACTAGAAAAATGTTTGAAAAACTCATACTGAGACTTACAGCATAGCCCAGGATAAAAAAATCCCCAGCTCTATGTGAAAATACCAAGTTAGTTTCAGATGAGTAGATCACAGCTAATTAACTCAGCTGCCCTCAGAGTTGTGCTGAAGCAGCTGTTCTGCTTTTCAAGTCTCAGCTGTCTCACCCAGTGCTAGGTTTGGGTGGCACAGCAGTGGGTTCTGCAGCTCTCTGTGGCTTCCAAAGGTCAGTATTTAGGATGGACTTTCCCCTTACATCCTGTTCTCATGGAAGACACATGACCATGACCCAGCTGCTCATAAAGAGCTGTGGTGGTATTTAAGTAGAGGCTTGCAAGAAGGGCTTGTGTGGATCTGCAGTGTCAGTTCAGGAACAGCCCATGAGACAGAAGAAGGAGTAAGGTAAAACACTGATTCTAATGTTTGATGAGCTACAGTACGGTTATGTCCAGAAGACTGAGCTTTACTCAGTGTTATGAACTGTTTTTATATCTCTAAAATGGCCTGAGGATCCTGGGTGAGTCCGTGACAAACACGGTCTGGCTGTGCTAGTTATTCATACTTCTTACAAGACCACTCTTAAAATGAATTTGTGAATGGGTTTTTTGTATTGTTCTTTTTTCAAATTTGAAGTTGCATACGGGGTCTCTGACCTTTGGAATTCAAAAGAACAACCAACAGAATTCTACCATAGTCTTTTCCTTTTATAAAAGAAAAGCCAGATAGAACCATGTATTACTTTAGCAGAACACATGACTTTAGGAAAAAAGTGATGTCAAACTTCAGATATTTACTTTTCATTAAAAGTGAGTAGGCATTTTGTCCATGTAGTCTGTGTGATTATGTGTGGTAGTTTCTGGTTTAACATAGGTCTCTTTGTATTCCTCAGAATTACAATTACCTGAAAATCATGGTCCATTGAGATATCTGAGAGGCTTTTTGTTAGAATTGCTGAAGGTAACTGTGCAAAAGTGTGGAAGTGATTGTACTGTAAAGAAACTGCTGTATATGTCAGTGATATTTCAACCTTGGTATAAAATGAGAGAAAGAGGTAAAGCAGGGGACAGATGTTTACTTGCAGCATGGCTGTATCAATGTTTGATGTTACCACTGTCTTGGTTGCTCATTACCACTTCTCTGTTGGTGGTTATCATCCACAGAGGTCTGCAGACAACCATGGATCCTATGCACTGCACTTTTACTGAAGCATATGAGAACAATCATACTCCTTGTCTTTATGTTTTCAGGAAAACTTCTGAAAACGTAAACTCTGTGTAAATCAGTGCAGCAAGGTCTGTTGAAGCAATAACTCCATGAGGTATGAACTCCCCCCTTGTTTGAAATAAGGCCCTGTCAATACCTGGTCTGATTTAAAGCTGTGTTGAAGGAATTCTTTCCCTGTGGGTGAGAGTGATACTGGAAGGAGTTGAGCCTGTGAGCTGTTGGCTGAGTAGGGCTTTTGCTGTAGCACCACATTGCTACCAGATGTATGAGCTTTGCTGATTGAGTTGTTTTGTGATGAGTCATTGAAGTTCGAGTTTGAAAGGGAAGATTTTTGCCAGTTTTGGTGTTTGATGAAATGCGAGTAGCTGTTGTTTCCCTCATGGGCTTTGAGAACATTTCTTGCATTTGATTTCTTGTATGTGTGAAGCAGGATTTCTCAAGAATTGTTACGATTAAAGACAAGTACATTTCTGTCTGAGTGTTTATAATGAATTGGTTTTTGCATCTAAGAAACTTAAAACTGTGCCTAGAACTAATTAGTGACTCCAGATGGGCTCATTGTCATTGATTTTAATATGTGAGTGATAATTTATAACACTTAGTTGCAATGAAACCCATTCTGAGGGGTTTTTTTCATGTACTGTATGTTGTGAAGATAAGTAGCAGTTTTGCCTGTATAGAATCTTTTTAGTCTCAGGGTTTGGGGCAGAAAATAATGAAAATAACATTCAGTGAAGAAGACTTTAGAGCTTTTAATTTACACAGCGTGCTTGTGAAGAGAAACCATTACCTCTGAAGAATTGCTTTTAGTAGCAATGTTTGCCATGCATGTTTCTGCTCATTCATTTAACAGCAACCATTCCTCCTTGTCTCAGAGTGAGAGACCTTCGGTCTTAAAAGTTTTCCTCTGTCAGGCACATGCATGTCTCTTTGGCCCAGCCCTGACTGCTCAATGAAACATCTTTTATTGATGACAAAAATGTTTGGTTTTAAGTATATTTTTCATTTGAGAATATACAAGAAAATTGACACTCACCTGTTCTTTGTATTGCAATTAGTGTGGCAATTTCTGTTGAAGAGACAGGGACCAACTATTTAAATGTGCCTAAGCCAAGACTACTCTATTTTTAATAATGCCTGGTGGGTAATTTTACTAAGCTCTTGGCTATGCAGTCGAGTGCTGAGACTCCTTGCGGAGAGATTGGGCAAAGAGCAAGAAAGTGTAAGGGTAAGACGAAAAACTGCAGTGGAGACATGAGGCAAAATCTGACAGCTGGTGAGGAGTAAAGCTAGGCTCAGAACACGACTCTCTTGGGTCCCAGCAAGCACTGCCTTTTCTGAAGAGAGATGGCAATGCTGTGGTGACTAACAGTCTATTTGCTAGACAGTTCTGAGTTGTACACATAGTTCCTTAACTACAGACTATTTACAACAGAGATGCAGTTAGAGAACCTGAATTTTTAAATTGAGGATTACCTGGCAATGTCAAATTACACAATTCCTATCTGCTGCATGATTGTACTCCTGCAATGACTTCAGTTATAGGTTAACATCTGTATCAGACATATTTTGTTACGTATTTCTGATGTTTTATTGTCTCCCTTTCTTTGCTAATTCTTCTATACCTCACATACAAGGACAGTAATTGCATTTTGAAAGGTCATAATACCTCCTGAATGGCTCAGCAAATTGATAGTCCACATCTTCTTTTTCATTAATCTTTTCTTGATGACCTGCTTTGCTGTTACTGATTTTTCAGTGCTGAGGGTATCAACCAGTGTGAAAAGAGACCTGATCCACACACCAGAGGGGCTTATGCTGACTCAGGAGTTGGACTTGATGGTCCTTGTGGGTCCCTTCCAACTCAAAATATTCTATGCTACCAGAAAGCTTAGTCAAAACCAAGAATTCACTAGAAATGCATCAGAAACAGTCCAGAGGTCACTTTGATATATAGGTGCTTTGTACAAGTGTAGTGGTAATACAGCAGATGAAAAAGTCTTTTTAATTGTCCGTGGGAAGCCCGTTCCACCATGAGGAAGAGGGTGACAGGAAGGGAATGAAGTGCTTGGTTTGTAGAGGTGTCTGGGATAACTAAGGGAAGTGAGAATGTAGGAGAGACACTGTCACAGTAGTTACCCTGTCTTCATTTTTAACTGAAAAAAAACAACTGGCTCTTTTATTGCCCTAGTACCTGGGAGATAATTGAAGAGAAGAAATCGGTGAAAGAAAACAACAAAAAAATCAGTGGAACTTTTCAAGTATTTGCTTTTCCCTTTCCTACCATCTGTGGTTACTTTTGCCAGAGAATGTTCTCACTCAGTAATTTTCCAGTGATTTCAAGGTAGCTCTTTTTTTTGTTCCTCTCTTGCATCTCTGATCCATGAATTCTGTTCCATTGCTTTCTAAGCCCTGATATATTTGATGAGGAGAAAGTGTTAGCAGTTTTTAAGTCTGTAACCCCTTCAAGGTGATGTTCTAGTAATTTAGTTAGTTCTGCACAAATGCTCCCACTTTATGGATCTGGCCTTTGTAGTCTTCTGGCCATGGCTCCAGAATCATTAATGCTAGGTCACCCAATGATTCAAATTTGACCTGGGTCAGGTGTGAGTGTGTGATCATATTTCTGCTGAACTATTTAGAAAAACATGAGCTTACAGATTTTTTTCCTTTGTTCTGGGAAGACTGGCAACACCAGTTTAGAATAAAATGTTTTTATGTGGATTTATTTACTGTGATGCAGAGACTACATGCCCATACGAAGTGTTACACTCAAAAACCTTGTTTAAGGGCAAAAAGGCAGCGTGTTTTTATATAGCAAAGAATTTATTCTTAGTGTAACTGAAGTCTAATCATTATTAGTCCAGGTGCAATTATTACAGAAAAAGAATAATGATGCAGTTAAAACTGTCATGCGTTACATTCAGTTCTTAGTTTCTACCCCTCTTCCTGGTGTTATGTTCATCCCTCTCCGACTCCTGTGCGTCCCAAGGTTGCTGATTTTATTGTGGCGGTGGTGGGTGTTACAGCAAGTTCCCAGCATCTGGAGTCCTTTGCTGGGAGAAGTATGAGGTTCATTTTGATGATTTTTTTTGTTTCTTTACTGTAGGATCCACCTGGGATCATTTGAGTATGTTTGGTAAAACAACTTTACACCTGTCTCTGTCTTCACTGGTCTGCAGTTCCACATTACATCTGATTTTTTTTTTCTGTAAATAGTTGCTTTTATGGGTATTAGATGCTATTGCTTTGTTACCTCTGAAACCAGTTTTGTCCACCTTCAAGTCTGCATTTCTTTGGCTGACCACTGATGAGTTGTTTATAGCCATGGTCTCCAGTGTCAAGCTTGTGCTTCATTTCTCCTCCTGTTCCTGTACTCCTCCATGCTACATCCCATGTCTCCACTTCTCCAGGCCTCTACTATCATACCAGGCTGTTGTATTTCTCTGTACAAAGTTACTACATTACTGGTAAGTGTCTTACTCTCTGTAGAATAGCTGCTTGCTGCTGCTCTCTGTGCAAAACTGTGGTTGTACCACACACACAAACAAGACTAAAACAAAGTAGATATCCACAACTGGCCAGTTACAGAAATTGCAATCACACCTAAACAAAGCTGCAGGCAGGCCAAGAAAAGCTCAGGCAAAGCAAGAGTGACAGAACTCATTTGAAAATCCACTACAAAGCTTATGGCCTGTGGAGAGCAATGGCAGTACTGAATGACAGGGCTAGAAGTTAACCCAACTGTTTTTTTCTGTACAAAGCTGGTGGAGTGAGTGTACACCTGATTGCTGCATGGTATTTTGTGGTGGGTTTTTTACCCCAGTGTGCAGTGCACTGAGCTGAACCACAGCCTCATTCCTACTTTCAACCTTTAGTGACAATAAAGCATTTGTGCTATTTTTATTGCTGTGGTAATAAAGCCTGTTGTTGATTTCAGTTGATAACTGCTGATGATTGTTCTTCTCGAAGAGTAAGATTGCACAGATCAGTAGTAGGGCTACCCTCATCAATGGGTTCAGCTAAATCTGCCCATGAAAGAACTGGAGGCTGTGGACAACTTGGTTACAGATGTAAAATTGAAGGGCCTGTCTGGCTGCTGTGGAGAGCAGCTGCTGAAGGCAGGGGCAGGTCACAGGCAAGAAGTCTGGAAATGGGAGCCACTGTGTAGGAGGGCCTCCAAGCTCTATCCACAGACATGTCATATGAGAGAATAGAATCACAGAGTTGAATTCTGAGTTGAAAGTTGAAAGGATTGAAAGGGACCCACGTGGATCATCAAGTCCAACTTTTAAGTGAACAGCCCGTATAGGGGTTAAACCAACAACCTTGACATTATTAGCACCATGCTCTTAACCAACTGAGCTAAGTTCAGAGTATGACACCTGTAATACCAGAGATCAGCTGCTGAAGGATGACTGTCAAAATCAATTATCAGAGTAGAGGTTGGTTTAACCAGCAGATGGAATACCTTTGGTAAATCCAAACTGATCATGAATATAGTTTGTAAATATGAAAAGAAATGAAAAATGTGAGATCTTCTGCTCATAATTTACTCAACTTGCATTTTGGAGTAGACTGTTCTTGAAAATTCAGGCTGCACCCTCCAGTCTATGAATGGTTATCCTACTCCCACACTGAAAATAAACCTCCATATCTCATAAGAGAGTACTTTCCAATTCTTTTTCCTCAAAGGTGAAGCAAGATTCTAACAGAATGGACCTTAAACACTGGGGTGTGAGAAGAAGAATATGGTGGGACTGTGAAGGTGCTCAGGACTTGTGCGCACAGACCAGTCTTGGGCCTTCACTTACCTGCTGGAGTATAGCTTGTGCTGATCTCTGCTGCCTCCAGCACCACGGAGTGACATAGTTTGTATTTTTTTTTTTTTTCTAAAACATACTCTGATTCTAGATTCCACCTTCAGATTCCACTTTCTGCTTCCACTTTGCATAAAGAAAAATACAGGCATCCTGCATGAGACTTTTCTCTTCTCATTGGACTGGTACAGAGTTCTGGTAGTCTCTGGGTTGTTTTTGTAGACAATGGGGAAGAGCGAGTCATTTCAGTTTCTCCACAGTGACTCTGAGCAGGGCCTACAGTGAATAATTCAGATGTGACCACCTACACAGAACGCCCTCCCCATCACTGTGGTAAGGGCAAAAAGTGCATTGAATCTGGGTTGTTCTCCACTCCAAAAAAGGAAGGAGCTATTTTTTAACTCACAGCATTCCTCTTTTTCACATGTTAGCTAAATCTGTTTGCCACTGAGAAGAGAGCAGAGATTTGTAGTCTGGTTTCCTAAGCCTTGTTTCTTCATGTATGTGTGTGTATCTGTCTAGTTTGTCCACTAATAGTTTTTGTAATATTTGGGCAATTTTAACCATGTTTGACAGAGGAGTGGAAATAGTAATTTATGACAAGTCTTGCATTTAAACAAAGACGGAAATGGGAAGGGAGGGCACAGCAGTTCTTCCTTTACAGAAAAAGCTTGTTTCATTTTCAGCAAGGGAATACCTAGATGAGAAGAATGGCATGAATACATGCAGATTGTTTTGGACAAGGCTTCAAGTTGGAGAAGTAAGTTTTATTCTCTTATTTTTGCATTTCCTTATTTTCCCGTGCTTTCTCTGGAGTCTGCAAAAGGCTGTGTTTTGCTGAAAACACAAAGCAAATACAAACTACTCTGCTACAAGACACTCATCTTCAGGAAGCCGAGGTAGGATCTGGTTCAGATTGCCTTGTCTCCTTGTGAAGTGGGTTATCTAAAACCACCTTACCCTTGACAGAGTCAATACACTCTACAAGTAATTCAGTTGAACAAAGATAAGTGTCCAGTCTGGGAGAGCTGAATTGTCAGATAGAGATCGTGCCTGGGTTTCCGTTGGGTAAGTGGGAGCACAGACCCTGTGGTATCTACTAACCAGAGCTGAACCATTCTGACCTCATTGATCCTACTGCTTTTTGAGTGACTTTGTTTTTCACATACACTGATTTCTGCTTGAGGAAGCAGAAGTGGCAGGAAGAGGTGGCTGTGGGTGATTGTAAGCTTGAAGATTTTGAAAGACCTTTGTTTTCAATATATACCCTGCAACTGGCCAGTGGGCTGCGTGAGTGTGCAGAGCCCTTCGGCAAATCTGGGTCATATATCAAGAAATCAATGGCTGCTGAGCACTTTGGAAACTGGGCTTTGTATTTATACAATAAACGGGGCTGAGCTTGTGGGATAGCCTGGCACCAGTTATGACTGTTGAACCAGCAGACTTTAACTGGCAGGCCACCATCTTCAATGATTCTGGGCTCTCTGAAAGTTGTGACAAGAAACAGAATTACAGAATTGTCAGGGACCTCTGGAGATCTGATCCAACCTTCTGCCCAGGCAGGGTCATCTAGAGAAGGTGACACAGGAATGTGTCTGGGTGGGTTTTGAAATGTCTCTGGATGGGAAGACTCCATGGTCTGCCTGGGCAGCCTGTTCCAGTGCTTTGCCACTCAACGCGAAGATCTTCCTCATGTTGAGATGAAATTTCTTGTGTTTTAGTTTATGGCCATTGCTCTCCATCCTCTCACTGGACACCACTGAAAAGTCCCTTGGCACCCGTCTTTGAGATATATTGACAAGATCCCCTCTCAGTCCTCTCACACAGGTGCTCAGTGTTTCTGCAAACAGCCTGTGTTGTCTTCTGTTGAATTTCTGTAAATAAAGCCCCCAAAATACTGAGTACTTGTCAGACTTTAGCCTTGACATGTTGCTAGGGACCAATTTCCTGCAGGGGCTGGGCTGTTAGCTGAATAAAGTTGTTCTCAGTCTTTTTTTGAGCTGAGCGTGGCAGAGCACATGGCAGCATAGTGTCTGTGAAAGCTCACCAAGGTGTTACACCATGCCAGTTTTGGTAGGTGATACAAGACTCTTCAGATTGGCTATATTTATATATCCTTTCCTCCTTCTTTTGATTTTTCCAAGGATAGAACAAGCAGTGTCATTGATCAGTAAATCACTGGTATTTTTAATTCCTGTGGGTGTTAGGTTTACTGGGGTGAGGGGGTTGTGTGGTACCTGTTTCAAAGAAAATCAGAATGTGTAACAATATGTGTTACGTTGTAACTAAGGTGTTTCCTAAATATGGACATAGGAAGGACTCTAAAGAAAAACTGAGACAGCACATGAGCTGCGAAAAATACACGTATATTTGGTTAATCTATGAACAACTGGATCTTAGTATGTAACTAGAAATTAAGGCATTACTACAAATAGTAAAACAGAATTTATATCTGTCTTTTTATTCAGTTCTCCTTTCCGGCCTAAGGTGAGTAGCTATTAAAATAAT
Source organism: Acropternis orthonyx (assembly GCA_035583155.1). Classification (NCBI taxonomy): domain Eukaryota; kingdom Metazoa; phylum Chordata; class Aves; order Passeriformes; family Rhinocryptidae; genus Acropternis; species Acropternis orthonyx. The sequence goes on along the minus strand of JAWWEU010000001.1, from coordinate 38,653,136 downwards.
TTTTGTTTCTGTTTCCTTCCTTGATCAAGTGAATAGCTTTTTTCCTAAAAAATCCCCAAGCCCCAAAAATATAAACAAACAAAATATTTGATAACCTGTGTTGATTTCCATTTTTTTCTGCTTCTCCTCACTCTCAGATTCTGGGCTAGTTTTTGCAACTTACCATGAGACTATCCGAATTTGCATAAAAATCCTGATACTTTTTTACTTCCATGTCTTTCTCTGCCATGTTATATTTTAAAGGAAGGCTATGAAAGATTATATGGTAAATATTAATTAACTGCAAGGGTGATTTTGAGTTGTGTGCAGGATTTCCATGGATTTCCATCATGACTTTTGTCTCTAAGTACCCATGAAGACAGATATTGCCAGCCCTCTTTCTCCTGTAGTGTGCAGTGGTAAAGCCAAGGTTGCTCTGATGTAGGAGATAACAGCACCATCCAGGTCTTTTAGTTCTCTGCCACAGAACATCCTGAGACCTGGAGCCAACATCTTCTACAGGCAGGACTGAGAGACATGGATGTTCTCGTAGCACTAGGAAACACGTGAAGTTGGATTCTTGCATTGCCTTTTTGCCAGAGCAGTCATGCAGCATGGAGATTCCCTTGGTTATGGTCTGCTGAGGCTGCTGCCTGGGCTGTTTGGGGGAGAAAGCTGCAGGTTAGGACATGTGCTGATTCATTGTGGCCCAAGAGATCACTCACCAGATGTCACATCAGTCAGTGATCTCTCTGATGGCTCTTTGTCTGTCTCTGTGCAGCACTGCTTCAACCATCTGAAGCTTGAGGTGCTGGAACATCTCCATCTCAGCCATGTTTTTTTGACCTAGAAATACTGTTTTCTCAGGGTGGTGATTGTGGGCAAGATCTTCACTTCTAGTTCAGTCCTGCCCTCTGTAGCATCTGATATTTGAAAACAAAGGCTCCAACTCCTGAGCAATGTCAAAGATCCCAAAAAGCATAGCAATAACCCAATGTATAGGAAGATGCAGAGAAGAGCAGGTGGGAACACTGTTCTAGCAAGCAACCTTGTTTGTGTTGACAGTAAGCTGGGCTGTGTTTTGAACCTCTCTTCTCTACGTAATACTCTTAATTTATTTTCAATGCTAGATGGGTGATTGGAAACCCCTAAGCTTTGGAGCACAGACCCAGATGTGTGAACCATCTCTAGGAAGTCTTTCAAACCTTCCTCCCAAGGCCTAGGGCAGAGCCAAACTGACAGGGCTGCCCTTCTGCCATGTCTTGCTGAGGGGAGGTGGGTTGCCTGCCTGCCTCCTCACTGCTCATGCTCAAAATCCTAATACTGCAAGCGAAAGGGCTTGTGCTGGTGGTGGATTTTGCAAACAAAATGTTTCCATTAGGAACAGGAGTCAGACCAAAGTACTGGATTATCAGCCTGGTTTCTGAAGGTGGTAGCTTATTTCGGGCTCTGTGGATGTGGGCTGAAATGAAATTGGTAAAACAGAAGTAAAATGTCTATTCTCTGCAAAGGTCTAATAACTTCTTGATTTTTTTTTTTCTTACTTTTTTTTGTAGCCGAACATCATCCTGTGCCAGCTGGGAGCTTGTTAGAAACTTAACTCCCCTTTTGTTCCTCTCATGAATATAGATAATTTTGTAGTTATCTTCCATGTGCTGTTCAGAGAATATTGGTTCAGGCCTCTCATAGTTCTGGTTCTTCCTGTTTTTTACCTTCTGGATTGTTGACTCATGAAAACGTGATACTGTGGGCTGCTTGCTGTTATTAATCACAATGCTGCATATTGGTTTGTCTTTGGGCGTTGGTCTTCTATTCTTGGAATCTTAAAAATATTTTTAACAATCAGCCTATTGTTTAGCAAGTGGTCTACATGCACTGTAGCCTTTTGTGAATTTCAGTTAAAAAAATAATAGAAGAATGACTAATGGAGCATGAATGGTGCTTGTGACACTGTAGTCCATTGTGTAACTCCTGAGAGCAAAATTTGCATTCCTAGAAAAGCTTGTTCACAGTCAAAATATAGGACATTTTCTTTATGGCTCATGGGAAAACATGTACTATATATTCAGCTCGGGATGCTACTTGGAAGGATCAACTTTTAAAAAATGTCATTTTCCTCCCTTGGAACATTGAAGTCAGACTGAGACCCGGCTTTGCTTGGCAACAGATGTGAATCTTTTTCATTCAGGCAAGTGGCACAGGGGGGCTGTTTTAGGTCTGTCACATACATGCACCATGATTTGTTTGCTGAAATGGCCTCTTTTTAAAATTATGTTAAACTCTGACATTGCCGGCCCTTTTGAATAATAAGGGTACATTATTATATAATACAGATGTCTGCCTTCTCTGAATGCCAGAGGAAGCCTGGAAGTTGGTGCTTTTCTTTCCTCCAAAAATGTATTTGTTTATAGCTTTTAGTTTTTCCCCCTCTGAGACTGTTGCAGGACAAGCAGAGGTTAAAGTGGGATCTTCAAATGTTTTGAAAAATTGTGAGTTCCAGGTAGTTGAAGCATAACAACTGTCTGTCCTGTGTGTGCCTAAAAAGAGGGTGCCGGGTGTTCAGAGGCATAATGCTTCATCTCGTCTGTGCTATAGGTAGTTTCCTGTGATGCTTGCTGTCTAGGTTGAATTAGCCTGTTTTGATTTTGCATTTCACTGTGAAGAATTAAGATGCAGTTACTGCTCGCTGTGAATACTACTCTCTTGTCTGTCTGTGAAATCTCTTTCGGAAAGGGGTTGCTTGTTATTATGGGCACGTGTGGTACTGATCACTGTGGGATTCCTGTACTGGGAGAGATGTTGTTGAAATGCTAAAACTTGATTTACAGCAGCAAAGCTTGTTCTGGCTCCTTGGCAGAGTGGAAGCCAGCACAGAGTGCCCAGCTCCTGCTTCAAGGCCCTGGTTCTGCCAGATGGCAGCTGAGCTTTCAAATGCTTGTCTGAGTAGGGGTGTGTGGGGTGTGTGAGGGACTTCTGAGGACCCTTAGGTGTGTGTGTGTGTGTGTGTGTGTATATATATATATATACACAGAGAGATAAGGACTGTGGGGACCACTTAGCCTCAGGACAGATCCACAGAGAGCTGCTGTAAATGGGAGAGTCTGATGTGGGCAACAGCTGGATGTCCCAGGCCAGTTTAGCCAGGACTAGCTAGGACAGAGTCTTATTCACGGGGAACAAGCACCAGTTTGTCTCCCTCTGCTCTGGTGTGACCCAGGAGGTTTTTCAGTATTTCTTTTTTCTTCTGTCAAAGAAACAGGCATGTTGAAAGTGTTGAGGAGGGAGTGTGGTCACTTGAGTTTGAGAAGTGAGCAGGGAGTGCTCGATACCTTTGCAGCATTGTACTTTTAAGAGAAGTGCCAACATGCTGCAAGTGCTTCTATTTATGGCTTTACTGTAAATTCAAACCAATTGGACCCTGCTCTCTTGGCATGTGAAGCTTCCAAATTAAATTGTATTTGCCACTAGTCATCTTTAATTTGCAGTTTTCACCTTGATTAATTTTTAGGAATGCACATAATAAGAAACTTCTAAAAAAAACAGGAAGAGAGGAAAGAGAGGAAATGGAAATTTGCCCTCTACAGTGTTTTTCTCATTTATGACCTCTCTGTCTGAAACTGTATTGCTCAGTGGTGCATTTTGTCACTTGTTTTCCATGTCAGTTCAGTGACTATTGAAACAAAATATTCTGTTTGATACAGAAGAAATGGTCTGAGCAGCTCATGCCAATTAGCATCTGAGTAATAGGCACACCTTTGCAAGCAATGAAGCAGCTACTTGTACTGACAGGGAAAGAATATTCATAAAGAAGGTGCTGGAAAGGTGACTTTATCATCACTGACTATGTTTTGGTTGTGTTATTTATAGGAGTGAGCCAGGTTAGTATTTTAAGACATTGGTACAAAATGTAGGTGTCCTTAAGCTCTGTGCATATACTGTAAATAAAAATGGCATATTTTTCAGAGGTGTGTTTCCCTTCTATTCCATCAATTTTTCATAGAATTCTGGGTGTTAAATTCATATGCATGTTCCTGCTCATGGATCTAGGAGAGGAACTTTAGGAATCAGATCTCAATCTTTTTTTTTTTTTTTCCCCCCTTCTTGTGGTCTGTTTTGGTTTTGTTTTATTTTGTTTGAGGTTTTTGGTTGGTTGGTTGTTTTTAGACAGTATCTTATTTTGAAGCAAGACAAAAGTCTCTTTCTTACTTTTCAAAGTTTGAACAAGTATCATAGAACCATAGAATGGTTTGGGTTGGAAGGGACCTTACAGATCATCCAGTTCCAATCCCCTTGCCATGGGCAGGGACACCTTCCACTAGACCAGGCTGCTCAGGATCCCATCCAATGTTGCCTTGAACATTTTAGGGATGGAGCATCCACAGCTTCTCTGGGGCAACCTGTGCCAATGTCTCACCCACTTCACTCTACCCAGTCCCTTTCTGCATAGTATTTACTTGTCTTTGTGAATGTCCATATGATTTATGTTCTTGCTGATCAGAACTATTGTAGAAGACATATATATATATATATATATATATATATATATTTTCAATCTTTTTGCTGAACAGAAAGAGGTACAACTCTTAAGAGCTTCCTCAGAAATAACAATTCTCAGCAGTTAGTCTGGGATGGTTTAGCCAGATCACACCTCATATTAATTTTGTGACTTTTGTCTAAGGTTTTTACTAGAAGTCATTGTGAAATTTTATGTGATACATGAAATTGGTTGTCATGACTCTCTTCTTGAGTCACATGATCTAAGAGGAGATGTTATATGGCATGGTCATCCTTAGGCCTGATATTCAGAGAAGGCTCTTCATAGAGATCGACTAGGAGGTTTTTTCCCCCTGGAGAGACAGCAAAGTAAAATGCCCTGGGTTTGGAGTACAAAGAATGTTGTATTATGTTCCCTACAAGGATAAGGATACAGGTAGAGGAGCTCAGTCCTGCATAAATGGTGCATTTGTCTGCATCAGGTTAAGGCTTCAGGGCTTCACAGTTTGATTCTGGCACTTCCTTTGCATATTTGTGCTTATATTCTACCTGTCCTGGGTTCACTGTCATCTCAGACCTTCATGAGGTCAAATTGCCCTCTTCAGAAGTTGTGTTTTTGCTTTCTGTTTCCAGGGAAAACTATTGTTTCTCTGCACTAGGGAAAGAAATGATTTCATAGTCAAACTCTTACTGTAACAGTTCCCAAAACAAATGGCAACTATAAATTTTATTTCTTCTCTTGGACTTTCTTATACATCACATTTTTTATATTGCAGGGATCGGGCGGTAGGCATTGCCTTGTATCATTATGGGAAATGCCATTTAATGATACTCTTTGAAGTGACTTAAGACTTTATCACTGGTTTCACCCAAAATATTTCCCCTGCATATTCATAGTTTAACAGATCGAGTTTGCCCATCTCAGACAGTTCTGTTTGCAGCTTCTTTACATCTTTGTTGACAGTTTAAGCTCAGCACACTGGCATACCTTCAATTCTGCTACGGATCCAGTAATACCTTTCAGTTGCCTGAACAGGAATCACCAGAGGGCATCTGTCTGAGTCTGAATTATGTTTGAAACCATCTGGCATGTTGTGGGATAGTCCTAATAATAACAATGAACACTTTATCAGGAGTTGAGTCACTGTATTAGTTTCCAGTGTAATTTTCTTATTCTTTATTTATATTCTTGTATTCCATATAGCCAAGGGGTTAATACTGCGTGCAGATACTGTGTAAGACCATTGTGCTCACAGCTCACATTTGGACTCATTTATCATTTGAAATCTGTCTATAAAGAAACACATTTAAATAATAAAAATAATTACCAAGTTGAAAGACATAGATCAGTGTTAATTGTGTCCTAGACCTGTTTCCTGCTTCTTTCTGCATGAGGGAGGAATGAGGAGAGGAGTAAATGGGAATGGCAGTCACAGGAGTTAGATGCTTTCCCTGAAGGTGCTTTGACATGTTGAAGAGGTCTCTTTTCATACTTAACACAGACATCCATCAGCAAGAACGATGCAGAGCTGCCTGGGCCTGAAGCATGGGAAGAGAAGTCCTCCAGGAGATCCTTGTTCTTCCGTAGTTCCTCACAGGAACTTGCTAATTTTCCTGTAGGAAGAGCTCAAAGTATTTAGTGAACCTGAGTATATGTTGTTTCCTAGAACCTTAATGAGGTTCAGAGATAATACTGTAACTTTGCATGTTTAAGTAGTATTGAACTAGACCTTCAGCTCACATTGATAGGCACAGCTCTAGCAATTTTTAACCCTTGCTGAAATCTGGCCAAACCTCCCTCTGTTCTCAGATGTTTGTCAGGTGCCCCCCCAACCCAGCAATTACATGTGACCGTGGTGTCCTGGCTGTCCCTTAGGTTTACTCTGTGTTGCCTTGCTGGTGAAGCACAGCTGTTAGAGGTTTGTCCCTGAGAGAACAGAGCATCCTCAGTGGGGTCCTCAGCATGTTAGACTGGTGCCATACGTACCCATCATGCTGCCAAAAGTACTGTAAGAGACAGTTTTAACTTTACATTGGCAAAAGCTGGGATAATGTGCAAGAGCCGTGACAGAAGCACAAGTAAATGATTTGCCTGAGATGATGCAGAAGGGCTGGTGGCAAAGCATGGAGGGAGCTCTGGCCTCCTCGCTCTGAGTTTGTGTGTTGGCCCCAGGATGTTCTCCTGATCTCCCCCACCCAAAGGCATATGAAACTGTGTGGTTTGAGGATCTTTGCTTTTGCATTGGCAGCAGAGGAGAGCTCAAGACTCTCTAAACCACTGAAACTAATAAACTTCTCATGTGCGTGCAGGGACATCAGATTAATTAGCTTGCTGAGCAGCCGAGCTGGAGCTGTGCAACTGCCTGACAACGGTAAGAGGAGAGAGCCACAAACCAGTGGCCTTTTGATTGTCTGCTCCTTCTTTCCATCTCAGCTCCCTGTAAATGATAGATGAGGAGAACGGAGGTAGTGAGCCAGACATATGCAACCTATGCATACTGTGCTGAGCTGCATAATCCAGGGGTATTGTTCGCTGTGTGTGCAGCTTCCCAAAAGCTCTGGCTGCCATCACTGGAGGGAGGCTTCACTGGTGGTTTCTGCAGGAACAGGGGGACATTGGTGCAGGGAGCTTTTGAAAATCCACTTCTAAAATGCAAATACTTTCCTCTTTTAATACCCACTTGAAGCCAGGCTTGATCAATAGACACAAAACACTTTCACAGCTCAGACATGGTGTGGATTATGGTTCTCCCCCTCCTTTTTTATTCTTTTTTTTTTCCCCCTGCATAAAGCACTTTGCCCCTTCATTTGCCACAGTGAAATTAATTAATGATTTCATAAAAATCTTTGGTCTTCAATGATTAGATAATCGCTGGTTGTGTATTATGTAGACACTGGGAATGTACCCAGGCAGACAAGTTGTGTCAGCAGAAAAACTGGTGAAATTTTGATCCTTTTGTTAGCACTCTCTCTCCCTGGGAGCTGCTCAGAATAGGGTAGACAGACAGCTCTCGGGAGCTGTTTGGGTGTAGCTTGTCCTAGCTTGGGGGCAGAGAGACTAGCATGCTTCACTAAACCTTTCTAGCTCCCTTTTCTATCACTAAAGGATGTGTATTTTTTGATACAAAGAAATACTCGATTGAGTAACCTGTCCTGCGTGGTGCACAGTGCCAGGTTAGCTGCTGATGTGCCCTGGCTTAGATACTTAACACCTGTGCTAAAGGATTTGTAAACTCATCAGAGCTGCTGACTTTTAAAATGGATTTAAATACACAAAAGTCTGGGCCCTGAAAGGGGAGGGAACTAGAATGCATGGCTTCTGGAGGCTTACTCTGAGGCTCTGGCTCCCCCGGCTGGAGCTGGTGTGGGAGAAGGCACGGTGGGGACCCAGGGTCAGGAGTCAAAGTTGTCACCCGGCAATAAAGGTCTCTACAGTATCTGCTTGCTCTTCATTGATAACTAAGTACCTTTAAGCACCTTATAAGTACCACCTCCTTATAAGCTGCTGTACAGTAAACAGGTGCTGCTCTGTGGAATGATTAAATGATTAGGTGTGATTCTTTTTTTTTTATTCATGCTTTTAAAAATTAAATTAACTAAACAGTTGCAGACTCGAGGGTGAATGTTTGGAAGATGAAGACTGGCCATGCAGAAGCCGGGCTGAAAGGAGTTGCAAGGGGACACATCAGCGGTCTGAGCTCATTTAAGTAAAGTAATGTAGAAATGTGGTTTAGTGCTAAGCCTAATTTAGCATGCCTGCAGGCTGCTATGCACAAAGTGCTCTCAGCCTTCCTCATCATCTCCAGATTCAGATTCCTTCCCTCTCTGTGTGCTGCATCTGATGATTTATATAGCCACGTAATGAATCCAATCAGCCTCGTTACCCACCAGACGAGTCTCTCTGTGTTTATTAATAGTTTACTGCCCCGTCAGATCAGCAGATTGAACCGTGCGTTCCATGATGCCTGTCCAGCACGGTGGAGATGACAGCAGTGTGCGGTCTGGGTTGAGAGGAGGAGCAAGAGAGGGGCATGTTCAGCCTGTTCAGCAGAAGCATAGGCTCTGTATCAATTTTGTTGTAACGTGAAACTGTACACAAACTCAGTGCACTTATGAGGCCTTTTCGTTCATCAGAACGGGAGGTCTCACATACTCAGTTCTGGTTGTTTTAGTGTAAGATTATTTTCTGCCTGGAACAGAAACGCTGGAGCTGCTGTGATGTGAGCAGGATTGTGTGCACAAGTGCCATTGGCCATCTGAAATTACATGAGTTTACCTGGCAATGCTGCAGGAGTTGAGCATGTTGAAAAGCTGAGTGAATCGCTGTTCAACCCTGTACAACAAGTGCATTCAGTGGAATTGTGCTGTTTGATTGGCACACCAGTGTCATTTATTTTAAATAATTTTTTACTGTTCCTAAACACTCCATTTCAAAGTTTCTACTTCATAGGATGGAAGAGTTGCCAATGCTCTTTAATCTTTGGAGAGAGAGGACTAACTCCCACCAAGAGCCCAATTTTGCTGCAGTCCTTTACTTTTTTAGCATTGCCTGTGAAATACTTTGCCAAACTCCAGCAAATAGAAATAAAAATGAAACATTCTGGCCTTTCAGTGGCTGCTTATCGACTGCAAAATAATTTTCATACAATTAACAAATCTTCAGGCCCTTTGGAAGCTCAGATTATAGCTATTTCTAGTTGTCACGTGTCTAATTAATACAGGTAGTAATGGTAATACTCCTGTTGGTATTCTGCTTTGGCCAAGGCTAGGCTTGCAAGTCTGATAGCTGCTCTTTAAGAGTGTCTTTACACCCAGGTAGAACCTCTCTGGGTTTGGTAAGGGTGAGGGAATGAATTGGCACAGGTAGCATTTATTATTACACAGTGGCTTCAGGGAGGGACATTGTACTACAGAGGATCTTTCTTTACAGACAACTGGGTTTTTTTAAAGCCATAGTGTCGAATGCTAATTTTAAGCAATTAGAGTTCTAGGAGAGGTCGCAGCATAAAAATGCTGTAAAATACAAGCTTACTTTAATTACTTACAGCTATATTAGGAAAACCGTATAAAGAAAGAAAATCACTGTTTTGCTTTGTTATTTAGCAAATCATGCTTTGTATCATCAGAGAAGTCTGCTGGGAGAGTCTTTTTAATTCTCCTGAGGGTTGTATGTATACTTGAAGGAGAAAAGTTGTGTGTGATTAAAAGAGTTTTTGTCCTGAATTTCTTCCACCACTGTAAAGCTGTGGTTGGAGCTGTGCTGGCATGTGTTCAGGAGTCTGTCTGTTTCCATCCCCTTGCAGCGCACTAATATCTCCCATCTGAAAGCCTGAAATGGAGGCCCTTAGTTTATGTGATTTAGGATTTAATCAAGTGTTAAGGCAACTTTCCTGTCTGACCATCCAGGAGCCACTCTGGCAGTCACATTCACACCACCTGAGCTGAGACCAAAGCCCCTCTGCAGTGGGAGGCTCCACTTGAGCGGATGGGTGCTCCACTTGACTCCCTACACACCCCACACTCACACAGTCAGACAACGGTTCCTTACCAGCTCGACCCCCAGGTTCCTGCAGCAAAGTCTCAGTCGTCTGGATCCCTAAAATAATTTAATCTTGGTAAAATAACAAAATGACAGCTTGAGCTGGGTGCCTTTGAGGAGAGACACCCCCCCCCCAAAAAAAAAGAAACCCTGGTCTTTTATACCCTCACAGCCTAAGTGCACAAAAGTCTGGGGTCCTGGGCTCCTGCTGTGTCTCTGAGTGTCGGGTCACCTGGCTGGGACACAGGTCCCTGTGCCCTTAGTTGTGCAAAGGGTCAACAGGTCACAGCCAGTTGCCTGGGGCTCCTGCCATGCGGAACTCAACCTGCAGCTGGCACTGCCGCTGCTCACGGAGCTACCTGCTCTGCATCTATTCCTCAGCACAGCCTTGCAGTTGTGTTAACATTGGCTCAGCCTGAGCTGAGATTTGGTATGGATTGTGTACGCTTTGGTAATCCCTGGTAACACGGGTAAAACAGGTTCTCTTAAAGCCCTGCTGAGGGTTCAATAACTGAGATTGGAAGGGGTGGAAATAGTGAAAAATGCCTGACACGACTGTGAATGGCCAAACTTGTCAGCTTTTGAGCCTTCTTGAGCACAGTTTTGATACACTGTGGTGTTTCTCTTTACAGCGCTTCCACTTCGCACTCGGACCATTCTACTCACACCAAGTCTGCTTCTGCTATATCATCTGACTCAATCTCCACCTCAGCAGACAACTTCTCTCCAGATTTAAGGGTATGTATGTTTTTTCTTAAAAAATAAAATAAAAAAAAAAATAATGTTGTAACCTCCTGCAGAGGATGTCATTCTGTGAGTTGGATGTGGTAAAATAATGTCAGCTTTCAGCAATGCCAAATTTTATGTAGCCAAATCATGAAAGGACCTGAAGTCAAACAGGTGAAATTGAAGTTTAATCTCTACCAAATTTTCTCCTTCTTGTTTTCTTTTCTCCTTCAAGTTTACTCTTCAAAAATCTGGCTCTGCAACCTTCACTTGGAGATGACTTTTCAAAGGAACTTCCATTTTCTTTTAGATGCTTTAAGGAAGTGAAATCCTCAACGTGTCAGTTATATATACTTCTTTTTCTGCTGTGTGCATACGTAAGAGATGTTCTCTCCTGAGAACTCTGCTTGTTTGTAAACACTGAGTCCTAGAAGTATCTTCTTTCAGAGAAAGATTGCTGTCTCCAAGCTGATAAAAATAATCTTCTGTCACAATTAATTGCTCTGACATTAAAATGGTCCAAACAGAGCTCTTTTAAGTCTGTTATTAGATTAGTTAATTATAAATTCAAAGTTCTAGTTCAGTGTCACAAGAGTTTTGAAAGCTATCTGTATGTTCCTCTGATGAAACCAAGGGGTTTGCTGATATATCTTTGCTTTGAAAAATACGTCCCTGAGTATAAAACTGTTGTTACTGGTACCATTCTAGTAATGATCTGAGCGTTTCTCGGCTGTGGTTGAGAATCCTTGTAAAATCTAAGCACAATAAAATTGCATAAAAATATCTGAATACAAAGCTAATTCCTTTGAGAACCATGATGACTTTTTTGTCATGAATTTGTCTCAGTCGTCCATAATTAATAACAGAAAGTTCATGAGAGACAAGAATATAAATGTTTCTTTCTAAAAGCAGCTTATTAGCCAAATTTAAGCTAAGATTTGGAAATTAATGGGTAGTTTATGTGCAATCTATGATAGTTTACACCTTTTACCTATAGATACAAAAAGTAATCTTCTGAACCCTGATATCAGCTCAGTTGGTTGCAATATTGTGCTTATAATGCCAAGGTTGTGGGTTTGATCCCTGTACAGGCCATTACGAGTTAGACTTGGTGATCCTTGTGGGTCCTTTCCAACTCAGAGTATCTTGTGATCTGTGAACACATGTGGTTATGGAAGTTTGTTATATGCCTGAAGTTTTTGCCCCGTGACGTTTAGGGTGTTCAGTTACTCCAACATACAGAAAACACCATTTTTAGTCCAAGGCTAAGTGATTCATTGATATGAATAAGATTTCAAATAGTGCTACTTCTCTAAGTGTATAATATTATATTATATATATGATAAATAAAATTAAGTTGAATTTCTTATTTTTTTTTTTTTGCTGAAGTTTGCATATGTGGGTTTCCTTTTCTAGTTTTGATGCACGACTCAACTGCTTTTTCATGGGTTTTGTGACTCTTGAGGACTATCTTTAGAAGTAGAGAACGAAGCAATATTTCCTTTTCAGAATGGAGGTTGTCTTTCCCTTCTCATGGTTAAGATTACTCAACATGTTTTCCTTGTAACCCTGATTGTGTCTTCTGACTCTTTTCCCCCCTTTTGCCACCTTATCTGTGTGATTTGTAAACTGTCTGGGCAGGGATTCCAGCTCTCCTGAGCTTGTCTGATTCCCCATCTGTTACGGGTTTAAGGTTGCAGAATTTTCCTTTTCCCTCGCCCACCTGGACCGGGAGTGAAGCCCGGAGCAGAGGGGAGGGGGGAGCTTCCGGGGAGGAAGGAGGGGAACGTTTTTTTTTTTTTTTTTTTTTTTCGTTTTGAT